>JAUPFR010000017.1:16098207-16798858 GCA_036925125.1 Oreortyx pictus
AGAAGAGGAAAGAAAGCAATAGCAGAGTTGATGTTATAGTTTGAATGTTAGAAAGTAAATCACTTCAGAGCCCCCTGAGCAGGAGAGCTACGGAGCTGCTCACAGCAGTGTCACACAGCTGGAGGACACCACGTTTGTGTCAGAGCATTGCTTTATCTGCGGTGTCCAAAGTCCCTGTCAAACACCCTCTGGCACTGGGGTTACAGTTCCCAGGAACCACAGTTATTTATGTGCAGAGATAATTCCCTGAAGTCGTTTTGGTTTTGCTGTTCTGAAATGAGTCCTTGCTTCCTTTCCAGACCCAAAATTCCGTCATATTTAGGCACAGTGGCACTGCGCTCTTTCCCTGAGCCCTCATTTCAGATAGAGGGTTATTCCAACCCCACATGTATTTTGGGAAGAAATCTCTCTTCCTCAGTAATTAAAACAGAGAATTTCAAAATAGATTCTTTTTTAACATCTGTAAAAACAGTCAATTTGGGTCAGACGTGAATATGTGTTTCAGCTGCTCACCAAACAAAGAGTACATACATACAATCGTATAATTACCATGGTAGAGCCCCAGATAAAACAGCAGTAGGAAATCCAGGACTGCTTCCAGGAGCATTGGCCCAAACTGCCCCTACTGAAACAGGAAATCCATACTAAATGCTTGTGAGAATCACCTGCAGAGTTAAACCAAACTAAACTCAATCGTGAGCAGTTCTCTTCCAAATGCAACTGACTTAAACCAAACAACACAGTGCCTTTCATTTTACGTGATCAGGTGTGGATTAAACATAGTTCATGTACTCGGTTCTAGAAATCAGTGTGCAGTTGACTGATGGCTTTTTTCACCCATTTTTCTGCAGTGATGTCGTGGTTTTATCAGTGAGAATACCCTGTGCTAGAATGTACTTAGCAATTCCCTGCAGAAATAGAAAGGTTCTGATGGACTTCTGTTTGGCTTTGTAAGTTTGTTTATTCTTTCTTAAACATCCCTATATCGTTCTTTAGTTACTCTCGACGTAAAGCAAACAGCATAACGAGACCTTCCTACACGAACGCCACGTAGCCAAGGTGTGCTCACAAGTCCAGCAGCCAACATTCAGGTGCAGTTCGTCTCCTGTGTGCAGGCAGTGCCAGCAGCCCGGCACAGTGCTGGTTCTGCTGTCACTCAGCAACTCTCGGTGGTGGAGGCAGTCAGGGAGAGATTGCAGTCGAGGTTCCCAGCTGAGATGTCCTTCCAAAATGTTACTTGTCCAGAAAATGTAAAAGGATGCCAGCAAAACTTGTTGCTGGACTGTAGAAAATCGGTGACTTATTTGCAGAGTAACAGAGCTTTTGAAACGTGGTTTAAAAATGAAAGGGAAGATGTGTGGCACTTTGTACCAGTTCACTCCAGAAACACGAATAAGGAACTTCCAGTAACTTCCAGCCCACTGGAGACCAAGCTGAGGAGAATTACAGCCACTTTCTGACCTGCCTGCTAATACGACACTGACATCACTGACACAGAGCTATCCCATTATCGTGAGCTTCAGCTGTTTACACCAGCTCTTAATTTTATCTTTTCTTTTTGGTAACTCTGGCTGTGCTGATTAATTTAACGATGCAGGGTGTGTCAGATTACTTCCTTCGGAAGCCAGAGAACATCTCTGCACTCTGAGCACAGACCTCTGGAAGTGCCTCAAGGGATAGTGCATGTTGTGTGTGTAGTCAGAACTAAATGCTTCTGTTACATTTGTTTTTTGTGTTGGTCCTATCTGTTTGCTTGGCTTTATATATCAGGGGTTAACAACAACGGATGCTTAGCAATAAGGTGGATGATCTCTTTTCTACCACAGCTTATGTATGCAGTTGTAAAGCAAGCAAAGGTGGTGACAGAGCCTTTATTTGAGGGAGAGGCGCTACAGAAAGAGATGTCAGAGAGAAGGGGGATGAACTCACCCCTCCCGGCGACCGTTTAGGCGAAGGAACGCGGCCGCCTCTCGTTCGAACACCGCGCGCCGGAAGGAGGAGAGCCGGGGAGGGGGGGGGCAACCCGCGCGGGCTCTGAGCGGATCTGCGCTCCCGGAAGCAGCGCCGAGAGGGAGAGAGCGAGAGGTCGGGAGGACTTGGGCTGCTCCGCTCCGCTCACTCAGATGCTCATTCACTGGTTCAGGCTGTGACCAGGCAGTCCCACTACAGCAGTTTATATTTGCCCTTAGAGAAGATGGGGGAGGTAAAAGCTCCTACCCACGAGCTAGTCTGTTGCTGACTATGTCTCTGTCACTAGAAAAGAGAATCCGATTCTTTGCACATTTTCAACACAAAGGGTAGAGGGCACAGTTGGGTAAAACCTCTTTAAGGCTGGCAATGAGATCATCCTTTTCCTAGGTGAGCTAAGTAGGTTAAGTATCTTCAAATACTCTAAACTGTCTCTCTCCTATCCTGAGAGCTGTTAACACGTTGGAACAGTCTGCTTCTTTACAGGCTTAGGTCTAGATGGCTAAATGCTACACTGCATTGCCTTAATCGCATTGCTTCGGGTCTCAGTACCTCTGACTTTGTTCATGTGCTGCACAGGAAGCTCAGGCCCTCCACACAGAGAACCAGGCATCACAGTGCCCAGCTACAGACCAGTATCTCAGTTCCTGCAGACAGGATAAGCAGTTATTCATCAGCTGTCATTCCAAAAAGTTAAAGAAGTCATCTGAGACTCAGGCGCACGAGCATTAGTAAAAATGGCAAAGTGTTTTCAAACTGAGGATAAAAATACATACAAGGTCTTCAGGTTCTCCACTGACACATTCCAGTTCCCAAAAAGTAGCGTTCACTTTTTGATTTGACTCCACTTAATGTTAGAGAATGTAACAACAAGCAAAATTGTTTTAATAATCTGTTCCCCAAAACACAGCAGAACAAAAACTGCTTTGGAAAGTAACAATCATACCCTGATAAATTGAATTTAAATACAACCGTAGATAAGGAGTGGCCAGACTTGGCTAGATTCTTCAGAGAAAGTATCTTAGGACAGAAAATAACAGGATGTACTTTGCTGGTGCACTTGGCCTGGCTTGTTTGTGCTTATTTCTGTTCTCATACTGCTGGGCATCAGTGTTGCTTTTCCTTTTTCTTTAACACTGGTGTTGAAATAAAGGGTTCAAAACGCAGCTTTTTCAGACAGCAGGCAGATGTCCCACTGCTCTCCCCAGGCACACTCACACACCTTCCAGGTAAAACTTACTTGTAGCACTCACCATTCCTATGTGGGAAAATGACATTGGCTCATTGCTCCACTCACCTGAAAGGGACCGTAGCCCCCAGCGTCCTGCTGGGGATTTCTGGGAAGTGTAGGCGGCGATCACGGAAAGATTCCGCCCACAAGTGATTGCCTGTAGTAACCAGATAAGGAAGTAGTAACGCAAGCGCTTACTTAGAAGGAGAGGGGCGTAGACGAAGCTGTGCGAGACTATATAAGTTCCTGTCACGATCAAATAAACGCCGTTTTACCACCCACCACGTTGGTGTGCACCGAGGTAGATGGACAGACCGTTGAGTCCCTAACGATTGCGAACACCTGAATGAAGCAGAAGGCTTCATTTGGTGACCCCGACGTGATCGTTAGGGAATAGTGGTCGGCCACTGGCGGCGTGGCGATCCTGCTCTCATCCGCCTCCCGTGGGGAAGGAGGCGATGACCCTAGAAGAGGGGGCTGCGGCTTAGGAGAGTGGAAGCTGGGTAGCGTCGGAGGGGGCTCTACGCGCACGAGTCCGCTTGACCTGCCGAGGACCCAGGACACCATCGGAAGAGAAGCCCGGTGGCTGTTTGATCCGCGGGACAGAGAACGCCCGGCGGAGTGAATATGGAAGCCGTCATTAAAGTGATTTCGTCCGCGTGTAAGACATACTGCGGGAAAACCTCTCCTTCTAAGAAGGAGATAGGGGCAATGTTGTCCCTTTTACAAAAGGAGGGACTGCTTACATCTTTCTCAGATTTGTATTCCCCGGCGTCCTGGGATCCCATCACCGCAGCGCTTTCCCAGCGGGCGATGGTACTCGGGAAGTCAGGAGAGTTGAAAACCTGGGGACTAGTCTTGGGGGCGCTGAAGGCAGCACGAGAGGAACGGGTTACATCTGAACAGGCGAAGTTTTGGTTGGGCTTGGGGGGAGGGAAGGTCTCTCCCACATGTCCCACAGGAAAGCCAACGACTGAGCCTCAGGTCGATGAGGAGAAAGAGAAAATGGCTGCGCAGCAAGAAACGAAGATGGCGCCGGGAGAGGCGACCGCGCCCAAAACCGCCGTTGGCACATCCTGTTATCGTTGCAAAACGGATGCTGGATGCAGTTGCGCCACTGCTGCCCCCTCAGCCCCTCCTCCTTATGTGGGGAGTGGCCTGTATCCTTCTTTGGAGGGGTTGGGAGGGCCGGAAGGGGAAGGTGTAGCCATGTCACCAGTGGGGCGGGACGGTGCGCCCCGAGGGGTGGAACGAAGGGCGGAGCCAGGGTGCCCTGATTCGGCCCCTGGGCCAGCCTTGACTGATTGGGCGAGGATCAGGGAGGAGCTTGCAAGGGCGGTCTCGTCCGTGGTGCCCATGCCCGTGGTGATAAAAACAGAGGGACCGGCTTGGACTCCTCTGGAGCCAGAATTGATCACGCGATTGGCCGACACAGTCAGGACCAAAGGTTTACGATCTCCAATCACCATGGCAGAGGCGGAGGCTCTTATGTCTTCCTCATTACTGCCGCATGACGTTACGAATCTTATGAGGGTCATATTAGATCCCGCCCAATATGCCCTGTGGATGGATGCTTGGGACGTCCAACTGCAGGCGATAATAGCGGCGGCTACCCGAGACCCTCGACATCCTGCAAATGGCCAAAGGCAGGGGGAGCGAACTAACCTAGACCGCCTAAAGGGCTTAGCGGATGGAATGGCCGGGAACCCAGAGGGTCAAGCCGCTCTTTTGAGACCGGGGGAGTTGGTTGCTATCACGGCATCGGCCCTCCAGGCGCTCAGGGAAGTCGCCCGATTAGCGGAACCTACGGTCCCCTGGGCGAATATCACACAGGGGCCATCCGAATCCTTCGTGGATTTTGCCAATCGCCTCATAAAGGCGGTTGAGGGGTCGGATCTCCCATCTTCGGCGCGAGCCCCTGTCATTATCGATTGCTTTAGACAGAAATCACACCCAGATGTCCAACAGCTTATACGAGCAGCACCCTCCACACTAACGACACCTGGGGAGATAATTAAATATGTTCTAGACAGGCAGAAGGTTGCCCCGCTCACGGACCAGGGAATAGCCGCGGCCATGTCGTCGGCCATCCAACCCTTAGTCATGGCGGTAGTCAACAAAGATAGGGACGGACAGAGTGGATCTGGTGGTCGCGCCCGGGGGCTTTGTTATTCTTGTGGATCCCCGGGGCATTACCAGGCGCAATGTCCCAAAGGAAAGAAATCGGGGGGTAACCGCGAGCGATGTCAATTATGTGAAGGGTTAGGGCACAATGCTAGACAATGTCGGAAATATCAATGCACTCGGAAGGGACCCTCCTCGGGGCCATGTTCTCTTTCAGCTCATCCGACTGTGTCATTGGCAATGACAATGGACCATAAGGATCGACCTTTGGTTAGGGTTATGTTGACCAATACAGGCAGCCACCCTGTGAAGCAGCGTACGACCTACCTTACTGCATTATTAGACTCTGGAGCCGATGTCACTATTCAGAGGAAGATTGGCCCACTGATTGGCCACTGATGAAAGATGCCCCGGGTACTCAAGTTTATGGAATAGGAGGAGGAATTCCTATGCAGAGATCCCGAGACATGATTGAAGTCGGGGTCATTAACCGAGATGGATCTTTGGAGCGGCCTTTGTTTCTTTTCCCGGCGGTAGCTCCGGTCAAAGGAAGCATTTTAGGGAGAGATTGTTTGCAGGGCTTGGGGCTCCGCTTGGCAAATTTATAAAAAGGGCCACTGTTCTTACTGTAGCGCTACATCTGGCTATCCCACTGAAGTGGAAGCCAGACCACACTCCTGTGTGGATTGATCAGTGGCCCCTCCCCGAGGTTAAACGGGTAGCGCTAATGCACTTGATTGAAAGGGAAGCTTACCATGCTAGCACCCAATCACACGGAAATCCTTAAAATGCTCGCCAACATGACTCGAGCACCTGTGAGACGTAGACGAGGTCTATCGCGTTTGGACAGTACGTGTTCAGATGAAGTACAGCTCTGGAGCACCACGGCAAGGATCTTCGCGTCCATCCTGGCCCCGGGAGTGGCAGCTGCGCAAGCCTTGAGGGAAATTGAGAGACTGGCTTGCTGGTCCATTAAGCAGGCCAATTTAACAACGTCACTCCTCGGAGATTTGTTAACGGACGTCACAAGCATCAGGCATGCGGTCCTGCAGAACCGAGCAGCTATTGATTTCCTGCTTTTGGCTCACGGCCATGGTTGTGAGGATGTCGCGGGAATGTGCTGTTTTAATCTTAGTGACCACAGTGAATCCATACATAAGAAGTTCCAGCTTATGAAGGAACACGTCAACAAAATCGGCGTGGAAAAGGACCCAATTGGAGACTGGCTGCGTGGACTGTTCGGAGGCATAGGGGAATAGGGTGTGCATTTACTGAAGGGTCTGCTTATGGGACTTACGGTTATTTTGCTTTTGTTGGTGTGCGCGCCTTGCTTGTTGCAAATTATGTTAAGCTGCGTTCAACGGATGATTGATCGTACAATTAATTATCGCATAGAATATAAGAAAATGCGGAAAGCTTGTAGAGAACACGCGTAATAGGGTTGTAGAGGTAGGATTATTCGGCGAAACGGGATGTAATGGGGCAAGGCTTAGCTGAGAGGACAATGGCATGTATAGGCGTAATGCGGGGATTTCGGGGTGTACGCGATTAGAGTCCTCTCAGGTTATAGTAGATTGACTTGTGCATAAGGAGGGGGAAATGTAGGCGGCGATCACGGAAAGATTCCGCCCACAAGTGATTGCCTGTAGTAACCAGATAAGGAAGTAGTAACGCAAGCGCTTACTTAGAAGGAGAGGGGCGTAGACGAAGCTGTGCGAGACTATATAAGTTCCTGTCACGATCAAATAAACGCCGTTTTACCACCCACCACATTGGTGTGCACCGAGGTAGATGGACAGACCGTTGAGTCCCTAACGATTGCGAACACCTGAATGAAGCAGAAGGCTTCAGGGAAGCAAGTATAAATTATGGTGCTTAACTTAACAGTTTGTGCTGCAAGCCATATCATAAGCATACAGCTGTAGCAAATTACTCCTAAACATATGTGGTTCCAGAAGTGGTGCGAGTCCCATAGGAATTACCTAACACAACCTATTTCATTTCACAAAGTTCTCATTTTGTGGTACGGAAAAGAATCCAGGTTGGCAGTCAGTTAGGAATAATGGCTGTGATGAGGAGCAGAACCTCTCAGGAGAGCAGCAGTGCGTGAGGGCAGTGCAGCTCAGCAGAGCAGCACGGCTGCGGTGCGGAGCAGTGCTTGGAGGAGACGCTGCCGCTCCGCGGGCATGGAAGTCGCTCTCATACCTTTGTGCTGACCATCTTTACGTTACTTCTGTGTTCTTTTCCTGTGTATTATAAAGCCTCGTCTGTGTTCCTAACCACTCATAATTCCACAAAATTGTGTCTGAAGCTTGTGTGCCCCTGGACCCAAACAAAACTATCCGTGGATGGCTGGTTTTTCTTTGTCGGGTCCGTGGTGTTGTTTAGTTTTGTTGGTTTTATTTTCAACTGGAAAACTGTACTCTAAAATGTGGCACCCCACCCACCGACTGCACACAAAAGGTTTTCAATTGACAGGAGAGTTAACATTCTTCCAAACCTCAGTCCAGAGCATATATAATTATGCTAAATTGTTGTTGGGAGCTATTTCAAAAGGAAACGTCTGCTGCCTGACATTTCCCTACACGTATATATTTCAGGGACGTCAGCTCTGTTGAAGTCTCTTGAAATACAGCATTATTAACCTCAACAGACTAAGCTGCATTACCCCCTTTAAGCTCTGTAAGGAAGGCAGTGACCTGTGCTCTCTCCTCCTTGCCTCCGATCCTGTATGGAGCTTCAGTTGTCCGGTGTCTCCTTAGTTAAATTCATCAGACTGAGCTGCCTGCTTTTAAACCCACACAGCCATTCCAGGGATTATTTATATTAAAACTCACTTTATTTTGTAAACTGTTGAATTTCTAGTATTAGATAGTGAGGATTTGTTTGTATTTTCCTGTATTTAGAGATAACAGAGATGCACAGGTTTAACTGAGAACAGAAATGCACTCACAATAAACACTGTTTACGCTTAATGTGCATTTATTCAATCCTAAAGCTTCTCTGCTGCCAGCTGGAATGATTTAGTATTGAATGTATCATCATTCCTTTCTCTTCTGCAATGCTCCCCCCAAGTTACTTTAACAAATACTGCAATAAATAAATCAAAACTGTGTTTATTAGATTTTAATCTTCACTGCAAAAAGTTTACCAACTTTGATATGGACTACTCTGGATTCAACTTTTTTTTCCAGGTAGGAGAAAAGGGTTCCAAGGGTTCTTCTGCTAACAGAACAGGAAGTCCCTTATCTTCCAGAGCTGTGTGACTCCAGATTTAATTACAGGCTCCAGGCAGATACGAAATATGCCTTGCTCAAATAAATTACTTGAGCTGGTACAAGAAATTTCAGGACCTATGGCATACAAGCCAGGTGAGACGACCTGACCTTCAGCTCTTTGCTTTTCATTTTAAGTCTATTTAATACAGTCATTTTTCTTGTCGGCTATCAGAAAGAGAAAATCCAAACCAAAAAAGCCTCAGTATGGTATTGTACAGAATATACATGACTTAGAATTGCTATATAATTATATTTGTGAATGTCTCCCCTTGATCCTCCCTTCAGAATACGACTTGGAAACAAGCAATGATTACCTGTTCCTTGCAAATCCTTCCTAGGGAGTACATGGATCATAAACTTATAAGGGTTTAGCTTTTCTTCTTTCTGCGAGAGGAAATAACTAGTGCAGCATTACAACACGAATGTGGCATTAAAGAATTCCAAACAGAAACAGAAAAGGGGAAGGTTAGGTTTAAAAATACTCCTTTCATACAACTAAGGAACAGTTCACGACTCTACAGGCTGAAACAGACAAGGGCTACTTCGTGCTTACCTTTCTTCTGATGGAAACAAGCTCGGGGTTTTATCCTCTGCTGAGTGTCCAATTGCCATAAAATCCTTGACAGCTGAGAAAGCAGTTGTCGTGAACAGACAGAGCAGGGACAAAGCTGTACTACGAGCAGAGCATCACATTGATGGATGGAGAATAAGACATGGGTGAATACATAAATGCAAATCTTTGTCTCAGATGATTCTGAAGCAATTTAAAATGTGTAATGAGATGGAATGAACAAAAAACAAGCAAAGAGACAAACTAAAATAAAGGGTTGCACAAAGTGATAACAGGTGTATTTGTGTCTCGTCCCTCCCAGTGGAATATAGTCTACACAGTCTACTTTCACCTTGGCTGCTGTGCTCAGTGCTGCAGCTTTCCCCCATCGCAGTAAGGATACAGCAGAACTGGAAGAATATTTGAATAAGGGCAATAAGGACAGATGCACAGAGACTGAATTTCAAAGCAGTGATTTATAAAGGTAGAAAATTAGTTCCTTATGAAAAGGACACTGCTTCTGTTGATAGCAAAACAATGCAAACAATGAAAGCAGGCAGAGGAAGTCCCAGGTCTCTTTGGAATCAGTACACATTATTTCCCCTTTGTATTTGCATAGCACAGTTCTTGATACATGCAAAACTAATTTTCAATTAATTATTGCAACAGAACAGATGTGCTGCCTGCTCTGCCCGGTAGGCATTGTTTCATGGAATGCTTCAGGCAAATGTGAAGTGGTGTAGGAGTCTCCTTCCCTGGTAAAGTGTAACTGCTAGTTTGAAGCTATCTGATTTCACATCACAAATTCATAGAAACACATCCGTAAGTGGCAAGGGGCTCCTGCAGGTCTGCAGGACAGCTTTCTGCTCAAGGCAGGTCCCTGTAGGGTAGGTTGATTCAGGCTATCTCCAGCTGAGTTACTTTAAGGATAGAATTTTATATGCATATATACATATATACATCTACAGATATATTTATTATCTATAAATAGATAGCTTTATGTATTAGATTTTCCATGTTGCAACTTACTAGCATTTGCCTGTTGTTCTCTGGGCAGAACCAAGCTCCACCTTCCCTACAGCCCTCTATCCATCATCTTTAAAGGTAACCAAACCCATCTCCATCAACCTTCCCCTCCCTGAGCCCTCCGGTGGTGTTCACTAGCCTCATTTTAGTAGATGGACATTTGTCTTTTGCTAGGAGTCCAAAACTATAGACAGTGTTCCAGATGTAGTCTCACGTGTGCCAAATAGATGGGAAAATGATTTTCTTCCATAGCCACCAGCGGTGCTCAGCCCAGCATGCAGCCGGACACATCTGCTTGCAAGGTTGCACAGTTGACTCATCTGCTGTGACCCTGAGGTCTTCTTCTACCAAGCTGCTCTCTAGACAGTTCCCAACCCGTCCTGCCATGCAGGGTTCTGTCAGCCCAGGTACAGGGCTCTATCTGCTGAAATTTATGAGGCCCTGGTAGCTCATTTTTCCAGTCTGACCAGGTCCATGTGCACAGCAGCCCTGCCCTGCAGTGCATCAGCCACTCCCCCCAATTTGCTATCGCCCACAAACTTGGTGAGAGTTCACCCGATCCCATCACCCTGGTCATTACAGCAGCCACTGCAAGAACCCAGGTTGATGCAACCTTCATGGAAGAAGCAAGTCAGACATCCTTCCAGTGATACGCCACAGCTTTCAACTCTTGTTTTGCAAAAATAAATGGGAGAGTTGCACTGCTGTGTCTCTTCACATCCAGGTATAAAAATCAAAAGCAGCCCTGGGATCCGCGAGAAGCAGGCCTGGGGCTCCTCTGGGTGCAAGTGCTGTAATGCAGAAGTTGCCTTACAGTGTGTAGCAAATCCTCTGGAACACACAGATGGCATCAAAACAGAAGAGCTAAGAAAGTCAGAAATTATAGATTCCCTCACCAGGATCTGCGAGTTTGTGGCTTTGCTCAAAGACAGATGAAGTTTCCATATCATAATAAAAGGACAGTATTGCATCAGTATTACGTGGTGCTCCAAGAGCACCTTGCAGTCTGCTCCATCTGGGAGATGGAAGGCACAGGATGGACTTTGTGCTGACAGCCGTCATAGATGAGGAGAGAGCAGAATCCAGAACAGAACCGAACCAAACTGAGAATATGCACTATGTGAGAAACAGTGCTGTAGGAATCCTCAGCTCTCCTGCACACACTGCCATTCCTGTAATAACTGCCTTCCTCGCACACTGTGTCAGTTATGTGCAGCTCTGCACTGCACAGCACGTCTATGGCCGGGCACAGCATCAGTTCTGAAGGGCATGTCAAGGACAGTGCTGTACACACGGCTCCCCGGGTGCTCTTGTACTCAGAAGCTTACTATTTCAAAGCCGCCCCAGGTTATACCACGGACTGGTACAATCTTAAAGCAAAACTGGATAAAAGTGGATTTACATGATGGTACCAAGAAGCACTGCAGACTGGATCAGGGGAATCTTTTCTGATTTTTCACATGAGCGTCTCTCTCCAAATTACGCCTTATAACTCCTATGGCTTATGGAACAACATCCCCAACAAAATGAGCTGAAGAAAAACAGGAGCTGGTGGCAAAATGGTTGATTGTGTACTATTGGGACATTTGGTATCTGAAGGAGTGAACACTTGTGAGGCGTGCAGGCCAAACTTTCCCTGTGCAGTGTGTAAGAAAATGCCACTCAGAAACAGCTGCCACATCCAGCAGTCGTACACAGTTGGCTGACTTGCTGCTGGGAGGGAGCTCTTCTGATTTAATTGTTCTGATACCTTCACAGTGTGGAATATTTTTTCTTTACTGGGTTTCCTCCAGGAGCTGGTGCCCCAGAAAAACCCAGTCTGAGAGTTAAGCTGGGATACGGGACACCGGGGTGCGGTTCCCCAGCTCCATCACAGTCCTCCCTGAGTAAGATCACAACCCAGTCACCCTGCCTCCATTTCCATCTCTATCAGTGGCGGAAATAATTTCTTCCACCATTCTTTCTTAGTTCAGTTTGCTCAGTTCAGTCATCCAGTGGAGTAGGAAATACATCACACAGAGTAATCATAACATGCTTAACATGGTGGAATCCTGATTTTGTAGGACTTATGTACCTACACACCCTGATCTACAATCATCATCAGTGCTGGAGATCATCATTATAGCTAAGTGATGAGTACATATATATTTACACACACATATATACACACCAACCTCAACCAAGGTCAATGCTTTTTAGTCTCCCAGATAAAATAACTGATTTTACTAAATAAGAAGTGTTAATAGAACTAATTCAGATGCTAGAAAAATACACAATGCAGCCATTCAGTCAGCACAGATACACCATTGCACCATGCTCAGCACCACCGCCTTCAGCTGCCCACAGGGAGCAGATAACCAGCACTCACAGTCATCCTATTTCGGGTTGTGCTAACAATCCCACAACATCTTAACTTGGATTGCTTCGCTTGGTTATCTCGCTGTGGGTACACTCTCATTCTGCACATAAACTGAATCACACACACTGAAAAAACTTCAGCCAACCCTACAAGTCTGCCCATATTTTTACACTGAGAGTGTTCCTTGGTACAATGATAAGTCTCAGTTACATTCATCTATTCCTCAGCGTTCAAAGCAACTTAATTAAAACTACCACAATTAAAACTACCACAGAGCACACACAACCTTGGTTAAGGACATTTGAGAAGCAAACGCTTCTCCCACGCTCACACAGCTCCGATTCACACAAAGAAAGAACTCATGAGTAAGAACGCACGCATCACACATCACACAGCTCACAGCTCACAGCAGACACCGAGTGCTTCAGGAAGAGCAGCAGCACCAGAAAATGGGAATAGAAGATTTGCACTATTTAAATATTATTTAAAAGCTTAAGGGGAACTTGGCCACCCAATTCCTTAAACGAAATTATTTCCTTTTATGAGATTTTTTTTTGGCTCAGTTTCATGAGATGTTTTCCTTTGAACTTTTGGCACCAGTCACATGAGGTAGAACCTCTGCCTTGTGTTCCTTGCTTCATTCCTTCACGCAGGGTCACGCTGTGTCTTCCTCTCCTTGCTGACAGGAGCAGCCCACCCTGAGCGCGTCAGTCTCACGCGATGGTTAGCAATGGTTTTAGGATTACTTTCCTTCCCTCAGAGAACAGTGTATTTCTGAATCAAAGATGACATCTTGTGTGCCATCCATAATGGGAAAAGCTCTCACAGACACAGTCCCCACCAGCAGCCTCACAGACTCTGCACCGTCACACAGATGTGCTGCTGTGGTCTCTACAGAAAGAGAAACTTCATGAACCCAACACCACGCTGTCCATCTCTGCTGTCATAGCAGAACATTTCCAGGGCCGCAGAATGCCAGCGGGATGGCTCCGTTTCAGCTCAAACTGCTGACATCAAGTATTCAGCAGCTGCTTTAAGAAGCATTACAGCAGCGCCTTGTTTATTGGCTACGCACGATTTCTGCACGTGCTGCCAACCCATAAACGTTAATGCTGGTTTGTTGTGACAGTTGGATAACGTGTGTATGATCCTCGGAGAGGAATTAGCCAGCTCAGATGAGAAATCCCCATCAGCTGCACTAACCTGGCACATCGTGGCCTTCCTCTGGAGGGCAAACACACCAGGCAATTTGCACTGCTCCCTTGGACACTGTCGCATTGTCATATCCAATGGCATGCTGGATGGGACACTGTTCAACTGGAAGTTTCACCAAACTGCTGTTGAAAGCTATTAAAACGCTGTAATGGGCGTGACTGAGTGACCGGAAGAGTCAGTAAACAAATAATGGGCAAGTGACAATATAAAAATAGTGTAACAGCAATTAGCGGTGTGACTCCGTGACTAATGAGGAAATTGCTTTGACCCATTTGATGGCAGCAGCAGCAAAACCTGAGAAATACATCAATTCTGTCTGAACGGATGGATTCCCTCGTGTGACCTGAACAGAGCACAGCAGCCGCGAGGTGGGCCGAGCCAGCAGCTCTGTGACACTCGAGCCCTGGGAAGGACAGCAGGAGCTGTGCTCACCGCGTCCAGAGGGACACAAAGTGGTGGCAGCGCGCGGCCCGTGGATGGCATGGCACGGCAGCCACGCAGCGAGCTGCCAGCTGACCCAGCACGGCACCGGAGCCGCACGTGGTTTCTGCCGCTGATGAGAGAGGGATGAGTTCTAAAGCAGAAATCACGGCACTTTAAGGCAAAAGAGTTACCCTGCGGTACGCATACCCAGAATGTTGTATTTCTTTGGTGCGCTACGAAAACAAACGAGCGAACGACCCTCGGGCTGCCGCCAGCTGAAGGACAGAAACACCTTCTCTCCTTCTTCCTTTATCGCTGCCCGCAGTGGGGTTCCAGCGGCACGGGAGGGAAAGCCCGCACGTTTCCAAAGCCGCAGTGCTGCGGGGCTCAGACCGCGGGGAGCATCCACACGGAGCAAAGGTGCGGTGACATAACCGGAGCACAACGGGACGATGTACAGTGACACTGTGTTCTGAGGGGCAGTGACACCGCGGGGGGAAGCGCTACAAATTCCACGAGCGGGAATAAATCCCCCGCATCAAAAGAACCCCGGGATACAGCTGCGTGCCCGGGGGGGGGGGGAGGGTCCCGGGGGGGGGTCCCCCCGTCCCGCACGTGGCTGTGGGGAGCGGCCCCGCTCCGGAGCGGAGCGATTCGGAGCGCTCCGCAGCTCCGCGGCCGCAGCCCCTCCCCGTGGCGGGACGGACGGAGCGCGGCTCGGGCTGCGGGGACCCGACCCGGGCCAGGAGCGGCCCTTTATAGCCGGCACGCACCCACACAGAGCTCCCAGAGCGCGGCAGCGCTGCCCGGAGCCGCATCCCGTCCCCGCCCGACGCGCTGCCCATGGGGCCCCGCCGCACGGCCCCGCCGCTCCTCCCGCTGCTGCTGCTGCTGCTGCTCGCCGCCGGTGAGTGCCGCTTCCCGGGAGCTGAGGCGGGGGATGGGGATGGGGATGGGGATGGGGTTGGGCGGAGCGGGCAGCCCGAGCAGAGACGCGGTGCGGGCGCAGCTCCCGCCCCGAGCAGCGCAGCCGGGGAGCGGCCCGTCGCGCTCACACTCCATCGGTCGTGTGCGGGTTTACCAGCTCAGTGTCTCCACCCGCACTGCAGCGTGCTGCTCCCGAGCCGAGCCGAGCCGAGCCGAGCCGAGCCGAGCCGCGCAGCAGCACGGCGCAGCACAGCGGGGGCTGCTCCCGCAGCGCGAGTCGGGCGCTGTGGATAAGGCACGAGTGGGTCCCTCCATCACGGACCCCTCCCCCGCCTTACCCCCGCAGACCGCTGCCTTGGCACATAGTGAATGTTTCGGCTCCTGCTCAGTAAATAGGTGTCCTGTTTATTCAGTAGTACTAGAGAGCAGTTGTGATAACTTACAGTCCGTTTCCCCATAGATTTTCTGAGGTATTCATCTGTGCAGTACGGGGCTGTACCTATTCCTTCCACGCTGTGAAGCTGTCCTCTCCCAGTACTTAATGCACAGAAAAGTGCCCGCTGATTTGAGGTTCCTGCAGTGACACGAAGGATCCCCATGCTGTTCACCACGACTGAACCAGCAGAGCGTTACCCCCCGGCACTACAGAGCCTGTCCTGTGCAGCGGCTGTAGGATGAAGGCCACTTTGCCAGGACAGCACTGAGCTGCCTTCAGTAAGAGATTCTCTTCTGCCTTCCTGCTCTCCACACGTCCCTACTCGTTCTGTCCTCTGCACAGAGCGGAGCAGGGGCTGGGGGAGGAAGGAAGAGCAGACACACGGCCAAAGACCAAAGGTGCCCACGTAATGGGGCCAGCTGAAGGTCCCTCTAGCCTCACTGCCCCAGTTCTACCTCCTGACCTCAGCGTACCCCTATTATTGCTCCTGCAGTTTGTTCCTCCCCCAAGCCTTCCCTCCTCGCTCCGTCCAAACCTCAGCGGGGACATCAAGGGAAGCAATGAAAGACTTCTGGACTGCTTGTGGCAGCCTGGAGTGATCATTACAGACAGAGCCTGGCTTCAGCCCGGTGGCTCTGAGTCAGGCTTCGCACTCACGGGTTCTGTAGGCAGGGAGGAGGGAGGGAAAGGCAATTTACCTCTTTCCCAACGCTTGTGCCGCCGGTATCAGGCAGACTTCTCCTTGCTGTTTCTGTAAGCTGTAGTCATGGTGGTGGTCTGGGCAACGAGGTGAGCTGAGAAAGGCCATTCCTGGTGTCTTCTGAAAGCAATGGGCAGATCTGAGCCAGAAAAAAGAGGTAATGCATACAGGATGAAGGCATCCAGCCCTGGCAGGGCCGGAGAGACGCACCACAAAATCTGCTCACTCCTAGTTTTCAACCTCTGAACTACTGGAGCACTATGGCCTTACAAAGAGAGCATCACTGTAGGTAATCTGAAATATATTTGACATCACAAATGTTCCTGTGGCCTCTGCCTTAGATAGAATGGCACAGAATTTCATGTAAAACCCACAGACTACGCAGGATGCCAACAATTAACACAGCAGTGTTAATTAATAAAGCTCATGGACGGCTTTGTATCTCCACAAAAATTGTGTCTGAAAAACGCTGTAAAGGGGAGAATGGTATAGGAAATAGCACTTGACACAAAAACCTCATGTTTCTAAAGTGACTCCCCCCCATGCAAATGGAAACTTAAGGGACTGCTGTTTTAAACATCAGCACAAAGTAGGCGGCCAGAAAGCCAGGCAAACTTATATAGGAAGGTGTGGCAGAAAGATATTGCAAAGACACAATAATTATGACATGATAATGTACAGCACTGTCCCAGCTTCGAAGAGCCTGCATAGGCAGCAGTCCAGAAGACTACAGTGAAGTTTCTCCAGGCATGGCAGGACTCCAGTCTGGGCAGCAAAATCACAGATTGGAAATGCGGCACAACACCGACATAACACGATTACTGGCTGCTGCTTCTCTAGGGCCATCTGAATGTTTACTTCATTTCACCCTTCAGAAAGCCACCGCACAGCTTCTAATGCCTGCGAATGAGTTACTGAAATCACAACTACAGTTTGACAGGCAGCACGTGGGGATAGAAGCAGTGCCTGCATATCAGTGGGACTGGTACGGGTTTGTGTTCCCTTCGACCTTCACCTGTGGGTGCCTGGCACCCATTTGCACGGGCGTTTGCTGACGGACAGACCTCACCAGGGCTCTGGGGCTGGTTTGGTTTCACACTCCTCTCCAAAGCTTTTTCTCATCAGCTGAAATTTTAGCAAAGGTGTTCACAATTCCAAGTACACAATGATCGTGGGAATTAAACATTAGGATAATCCCGAAAGCCCTGACAGGACCAGACTCAACCTGGCTCGTCGGAGAGCATCCTTGCACGCTTTCTTGTACTTATTTCCTGTGACCTCTCCATATCAAAGCAACGTGTTTGTGATTTCTCATACGCATCATTAAGGCACCAAACTAAACCCAGTCTGGTTCCCTCCCTCTTTCTCCAGCCATGATATTGTCTTCAGTACAGCTGCACACAATTTGCATGACAAAAAGAAAACTCAGAGGCAACAAAGATCCATTCTACACATAAAAACATGAGTTACCCCACACTGGCCTAACAGAAGTATGACTGCTGTTTCAGGAATGCATAATCAAACCCACAGGAATATTCCTGTCCTGAAAATAAATGAGCAACCTCTGTAAAAACAAATGTCACAGAACATTTTTTAAATGCATCTTAGTCATGAATGGTATGGAAATACCCAAGTGTGCCACTCTGCTGTTCAGTTCTTTATTTTATTCCATGGAAGTTCTGATAAAATATTTTGGAAATGTTTCTGGGCTGCCAATACTTTACGAGCCCTTACTGAGCTGATACTGCACTGCTTCCATGGCTCTGTGGGTTCTAGGAGTCCCCCTCGCTTCTGCTATACTCAGGTTCCAGTGCTCTTCCTTCATAACATTCAGAGCACCTGGTACTATGCAGTGCTGGTTTGCACCTGGCTGACTTGGAGCTCTCTTTCTTCAGCTCACATGGCACGCTTCAAGGAATTACACTTGAGTAAAAGACAGTTCATAGCTTCCACCTGATCTGGATTCAAGTAAGGGATTGCCATTTCTCCAAAGTTGGCCCAATTCTCTGATGCAACCAGGAATAGAATTTAGAAAGTCTTGCCTTCCTCTTCCTGTTTTTACCCTCCTACATGTTCTTTCCCCAGTAGCCAGGACCTGGTACACATGCTGAAAATTCTTCACTTTTTTCGGGGGTTCCCTGAGTTACATCTGTCACTCAAGCAGACCCAGGTTTGCCATCCACTGTCGTGGCTCCTTTGGCCACAACACAACTCTAGCTGTATCCTCCCAAACGCTCAGGAGCCCCAGCTTTAGGAGCGGACGTGGCTGAGGTCACTGTATGCTGTCTCTGATGGGAGGAAACTTCTGCACCTATCCCAGATGCTCTTCAGTGTTGTAGGGATCGGGTCAAAGACAGCCAAGCATTGCGGCCCCGGAATTTCAGAAAGAAAAGGGAGCATTGTTTGAAATCCTGACACTCGTGATCAAAGTCAGAAGAAAAAAATAGAAAGACTGTGTCTGAACGTTTGATTCCACGCAACGTGAACAGGTTTTCTCCCACAGTTTGCAGAGGCACTTTGGGGGAAGCCCACGTCAGGAACCGAAGAGGGATCCTGGAGTTAGCCGGAGCCATTCGGTGCACTACGGGACGCTCTCCTTTTGCCTACCTGCGCTACGGGTGCTACTGCGGCCTGGGAGGAAGGGGATGGCCCAAGGACAGAGTGGACTGGTAAGCTAACGCTATCTGGGCAGCAAAGTGCTGATGCCAAAGTAAGACAACTAAGGTATCAGTTAGGCCTAGTTAACATCAGTGTGGGAACTGAGTTCAAACACAAATCAGAGTGCTAGGAAACTGAAGCACTAAATTGGTGTCACTGTACATCTGTGTGAGTCTCCTACTGAAACTCCTATCGGGCTGACATTGGCTTTGCAGCACAACATAGTTTCGTAGCTGCAGCTGCTTAGCCAAGAACTGAACACTCCTTGGAGAAGTTTTAAAAGCTCAAACACTCAATCTATTAAAACACAATTGTTGGAAAAATCTTCTGGTTTTAGTTCTACTCACCCCACTGTATTAGCATTCAGAACAAGACACAGAACTGCAAAATTCAGCCTGGTGGAAATAACATTAAGTAATAACAAGTTCTTACTGAAATCAGAATTGCACAGTGCTCCCATCTAGCGCTAGATCTCATTGCACTATCATCAATTCAGTTCATGACTGAACATGAGCTGACAGGAAGATGATTCCTGGTTACAGCAGTTATGTAAGGGTTTACACGTCCACATTTACCATGACAGTGAGGCACTTCCCCACCACACACTGCACCTGAAGTTCTCACTTAGCAGACAGGTAACACTGTGAATCAAAAGGAAAACACCTGATGTTTACCACTAGAGCAGAACACAGGGAGAGCCGACGCATGAAGCTCTCTGCACAGAGCAGTTGTGGTCAGACCTTACACTTACAGTCCTTGCCCGTGCATTTCAGGCCTTTGGATATAAACACTGTTATTTTGAAGACGGTTTTTGAGGTTCACATAATTATTCACATAATAGTTACTGCCATCATTATGGTCTTGCACGTGGAGACAACTGCTTTCTTATTGCTTTTATAAGGCAACATATAAAAATCCAAAAACATATATTCTGTTCTTTAAATGCTTAAAAGTTACTCTAAAAAATTAAGACCTACCTCTTGTAGAGTCCTATTTTTTGTAAACACATGCAGACTGACACGAAGCCATGGCAAAGGCAGCCCTGTTCCTCGCTCATTTCCTTTAGTCCTTCTTGAGTGTAGATTTTTGTTTCTTTGTTTTGGAAGACTTTTATTCCTACACCTAAAATGGATGTCCTGAGCTACTTCACAGGCACTGTGCTGCTCAGCACTGCACGAGGTTTAAGTGAAGATTGGTGAAGACTGGCAATTATTTCATCAGCACAGGAAAAAAACAACAGTAATTGCAAGTGGGAAAAAGTCAGTGCTGTGAGCTCTACTGCACACAAGTTCCTGAGGCAAGCTGAGCACCATCTAAACATCACGTGCCTACAGTAATATGATGCTTTTAAGAGGAAACAGTGACTGAACGTGAAGAGCTCACTGATATATCCTGTTCTTCCACTGAGTCAAAGAGAGCAGTTGGTTTGCAGCAAGACAGCTCTGATGATACACTATGGCCTAACAGGTTTTCTCGTCCGCTGTTAGCAACTGTTACAGTAACATCAGTAACTGGGAAAAAAACGAAGCAGTTATCATCTGGCAAACTGTTCTGATGTTTAATCACCTCAGAAGGCGCTGCAGAAATGGCTTCACCTTTCACACGGTTACTTTGTTTAAAATTGAAAATCCGTTAGATTCTTACAGATGAAAACAGAAGGAAGGTTCAAATTGAACAGCGTGTACCAGACACTTCTCTTCCTCATCCCTGACCATAATATGGGCACAAGTATTCTTCATTGCATCTATTAAACAGTTATCTTGTTTTGATTCCAGAGTAGGTAACTGCACACTCACATTTTGTCCCTTTAACCTAAAGAAACATGCCAAGCAAAACCATCCGGATGATGTGACTGAGAATGAGTGCAGCACGCGTTAATGCAAACCCATCTGTTACTCCCAGGTGCTGCTTTAACCACGACTGCTGCTACGGCAAGGCAGAGCAAGCAGGGTGCCACCCCAAGATAGAGAGTTACCACTGGGAATGCCAGGACAACGTCGCTGTGTGCGGTGAGCGGGCAGAGTCAGGTGGTAGGTTTGGGTTTGTATCGATTGTCTCATGGACTTTGCAGAAAGACATCCATTAATTTACTACAAAATCCTTACTTTGCTTTCCCTCCGTTTGTGCCTCCTTTGCCAGGGCAGGCTGTTCTCAGAAGGAATGTCTGCCACCTGAAGAACTGCGTTACTAAAGCTTAGTGCAGTTCCTATTGCGTTTCAGCTACAACAGCAAACTGAAACGTGACTGCTGTTGTGTAACAGGTCATGAACACTAGATGGAACGGGAGGTAGTAACTGCACTTCCATTTCTGTTATCACTACTCCAACCTAGAATCAAACCTACTTTGTTTTCTTTCAGAATCACTGGAAGACAAATGTCAGAAGATGGCATGTGACTGTGACCGTGAAGCTGCCAAATGTTTCTCTAAAGCTCCGTACCACGTGAAGTACCTCCTGTGGCCAGACACCATGTGTGGTGAGGTTCAGCCTTTGTGCAGACACTAAGTACACAACATCAGCCCCGTGAAAACTCTGTACGTATTTAAAACCTGGCAAGATGGCTGTTGTCACAGCAGTGACAGGAAATGGTTTTTCTCTTTGTTCCTCTCTCCTGCCGCTCCTCTGCCTCAGGACGGCCAAAGCAAACACTTCTCTTCTCATGTACTTTCTACAATACATGGACTAAAACCAAGATCAGTATTATGGTGTAAGCCTTTCTTTACTACACTCAAATCCTTCTTTAGCATTCATTGGTTTAAGGAGTAACTGACTTAAAGTCTGCCTGAATCACAGCACGGCTGGGGCTGGCTGTCTTCCCCATCACCATCTGATCTCACACAGCAGCACAGTCTGCACAGCCCAGGAGCGATGGCTGCAGCTCAGGGTGGGTCACAGTTCTGGGAGACATTTGAAGAAAAGGAGAAGTCAGGCACAAGAACTACTGATGAATAAATCTTTTCATAACTGATAATTTTAAACAGCTTAAGAACAAGGAATGGTTTACATTTACTTTCACCCAACTCAGCTTCCTCGTAGCTAGAGGAGTACGGAACAAATACAAGGAAAACAAAGTCAAAGATAACATCAAACACCTTGATATAAAATAAATCAAACCAGGAAGGAATAGGATTTAAAATTATATATTTAATCTTTAAAAAAATATTTATAGGCAAATTTGAAGTTCATGTTCATGATACAAACGCCAAAAAAAAAAAAACAAAAAAACTCACAACACATAATGAAGGGTCAAAAACCTCACATTAGCACGTGGCAATCCATTTCTACAGTATCTCCAGTCAGTGTTCACTCTCAGACCTAAATGCACACCATTTGTTGCAGTAAGACATAATTACAGGGTCAGGTCACTTATCCAAAATAATCCTTTTAAGAGCTAACTGAATTTAAGGATTAGCAACAGATTTTAAGGGAGCATTAGAGGAGCTGCAGATGAGGTCTAACTGATCTGAACAGAACAAAAATGTGCCATATTTTCCAGAGGACAGTGCAGCTTGGTCTTTGCCATCTACATAAGGAATTTTAGAACAACCTCACTGTGCATTTATCAGTCAGAGCTTCACACGTAAAGCAGGCTGAAAACAACAAAGTGCTCTCAATATCAAACCTGTCATCCTCTGAGCTTTCCTTTGGCAAACTTAAGTTCTGAGTAACACATTGCTGGTGTGAAATACTAAGATGAAAACATCACCATAGCTTTTCAGAAGACACTCACTTTAAGACAGATTAGAGAAGTACTATTTGATCAAAAGTATGATGACGTGGCCAAGTTTTAAATGGCTATATCAGGAATATATTTGTTTTTTATTAACTACAAAAATCTTTTTGGGTAATACAGCCCATCCTCAGAGTTGGAATTGGCTGTTTAGGAGTAACTTAAGCATACAAAGAAGCCTTGAGGTAAGTTAATGTAATCTACTTTCATTGCCACATTATAAAGGAAAACAAAACAAAACAAACAAACAAAAAAAAAACCAAACAGTTTCTTTCAAATTTCCATTTTTTGAAACTACCCAGCTCTAAAGGTCAGATGCAAGTCAATGCACTTGTGTCTCCAGACGCCTTACTTCTTTAACTACAAGATCAATGTTTATAATTGGGTTAAAGTACAAGGCCCAATAAAACAAACAATTGCAGACAAACTGAGGAATAAAAGGCCAAAAAACTGCAACAAAAAGACCCTGGGTTGAGACTTTCCAGAAATGTTTCCACATTCTGTGAGGAACAGTCCTGTGGGAAAGGA
The DNA here is from genome assembly GCA_036925125.1 of Oreortyx pictus. Classification (NCBI taxonomy): domain Eukaryota; kingdom Metazoa; phylum Chordata; class Aves; order Galliformes; family Odontophoridae; genus Oreortyx; species Oreortyx pictus. Next base: position 16,121,360 of record JAUPFR010000017.1, read on the forward strand.
AAGGGAGAGGCTTAGAGGCTTTATTTTTAACCGCTCTAAGACAAGTTAGTATGTGTTTTAGCCTCAAATTATTAACACCGACTGAAGTTACTTGTAAAAAAACAGAATTCTTCACTCCACAAAAACTCACTTAAAATACAGCAATGTATTTTTTTTTTATGTGAGGAAGCATGAGGTCCATTTATTCAGACCACAAAGCACAGCATATCAAAGCAGTAAAACTGCAGGTTTTAGATGATTTTCATATACCCTGCTCTCTTTTGAAGATGCTCTGCCCCCTAGCTGCTGGCAAGGGCAGCAACTCCACGCATGTCAAAGCAGAATTCCTCCCACAAAACTTTAAAAAAGTTATAATCAAAAGATCACAGCAGTTATGAAGTCATATTAATACACTACAGCAGTAGTATCAGTCCAGTTAAATACCCCTGAATAACAAAACTGCGAACATACATGACAGAACTCTAAATATTCAGCCCTCAACTGACAGATAATGCCAGCAATGGTAAGAGGCAGCAACTCTCACGGTAAGAGCAAGGCGTGCTCCAACAATCAGGCAAAAATATCACTGCTACTGCATTTACTACATCTGATCAGTAAAACCAGCTGTCAGAAGTCCTTTAAGTATTCACACCAACAAAAATATTCCACAGCAGTATGATATGTGCAGATTCAGAGTTGCATCTTACTATCCTGGGTTCTGGTTAGCACCAACACTTTCAGTGAGCACCTGTGAAATTGTAACACACTGCTTTTCCAGTTTATAGGGTCATGCACTTCCTACATTCCTCAACGAGCTCAGTAAGATTTACCTCAATTCTCTTCTCGACCAGAGCTTCCAAAAGGAGATTAATTCCAGAACAGAGAGTAACATGGCATTTACAATGATAAATCTGGATGTCCAGTAGTGCATATCCATCCAATCCCAAGCAAACTCAGCTATCAGCTGGTATGGCAGAAACATATACTTCACAATGAATTCTCTCCACTGTTTCCAAGTGGGATCTTTAAGGTCCTGTAAATTAGGATATAAAGACTGTTAAATAATTTCCTACTAAGTAGACAATAACGACTTATTTCCACTGGTTTTTTTTTTTGTTGATCTCCTACTGTTTTTCATTTGTTTAGTAAGTTCTAAGCAGTAATTAAAATTTTATACTTTTGGTAGCTAATTCTGTAACCCACTAATTTCAATTAATTAGCATGAAGCATCACAGCCGGACAGACTTGGTCATTTTTTCCATGAAGATATTTTCAGTGGAGTCATTCTACAGTCATGTGAAACTTTAAATAAATAATAAGAAGAATAAGCTTCACAGACTTAAACACTTTAAATAAATCTTAGTAAAGGTTATGGTCACAATGCTGTTAGTCCTGCATGGAAAGTAAAAGGACCAACACTTTAACATTTCTTAGGGAGATGACATCATGGACAACTACACCATGTGTTTTTTAAGGAACTAAATCTGACTGTGCCTCAACCACACAGCATTTGAGCACTTACTAATAATTTCGTGACAGTGTCTTCACGTTGGTCTTCTTGCATAGGACAAATGGTGTGGATAAAAGGGAGGAAAGCTTCTGTATAATCAAACAGGTACAAGTACAACATGCTGAACCTCGGAGAATTCTTGAGCGCGTACAAAAGAAAGAGTGACTTTCCTGGATTTACTGCCTGAAAGGTATCAAATGGCAAACAATGCAAAGATGAAATGAAAGGCATGTGACAGCTCCTTTCTAACAGTCATTTTTCAAAGGATCATTTTTTCAAATACAATAGTTCATTAAGCTAGGCAATTTTTACAGAGATAGTCTACTTCTTTAACAATCCTTCTGGCTTTATGAGACTTGCCTTTGAAATACACAATTTAAAATCACTTACTATGCAAAGAGAATTTACCTTGTATTCCCAAAGGTTCTGTGGTGGTTTAACACCTAAAGCTTTGACACATTCCAATTCTGTCATAATTGCTTTCCTGTGGTTATTGTTTTCTATACTGTAAGGCTCTTTTGTGAAATCCTCCTCTGTCAGCGTCAGAAGGAGCCTAAGAAGGAAGAATTCAGAAGGCAAACGGTGACTTCACCAAAAAGATATGGCTAACATCAGTAACTACATACTGAAACAATAAGCTACTGATAGAAGGTATCACCTTTTGGATCACTTTCCATATGTTCTGAATCAACTGCGTCCCAGGCTGGGTTCTACATATCCTTCTTTGCAAGTTCTCTCTTGCCTGCTCTCAGCATGCAAATGTATGAGCTCGTTGGCTATTAATGAACACAGTTCTTCAGTACATCACAGATCTAGTCTGGTCTCCTGATATCAAACCTAGAGCTCCTGGCTGGAGTGCAACAATGCATATAGCATATGCATATTTTCACAAGAAAGAAAAGGTGGAGGGGGTGGATAACACATTAGTAGAATTTTATTTTCAGGATTGTCAGCATCTAAGTAAGTTCTCAGGAAGACTTCAGCTAGGTTGCTAAGTATCTACTACTAGTTTTCAACTACAAATATTAAAACTTCCCCTGTACTTTATCTTGATACATCAACAGAATATTCTCACGGCCTATGGAGCAAAGTCTGACCATTTCAGAACACACTGTGCCTAGTGAAAGCTATGCAGTAGTCCACGCAGATGACAGCTGCTCCTGACATTAAATCTCACCGTCCATTCACGTTTTCCAGCAAAAATCTTTCTTTATAATGAGAAGTCCACGGGCCCAGCTGCTCTAGCCATAGTGTCACTTCCTCAGCAGTCCATTTAGCAACAGGCTTGTGGACAAGAAGGTCATCTTCAAATTCCCTGCTACTCCAGTGATACCCAAGCAGCACTACCTGTAAGTAAATTAAAAAATAAAATAAAGGCCACCCTTGCAATGCAAAAATATCAACTCATACCAATAAACACACAGTGAGGGGCTTGACATGCAAAACCTTCCATTCTAAGGACCCTACAGTGTTAAGTTATACGAAAATGCCTTCAAGCCTTAGCCAGTCTGTCTAATTTCCATCTGCTGTATACTGAAACTGCAGTTCCTGACAGACAACTCTGAACACTGCCGCATCTGCTCAGCTCAGCTGAAGTTTCTTCCATACTGACAATCTTTTTGACATCACAGACGTTAAGTATGTTTCTTTGGATACTTAATCAAGTATATGGAAGACCATCCAGATGAAACTTACTGCTACACAAGTTAAGGCTGTCAGAACACCTGAGAAAAACCCTCTTCCTCGAGGATCAAATCTTCCTGTGTTTGGAGCTGTAGAAATCTGGTCATTCCCATATTTTTGGAAGGTTGCTAAGCTGCGTGCTACATCACTGTTTTGCTGAATATCTTCTTTTCTTTGTTCAATGGCATCAGAAAACAGCCTTTCAATAACATCCCTAATGGGAGAAACACTTGTCATTGACCTGCATCACCACCGAGGCTTAGAATTCAGAAAATTGATTTATTTTAAGACTTATGTTTTCCAGCTTATACCGAAGACCATCATCTCTGAAAACAAGAAAGCATTAGTAATTAGCACTTGGTAAAGTTAAATCAATTACTTCAAAACATCACTTTAAATACAGAGGAAATTAATTATCTCCAATTTAAAAACAAGTAAACCCTTATTGCAAAATCAGAATTGTGTGCACGAGCATGACCTGACTACTCAAAAATGCTAAGCAGGAGACAACATAAAAGCGTCAACCCTATAACCTGCTTATTGCAGATCTATCAGTGAAGGGCAGTGTTTCCCTGCACCACAGGAAATAGGCAGTGCACTGCAGACAACAGTTTGATATTCCTTGCTTTCTTCTGCCATAAGAGCACATTTCTTCCTATAAATGGTTCCTATTAGAGAGAGTCACATCGTTATCAAAGGTAATTCTTAACTTAATACAACCTGTTCATTCCTAATAATTTTTAGACATAATGTATCTCAATATATATAAGAAAAGCCCTAAGAAATTGGAACGGAAAAAGCAAACACGCAACCACCATCTTAATTCCACGCTTTCCATTTCCTTCAGGAAAAAGAGGAGTAGCACGAATGGCTTCAGACTGTCAGTAACACTAAAATGGGAGGGCAGACAGTTCTGCTTGGTTTAGGAATCCAAACAAACAAATAACAGAAGTATGTTAAGATCACCTGAGGAGAATGTTGACTTTGGGGAATCCTTCCCATTTCTCTCTGCATTCTGGACACTCATTCTTCTTGGAGGACACCCACCACAGGGCCAAGCAATGCCTACAGAAACTGTGCCCGCAGTTCAGGGTGGTGGGATTGACCAGAATGTCATAGCAGCAATGGCACAGGAACTCACTGACTGATACCCGCCGGGCAACGCCAGGGGCAGTGCGCGCTTCAACTCCTGCCAGCTCCGGTTCACCACGAGAAACTTCTTCTTCCATTTTCTGTCCTGTTATGCAGGCGGGCTTCAAACCGGGCACAGCATTGCTCCTGCAAGGCAACAAGATGGGCTTCGTTAAGAAAGAAAGTTTCTGCAGACATTTCTAATTGCAAAAAGAGTATTTTTTCCATAGTAACGTATTTATCACTTTTAAACGCGTTCACTTCCCCTAAGTGAAACATTATCTTCCCCTTTTTCCACACGCCCGCCCCGAGCCCGCCCCAGCCGATGGGAAGCGCTCGGCCTCGGCCTCTTCTGCGCCGGCACGACGGAAACAAAACGTCAACAGCGAAAGCAAAACCAAAAGCGTGGCCAGCCCTCCGACTCGGATTCCCGTCTCATTTCATCGTTAGAAAAACAAAACCAAACAAAGGCACCGTGCGGGTAAGCTGCGGCACGAGCACCGCTCAGACGGCTGTTCCTAACGCGGGCACACGGCCCCGCACGGCTCCGCACGCCCGGCTCCGCGCAGGCCCCGCACCGGCCGCCCCTCCACTCCGCTCCGCTCCGCTCCGCTCCGCGCGAGCCGGGCGCTGCCGGGGGACGGCACGGCGGGGCGCAGAGCCGTGAGCCGCCCCGCTCGGAGCGCGGCCGCCACCCCGAGCACACCGCCGCTTACGGGAGCAGAAAGCAAGGCGAGTTTTCCGCGCCCGAGCGCGCCCTTCCGCTTCCCCCAGCGGAGGCGGCAGCGCTCCCGCGGCCCCGCCCCGCCCCGCCCCGCCCCGCCCCGCCGCTGCTCCTGGCCGCCCCGCCCCGGCGGAGCTGACGGGACGGTCCGCTCGCTGAGCCCCTCCGCTTTGCATCTCTAAGCCCCGTTTCCCGAGGGTTTAAAAGCCGCCCGCGGGAACCGCGCTGCACTCCGCATCCTCCTCAACGCGCTGTTCCCATGGGAGCGCGGAGCTGCGTTTGCTGAGCGCACGCCCGCACCCACGTCCGAGGTGAAGGCCCACAGCCCCGCGAGGCTATCGCGGGCGTGACAAAACGTTCACACATGAAAACACGGTCACCTTGTCAGGAGTGGCTCGCCAAGGCTCCTCAGTGCTTCGGAAAACAGCCAATCTCCTCTCACGACAAAAACTGGGACATTTGAAGACCTCAGATTACAAGCTACATATTCATCAGTGTAGTTGCTCTGATGCACGTGTGGCAAAGAAGCTGGTATTTAACTCATCAGGCAGATGTCACCTTCTGAATCTGAACCAAAGTGAAGATGTACGCTCTCTGAAATCTTTATTGATACACGCAGTTGCAAAGAGAAAACAAACTTGAATAAATATAACGGTGAAACATTCTTAATATCCGATAGCATTTCCTTTTTATTGCAATAAACTACAGGAAGACAGTAAAGAGAAGAGTGCTGCAGATGTGGATCGTGACCCGGCTCTGAGCAGTCCAAGCCACCAACACAGCCACCAATACTTGCTTTGCTTCTCCAAACAGGTCCTCTCAGCAAACAAAAGGGAGCACGCACAGCACGGCAATGGCAGAAGGTGCTCTCCATGGAGAACGGTGTTCTCCCCCCGGACACAGCTGCATCCCGGCGGAGCTGTCCTTCACGCAGACCTGCCGTCCTGCAGCTCGGCTCGCTGCTCGCAGCTCTCTCCCCGGGCCGGGCCGGGCGCCACAAGCTCGGGCTGTTTCCTCAGCTGGCACAGCCCCCTGCAGCTGCCCTACACACGCGGGAGCCGTGCTTCGGCTTCCAGAGCAGCACGGCTGGGAGCCGAGCACGGCCACGAGCAGAGCACTCACACCTCAAAGATGTGATGTGCCGCTTAACCACCGCCTGCGCACGGCTACCTCCGAACCTTCCGCTTCGGCTCCTCGCTGAGAAGCCGCAGAAACAGCTCCTAGAAGTCACGTGATTCACACGGCAGCTACTGCCGAACAGAAGAACCCGCGCACCGAGCGGCGTCATCCCGCGGCTGAAGGACGCAGAGCGGAGCGCAGCCGCACCGGGACCGCCGCACCGGGACCGCCGCACCGGGACCGCCGCACCGGGACCGCCGCACCGCGCAGCCCCTCCAGCCGCGCGCTGCCAGAAACGGCCTTCCCGCGCCGGGCCCCCGCCGCTCCGCCCTCAGCTCGCGGGGTTTGCGCTCCGTGTGCGGCACGCAGCGCCACGAGCGCTCACCGTACCGCGGCACTCCGCCCCGCGCCCTTCATAGCTCCGCTCATCCGCCGTCCTCCTCGCACCTCTTCACAGACGTCCGCCACTTCTTTCCCGTGATGCTGCGGGGCCCTCCCGCCCCTCACGGCGCGCTGCCGCGCCGCAAGATGGCGCCGCCCCGCCCGCCGCCTCAGGGCGCCACGTGAGCGCTCACGAGGGGCGGGGCGGGGCGGGGCCGCTTCCGGAAGCGCTCGGCGGCGGCGGTTGGCGCCGCGCTGCGGGCGGGCTGGTGCGGGGCCGGGCATGGAGGTGATCCGGAGCAGTGAGTGACCGGCGGCTCTCGCTCGTCTCGCGGCTGCAGGCTCCGAGCGGCGCTCCGAGCTCGCCCCGCTCCCCCTCCCCGGGCTGGCGCCGGCTTTGGCCTCCGCCTCTCCTCAGGGTGTCGGGCGGCCGCGCTCCTCAGGGACGGCCCCGAGCGGCGGGCGGGCGGGTCGGCCGGTCGTCTCAGGTGTGCTTTTATCCCTTTACCGCAGATTTTAAGGATAACCTAAGCAAAGTGCACGAAGCTGTCGAGGAAGCGGACTTCCTGGCCATAGATGGGGAGTTCTCAGGTACGGCCGCGCGCTCCGAGCTGCGGGCCGTGTCCGTGCGGTAGCGCGGTCCCGGCGTTGGCTTCGAGGAGCTCGAGCAGACGCTGCTGGAGGGCGGTGCGGCCGCGCCTCGGTGCGGCTTCGGGCGGGGACGTGTGTGTGTGTGTGTGTGTGTGTGTCGTAGGACCGAAGGGCGGGGTGGTCGTGGCCGCGGATCTTCTGCCCCGTGGTCATTTCTGGGCGCGCTGCTTCGTTCTCGGCCGCCGCTGTCAGAGGCCGCCGGGAGAAGCGCAGACACTGTGTGCTGTGCACGCCGGAGGCTGGGATAAGCGAGGGAGGTCCTGCTTGTGTTCGGACAGCGAAAGGCAGCTGCGGGAACGCAGTCTGTAGCGCACAGAGGGTCTGTACATCACAGTGGTGCTGCAGGGAATGTTCGAGCCGTGGGATGTCGACTTCGGTCAGCCACAAAGCGAATGCTGCTCGTGTTAGATGTGGAGCATCCAGGAGTACAGCTGGTACTCGGTGTTGCTTCGGATGATTAAGTCATTCATTACATCTTTGCACACTACTCACGTTTTTAGTTTGACTTTGAACCGCTGCTGTGCTGTAATGTCAACACTGTGTTGCTGATAGAAGATCTTTGCATGTTTGTATCACGTACAATGGGAACCATGCTTTTCCAGCAGGGCTTTACTGTTAGAACAATACATTCTAACTGGACATGTTTTATGTTCAGGACTCATGCTTTTAGACAACAGAAAACCTCTCTTTAACGGACATCCTACCAGTTGGTGCATTTTTTAGCTGTGGCTGATTTTGACAGGCTTACCCTAAACCCTGCTCTTTCAGGGATCAGCGACGGGCCCTCTGTTAGTGCATTAACCAATGGCTTTGACACTCCGGAAGAGCGGTATCAGAAACTTAAAAAGGTAAAGTGTTCGCCTTGACTAAAATGAAAGTGGTTGAAACAAGTTAGAACTGTAGTTCAGCAAGGAGACAGTGCAGCACAGTGTGATAAGTGGAGGTCTGTAGAATTGGGTTATATGTGTGAGCTGATGAAGAGTTGCTTGTTTTATTGTCTCTGCTAGCACAAGTATTAGGGAAAGATGTATAGAACTTGAAGGTGTGGGAAGAGCACACCAAGCAGTGTGATTCTTTGTGTAAGTTATAGGACATTTGTAGAACTTAGCAAAGAACGTTGTGGGTGTTAAAATTTCTTGGTTCGTACTGGAACTTGGCAAGAGAAAGTCAGTGACAGAGAAGCTACATCAGAACTGGGGTCCTTCCTGAACTGCCTCACCCCACCAGCACTTACAGCAAAACTGAAGAGCTAGCTGTCACCATCACTTCTGCCTCTCCACGGGACCACAAAGAATGAGGTGCTGGAGGGAGTTGAGAGTCTTGAAAAACAGTCCAATGAGCCTGGGAGATGACATGTCTGAGGATCTCATGCTTAAAGCTGTGATGGTTTGGGTTGTCATGCTCCCAGCTGGCATGGTTCAGATAAGAGAAGTGCATGGCAGCAGTACTGTTTGCTGATGTCATCCACGGAGTTTACTCTGCTGACTATTATTCTGTAAAGAGACATTCAAGGAATAAACGTGTCCACCGTTACTCAGTTAAGTGGCATTACAGCGTGGGTGACGTAGTGGTTAGTGCTCCTATTCTTCCTCTCCGTTAGGGGTGGCCAGTGAGAAACTTTTCCTTGTGTTTGGAAGGGCTGTTCAGCCCTTGGGGAGGGCGAGTCAGCACAACTAGAAGGCTTGTTTATTTTCTTACGTGCTTCCAGCAATGTTGAAAGCCTTTCCAGTGTTGATTCAAGAGTTGAGAAACAGTAGAGGACATAACGGTAAAGTGCCTAGTGGCTATGCTAGTTCTTATATCACTGTTAGCCATGTGAATTAGAAGAGTGTTTAGAGTCAAACTATGTGTTTGAAAGCTATATGTAGCCAGTGTCCCTTACGGTGTGTTCCCACATTATGTGGAGAACTCTTATACACTGTATGTAAAGCAGCTCTTCCTGATGTGAGCAACAGCTGGGGAGAGATGGGATTTCCTGTCGTTCTCATGTCTTTAGGGAATAAAAATGCAATTAAAAGTCATCATTGGACAAAAGTAAGATGATAACTGGGAATGAAAACTAGATAAAAAGCTCTGGTTCATTTCCTAAAAATTACTAACAGAATGTATGTTGATTAGGAAGATCCAGGTTTGGTGAACTCTGAAATGAAGCTATCTTTAAATGTACGCTGCTTTTGTTCTCATGCAAAGTTTTCCTTACCTTTTCAGCATTCCATGGATTTTTTGCTCTTTCAGTTTGGCCTTTGCACTTTTAAATATGACCACACAGAAGAGAAGTATGTACCTCTCTTATTCCTTGTGTTCATCGTTGAGAAATTTAGGAAGTATTATTGATAAACTGTATTGACATGCAACTCATCTTGTTCACAGGTATATTATGAAGTCATTTAATTTCTATATTTTTCCAAAACCCTTTAACAGAAGTTCTCCAGACGTCAAGTTTGTCTGTCAGGTTAGTAGAACAGGTTTGATGTTTAGCTTGGCTGAGGTATACCTGCAGAAAATTCCTAAGAAGTATTTTGGGAAGGTCTGTATTACTATTGAGAGAGAGGAGTGTTTGGTTCTTCAACAGCTTAGAAAGCACGTAAGCCAAAGTTTCTGGGTTTTGTTTTGTTTTCTTACAGAAGAAAAAACATTAATTAAGAATAATCTCCAGGAGAATACCTGTGACTTCAGTTTCTCCATCTTGGAGCTAATGTTTCAAATCTTGCAAGATGATTCTCATTTTTTTTCCTTGTCTGTCTTCCTATTTCTGTGTTTTTTCCCATTGGTCCTTTATTTGTTTTTTTTGTTATTGATGCACCAAATAATTTAAGACTGAGCATGTGTCACATTAAGTTTGTGAGACATCTAGGGCTTAGGAAACCTTGTGAAAGTTGAAAATAAATGACAAAAGTAACATGGCTTAAACACGATCTGACTTCTTCAGGCTCACAAACTTACTTGCTTTTGACTCTTGCCAGTTGTGAATTTATTTTCTTTTGTTGCAGAGTTCAAGCATAGATTTTTTAGCAAACCAAGGATTTGATTTTAATAAAGTTTTTCGCAATGGTGAGTTGTTTTTCTTCGTGTTCACGAAATCTGACATCTTCATTTTCTGCAGAAAGCAAATGGCAACATTCACAGTATTAACTCAGTGGAATTGTCTAAGAATAATTCTGAGTTATGGAGCTCTAAGAGTAATTCTGTAATTGAGTAACAATTTTCGTGGCAGGGTGAGGGAACAGTTGTCAGCTCTTTTAAGTAACGTTTTAGCAAATGTATCTGTGCTTTGGAATAGGTGCTGCTGTGGTCTGTTACCAAAGCTTTGCAGGTGGGGAAGAAGAGAAGTGTTCGGTGTTCTTGTGATCATGATCTGTATCTCTGCAAGTCTCAGGTTCACGCTTTATGCAGATGAGGCATAGAGCTCTTAGAATCCAGTGGTACCAGCTGATCTGTTGTGTAGTACAGGAAAGTTTTTGTACCCTCAGATTAAGAATGAGCTCTAGAACAGGAGATCTGGAAGGATGGAATGTGTCTTGAGCCTCCAGGGCTGTGATGTGGGTGAATACTTGGTTAGTATTTAGTCTTTGCTACATCATACATCCCTAATGTGCCTCTAATTATGACGAGTTTTTGAATGCCTTTTTCAGGAATTCCTTATTTAAATCAGGAAGAGGAAAGACAGCTAAGGGAACAGTATGACGAAAAGCGTTCTCAGGCCAATGGTGCAGGATCTCTCTCCTATATTTCTCCTAATGCCACAAAATGTCCTGTTGCAATTCCTGAAGATCAGAAAAAATTCATTGATAAAACAGTGTAAGTAAAAATTCTTTAATATAAACTCAAGTTTTATTACACGTATGATGACATCACAATAAATTATATGCTAAAAAAATTAGTCTCCTACTATCTAAGATGAAATATCCTGTGAAAGGAAGGAAACGTTTAAAAAAAAATCCTTTGAGTTTTTTGTTGGGTAAAAAGTCCCTTTAGTTGTCCATCAACGCAAGGAGGAATAAGATTTGTGTTATTGTTATTTCTAAATCTGATGGAAATCTTTCCAAAGCTGAGCAGAATTACAGGAAGCAGCAGTCCCCCAAGGCTTCTATTGAGTCTCCATCTGCCTAGGATTACTTCATGGTTCTATGTAGAAATGACATATCCCACAGCTCCTGGGATACTTCAATGCTTTTTTTATTGCATCTTTTTTTGGATGTTTTTGAAACTAAAATTTAAACAATAGTTTGTGTGTTTATGCATTGAAGATACTTTTATTAGTTCACTAGCTGTGTTGTTTGTTCTTAAATAGTGTTTTCTTGGTACAGCTTTATGCATCTTGGTAGAAGCTGAAAGCTATAGGAGCAAATCATATATTCAGTCTCTTTCTTCCAGGGAGCAAATAGATGAATTTTTAAAGAATGAAGAAAACGACAGTTTGGAACTGGAGCCATGTACAGGGTTAGTTTTCGAAAATTACTTTTCTGAACTTTTTTTTTTTTAACTATGTTGAATTAGGAGAGTGACAAGGAAGAAGACAGGTATTTTGACTAGCAGTTTTTTCTTTAGTTACTTGTCTCATCTCTGGATGATGAGAAGGTTTGGTGATCTGAATGAATGTCATGCTTTACTTTGTGAGCTGCAACATCTGTGTACATATTTACATAAACAAATAAAAAGTGTAGCCAAGAAGTGTCCTATGCACATGGAAGTGTCTTGATACTTTTACTCTATGAAGTGCACATTCTTAACTGTCATGCTGTTCGCTGTTGACACCGTGTGTTAAAATTGGCTTTAGTGAATCTCCTTCTCAAAGTGTTCAGCTTTGGAATCCAAGTGTTTGGAGAGTACATTTAATTTTAAAAAAGGCTGTATGGAGTTAGAATTAGGAGGTCATTGTGGAATGAGTGGAGTTATGTTGCTGTATTGAGTAATTGTGAGTATGGAATATTTGCTTATGAGGATTTGGGGATGGATGTACAAAGTGTCATAAATGCTTTCACAGCTTAGCATCTAGCCTGTGGGTTCAGGTATCAGGAACTTATGCTCTTAGCTTACAAATCTTAAAGATGAAGTGAAGCAGCCTTTATTTGAGCATTATTGTTTTGAAATACATACGAGAAGCGTTAATAACACAATTGTCTTTTGGTTTTAGATTTCAGAGGAAATTAATTTACCAGACATTGAGCTGGAAGTAAGTTACTGATAAAACTGCCTTACTCTGTAATTTTAGTATTCCAGATTTAAAATAAATCTGGGTAAGAGCTAATCAATCCAGAAACTATTATTATGATTTTGTTTTTCAAGAGAAGACTTCTCTGGTGTTGCAAAGGTTGTGTGTTCTGTGGCTTTGCATATGACCGTACTTTGGCAATTTAGTGAGGTTGTGGTGCAGTGATACAACCAAGTAGCAGAGGTGGCAAAGCTGGTATTAGTATTTCCTACTTAAGGTGGTTTATAAATACTAAAATCAATTACATGTTAAAGCCTGCAGCCACCAAAGTACCTTTGGCTTTAAGTAAGCAAGAACTTTCTTGCCAGTGTTTTGTCTTTTGATTTTCTTGAAAGTAACTTCTAGATTGTGATGAAATGTTGTGGAAATTTACTCAATATCACTTAACTAAGAAGTCATGGGTTCTGCAGCAGTAGGATGGGAAATTGCATAAGAAAATATTTTCATCTTAGAAACCATTAAAATATTCCAGGTGCACACGGAGGCCAATTTGTCTGGCCAGTATTTTAAAATAAAAATTAACTTTTAATATTTCTTTTGCATGTAAGATTAAGGTTTATAGTAATAATGAAACATGAAGTTATATAATTGCTACTGTGGATTCAGTATGCTAAATGCCAAATAAATAAGTAGTTATACTTATTTTTCATTTTTGTAGGTATCCAAAAGGTATCCACGTTGAAACTCTGGAGTCAGATAAGGTAAGTAGGCATGCTACTGCCTGTGAGGTCTGTCCTGTTGAAAGGAAATTGTACTAGATCTAACCAGCTCCCTTGATTTCTAGGTCTAATCTGAGCTTTATTGTGCCAAATCTAGACCATTTAAACTGAAATTTGATAAATAAGTTTCTGATCTTTTAATCTGACCAACTCTTGAGTTATAAACATGTATGTGTATGGCTTAATATTGTTTAACAGTTTAAAATTTAAATACCAAAGAGCATTTTAAAATGTAGTGAATCTGACATTTAATGTTGATGAAAAATAAGTCCATTGGTGGAAGGTAAATCTTGGTCTTATGAGAACAACTGTGGCATCACATACTGTATATCCTCCCTTCTTAGCTCAGATCTCCACTTCAAAAAGTATTTGAAATCCACAGGCTCTAAGGTTCTGAAAACCTTTCTTAGAAGTAAAAAGTGTATTTAGTAAAAGGTAGGCTTAGTGGATAAATCTATATATATAATACAGCTTTCTGAAGTTGACTTCTGTGTGAGCGATGCAGTGGTGCTCAGAATAAAAAGTCATGCTGCAAAGTAACTACTGCTGAGCTGTGACGTAATTTTCTTAATTCAATTTGCAAACACTTGAATGGTCTTGTCTATGAACTTCTTAGGGTCATTCCTCAAAAAATACTTTCTTTGATTTTAGAAGGAGAGATACGTTGTTATAAGTAAGGTAGATGAAGAAGAACGTAAAAGAAGAGAACAGCAGAAACAAGCAAAGGAACAGGTAAATATTTGCAGTAAGTTCCCTTTTTTTTTTTTTTTTTTTTAGTTTGATTTAAAGAGGGAGGGGAAGGATCTTTGCCTCCAATCAGCTGTTCAGAACTGTGTGTGATAGGGTTTGGTAGTATTTCCCTCTTGCTTAGCTGTGGCTGTTGTTTGGAATGAGTTCTCCAAATTCTACTCAATCAACTTTGGTTTTGCAATATAGCAAAAAAATTGCAAAATACTCCACAAAGTTGTGAAGGTGGAGTAATTTTAGAATATTTAACCAGCATTCTGGAGCAGTGAATTCCTCTTTATATGAATATGCTGTATCAGTCTATGTCTAGTCATAAGAAACATAGGTCAGTTGCATTTCATAGTGCTGTAGAATTACAGTCCCTGCAAAAAGTATTGCAAAATTTCTCTAGCAAGTTTTCACATTATTTGGATTTACAATTTGCCCTTGGAGTAGTACTGTGTTAGCAAACTTGCTTGCTTTTAATTGTCTTTGTTAATGTCCTGTACAGTTAAAGTAATCTGATCCTTCTTGCTTGAATAATGCAGCTCGTGACGGCTATAACAACTTGGCTGCAGAGTTATTTGTGGTATGCAGGCACTCAGCATTTATGGGACTTGATCCTTGTCTTACTGAGTTTGAAGCAGGTTTCATGGTGTACCAAGATATGCATTGCAGTAGTTGTTGATCACACTTGTGTCAAGTGGTTCAGGTTAAATCAGCTTGGATAGAGCAAATCACATTTGCTTGCAGACCTCTGCTTGAGAGAAGGAGTTGTCAAACTCATGAACAAATCTTAACTACATTTAAGTAAAGGAAAGTTAGGGAAAACCTATTACTATAGTAGATTTTTTTTTTTTCTGAAGCAGTCTTGTTAGGTGTTTTGATCAGACTGTCTGCTGGAACTAAGAGCTTGATAAAGTAAATAAAATGACAGTGAATGCTGTTTTTGAATTTTACTAATGATTGAACAAAAGACAAGTAATGCAAGGCAGAAATTACTTCCTTAAACTTGAGAAACTAAGATCTAGTGCAGAAATGGTTTCAGTGAGTCTGAAACAGTGACACTGCCCCCAGACCAGTCTGGGTCAGCTTACAATATGCAGCTAGGCAATATGGCTAGTACAGTATGTGTGGCAAATACCAGTATTTTGGCTGAATGGTGCTTGCTCAGTGTCAAGGCTTGCTTTTTCTATTTACGGCCCTGCTTCCTTCTCCAGAAGCTATTGAGCTGTGGATGAGCAGGGGATTAGGAGTAGGCAGAGCTGAGACAACTGATCCAAACCCATATTCCATACCATGCTGGGCGATAAAAGCTCTGGGGAAGGATGGAAGAGATGTTTGTGATCATGGTGTTTATCTTCTCCAGCAGCTGTTAAGCATGCTGAGGCCATGCTTCCTAGGAAATGGCTGGACACTACCCACTGATGGGAAGAAGGGAATTTTTTGCTTTGCTTCTGCATGAGGTTTCTGCTTTTTCTTAATAACTTGTCGTTATTTTGATCCACGTGTCTTTTTGCCTTACCTTTTGATTATTTATTTATCTTCTATTTTTTATTGTTGTTTACTGGGGAGTGAGCAAAAGGCACCATGGGTGTTTGGCTGCTGGCTGGGGTCAGCTCTCAGCAGTAGCTTGCAACTTGTCCGACTTTACGGTGAGCCAGAGATACATTAGGACTGGCATACTCTCAGCAGTGGCCTTGTGTGCTTTCCAGACTTCGACATTTCCTTTGTGGTCTCTTATTGCTTATGTCTGAGAAATGATATGAGCCAAAGTGGGATTAAAGTCTTCAGTGTGTGCTGCTTTGCAGGTACCGTTTTGATGAGAGCTGCATTTATATTTCACTAATGCCAGAATCTTTGCTTACAGGAGGAACTCAATGATGCAGTAGGATTTTCTAGAGTTGTTCACGCCATTGCAAATTCTGTGAGTTACATTATTTTTAATGTACCTTTAGCTGTGGGAAAAAAAATAGTTCCAACAAAGCTTCTTTTGTTACCTATTAGCAAGATAAGATGAAATGCACATTAAAGCTTCTCTTTTTGGTATTTTCTTTGATGTTGTGTCATTGTTTTCAGTGGCAAACTAATGTCATGGACAGCCCATCTATCTGTGAGAGTCAGTAGAAATTTCTTATGCCTTTTAACAAGATTCTCTGAAGTAACTAAGCTTTGAGATTTTTTTTTCCTCTGTTCCTAAAGGGTTTGATCTCTTCAGCCTGGTTATTTTCATGTAGTTGAAACAGCGTGCAGTTTGAAAAATAAATGTGTGACCGTATTGTGATAATTGACTGAGAATAGAAAAATGAGGGGAGAGGCTGTCCTGAGAGAATGGAGGAGTCTGTGGGGCAGGTAGAGAGCAGCAAGTAGGCACTTTAGGTTTGTGCTTGTTCCCAGCTGCTCTCTGCTAGCGTCTGGGGCAGGTGCTTTTCACGTGCTGCCATTGCTTTATTCATGCCTGGAAGTGTAACCAGTGTTATTGTACTTTTCACAGGGCAAACTTGTTATTGGGCACAACATGCTGCTAGATGTTATGCATACTATACACCAGTTCTACTGTCCTCTACCTGATGTAAGTTATCTTCTCAGTGAGTGGGTGAGACTTAAGACATATATTAAGGCATTTGTCCTCTACTCCAACCTTTCTTTTGAGTGAAAGCGTGTGATGATTTTACTGAGAACTGTAGAGAATATTTAAAAAAAAAACAAACAACACTTGTGTCGTCTTTGCTGCTGCATTATTTTCTTAAATCTTTTTACAGGAAGTTGAATTCTTCTCCTACACTTATAAAAATTCTAATTAAATGTTGTAATTGAGTTGTGCTTTGTGGTCTTGTCAAACTCCTTCAGAATCTGCTTCAATAATGGCAGAAAAATTTATGTATTTGTTAAGAAACTGGCTTGGAACTTGGTCACTATTATTATATGTTATGTTTTTTCCTCTCCAATTACAAAATTGTAGAATGTTTTATCATTCTGTTAATTTTACTACGTTATATGAAAAGAACTCTGAAAACAGAAATTTATGAAGAAGTTCATTAGGTTAAAGAGGTGCAGTATCTGAATGATTGTGCATGTCTGAATGCTTTTGTGACTACCACAGAGCAAGTCTGACGATTAACACAGACTAAGTGATGTTTTGGCACTACAGACAGCGTGTGAGAAAGCCAGAGTTCTCTTGGGAGGGGCGTGCTTGCGTGGTGGTTCTGTCACTGGCAGTCCTCAAGGGCTGGTGGATGTTATGAGTGGCACCTGAAGTGACCAGTTATATTCCAGTGACGTTACATGCTGTGAATGTGTCTTCAGATGTTTAAGTAAAATTGTTGGAATTATGGGTTGTCTAGACGCATGACTTTTATTTTCTGATTTAATATTAATTTAGGACCTAAGTGAATTCAAAGAAGTAACATCATGTGTCTTTCCACGGTAAGATTTTAATTTAAACTTGCAACTTCTTTAGCATTGTTTTTATCAAACCAGTGCTATCTGTTGCAGTGCTGTGACAAGAGATAAATATAGTTCCAAAAATATTACGTGGCATCTCTTTCATGAGAGCAGTGCTGTTCTCCTTTTGACAGAAGATTGTTTGCTGCCCTCTGCCTTTTGTCACCATGATTGGTGTTTTGAGTCTGCACTACATCTGGAACAAGTTCTGTTTGCTGCTGGTTATGGCTTTTGCTACTGCTTAGTCAGTGGACAAAGCCAGTAATTTTTGATTGCTCCAGGATCTGAGAATAATGTTTCAGTTAGGTGAAACTGCTGCTTCCCAGCTGATTCACCAGAACATTGGTAAGGATTTGGAGAAACGGATGTTCTTCTGTTTTAACTTCTCTCTTACTTTGTTTCTAGGCTGTTGGATACTAAACTGATGGCAAGTACACAACCTTTTAAGGTAAATTAATATCGTGTTTTGAAATGTTTTAATACTCACTTGTATCTTCAATCCATTTTTTCTGCTGTGATCCTGTTTTTATAAAAGATTTTTCTTGTCCCCTTATCAACACTCTTGACATTTCTAGGATACAGACCTGAACGTTTATTCAGCGACATGCATTTGTTGCAGTTTCTGTGTAACACAACAGCTTTGAACTACAAAGTGTAAAGCCTTTGCTACTTAAAATGTGATAGGCTTTTTTTTTTTAATATTGTAAGTTAGCATAAAACTGCAGTCTTTTAAGGAGAGGAGAAGGAAATATTAGCTTAGGAACATATAAGACCTGAAAGCTTGTTTATGTGCTAAAGGCTTTGGAATATTATGATTTTTGATGTAGATTTATCAAGAAAAAAGGCCCTGTAATGGCAGGGGGTTCTGTTGTGGCCTGCTGTTCAGTGAGTAGTCAGAAGGAGAAAAAAATCACAGGTTTGTACAGTAGGCGCTCAGGTTTTAGGCTGCCATTACCAAATGGTGCTATGGGATGCCAAAATAATGCATGAGTTGAGCTTATTCGCTGTACTGAGCTCTTGATAGCTTTTCTGACCCCAGGTTTACTGATTCCTGCAGACAGCTGTCTTGATCTATTACAGAAAAGAATCCTTGGTCCTCAAAAATGTCAAGCAATTTTGCTTAAGAATGATTGTGTGAGATGTTTTTTTTTTTTTTTTTTTTTTTTGATTCTGCATGCTTTTTCCGTGGCATTGATTGACAGAATATTCAGTTATTCCACAACATAGAGTTAAGTTCTGATTTGAAGAAATGCAATGATACATATTTTTTTCACGATGTTTTATATGTGCATGTATACATTGTCATACAGCTAAACTGATCTGTAGCATTGCTAGAAATGAAGCCCTGTCATTGTATTACTTTAAATCAGCAGTACTTCCACTTACACGACTGTTCAGTAATGTTCAGCCAGCATGCAAACCAATAGTTGCCTTTAATGCATTCAACCATGATGATTGATATTTCTGATATTTTCCTTTGTTCTGTGTGCTGTCTTCCCCACATCCCATATGTGGAAACAGATTCAAATAGGAACAGTGCTTTGGCATGATCTGTCTTCAGGAATTCAGAAAAATATTAATAAATTCTTGTGACTCATAGATGCTGTGTTGCAGACAAGGCAAGTTAGCTTTTTGGAACTTACATTGGTGGACTTCTCTGATGTATTCATTTTGAAATAGGGTCATTTGTAAGTCCTTACAGGATGCAAGGTGGCAGCAGTAAGGTTTCATTTTATTGTATTTGATTTCAGTTTCTGGAGCAAATGTGCTTGACCTTGGCAGTTAACACCAGCCTTTCTTGCAGGACATCATTAATAATACATCCCTTGCAGAACTGGAAAAGCGTTTAAAAGAGGTTCCGTTCAGCCCTCCTAAAGTTGGTAAGGATATACCAAAATAGTCTTATTTTTTTTGTTCTTGGCTTGAGGTGTAGATTTCCATACTAATATTCAGTACTTTGCTGAAAAGGACTTCAAAATCAGGCAGTATAATACAGTGCAGTTGTATTTAAAGTTCTGTCATCTTCTAATGATGGCATTTGTTCTTCAGCTTGATTTTTGGAGAGTAACTTGAACCTGTTTAAAACTGTTTTGTTTGCTTATAATCATTTGTCAGATCAAAGCCAGTGTACTCCTGAGTTAGCTAGCTACTGAGATGAAATAACTTGGATGGTGGGAGTGGTAGAAATGCTGGAGGAAAAAAGGGATACATGTACCTTTCTGGTAGGGAGACTTGGGCACTCTTGGGCACTTCAGGTAGGTATCTGCTGAGGTCTTCACTTTGGTAAAACCTATTGTTTTATAAAAAGGAGAAGATCTACCTGGTCCAGAACTTCTGAAAAGCCTACCAGCTTACTGGAATGATACTCTATGACAAAATGTGTGTGTGCATAAACATAGAGGGCTACAGGTATCTTGCACGATGTGTGCTGACAAACCATGTTTTCTCTTCAGAAAGTGCAGAAGGGTTTCCAAGTTATGACACAGCTTCTGAACAACTTCATGAAGCAGGATATGATGCTTACATCACTGGACTGTGCTTCATCTCCATGGCTAACTTTCTAGGTACCTGTAGTCTTTTTCAGACCTTTTCCTTAGTGCTGTCTGTAGCTTCTTATTACGTACTGAATTTATTCTTTCTTTATTAGGTTCATTTCTCAGTCCTCCGAAAAATTATGTGTCTGCTAGATCCAAACTCATTGAACCTTTTTTTAACAAGTAAGTAGTTGCCACACTTAAAAAACACAACCTTGCAGTATCACACTAGCCCCAGAATATAGAACTGTAGCCTCAGAATCAATGGTGAACAGCATGTTTCTTTGCACTTCAGTTTCTGCTTGGCTTTCTTCATGCTAGTAATGCTGCTATGAGACCAAAATTTGTACAGCAAATACACTTTATTTGGAAGGTAATGGTTAACCTTCTGCTAGCTTGACTTAGAACAGTTAAACCTAAAGCATCCAAACCTAGACTTTACTAATGTCCTTGTCAATGCCAATGTTGAGAATATGGTTATAATTTTGTAAGTATTTGTAGGGTGAGATTTGGGAGTAGTACTATTGAAGAAAAACTGGTCAGGTGTTGTTTGTGTTGTAAGACACTGAGACTGCTGCTGAAATTAAAATCAAATATGCTTAAACAACCTGGAAAAATTAAAATATGCCTGGTGTAGCATCAATCTAAATAACCAAAAGCTGTCGTATTAACTTGTTGGGTAATGGCTCATTTTCAGGAATAAGAACCGTGTATGACTAATAGACCATATGGGATGAAAATACGATTGGTATTTTTGTTTTGCTTCAGGCTGTTTCTTATGAGAGTAATGGACATACCATATTTGAATTTGCAAGGACCAGACTGTAAGTAGCTTAATTCATTGTACACTTACTGCAGTTCTGACAAATTTCCTGGAGGTGGAGGTGTGAAGGTTAATTATCCTACGCTTACATACAGGACTCCAGCTGTGTTTAGGTTATTAGCCATTTATCAAAGGATAAAATCTTCCCCCTTTTCTGTGAAGGCAATAGTAAACTGATCAGTTCTTCAGCTTTGACCAGAGGTGGCAGGTGGCATTTTTGTGAAGAAGTAAAACCATGTGAAGAATAAAACTACACTCTGCAGGTAGTTATGCTTAGAGACCATACTTAGAAGAAAATAATAATAATAATAAAAAATAAAACAAAAAAAAAAGAGGTGGAGCCAAGTAGATGACGCTCCTCAGTGTTGCAGTGTTTGTCATTTTATTTATTCTGTACTATTATAGCTAGTTTGTGCCATTTTTCTAGGAATTATGAACTTCAGTCCCCCATACTTGGTCAGACAGTACAAGATCTGTGAAAATGACTTTCACAGTCTTTAATGTTGCTTTCTTATGTACAAATGATCTTTACTGGATGAGCTGAAGATATCCAGGTATTTTCAGTATGTATGAAAGATGTTTGGTGCTTGTTTTTTAGGTGTTGGCCTTTATCCTTTATCCTTATCCTTTATCCTACTTCATTCATAAGTGCAGACTGGTGTTTTTTCATAGGTCTTGGCCTGTTTTCTTTATAAGAACAAAACGTAAAAGTTATCTGACCATGTTAGGTAACTATTTTAGAGGATATGCTAAAGGTACCGAAAGATACCAGTGGTAACTCTTATTCTATTATCCTTTTATTTTGCAGTGCAGCCAAAACGAGATCATGTTCTTCATGTCACTTTTCCCAAAGAGTGGAAGACCAGTGACCTTTACCAGCTTTTTAGTGCCTTTGGTGAGTAATATAATCTATTCTTCCTTATGTCTTTCTTTTTCCCCTTCTTTCAATGGAAAGTACCACAGGTTTTCTTTAGTTTTGAACTATGAATGCAGACTTAATATGGGTAATGAGAAATCATCTTCAGTAATATTTGATTGGTACATTGTGGGACTTTTTGTAGTGGTTTGTCTAAAATGTCTGTTCTGCTGAGCTGCTCTTTAGAAATCTTTGTCACATGGTGCTTCTTGAATGTTGTGGAACATTTAGATTCACATCCTCTCCAGGGAAAGAGTTAAGAGATTGTATGGGTGACCAAAAGGAAAGGTGATTGATGTGAAAGGTAGATCATAGTTTGTAGCATGGCAAAGAGATTCAGGGCAAACCTAAATCTTATCTTTATTGAAAGAACTAGTGTGAACCATAAGGATGTTTAATCACTGGTAAGAGTGGAAGTCCCTCGATGTACTCAGTGTTGTCACTTCCATGCTTGCTGTAATTCACTGTAGTAGTAACTACTGTCGTATAACTATAATAATGCTACAGTAATGACATTCATCTCTTCTTTACCTAGAATGTGATTCAGTAAACTGTTCAGGATCTCTGTTCCTTCTGACTTGATCTGCATTGCAACGTGATGCTACTACAATTCAGAATGCAACTTAATATTCAAATTTGATAAGTCTAGAATATAAATTGCTGAGGTTCTTCTTCAGTTAGACTTGGAGGGGTAAGAACTCAATGTAAGAACAGCCTGGATATTGTTTCTGCAAGCTTTTAAATGTGCAGCCATAATACTTCATATATTTTAACAACCTCCTTTTCAGTGTTGGTGTGAAACAGAGGCATGGATCACTACCACCAGAGGTCATGCTAACACATCTGAAAATACTGTTCAGTTTTGGAATTGTCATTTAGCTGGTTTTTACAGATTCTGGAACTGTGTGTTTTCAGATATAGATTTACAAACTTGTGGTATTTGAATAATACTTAATCCATGTTTTATTTTAGATTTTATTGTCGTGGGAGCTCAAAACAGACTGCAGAGGTTGCCTTTCAGAATTATAGGAACTTCCATGCTTGTTCAGCTGTAGCTGGACAGAGAGAGGGGCAATGTGAGATGAAATGATTGCCAAAAGCCCAAAAACTGTGGCAGCAACAGATGTGAATTATTACATTTTATAATGTTAATTGAATTAAAGTGTTTTTAAATTAAACTTTTTTCAGGATTGTAAATAAATTGTCAAGTTAAATAATAACATTGATCTGTCTTTATAGAAAAATCATTTTGAATTTGTTTTAGCCTGGTACTTGACTTAGAGTTGTAATCTCCTGTGGAGTGTCTGATGAAAGCAGTGAGACAGCTGAAGGAACTAGAAGGCCCTAGAAGGGTGCTCAATATTCTGAAGTCTTTCAGTACTGCATGCATACCAAGTAGACACCTGTTCCTGCGAGATGCTTTTACAGTTTCATGAATTAATTTCACTGTGCACTCACAGTATTATGCAGTCTCTTAAAGCTTTTTTTTTAAATACTGATGGGAAGGTATTAAAAATAGTATTTGTTGGAGTTCATTGCTATTGCATGCACCTTTCACAGCTAAGTAAAATTTTTCCAAATGAATGGAGTCAAAGCTATGCATTCTGATTTGTGAGAGCACGAGAGATGTGTGAGGTGGAAGTGCTCAATCATATATTCATGGAATTTTGCTCATCTTGGAAATGCATGAATTACTTTTAAAATGTAATTGTGATCCTTCAGGTGTTTAAATCTTGTTCTGGCAGTCCAGGCTACCACGAACATGAGCTTTAAATGACTTGTAAATCCAACTCATTTATGGGTTCCACGCACTGTGACATTTGTTCCTGCTCCCTCTGCTAAAAGCTCTGCTTAACTTTTCCAAAAAAACAAAACAATCTAGTTTTCCTTAAACTTCTAGCTAAATGTTCCTCTGTAGCTAAGAGTCACATGGGCGTTGGAGCTTCATGTGCTGTGTCTTTGTAAATCTTAAGTATTTAATTCAGATCCCGTATTTGTGTGTGTGTTTCTGGCCTTTCCTCCCCCTTCTCAGGCCTGTGTTTCCTTCAGCTGTTCTTGCTTTCTTTGCACTCTGTCTTCCTGCCAGAAAGGTGGCAGCTCTGTTAACCCTTTTCAATTATTCACCAGGAGGATGTTTGCATTTAATATATGCTTTGACCCTTACAGAAAACATTCAGCTTTTTCTTTTGTCTGATGTTGGTGTATAGAAACTGTTTGCAAGCCAAAGATGGTGTCATTGTGGTCATCTTTCTTCATTGTAATAACAGTAGAAGAAGAATGTACTAATGATTTCTTTTTTCCTGGGCTAAATGAAGGTACCAAGTGATTAGGACATGTATGAAACGAAGTAAAACAGTTTTCCTGCTTTTTAGCAACCTACAGCTTTAGGGATCCGTGAGTTAGAGGTTACGTGCACATCTTTCAGTTTAAGTGCCTTTCACAGGGTGGCTGAAAGTCACATCAAGTAAAAGTTTGTCAGTTTGCATCGTTATTTAAAGTCTGGTGAAGTCAGAAGGTTAAGTGGTGATGTGACATTACGTGTATCTCATGTTGTGTCCTAGTCTGCCTGAATAAGGTTGCACCAGTTTTCAGTATCCGACTTCTCCAGCCAGTCCTCTTCTAAGGACTGGAGATGTAAAAGGGTTTCAGACTACAGAGTAAGTCCTTGCGTTTGGGTGGGACATGCCTCCATGTTTGTCCCTTTGTAAGCTCTTTCTGTGCCAGTGTTACATGTTAAGCCATTGTGGTAGAAAATGGAACGGCTGTTTGATGAACGGAGGAACTTAATTGCAGTCACTGTTCCTTTTGTGATAACTTCCAAATGAGGTGTGCAGCTTTTGTTGCATTTGACCTCCTCCTATTTATGAAAATGAAGTTTTCGTTGTGCATCCAGGAAATAGTGTATAGTGTGACCAGATTTTGAGGATTTAGTGTTGCAGTACTTAGAGATCTGTGTTTGTGTGAACTGTTTTTTTCCCCCCTGTGCTATAGGAATTTTGTGTCTGTACTGGGAAAGGAGCAGTGAGTGGTAACTTGGGCCAGTCCTTTCTTTGTCTTCAGGAAATGCTGCAATTCTGAAGAATGGACTGGTTTTGAAACCCCGAGAGCCGTTCTTTCTTTTGGTACAGAACTGAAATTACCTAGAAAAATTGCTTTGATTTTTGTTGTAGAAATATATAGGGCACATGGAGTGAGGGCTGAAAAGCTGCTGATTATTACTTGACTTGTTAAAAGATTCAAAGGAAAAAATACAAAAAAGCAAAATAATTCAGTAGGAGTCAGGAAGGCATTAGACAAGTCTCGCTTTTTTCCTTTTGGTCCTTACTCAGGTGAGTCTGAGGGTATAAAGGATGGACGTGCAGCCCACAGCCACTGCTTTCTGAAGCAGTGCTGGGCTCACGTATAAATGGTGATGTATTATTCACCTTTACCGTGGAATTTTGTTGCTAAAAAAAAAATAAAAACAAAATTCTCAGCTGAGTTACACTTAATTGACTATCCTCTTATGTCATCTGACACAACAGATGAAATATGTGGTTGAGCTTAAGATAAAAACAGTCACTTCCTTTGCCTTTTCTAGGTAACATTCAGGTTTCATGGATTGATGATACATCAGCATTTGTATCATTGAGCCAGCCAGAACAAGTACAAATAGGTAAGTGTTTCCAAAATTACTTTGAATTAAGATGGGACTTCAGCTATTTCAAAATTCTCTAAGCCAGCAATGTCTGCGATTCTAGTGGCAAAACCTTGGAGTTGGTCTGGATGCTATAGGAGCAGCTAGGCTTTCATAGCTTGTGTTGCAGCAAAGTGAGATCAAACTGGACTTTGATTTTCATGACCCTCTTGAGTACCTGAGCCTGTAGGTACAGTATAACTACTTTCTTTACCTGACGCAGTATTTTTTTGAGGCTGTTTACTATTATTTTGCACAAAGCAGAGCTATCAGGATTATAATAATCTGGCTTTGCCTCTAGATATTCTTAGTACAGATACAGGTTCGATGTGTTTACACTGCAAGTGACAACTGCAGTGGAAAGCCTTGAGTGTTGTTGTAGAGCACTTGCAAAATAAGTAAGTCTCCTAACTCCACTTGGACTGTTAATGTCTGCAGTTTGTTTATCAATAATATACAGTCTTTCCAGATGTTAATTTTTTTTAATCTTCATTTGAACTTTTGAGCTTAACTTTGAAACAAACGTTCACGGAGGTAAGTTCCCACCATCAGCTCAGTTGAAAGGCCATTGTATGCCAAGCATTCAGACACACTGACCACCAGTTTTTTAACCTCACTTTTTTACAGCAAATAGATACGGTGGAAAGAACTGAACACGTGGGGAATATTTGAAGGAAATCTTTATGGCAGCAATGTGTGTGCACATGTGCCTTTTTTTAGGCTTCAGCAAACTGGGAGGCTTGCTCTGTGGTCTGTATTCTAGGGAATGAGTTACTTGTTTGAAAGCTCAGGTGATTATAGGTTTTCCTAGATTTTTATGAATCAGGTTAGTAAAATCTCATACACTGAAAGTATACTGCCTGCCCAGCTGATGAACTATAGCAACTTCAGTTACTAAAGGGGCTGTGCAGTTTCTTTCCCTGTAAAATCATTTAAGCTTCTTTTTTTGCTGTAATAAATACATCATAAGATCCATTCTATTTCCTGATTTAAAACTTTTTAATGAACTGCTTTGGCAATAAGAGTTGCTACTTGTGATTTAGTGGGCTGTGTTTAAGTAAAGAATCTAGGAAAAACTATTTGTGGCCTGTGTTTTTTAAGCCTGTTTATATAAATGTCTGTATCTTCTGGACTATGTAGAAAACCTTGGAGAACTGTCAAGCATGATACAAAGCAAGGTGCTGCTGCAGACGTGTTTATGCTTACCTCTTAGGATTGCTTCTAGCTTTGAGCTGGTATTAATGCGTGTAGTTAACAAAACACACGTGACAAAAACTTCTGTGGAAAATAAATAAAAGAGAACGTGAAGGGTGTGTGGAAGTTTCCCTGCGTAGAGTAGTTGGATTAGGACTTGTATATGTGTCTAAACACTGAAATCACACTTCTTTTGCATCCTTTAATGAGGAGATTGCAGGGAAAAAAAAAAAAAAAACAACTATGAAAATAGGGTCTGTTTTGTAATAACCTGGCTGGAGTATTAACTGATCCTCCCAAATACATTTTGAACTTGGTTCAGATCTGGAAGGTGTCCTTGTTTTTCAGCTGCGGCAGCA
This sequence comes from Oreortyx pictus, assembly GCA_036925125.1. Classification (NCBI taxonomy): domain Eukaryota; kingdom Metazoa; phylum Chordata; class Aves; order Galliformes; family Odontophoridae; genus Oreortyx; species Oreortyx pictus. The sequence continues at coordinate 16,148,141 of JAUPFR010000017.1, forward strand.
GTTCAAGCACTGAATGTTTGGCTGCAGTAATGTGGGGTTATAAAACCCAACAGCAGATCACTGAGGCTGATTTGCAGCCAACCCTCGATGCATGTGCTCAGGATAACTGGTTGATGAACCTGGCATGTTCCTTCTGAACGTGTCCCTTCTGCCTTTTCCTTTTTTTTTCACCCTTGTAGGTGTTAAAAGAGAATTTGAGATGTGTGATTTCTCCTGGTTACCAGTTCTGTGTAACTCTGCGTCTAAGGGTTGCACTGGAATTGCAACGGTCTCATGTCCCAGGTTCTGTTTCTTGCCATGCTGCTACTTAATTAACGCCGTGCCTATCAGCGTGCCCGGCTGCAGCGTGAGGAAATGCCAGGGCTGGCTCCTTGGGAGAGGTGTGGGTGGACAAGGAGGATAGGGAAAGGACAAAGAAAGATGGGGAAGGACTATCTGGGGGCCGTGGCTGCCTGGCAGTCCTGCTGGCTCGCAAGGTACCTCTCCCCCCTCTCCCTGAAACCAAAACCCCTGCTCCTCCACGGAGCTGCCTTTTCTGCAGTTGTTTCTCCTTTCCAGCTGGTTCTGAGGACGAGCAGGGTGGGAAGGAGGCTTAAGGAAATGGCTGATTCCTCTTCTAAACTGACAGGGCTGAGGTGGGATGGCAGGGGACAGTGTTGTGGGAAGGAAGCAAGCAGAGCCTTGGTGCAGCCTCGCTCACTCCAAAGTGGGGACACTTGCTCTGAAAGCAGTCCTGAGAGCCCTGCGGCTGCCGTGGCCAGCACTGACCTCTAGGAAGACTGGCCTAGGCCAGCTGAGTTGATCTGCAAGATCAGTCTTCTACATTTCAGGTAGTAAATCATAATTATATTTGGTACTTATGCTTCATTTGCCACTAAACAAATGATAGCTCTCGTAGGCCATGAGGCCACATAGAAGCTGCTATCTGTTATTCCCAGCAGACCTTTAAATTACGTTCCTGAGTTATGTAGTTAGGGATGGTAACCATTAGAACACAGTCAAAAACCCATGATAACACGTTGCTCCGTATACTTTTCTATTTGATAAGAACCCTACTTTGAAGAGCTGTTGGTTAATTTATCTAACTTCTCATTGTAATCACTAGTGTGCATATGGCAAGGGGGAATGGAAATTCTGTTTCTTAATTGTTGAAGTGTGAACTCAGAGTAGCTCTGGATCTTTGCATATAAAAAGCTTTGTTCCTCTTTCCTCTTGCTTTCCCACTGAAAAAAAACAAGTAGGGGAAAAGGCACTATTTTTATGGGCAGTTTTGGATCTGCTCTTAGGTTTCCAACTGAATACAGCATGCTTAAAACACAAAACCCAGAAACCTCAGAAAAACAGAAAGCAAATCCCATAACCTTCTCATGTTGCTGTTTGCAATAATGTCCAAGACTCCTCACGTAATTTGGTTATTCACATGACTCGCGTATTGGCAGCCTTCTGATAGTCAGTACAAGAAGCAAAGGCTTATTCTTGTATAAAATGGTACTGCTCTGCAAAGTTAGAATGTAAACTTGAGCATTAAGTGGGAGCTGCACCCTGAGAAATACTTGCTAAGCATTTTGTAGGCAGCAGGAGGCTGTGCTGCAGGCAGTGCTGCTGTGTGGGAGGGGAGGAGGTGGCTGTAGGGTTCTGGCAGGCCCTGCTCTTGGTGTTGGTAATGGATGTTGAGCCTGTGCTACTGTGCTTAGGATCTGTGGGAGTGACTGGTCAGATTGCTGTAATTTGTCAATTTTTACACTATGCTCTGTTGAAGGCTGAGTTGCTAAGCACCTTGAAAGCAAAATTGCTTCATTTTCTGTTGAGGCTTGCTGTGCAGAGCAGGTTATTGCTTAGAGCTTGCTAAATGGTTCATACTGCTTTTGTTGGTGATACAGAAGGCAGAACTCACTGCTGTCACACAACACTTCATGTCTTCATTCTCAGTATTCGTGTCAGACACTGAATGTTTGATTAAGTGTGTGATAAGCAGTATGAACCTCTTGTAGTTGATAAATACAGAAAAAAATCTTCAGAACAAAGTTGGTGCACAGCTTCTGGCTCTTATGACTTCCATCTTGCTAGGGAAGCTTGCTTTGGGATGTTGTTCAAGCCTCGTTTATTTATGCAGTTGGCTTATCTTCTGGAAAGGCTAGTATCAAAGGAGTATTTCAATGCTTCTCGACTTAGAGGAATTGGGATTCCATGCAAATACTCTGGAAATGGTAGGGAGGATAGGGGAGACTTAACCTTTCCTTAATTTTAAAGTTAAAATGGTATTTTATTAATTAATGTCTTGATGCAACCTGAAATACTGCAGTTTGGAGTTATTTGAAATACAGGTCAGATTTTGTTTGAGTTGCTGAGGAATTTGAACAGGGTGCGAAGGTTGAATAGTTTGAACTCTTTCAGTATTTAAACTGCAACCTAAGAAAGTTAAAGTCCATTATGACAGTTGTGGACAGTCTTGGTGGCCTATACCATCATCTCTGTGCTCTTTGTTGAGGGAGGCTTTTTTCTCCCAGTAGCTGGGATGCTAAATTACTTACATGAGCAGCAGGGCAGATAAGGTGATGGTGCTGTTCTGATGCTTTGCTGGCATGCACACGTGCATGGAGATGCTTGAATCCATGTCACCATCATGGAAACCATCCACAGAAGTGCAGTGCATTCCCTTGGGGAAGGAATCATCAGGCAGGTTGTTAGAGTCAGAAACTTCTGAGCACGTGTTCTAATGGCTGAATGCTGCATCTGGTGCTTGGAGGCATGAGACTTCCTAACTGTGATACTGAGGCTTCTTTCCTTATCACTGAAGAAAAGACTGAGTAAATCATTGTGATGATCTCTGAGAGAGTGCGTGGGGTTTACACTTCTGGAGTTGTGCTGATTAAGTAAATTCTTAATTTCATCACGGCTTTTGAACTTTTCTAGGTGATTGTGGGATCCAAAACTGTGCTACACTATAAGGTTCCAAACAATTAGGCTTTTTCTTCTGAGCGCTGAAGTGTTTTCTATTAGTTATTAAAAAATAAACAGATTAATAGTTTCCTGACCTCAGAGCAAACGCAGGCTTTCCTTCCATGATGCCTCAGTGCAGGATTACCCTAGAGGGTCTTCCATGAGACCTCAGTGCCTTGTTCTAGATAACTCTCAACTGTTTTACTTTTTTATAAGCACTTTGCAGTGAGGCTTTTTTTCCTCTTTAACCTTCCTTGAGGACAGGGATCTTGAGGAGCAAGCTAATGAAGTGTCACTTTATTGGGGAAGGCTGTGCAAGCCTGCAGTACTTACCTTGGCGTGGGCAAAAGGATTTGCAGCAGCACAGCTGCTATGGAAAATGGAAAGCAGGCGATCTGTGGCTGAATTAGCCTTTATTTTTGACTTCCTTCAGCCATGGTTGGAATATATTTGTTTGACACTACAAGAAGTAGACTTATGTGCAGTAATTCTGCTGAAAGTGGATAGAAGTATTTTCAGGATAAAGTTTTATTTTAACCAAAGCTTTAGCAAGTGGATTGCTAAGTACATCCATCTCAATAGAATACCTGCCTTGCTGCTGTGCCTTGCTAAGCAAGGCTCAGAAGAGCCCTGCCTGTCTTGTGCAGGTGCCTCACCCTGCTATACTGACAGGGCTCTAGACCTGACAATAGGAGTCTCGGATGGATTTGTTCTCTTATAATTCCTGTTTTCAAGTTATCTAGAATGCTTTCTCTACCAAATGAGAATCGTTTAAAAAACAAACAGAAAATGGGTGATCAGGTTTAGGCAACTTTTTTTTGTAAGTAGAGTTGAGAAAATGTCTACTAAGACTTTCCACTGCATGGGTTGCAGCAGTAATGCAGCCGCGTGGTGTTGGTACCATCAGGCTTCTCACAGAACAAATTATCTTCACTTTATGATTTAAAAATAAGTAATAAGTCATCACTTAACTCTTCAGAACCAGTCATAAGTGTATACATATATATATAAGTGAATATGTGTGTGGGATGTGAATATGCCCCTAAGAATATAGGTCTTATTTCAAGAAGGAAGAGCTGTCTGACCAGAAGTATTTACTCTCATACAGATTTTTAAAGATGCCCTTTAGGCTGCTTCGTAAGGATTATCTTTTCCTTAAATGAAAGCAGGGTTTGTCAGGGAATTAAATGGAAGAGCCATAACTCTGGCTCCTAGTGTATAGCAAAACAGTGTGAAATGGTTATTGTGTTTGAACAAATCACTGTTTATCAGATGATCCATGGTAACTACATGCTTGATTTTAGCAAGCAAAAACATGCTTGAGTTTAACTAAACAAATGCTACACGTAGGAATGCTGGCTGGTATGCAGTGACTCCAGAGAGCATTACAAAGTCATTCATGATGCCTGCACCCTGACTTCATGGGCAACACGTATTCTCCTCATTCTTACAAACAGATCCTGTAAGTTCACAGTTCAGACAAATGTAAGGGCCGTGAGAGGAGGTATGTTTAACACAACTTTAATTAGTGCAGTAGTCTCATAAGACAACTAGTCGTAATTGCAGATACCTGTTCTTGGGAGCAGACACACAAGATACAGATGCCAAGTTTTATGTGCGTTTGAAAGACTGCAGCAGCAGCATCTATGTGTCATGACTTGTGCTATGGCTGATAGCTTTCGTTGCAGCATAGTCCCTATGCAGAATAGCAGACCTACTCAGAAAGAGGGAAAGAACAAATCCATGTTTCTGAATGGTGATGTGGGAGCATGCTGCCTCATGTGTGGGTTACAGGCAGTGCAAACGCTGTGTTCGAGAGGACAGCACTTCATGTGGAATGACAAGGTGGTGCACGCCTCTGAAATTTCTACAGAAATGCTGGAAGCACACAAAATAAGGATTTCGTCTCCACTTTACCATTAAAGTAATTTAAAACGCCCCACTCACATACATGAAAAGGAATGTGGGATTTAAAATATTTTTTAATATTTAAATAAGTTTGCTGGTTTGTAACAGTTTATTTCAGTGAGTTAGGCTAAAAACAGTAGAAGACAGTGGTTGACAGCCAGTTTAATTTGCTGATTCATCTGTTCCAGTGATGGCTTTAGGCCAGAGCGTGGCTTGCAGATTAAAGGCAGATCTGTGAAGATGCTGGGACTGGAAGGAACATTGGTAAATTGTTGCTGAGTGAAGGCAGTGACAGTTTTTTCTTTCCAGGTGATTCTAATTTTGTGTTGACTCAAATCCTACCTTGAACTGGCAGTACTTTTTTTCAGTCAAGTAGAGATGGAACATTAGACACATATAAGGAGGCAGCAGCTGGATTCTAGTTAAGTGCTGCTTTCACTGATATCTTGTGCAACAAAAAATGCAGCTCAAATGAGCTTATGTTTCACAGCAATCTAACGGAGTTTTTGGCAGAGCCTTTGCAAATGTCGTCTTTTCCTGGCAGCCATGCAAAATAAACCTGCTGGGTTAAGTAATGAGACTAAAAGGGAAAAAATCCAGGAAATCTTTTCTTGCCAACAAACAGTCTGGAAGAGGACTAGCACTGAAGAGTTGATGGTTTCTAATTTAAAAGAAGTCTTAAGCGGAATTAACCCTTCTTGTGTGAAGTCTCTCTCAGAAGTATTTTGAATATGTAATTCAGACACCCAGTGTGGATTTAGGAGAGTGCAGCTGATGGTTTGTTTGCTTTGCCACTAGCAGTGGAACTAGCTAGAATGTGTTTATATGAACAGAGCAAATAGTTTGCTGTTCCATGCTTAAAAATAAGTTATCTCAGAAGAAGGCATGATGCCATTTAAATGTTTTGTATATAACATCACTCATCTTTCCCATAGCTGTAAACACCAGCAGGTATGCTGAAAGTTACAGGATCCAGACATATGCAGAATATGTTGAGAAAAAACATGAAGAGAAGCGAGCAAAGAGAAAATGCACAGAAGATAGCTGGAAGGAGATGGAGAGGAAACGGTTGAAAACTCAAGGCTCTCCTTACCTTTCCCAGAGTCGATACTACTGTGTGAACAGGTGAGACCTTCTGCATTGCAGGGTCCTTGTTTCTCTTCTCACCAACAGTGTAGCACTTTTGAGATATCTGTCATTTTTATCTGTATGTATATATTTTGAATTTGCATGTAAGCCTGTAGTGGTACAGCACCTGCCACGAGGTCATAGATAAAGGAATAGAGGGGATTTGGTGATTAGGCAAACTTGAAATATTGGGATAGTGGGGGCAGGCCAGTGCACAGCTTCAGAGCTTGATGGAACAGTGCCATTTCTTAAAACCAAAATAAAAGAATTACCTGCTTCATTTTTTTCACACCTCTACATGGCTTGTGTCATTTGGGAGCTTGGAAAGCTCTCTTATGCTCCTGTAAAGGTGATTTTCATTTTTTGGATGGTTTTCCATGGTGATATTGCCAAGTGAAGGGTATAAATTACCATCTTAGGCATTCCTGATGGAGTCATCCTTGTGTTTCAGGAACAGGGAGGTAAATGATGGTGCTTGTATAGCAGGTCTGAATTTTATTTTTACTGGAGAAAGGATCTCCCCTCACTGCATCCTGTTATGTGTGCTTTGGGTATCTCACAGACTCTAGACAAACAGTGAGCGTGGCAATATGTTCATTCAGTGATGAAGTTGTTGGTTATTTCTTACAAGCAAAGCTTCTGTCTTACCTTGGCAAACTTAGAAGAATGCAATGAAGGCTTATTAATTCTTTCTTAATCATATGTTATAGACGAACCTCTTTTCAGAAGAGAAGAGTTTCCTTTGTTGATATGAGAGTTTTATATATGGGTCACGAGTCCCCTCTACCCCCAGTGTTGTTCAATGTAGCAAGAAAACACAGGGTTCATGTTTTCTGCTGGACTCTGCCTTTGCTGCAGAAGAAATGCTCAACCACACCTGTCTTCAGTGGCTAATAGAGAAACTGCATTGCATTAGCTAAGAAGATTTGCCACTGAGTGATATAAGCTTTTCTTTCTGTTTTCCCTAAATTTGGCTAGTAATTTTAAGACTAAGACTTTATTTTCCTACCCAAAAATGCTTTGGAATCTGCTTGAATATCTTCTTTTTTTTGTTTGTTTTAATTATCTTGTTGCATGGATAGCTGTTCAATACGTGCTCTGAAGTTTGAGTGCTACTGTTGCTAATGGCTGATCAAAGAGGGTCTCTAGGTGCTTTAGGTATCCAAAAGATGAGGATTCTGAATTGGCATGTTCCTGGGAGCTGGTAGTTTGGTTTTTTCCACTTTGTTCAGTTGTTTCTCAACAGAGTAAGGAAACTGAGACAGAAGTGTGGACACGCTCCAAAATAGCTGGTAAAATTAGAAAACTGAACTTTGCTCTGAGTAGTGCTCTGACTTATGTATACAACCACACTCATTTGCTACTATTGCTAAGTGAATCAATAACATTGCTGTAGTTCTTTAACCTTATTTTAGGTCAAAGATGATCAGGGGACACACACACAAAAAAAAAACAACAGTCAACCAGACACAGTCTGTAGCAATGAATGAGTCAGTGGAGAAAACAAACACTAATAATTCAGGAGACAGCAGGACAGCAGGAAGTCAGCAGTACTTGATTGTCTGTGTTTTGGTCCTTTTGCTGCCTGTTTTTAGGTGTGCTTTCTTTTTTTTACTTTTGTATTTTTGTCTGCAGGAAAAATGTTAAGCCTGAAGTTAGTTTCCATTTTGTACTTATTCCTTACACTGAGTTTCTTTCTAAGAGCCCTTAGTATCTCTAAGAAGTACTGCAATCATAATTTATGGGTCATGACTTTTCTTCCTTATGTGTTTTTCAGAATACCTTTCCCCAAAGTATAACTCTTACCCTTTCCAATTCCTCTTATGTAATAGCAAGTGGGTTGCTCCAGAAGTAATGCCTCCTATTTATGTCCATGGCAATGACAACAGACACAAAGATCCCAATCCTGCTATTTGATAGAGTAAATTCTCACCTACAAAAAGTGACTTTTTCAATGTGCTGTGCCCCCCAAAAGTCTGCCCCAGTTGAGGTGACTGCTGTCACTGTCAACACTGCTGAACCCCACCACCCCCTCCTGCTGTGCTGCCATCCTCTGTTTGGTCCCCATAAATGTTCACAACCATCCATGAATGTCAGTGGGGTCATTTTTTCTGCATGGAGGGATTCAGTTCCACCCCTGTGCTCCATCCACACTTCCACGTCAGACACCGTTCTGCCGCAGTGCCCTCTGCTGCCATCTGTCACACGGCACCAGCATGTCACGGAGTGTTGGTGGGGAGGTTCAGCCTCTGCTGCCATCCCACCAGCAGCCGCCTCTGACATCACTGACCAGCGTCATAAAACAGGAGGCATTACTTCTGGAGCAAGCCCCTGTAGCTTTTAATTTTCTGACTGCTTTGTTTTCACAAGGGCTCTTTGCCCCCATCCCACCCCCTTCCCTTTCCAAACACAGAATTCTATATTTTTCAGTGCTCTTTGCAGCTTTTTGGCTCTCATCCATTTACTGAGGGTAGTTGTGTTGTGGTACGACTTGAAAACAAGATTTATGAGAGGTTGTTCAGGAGGGTTTGCTGTGTGCGAACGTTTGGGGGATGAGCCAGCTGTTCATCAAACTAAATGCTGTTCGTGTTCCTAAAGTGGAAGAGCATGAAGCGTAATCATGTTTTGTGTTTGTTTACTGCTTTTGGCCATCCCATAAAGAGTCTGTTCTCAAATGCAAAATGTTCAGATGAAAAAGGCCCTCCACTTCATAGCTAAAACTGTGTAGCTAAATCTTACATTCCTTTGGCTGAACCTTATAGAAACCCTGTGCTTCTCTGTATTAGTGACTAACGGAAATAAAAATAAAACATTTAGAATGTTTGTTCTGTATCTCAGGAATAAAAGAATTGAATATTGAATGAAAGAACAGGCATGTTGTGTAGTTATGAATAATTACATTCTAGCTGAGTGAAAAGCTCTGTAGCGTTACTTCAGTGTATGCTGAATGAAATAGAGATGTTTTCTGTGTGGTAGAAATACTGTTAAAGCTGCATGTTGTTTTGAGAGAGATGTGGGATCCTTCAGTGTGAAGATTTAATTCTTTAATTGCACTTGAGCTGAGGGATCTCATCTGAATAGCAGCTAAGTCTGGGATACCTACAGCACAACCAATAAATACCTTCATCTGCATAGCATCCTAGCAGATGACTTATGGAATCTTACAGTTAAGTCACATCTTCCAGATAATATAATGCCATGATTCATCAATTAATACAGTTTATTTCACTAATTTCTTAAGCATTCGATAGATACATAGTAACTAGTACCCGTGTCATAGTTACTCTTAACTTGATCATAAGAGCATTTTTTCCACATTTCAGTTTTACAGGTACCAGTATAGCGGGAAAGAGAAGCATGAGTCCTATTCAGGAAGAAACTGGTTCTGATAATTTGGAAGAGGAAGAGGTTCCAGAATATGATCAGACAAATTCCTATGCAGAATCCCCTCCAGATGTTAAGAAGAGGGCCAAAAGGTTCAAAAAGATCAAGAAAGAACAAGTTTCAGCAGGTAAAAGCAATGTTCTTGCTCATAATTTTCTGTTCTGTTTGGAGCTGAAGTTCCATGGTTGTCGTTTTTTTGTTTTTTGTATGTCTCAACTTTTCTGGAGTTGTATGTGTGTAATGCACTAAGTCACTATTAAAACTTACTTTGCTCTAAGTTGTTTAAACTGAAAAAAATGGCATCAATCGAAATGAAGGAGGATGCTTGATTTCTTATTTGCTTACTTTCTTCTATAGAATAAAGCTCTTTTAAGTATTTTTAGCTATTGTTAATTTCTTTTTATTTTTTTTCCTTCAGTGAGACTTTTTTAGGCTCATTAAACCTCAGATAACTTCAAACAACCTTATCACACAGACTGTCCTATAGCATTGCACTGACATCCCTTTTTCACTGTTCTTTGGGTGAGAGTTCTGTAAGTTGAGGAACCAATGCCATTTCTCAGTCTGGTCAGAATGTTATCTACCTTTCTGACCAAGCCAAAATGCCCACAGTCAGCTTGCCTGATGGTCCAGTGAAAGACCAGTGATGGTCTTTCCTTATTCTCTCTGAGGTATTTTCTCTTTTTTCTTTTTTTTTTCTAGAACACAATATGCAATGCTTGAAAATCAATAGTGTTTCTAATAGAAATTATAAATCTTTTCCTATCTTATAAAATCTGTTAGAATGTATTACCTAGAACATGCAGTGTTGTGTGTCTGTCATGTTTTTATTTGGAAGACTTTTCACATAGGGCTGACTGAAGAATTTATTTTTGCAGACTTCCAACAGCAACATTTTTTTGTGGGCAGAATGCTTGGAATCGTGTGTGGCTGAGTGCAGACAGGTGATCCTGCTTCACCTGATGCTTTCGCTGTGTTCTGAGAGTCACTGCAGTCTGTAGAAAAGAAGGGAGGATGGGGGATGTCTTTTGAACAATCTGTTGGGTTCTCTTTGTAAATACTGACTTGCAAATAATACATCTGGAGGAAAAAAATATGACTTTGTATGGTTTGAAAGAACCAAAAGATTCTTGATTTTACTTTCAGTATTTGTATACCGGAGTCATTAATGTGGAGCTCTGTGATTCTGCCTTTTTAGGAAGCCTCACAAGTAATCCCACTGACATTTTTGAAGTTCCTGAGACGTGGTAGGAAATAACTGCCTTAACAAGTGGAATTGATTGAAGCAGTTGCAAGAACACACCTCCTGGAAGCCATAATTTATTTAACTAAAGTGGTGTTAATAAAGCAGTATGTGTCCTGAAAACCAGTTTAATTATTTTAAACTGTTTAATGAACAATCACTGTCAATTTTACTTGTGTATATATTAACTAGTATATGATTCTGTTGTTGATCGAGTGAAATCCTTGCTGTCATTAACGATGTTAGATTTAAGAAGCAAGACTAAATGCATTCCAGTCACCCACTTTGGCATGCTGGCTATGAAATGTACAGAAAGCCCTGGCAGTCTGCAGTTGCCCTGGCTTGGAAGGGAGTCACCACAAATCTCCTCATCTTTAGGTATTTTTTCAGGTGACATCAGTGAGCTGTCAGAACTCCTGATGCAGGTACAACTGCAGTTTCACATACCGTCTTCTACCTGTTACTTTATGTGGAAATCATATTTTAGTTTTTCCTTCTCTGCTTCACCCCCAGTGCAGCCAGTCCTCGTTCAGATACCAGCTTTACAGATACCCTGTATTTTCCAAAAATATCATTTATATGTTCCTCAGATATAAATTTCCTGGTGGGAGGTGGTTTTTCTTTTGTTTCACATTTGTTGCTGTTTCCATCTTTATGTCCCTATCTATTTCTTCCCTTCTTCTCCATCTTGTGGGGTTTTTGTTAAAGATATTTTTTGGTACCTGTGACAAAACCTGCTAATTGTACCAGCCCTCTGTTTGTTTGAAAAGATCTGCATTGGTAGATTTCAGGAAATGTTTGATATTTAACAATTTTGTATCTTGGAAATAAAAACAAAATATGTATTTCCATAAAATGAAAATTAAAGACATTTTCTTAGGATGTGGTTTGCTTTTAAGCGTTTATATTATGTGTATGGCTGCTGAAACCTATTTCTTGTGCTCTAGTTTTGCTCTTCATAATCTGATTTGTTTTTAATTATTTTTAAATCTTCAAGATATTTTCAGGGTAGGACTGGCAGACCCTTTGGCTCTGCGGACTGACTGCTCCCAAGGTATTTGTGAAATATGATGAAGAAAAGCCAAGTCTGTCGTGAAAAGTTGGCTGTGCATTTCCATGGGAAAAAGTATGTGGGTTCTGCCAGGCTGCAAGTTGCAAAGCATCTCTGTGGCAGTGCAGGATGTTAGGAAGGTTTCAGCAGGTGGTACTGACATCACAGTGTGAACCACTGTCACTTTGCACTGCAGTGACCTGCCTGAAGCATGCCAGCATTGGTGGGTTTACAAATGATTGCAAGGTCTTGAATCTGGAGTTTGTTTTGCAAAAGGGAAACAAATTTTAATCCTTCAAATGTGCAGTGTTTTATTTCTAATCTTGGAGTGGTGCTGGAAGCAGTATGACTAAGGCTTCTTGTTGCAGACACAGCACTGTATTATTGCACTAGGAGTGGGAAGGAAGGCAGTGCTGTTAGTGACACTAGGGGAGGTTTCCAGCGGAGCTCTTCCGACCTACAATACAGGCTTAAATCCTTCCTAGCTATTACTTTTGGGTGCATTCTAGAAGCTCCCGTACCCACTATTTGCCAGAACAGCTTTGGGAGGAGGAGACCTCCACATTCCCTCCTCATTCTGCTGCTGTGTGCAGGAGCAGCTCAGCGTGGGGCTGGAGCCAGGTGAGTGCAGCAGCCAGCCCTGGCCTTGCTTTGCTGCTCTTCAGTTGGTTTTACTTTGCTGATGGCTGTGCTGAGGTGAAAGGTTTCCTCTGGTGGATGGTGGGCGCAGTGGTGCAGCTGTGGCTCTCTGTGCTCATGGTGTGAGGGCATTTGGCCGCCGCCTCCAGCTCGTGCTGCTGAAAGCAGAGGTGTTTCATTGGGAAATTGAGGGAATTTTGTGGTTAAAAGGTGAGAAGTTGGGAGTGTACACCCGAGTGTGAGAAGTAAGGAAAGCCTCTCCACAGGGAAATGCAGGAGGGCTGAAATCCTGCGGCCGTGGATGGGCCACAATGTGGTTATCTGACAATGCCAATTAACAACAGCGATGGAGCACTTCATTGTTTGAATTGAGAAGAATGTTAAAACTGTACAGACAGTGATTGTGTGTGAATCTACCTCAAGTGTTGGTGTGGTGAGAGGTGAGGGGCAGTGCGGGGCAGAGGAGAGCAGCACGAGCGTGTCTGCACGGAGTGCTTGGGTGGAGGACTACATCACTTACACATCCAGAGCAGAATGAAGAAAGGCAGAAAGGTAAAACTTGCAGTGACTCTGGAAACACATAAAGGTGTTAATGCACAGTACACAGGTAAACAAAGCTGCGATTGTTTGTCATTGCAGTGCTGCTGTGGCTTTGGGCTCCATCACCTGAAAGTGGGCAGTTCCACCTCACCTGTGTGCAACAGAAACTGCCTCACCACAGCTGGTTGAGCTGGTGGGCTCAGCTGGGGTTATGGGCTAATTAAGATGTTCTTTTTGCTTTAAGAGTCCTTTTAAAAATAAATAGCAGTGAATGTGATAGCAGTTCATGGGTGGGCCACAGCTCAAATGAACTCATACGGAATGATTTATTTGTAAATGCAGAAAACATTTAATGAAACCAGAAGGTTACATTTCCCTATTGTTATATTCATTTCTTCAAAATGACTGCATGTTCTTGCAACGCTTTCCTGGTTCATGAGTTGCCCTGTGTGATCTGACTGCTATTAGAAAATAATTGAAAGTGGACATGTGGAGGCTGTGACTGTGACAAGTGTGTTCCATCCTGATTTATGATCTGCTTACAGCCCATCAAATGATTGACAGGGTAACTGTTTTTGAGTTGATTGCTTTCAGCCTCTGAGGGTGGCAGTTCATTTTTAAGCCTTAAAGACACCATTCAGTGTTACCCAAGTGAGAACTGTTCTTTTTGTAAAGACTTTTCTCTCAGTAATGAGTTCATATGTACGTACATATATAAATTTTAAACTTACAGCTTGAATATCTTCTACAAATGTGATGTTATGCTTAGAATGTTCAAGGAAGACTCAATGTGTTTATGCATATAACCAATTTTCTAACTATTTTATAATCAGATGTCTTCATTTAGGGCTACTGCTCATTGTTCAAACATAAGTCTGCCCCCGGCACCCCCAGCAGTGAGCGTGCCACTTCCCTTGGTGTTGGTGTAGTTATCTGCCACATATCTTACATGTGTCACTTCTCATTTTGCAAGCAATTGTTCAATATTGTAATATTGGTCCTCCATTTTGGTTGGGAGAAATTTACATTTCAACCTCCCCTTCTCATTTTATTACATACTGGATAATTTCAATTATGGTATTTACCAGTAGAAAGCTTTCCCGCAGTGGCATAGGGCTGCAGATAACAGAGCAGTAATTCCCCTGCCTGGTCTGACAGGGAGCTGCGTGTTCAGTTGGTGCATTGTTACAGTGAGGGTATTCTCGAGTTTATGTGGAGTTCTCAAAGGCTGAAGAGCTCGTCTATCTCTAATGTGTTTGATGACTGCTCCTGAGTGGACATGGTGCTGCCATACTCTATTCCAGCCTTTTCTCCTCTGGAAAATAAATGGGCATGAATGATCGTAAGAGCAAATCCAGACTGTGCCACTGAGCCCTCTGGGTGGGAGGACCCATGTCAGCCTGCTCTGACTGGCTTTTAGGTAACTGAAATGAGTACTGGAAACGGGAATGGAAAAAATGGCTAATATAAATAAGTTAAAGCATCCCTAATCACAGATACGCAGTATCTGCTTAATAATAAAACCGAAGCAGACACTTAAGAACCCTTATAAAATTCCAGGGATCCAAACAAAAGAATAACTGAAGAGCTTATGTAGTTGAGTTGAAGATACGGAGTTCTTTACTTAGATTTCATTAGAAGAAAGCAATGGCATAGTGGTGAACAATACTATACACGTTCAAAACCAAAGACTCCTTTCTGTAGTATTTCTCACTTTTATATTGCTGTTGCTAAGCTCCTGTGAGTTAAACTAATATTAGTTTAGGCTTGATTTTTGTGAAATTCAGAGAGCCCTGAAGTGCTTTCTTCCTGACAGATGAAATTCTTCTGGCTTTCACTTATTATTTATACAGCCTTCCAGGGTGTATCTGAGAACGCTGATTTATGAGGGGTTGGTCCTTGCACAGAGAGAAGCTCAGCCACTCAAACCCACGTGGGTTTAATGTGCTTAGTAAACCTGAACGTAATAAAGTACTTAGCTGCAGATTCTAGTGAAGCTGGTGAGATTTATGTGGGGGAAGCCTTGCACGAATTCCTTTATTTCCCAGCCTGACACAGCGCACTGCTCCAGTAATTTCACTGCCACTTCCATTTATGGTTCTTCTTTTGGTTTTCCATAAGATCATATCAGGGAGAACTTCACATTCTCCTGATAAATAAAAACAAGGATTTAAAGGTTGTGATACATTCCTAGGGTGGACCAGCCATAGTCCTTCACCTGACAAATGCTGTAGGCAGTTCCTACTGCCGCAAAGTTAGAAGAGAGTGCTCTTCTTGATTTGCATGTTTCATTAGTGTAATATAAACATATTATTTTGCTTTGCTCTGTTTTACTTCCCTTTAATAGCCACCTAAAAGGAACAGGCACTGAAATGCTCAAAGGGAAGATGAATGATACACTGTAAGGAAAAAGGCTCTATGCCAAATTCCACACATTTACACTGCCAACATCTATCCACAGTGTTGGCAAACTGGAAAACACCTCTGAGCTGCTCTGTTATTTATAAGGCAGATAATTCCTTTCTTTCTCCTGGTAGGAGACAGCACTGCATAATCTGACTCTCGTCACCGTCACTGTCAGGTTAACCCCCTGACTTTAACTGTGGCACCGCACACCTCACTCTAGGCTGTCTGTCTCCACCTCTATCTGTGATGAGGAAGTGATAGCTATGTATTCCTGATTATTATCAGACACTAAGGCTTTATTACACATGAAAGTAATCATTACTTACATGAACTTATCTAAATGAGTAAACACAAACTAAGTGCAGAAATACTGCCAACTGAGAGCACTGTAGCTGAGCCAGGTATCTCCAGGACAGGACTGGCATGTCCTGCAACTGCCTGGGTTTTAGAAACCATGCAGCACAAAAATTGATAAAATGGATAATTTATGCAGAGAGTGAGAGAGAGTTCTTTCAGTTTCAGAGAAAGAAAAAAAAGTCTCTGGGGCTGGGAAAGAAAAGGAGCAAGGTCTGAAAATCTTTGTCATTCTCTGGAAATACCACTCTTCACATTTTGTGCAAGCTGTGCAGTGCAGTATTGTGCTCAGTACTACAAGGACAGCAAAGCAATTGTTACTCACGCTGTGTATGATCCAGAGCAAATACCTTAGCCCCACTGATCATACTTTTTTTTTTAATTACATTTAAAAGTTTTAAGTCATTTCATTATGATAAAAGGAAATTTCTGTCTTCCTTACTTTCTTCTGACTTTAGCTAGAATCATCCTTACCTTTTGGGGTAAGGACCTTTTGGAAATAGTATTCCTTTGCCATAGTTACACTTCCAATATTTTGTCACCTCCGTAGGGTATTCACTAATTTATATCATCCCACATAAACTTGAACTATTTTGCTTACATAAAATTAGAAACAATTAAACTGGTTGATAATTAAACTTCTTTCCCTCACAAGCTCTTGCAAAATACTGTCAATAAAAAAAAAGACCATGAACTCATCTGTCTGAAAGTGGGGTAGGACTTGGAGTTTGGTATTTGTGACTGTTACTGAACTGTTGATGCTAACTGATGTTGATTCCTAACTATGTGAAATCTGAGAGCGGGAATAAGGGAGCCATGGGATCCAATACTAACTGCAGACACTTCTTCACTTGCTTTCTGCTACAAATTGCCAAAAGAAATCAGCCAGCCTTCTAAGTCACAGCTCACAGAGGAACTGGCACAGGCAGCTTCCATCCCTTCCTCAGGTCTTTTTTTTTTTTTTTTTTTTTGCCTTAAGCAAAGGAGAGAACCAATGCCACACGCACAGCAAACTGTCAGAAAATCCCTCCTCTGTAATCTTTTGCTCAGTGATTTCCCATTTGGTGCTGTACTTTGGATGGCAGAGAGAAGCCAATAAGGCAGGTGGAAATTGGGTCATCAGAATATTTCCAATGCCAAAACAAACAAGATAATGGAAACTGTTGAGCAAGCTCCATTTCCTAAGGAACCTTGTTCTCATCTGATTTTGGAGTCATTCCACATTATGCATGTTTGAAACAATTGTAAATTAATTCTGAATCCACTTGGCTGCCCTCAGCTCCTGTCAAAGGCAAACATTTCCAATGATGTATGTCCACTGAAAGTAGGGAATATTTTCTTTGAAATGCTACAGCTTTAGCTGTACATTTTCAAAATACTTGAATAAGTGTTCTTAATGTAAACAAGAGCTGACTGTGAAAAACTCTGACCCATCAAAGGCTGTTTGTTAACTTAATGCTTGTTTTGAATAATATGGAATAAAATCAGGATTTTTTCATAGTGACTGACAGACAGCTGAATGGGTAGATAGCATAGAGTCTTTCACTCTTTTTTTTTCCTCCAACAAGAAATTACCACTTGGTAATCAGCCACAGGACTGCAGAGGTAAATGGAGACATAATTTTCATAGTGACTAAGATACCAACAACCCTGACAGCAGTTATTATCTATAACTAACTTGGAATAAAACCCTCATTCTTTCCCATGATAGCTCCCTGATGGCTGCTCTCTGCATTGCTCAGTGCCGATCAACATGATTGTTCTCGCATCTCTCTGACACAGCCTATACCTGCACACGGCTTGTTGGCAAAGAGCACACAAAGGAGATCAGAAACACCCATGTTAACAGCCAAATAAATTAAAAAGAACATTAAATTAAAAAAGCTATGGTAGCTGTATCCCTAGCTTCCTGAAAGATTAAGGGCATTTTCCCTTTAGCTTCCATTTCACGCACTCAGGGCATACAGTTCACCCCTTAGAAACACCAGCAGAACTTCTCTGAGCAGAGAAATCCCCTTCTGTATGCACCAATATAAGAACTGATGCACTGAAGACCACTCTATAGTTCTGATTTGCATAAAGCAGTTCTGTGCTTGCTTATAAGAAAACTGACAAGAGTTATGAATGTATGACCTTTAAAATTTACATAACAAACCTATAACATAGGTTGTAAATTAATCTGCGTGTTATTTACCAGGCCTTACAGCATTTCAAATGATCAGGATATTCACTGGTGAATTTTTTTTTTTTTTTTTTTTTGAGCATTTACAGGTCCTGGTCAGGCACCATTTCCCTGAGCATTTTGCCCTCTAAGTTCATTGGTACATGTGATGGCATGACTGGCTCAGTGGAACAGAAGAGAGAAGGAATGTTAATTGCTTTTACTTAAGCAAGGCTTTTCCTGTTTTCTTCCCCACCATCTTTGTCATTCCATGGGGAAGATATGGACTGACTGGCATGGTTGGGCAAGGCCCTCTGTTCTCCTAGGCTCAAAAATGTAGAAGTCAAAGCTTCAAACCATTAGAGAAAGCATTTGTCAGCGATCAGTGGCTGGGCAGCTGATTCTGAACATCTACTGTGATCCTTTAAACAAAACAGCACAAGAACAGTAAAGCCACTTACTCTGTGAAAACCAAATCACCAAAGGCCACGATGAATGCCAATGCCATTCCTGCTAGATACTTAAGTGCTTAAAATACATTTGTTTAAAAAGAAACCATGAAACCCAGAAAATAAACTTTGACCAATTCTTTGTTTGTCAAATGATTTACATTAATAATACATTAACTATTACAAAGGAGAGAACTTAGAGCAGAAAACTTTTGTATTCTTAGAACAAATGTAGTAAATTTATTTCTTTATGCACTTTTTTAATGAAGCCAGGGACCAGCGTTCTGTATTCTCCTTTCTAAGAAAGAACAAACTGGCATTTCTTTTCTTTGAAATACTGAGAATAACCTAAAGGCCAGGAATGGAGATTTAGTGTTGGCAGGAAATTGGCCTTCCTGTTGAGCATGTGCTTTCTGTTATTTCTGGGAAAAATCTACATATTTAACCAAGTTTTAACCCCTTCAGATATAATTCCTAGTAGAACTGTTGCTTGCTAGTTGTTACTAGCAAAATCTTTGGGAATTCCGTTGCTTAATTACCCTTCCAGCCACTCTCTGCCATGGCTGGATGCATAGCAGCTTCACAGAGCTTTGGGGTATGCTGTGTCCCCTTAATGTGATTACATTTTAGGCCCTTTCAATGTAGACCTTTCACTACAGCAAATTCATCTCTCACTTTTTGAAGGTTATTCAACTTAGCTCCCCTGGCTCAGGAAGTCTGTCCATCTCACTTGCTTGAACATGGGGTTACTAAGAAAGAAATAGAAAAAAGTAAAATAACATCTTGAAACTATTACAGCTGCTTCTGAAGTGTTTGACCACAGACACAGAACCCAAGCAGGTGAATTACCTGGCAAGCTGGTTAGTTTACATATCTACTCTGTCTGCGTTGGCAGCTCCTGTCCCAGACAAGGCTACAGAACCCACAGAACACTGGCCTCGAGGTCACAGCAGTTCACAGCTCTGGATGTTAACATTTAACAAATGGACAGCACTACAATTTCACATGATCAGCAGCAAACCATGGGTTTTCCCCCCAGTTTTGTTATTGGGAAACATCATAAATAATGTTAAACACAGACTGTAGATGTGGCCAAGAGGGAAGGAGTACGGTGTGTAGAAGGTTGGGCTCTGAGGTAAGCAGTGCTTAAGGGCTGTAAAGGATTCGCAGATTTGCACCTTGCTGGGCTTGTTCCTAGCTGTACCTGCCCTCACATAGCACAGCATGCACACAATGGCTATGTCAACTCCACATATTCCCATGGGACAAAATACCAGGACAGAAGAAGTGTCACTACAGGAGAGGACTGCTTATCCTGAAGCTTTTCAGAGAAAACAGCGCAGTTATCTGAGCACCAAAAAGCTAACAATTAGATATAAAAATTCATTTTTCCAAGAAACTGGGCAGGAAAGGCAGGCAGTGCCATGAACCATCTCCTTATCAAATTCAGGTCTGCTATCTCAAATTACCATTCCAAACTCCAGATTGCTAAAGTCTATTTCAGCAACCCAAAATTTCATTGTAGCAATGCGGAGTTTGTCCCTTTCGTTTCTGAAGCCAAATGAGAAGGAATTGTCTGTCATTTTTGTACATTTCCACTTAGCAAAACATCTGTCTTTTAGATAAATTTTTATTTCTGTCAGAATTCCCTTTGTTTGTATACTTTGCTTTTAGGAAATATTATTTCTTTTAGGGAATCATGTTTGACATTCCCACTAATACAGCTGTATTGATTATAGTCGTGCTTCCATGATCATACTGCAATGGAGTAGAGAATAGTGATACCAACAGACTGAAAAACTACACAACTGACATTGCACGAGGACTGCGGATTATCTGCCAGCAGCTTAACGTTGCCAGAGCATCTAAATAGGGAAATCGTAGCAGGAGACACAAAACTGCTTCTTACAGAAGAACTGGTATGTACCACCTTATATACTCCTGACAAGGCATCTCCTAGACATTACAAAAAACCAAAATGAGGGGGGAACAACAACACTGCTCAAAACAAAAGACTGGGATTTCCTTTTTAAAAAGTTGAAAAGTAACAATAGAATAGAAGACTTGAGGCAAACACATTGAAATCATTCAGAAAAATGACTGCATGACATCATGTGAGAAAGTCAGAACCAAAAAAGGACAAGTTTTACAGGCCAAAAAGCTTCTATTCATTCCCAAAGAATTTCTTCTACTCACAGAAGAATTGAGAGAACGAAATAAAGCCATCATCCTTGGAACACTCAGAGTACAAATATGCTGCCCCAGATAGGAAAGGTCAAAAAAGTGTTTGTTTATTTCCAGTAATACAAAGAAGTCCAAAGCTATTGTGAAGCACCGAATGCTCTTTTATCTTCACTTTTTCAGCAATCTACTGCTTGCATATTAAAAAAAAAAATTTAGACACTTTTTCCTATCTTGATCTCTCAGAACAGCAGGGAAAGTTTCACACCTTTTTGAATTCAGCACAGGGACTCTCAGGCACTTGTGATTTTCAAGAAGACAAGCTGACTGTGCCTAATAGCTTACCGTGCTCCTGGGGGACCCTGGCTCCACCTTTCCATTCAATTCAGGTATGTTATATTGCACGTACCTGAGCTCCCCCAGGTTGACCCTGCCCTTCCCACCAGGTGCTCCATCACTGCTTCAAGAAGCAACTTTGCATTTCAGCTATAGTGCTTTTACAGAATATATTTTCTCTCTCTTACTGTGGGGTATTTGTGTACTTTAGTGAATCCAGGTCATGAGGAGGACACACAGCAGCAGTGCTGGTCAAATGAGCTTCAAGCATCTCTATTTTCCACTCCTGCTGTTCACCCCAGCCCTCATGCCTCTCCTGCTGTGCTGAGCTAGCAGAGCTGCCCATGGGCTAGCAAGTACTGAGCTAGGGAACTCAGCCACCTGAAAGAGAATACAACAAAAGCTCCCGAACAAAACTTAAAGCACATAAGCAGAAGGCGGGAAGGACTGGGTGGAGTTCTTGGGGAGCACCTAAGGCACACCACCCCAAGAGAGATTTAGAGAAGCATCATCCCGAGGAACCATCTGGTCACAAAGTACAGTTTCACAGCATTTACTCGCTCAGTTTTCCTATTAATGTTTTAAACTAACAAAGGTCAGAATGAGTTACAGGAAAGTGGTTGATTTGGTAATTAAACAAAACTACGGATAATTATTTGCTATTTAGTCTATAGCAAGTGAAACTACTCAGTGGTTAGAATCTGAATAGTTGCATTTGGAATCTAAACTGACAGCTTGAGAAATAACAGGTGATCAGGAATGCACCAGTACCAACAGAGAGCTGCTCACTCCCTGCTAAACAAACTGTCAAGGAACCAAAGCTTGGCTCAGAAGTATGAGATTTAAACATTTGGTGTCAGGAAGAGAAGCAATGATCACTAATTTGCCACCTGGACATATTCACATCCATTGATAGCAGTCATTTGTGCACCAGCAATAGCGAGCAGGAAAGTATCAAGCCAGGAAAGCAAGACTGGCCCAGCTTCCAAATTCATTCTAGACATGGGTTAGTAGCGAGTTTTCCCTCTGGTGAATGACTTCAATCTGATATTTGTCAGCTAAATGAGCCTAAACAGAAGAGAACCAAAGCAACTCACCACCTCCACGTGAAGAGTGTGGGTGCCAGGTACGTCCAGAGTGACTGCCAGCAGCAAACCTACACATTCTGCTGTGGCTGTATGTGGGAAAGAATCCAAGAGGAACAGAAATACTCTTCTGGAGTATTCAACTCCAAAGGCTTTTTAATGTGAGAAGACTAAAAAAATTTTTATGAAGAACTGAATAATGCTTCCTCACACTTCCAGCTCATGCAGTTTAATTAACTGATTCACAGACTACACAGTAGTCTTCCACGTAACTTTAGATACTGGCATGTAAATCTGGGGTGTAGTCATCTTAAAGTCTCATACTATCATCAGAAACTTTCACTTAGATCAAGTAACTTTTCAGAATTCAGCCTACAACAGGCTGGGCTCTCTTTCTGGCTTACAGTCACTTGATGGCTGAAGGTCATGCTCTCTGCTGTAACTATAGTCAGTTACAGAATACTTCTTAACCCCAAAATAAACGCAACAGCTTTAATTCCCCTCAAGCCTCTCAAAGGTACTGCAGTGAATCTGAAATTTCCAATGCAAACAGGACTGTATTACCACAGAGATCACTACAGAAAAGGGAAGGCACTGATTTGGTGAGCTCTGAATCTAGGGATGAGCTGAATGGAGCTTACAGCAGTTAAGTCTTTCCAGTGATCTCATTACTTCAAGTGGTTTGATAGAAAGGTACTTAGGTGAATACAAAACAAGGAAGGAAGCTATCTAAAGTAAAATGGAAACTTAAGGGTCATACATTGGTATTCAAATTTCCTTTGCTGAAAATTAGTAACCATTGTGGAAACAAGGGCTCTCTTGTACTTTTATGAGATGATCCAGACCTTCTGTGATATAATAAGGACGATAGTGACAAATATTTAAAAACCTAGCAATAAAATATTACAAAACAGTACTATTTTCCTCTAAAAAAACCAAACCAAAACAACAACAGTCAGCAAGAGCACGAATCTGATGTTATAGAGACCAATGAATAATACTGAACGGTATAGTAAGTCAACGACAGATGGCATATTTTAGAAGGATTATCCAGATGGTAAAAAGACATTAAAAAATAAGAACACTCACCTGTCTCCAAAGATTGAGGCTCACAAAGGAAACTCCACAAGGGAGGGATCTCCAGCAAGATACCCTTTCCCAGGGGTGGTCAGCTCTGAAATGGGGTCTGGGAGAGGTGTGATCATTCTCCACCCCTTCCAATCACACAGTACATTGCCTTCACCTGTGCTCCTGCTGCTGACTCAGTGCTCGTCTCAGGTGATCCATCAATGGTTCAGGCCGTGATTCAACAGTTCCCATACAGGGTATTAAAAAACAGCCATTAAGATGTTTTGCCCTGAAAATTAGTATTTTCAGAGATGCAAATTACAGTCCTGTGCTTCCTGCCAACCATATGCAGGCAACAAGGTTTTCCTTTTCAACTGTGAATGTATTTTTCTTTAAAGAGCGCATGTACGTGAGTTAACCAGCCTGCCCCTACACCTGGCTTTCTGAGCAGCGCCATCTTTCCAGTGGTGCCCCGTAGGAGTGACGCTCCCTCCCCGTTCACAAAAGACATTCAGACAGAGCTGTTGCAGAACATCCTTGGTTTAATGACAGGATCAGTGAACACAGCAGTGTTTTCTTGGCAACAGGTAGAAAAGCTGGCAGCTAATCCGTTTCTCTGGAACAGCTTATTGGCATTACATCTCTGCATTAGAAACTTGGATTTCGCTTCTTATTTTGTTTTTCTGTTCCCCTGGTTCATTTCCTCTATCATTTTTTTCCTAATGATACAGAAAAAGAACATGCTGCGTTCTTTGTCCTGAAGAAGGAATTAACTCTGTTGCTTTTTGAACTTGTAAGGAGGTGGATTTGGTAAGAATTCCAGTTGTAAGTATACACTATCCAAGAAGGAAAAAGGTACCTACATGAAAATCAGCAGCAGCATAGAGAGGAAGCAGTTTCAAGAGATGTGTTAAATGTGAAACTTCCACCATCACCACTGCTGAACTCATACAGTATGTTCTGTGCATAAGTATTTTGCCATAGGATTTAATTCTGCCCCACAGCTGAAGTGAAATACCGAAATTCTCATTTTGCAGTCACAAATCAGAATGAAGGGCAGTGTTTATTAAGTTGAGGCATTCTGCTGAGTCTTGTGAACGCAGAATGTCAGCATTTGCTTGCCTTTTTTTTTAATATGAATTGTTAAACAGGCATTTTTTACATCCATATACCTCCTTACGAACGAGGCAAAAAATAGAGTCACTGAGGAAAAGCACGACAGGAGTTAGCAGCTGGCAGCATTGCTTCTGGGAATGTTAAACTTTTCTTAATGATTGTCACAGCAATAGCTCAAAAATTTAGTTTAAAGTTTGCATGACTGTACAATGCATTTATTAGTCTTCATAATGGCTTCCACCAAATCTGGAAATAATACAGAAAAGGATTTTTTTGTTTGTTGGCTTTTGTTGTATTTTTTCCCCCAGAAGTTTACTTCAGCTTTGTCTAGATTGAGTAACCCTTCCTCAGGAAGTGCAAAATGGCACTCAGATGAGTCTACACACTTAAATGAATGGCCTCCTGCAGGATCAGATGCTATGAAGAATGCATTCTTTTGGGGAAAGTGCTGCCATGGTCTCTAACATTTTCTTACAACTGCAACAACAACAAAAATCCAGGCAAATTATCCTAGTAATGAGTAGCAATGAGTTTAAGACAAACATCAAATTGTTTTCTGCCTTTGTTTACACACTCCTGGCTGCCTGGAATGCGATGATTTCAGGAGTTAGCTATTGATACAAATATTTTAAATTTGTTGTGCATATGCTAATTGAAAAAATACGTTTTCTTGCAAACAAATGCCAACTCTGAGTTACAGTTGTAGAAATTAATGTACATGAAAAAACCCTGCCAATCCAGTGAAGTAAATCCCATGCATATTTCTATAGCTGAGCAAACCATCTACAGACTGTGGTTATGTTTGGTAGCTGGAAGAGCACTTGCACAAGTTTTCTGCTATGACTGCTAAGCTTCCACTTAATAACCAAGAGGTCAACAGCAACGTGAGTTCTCTGGTCCTCTGATTCTTGAACTGAGAAGCAGATGAGCTCAGACAGGTGAACAGCACTGGTTCCCCTCTCCAGCACAGTCACTGACCAGCTGTTCATTTGAATAAATCACATTAGTGATTATGATATTAAATGTGAGAAAAATGCTTTTTCTTAACTGGAGCCATGTGGACACAGTCTATTTTTGAGCCACCTATTGCAGAAAGTATCTGCTTCTCATATTTCACACAAATATTTGTGTCTGATTTATCTTTTTCATCGTATTTTTCATATTCCTTCTTTTAACTGAGTTGACTGCAGCTGTACACGTCACATAAGAGTGAGAAACAGAGGAAATGAGAAAAATAAGAATAAATAGTTTAATTCTTAATCAGCTACTGCTTTTGATACTTAAAACATGGCGATGGTTAATGCGGAAAGCTCTGGAAGCCTTAGTAAGCTGGCTTGATCATCTGAAGAATGCCAGTACTTCTTAGGGAAAGTTCATGATTCATACTCAAGGATTAAGCCAAGAGAATCTTGTGACCTAAGCAGCCTGGCTCTCCAGTGGTAAAAATGGGATTTTCTTATCTTCACAAAAATAATAATTGAGACAGAGAGCAGGGATGGAAACAGACTGCACACATTTGATTTAAGAGCTACCAATACTCCGACAGCAGAAGGGGAATTGTTGTTTTGGCAAATTGTGAGCGTTGTGATGGAAAAATAAAACTACAGTATATGAAGTATTCCTTGGAGGTGAATC
Source organism: Oreortyx pictus (assembly GCA_036925125.1). Lineage (NCBI taxonomy): Eukaryota > Metazoa > Chordata > Aves > Galliformes > Odontophoridae > Oreortyx > Oreortyx pictus. Next base: position 16,173,765 of record JAUPFR010000017.1, read on the forward strand.
ACAGCATGTCTGAGAAGCAGCAAAAACATGAACTGTAGCAAGGAAGGACAGGTCTTTTGTCTTCAGTGTCTCAAGGGATCCATAGGAAATGTTCAGCCATTCCCCTGGTAATTCAGGAAATCACTCCTCCCTGGGCATTAATCACTTAAAAATAATCACATTAACTTGTCTTACATTACGGTAGGTTACAAATACAAGAAGACTGGGTGCGAAATTTGGAGTGATGGCATGAAATCTAATCCTATTTCTGACAATAAACATTTACTTGACAGAGTCAGTCAACTTCAGTATGATAGTTTCTCCATTTCTGCAACTGGGATAATTTAGCTTTTATTTGTTTAGAATCTTGCAAAAATGACCTTCGAAATGTGAACAGTGAAGTGTACAATACATGGGAGCATTGCAGACTGACTCCCTGACCAAGAAAGTCGCATGAGCGCGTGTCCTTTGGTGGGGCTCACTCATAGAAACAACCTCGGTTGTTTTTAGATCCTCGTTTAGGTGCCCTGCCACATCTGCCACCTCCCTGTTCTTATTCTGCAGTTTTAACTACTTTTGTTTCATAGATGATAAGGAAATAGAAGACACAGAAGCTCTAGCTATCATTTCTTTTGAGAAAAGCAAAACATGATTGGTGCAGTATCACTCCAGTCTTTTTTTGCCTTCGTTTCCTTTGAAGAGAGGATTGATATTAGCAAGCAAAACTGGAATCATTGTGTAAATCTGACCATCCTGATGGTTTCTTTAAAAACTATTCAATCAAATTCCTTAGCATTTCCTTGGCACTCACAGTGCAGAAACAGCTGATGGGTATGGAGAAAATTTCCAGTAGCTTTTGTGGGAACTGCATAGGCAGGTAACAGCAATCTCCTTTGTGGGCAGTGCTTGGCATTGCCTTGTGCTGTGCAGATCCATGAGGGGATGCTGCTGCAAGGGCCGTGTGCAGGCACAGCATTTTGATAACACCCAACTGCTCTGCTGGGTAAACTGTACATTTAGAGCTTCTTCATCAGTAGGGAGACATTACCGTCATTACGCTTCCGTGCTCAGTTGCAACATCTCAAATTCCTATTTATTCTTACATGCCTTTGCAACCCTGTTGAGTTGCAGTGGGAATAAAACAAATTATGCAACGAAAAAGTATAAACCATTGCAGTGCATGAAGCAATTTCTATCCCTGCTGCTAGAAACTGCTCAAATAACAGCAGTTTTTAATCTTCTGTAAAACATAACAGTGCTTTTAAATTTTAATTCTCTTTTGTGATGTTTGGAGGAAAAGTAGACAAATTGCATTAAGAAAGTCAATTTCCATGCAATACTTTAAACAGTTTCAGAAATTACAGTCTAAATCTTTCCAAATTGTTCTTCAGTCTCAGCAGCACACCGTGCCTCGCTAAGAAGTGGAAGCAGACCTTTAGAGATCATCCTGGACACTCCTTTTACCCCTTGGTGAAAAAAGGATGGGATGCTGTCAGGACAGCTGTAGTTTTCTGCAACACAAAGCTGAAGTTGTGAGATTGTGTTGTAGTTAAGCAGGAGCAGGTACGGCAGTCTGTGGTGTAGGGTGTGCACAGGAGGAAGATCCACCGAGGACAGCAGATAAATGGCCCACAGCACTGAAAGCTCTGCTTTCCAAGAACAGAAAATGTCTTTTTCAGCAGATCAATTCGGGCTCAGACCAATTATTTTTTGTTTTTCAGTTGCACAAAACTTTTCCTCGCATTTCCATCCTGTTCTAGTGAACTAACCAACCCCGGGTCCAACTCCTGATACTGCTTATCAACTTGTCATGCACGGCAGTGTTTGCAACAAGAAAATGTTTATCTCTGTGCTGCACTCAAAGCAAGCAGCAGGATGGAAAGCTGGTGTGCAGTGTCCTGCAGAATAACAGGGCTACGGTCCGTGCTGCTCTGTGTACCATTCTGTGCCTTTTTTATGTGAATAAGCACAACTTTTTCTAAACTCTAATGCTGAAGATTGCTAGTGAATAGCTGCAGCATGAAGTAAAAAAAGAAAGAAAATATTCCAAAAGACAGTACAAGACATTCCAATTGTTCTTTCCAGCTTTTCTAACACCTGAATACTGAACACATGCAGCAGGATTCTGCAGGGACGGAACAGAAACAAAGTCCCAATCCCCTGCTGCGTTTAGATGTGCTAGTGTGAAAAATAGGAGTGCTGTTCAGTGCTCTGTAGGTGAAACAGGAAAGTACTCCTTCCTCTTTGCTGTGATATTGATAAAAAGAGGTGAGAATACATCCCTGGGATATGTGTAAATGTTAACGCTATCCCTGCAGGTCACTGCTGACAAAACATCAACGTAACCAGACCCACCAGGCAGCAGTAACTGCGGGCTGCTGCCCTGCAGCCCCCACCACGGTCACAGAGCTCGCTGCAGTGCTGAGGCACTGCACAGCCCCACGAGGGCATGCATTCCTTCCCTGCTGCACTGTGTGAGCATCTGTGTTCCAGGACACAGCACACCGAGTGTCCTGCTCTTGGAGAAAGTCAAGAGGTTTGAATCTGCTAATTGGTGTAACTTCCACGCATGCACACCACAGTGGGATGTTAGCACAGGTACGTTATCAGGACATTGCAGCCGGGGTTTCTTTCTGGCAGGAGCGCCTGGAAACTGCTGCCTTGGGGGTCTGTGGGGTTTTTTACTTCTTGGAAGCTTCTGTTTATTAACGGAATAATCAGCAAGAGAGGAGATAGGAATAAAGCTGACATGGGAAGATAGTATGGTTAAGGCCGGGATGGACCTGCCCTGAGCCGCTACCCCACACAGCAGCAATCCTGCAGGAGCTCGTGGCTGCAGCTCCTCTACGCCCAGCCCAGTGTGTGCAGCAGCGCACCGTGCCTGGTCCCACACAAGGCCATGGGCACCCACAGCCACAACCCACGGCCACAACCCACGGCCATAACCCACCACCTCTTGAATTTCAAACATGCTCTGACTGGAACTGAAACTCAATAGTTGTAATTTCAAATACATTACAAGAAGGAATTTATTTTCCTTTTTGGTTTTAGATATACCTGGAGTTTTACAAGAATATGTAAATATGTTGTAAAATTCTGGTACAAATCAGAACAAACTTTGTGAGATAACTATTTACATATGGGTCTAGCTTAAATCAGGGTCTAAGTTTTACTCAAACTGCAATCTGAAAACCTTCTGGATGCGCACAGTTCTGACTGCCAGCTCTGGCCACGGGATAATTTCTTTATGGATTAGCTCAAAACTCCAGTAATGATATCTCAGATTCCCTGGCTTTTTATATGCATATCTTAATGCTGCTTCTGATACATTAGTTATCCTGCCACAGCCTAGTTAGATATTTATGCTGTGCTCAGCACTGAGGAATCCAAAAGCCTCAGATAGCAGTCAAGGCTTCCTCTTTCAAAGGAGTATATATAATTTGTTGTTGGAAAAGGCAACTTTAAAGAGGTGTGTTTTTATTGTTCGTTTGTTTTTAATTAAAAAAAAAAAGTCCAACAACAAATCATTGTGGTTAAGGACTGCAGCACACTATTTATCAGGTAGTACCACCTGCCAGGTCTAACTACTGACTAAGTTACTCATCTCCAGCTATTTCAGCATCTGTTTAATTGCTCAAGTGTAAAATAGGTCATATCATCCTGATGAAAGCATGACTATGAAACGTGTGATTTCTTTTAATGACGTTTATTAATGTTCAGTGATTCCTTACATTTCTGCACTGAATATGCACTGACAAACCTTCCAGCTCTAATTAAGATTATGTCAGCACTTTTCTTCATGATGTGCATTTGCACGTGTTTATACCACAACCATAAAAACCTACTTCAGTCACAGTCTTGGCACTGATGGTTTAAATCTGGAACTGAAAACGTTTGCACGCATTTAAAATTTAAGGTACCAGCTACTGCTGGTAGTCAAACAAACAATACATCTAACAAAGCTGAAAATTCTGGTAGCGCTCTTCTGTCCTGTGAATGAATGCAAGTATTCCCCCATTACTCATTTCTTGGCACATAACAAACATTTAATATCTTTTCCACTGCGGAAGTGCTATTTGAAAGCTACTACCTACTTGCTACTGTTCTAACATTCAGATCAATGCGATGAATCCATTGTTCGGTGGTAGCAGCACCTGGTCCTGTAACTGAGAGAGACCACACTCCCGAACAGTCCAAGGGAACGTTCACTTTGCTCATACTTAAAAAACCATCCACGCAGCGAAACGACACCGTATGAAATACTTTGTACTGCAACCTCTCCACAGCCCGCTCACAGTGCTGCTGTTTCAGTGGGCACTTTGCAGATGAGTTTTGCAGGTTATGTGAACATGAGAATATAACATAGGGCAAATGCAAAATCAGATCAGCTTTCATGCTCAAAACTATCATGCTGCTCTTTATATAGTATTGTCACAAGCACAGTCCCCCAGAAGACCCTTAAAAAGTAATTAGAATTCCAGTCTCTTCCCATTAACAGTGTCTTTTATATAAAGGTGATAAAAATTATAGCTCTCAGAGTAATCCCTCTGCAGATCTTTAATGCCGCAGGACAGGACAGAATCTGTGCAGCCCCACATGTTTTAACACATTAGCTGCAGAGTCTTTTGAAGCATTACTTGGAAATTAAAAAGTTTGCTCAACAAATCCCTTTTCTCATAACATTAATAATTCGGTTATCTAATAATTCATAAGTGAGTTTGGTCCTTTCCAGGGCTGCATAAGGCTCAAGCCAGCACCTTTCATTCACATCAGATGTCAGGAATCACTTTGTGACCAACAGGCCAAACAAACACTGAGGCAGTGACAGGGACATTCAGAATTAACACAGTGTCTAGCTTTTCTGCTGCTTTCTGCCCGGACACACCTCTGAAATGCTTTTCCATGTTGCAGTGCGTATGTAGCAATGTTTTGACCTGTGAACACAGTTCTGTGCAACACAGCTCATTCAGTCCTTCAGGGCAGTGGTTCTCTTCTTACTGCAGCACCCACCTGAGCATTGAGGGTATGGGGTTCTGGTCATAACAGCTAGCTCCCATTCTGACCCAGGGATATGACTTAATGCATAAGATTTTCCTGCTGGAAAAATGAGAAACATTTTGTATGGAAAATGAAGAAGAACATTTCCTGAGGGATAAAACAGTGTGAAACAGGGGAGCAGTGTATGCATTTATAGGTTACCAAGTATTCTGAAGGCTGTTTGAAGATACTTGGCACTGACAAAAGGACAGAGTGATGCAGTACATTTGTTACTGCTTTTAAGCTAGTTACTGAAGTCGAGAGTGCATTTTACACAACCCAGCCCTACACGCGGACGCTGAAATCAATGCTACTAGCACTGCACATGTGAAATGGGAATACATTGTGCTGCAATGCCCACACCAAAAGGAACAGTGTCTGCATTTATGTGTTCTGCCTTTCCCAAGAAAACTGTTGAAAACTGCAGAACTTGGGCTCTCTGCTGCCTACCAGGAATGAGCTGTGCGTGGGCTCAGTGTTCCCAGGGCCCAGCAGCCCTTCCCCTGCAGCCCCAGCACAGTCCTGCCCACACAAACACCTGAGCATAACCCACACCGTCCCTGAGCACTCAGAGTCTCCTCTAGGTCTCATCTTAAATGTCTTTATTTGGGGACTGTGTGGGGATGTGATTTCAGTATTTGAGTGTGTGTGCAACTACAAACACTGGGCAGGTCTCGTTATTGATAAACTGCCTGACGTACACTCCTACAGCAGTTAACATTCTGAACGAGGCCCACTATAACAAAGTCATTCAGTTCTGCAAAATCTGTGCCACATCTGCAGAGACACAACTCCCGAATTCTTCAGCTGAAAACACACTCATTGCACCAACGGGGGGAACTGCTGTCCTTTCCTAAGCACCGTACAGTTACCTTCATGCCCCTTGGGTTTATGACTTAAAGACATTCGTTTATCAACAGGTGGTTGCATCCCTTGCCATTATATTTTAAGCAACATTAAGCACAAGCGAAAATACAATAAATGAAAGAAAATCAGCTACTCTTTTAAAGTGTTTTGAGAGAAAAAAACATACTTAGGAGCTAGGTCTTCAAGTAGTTCACACCAGGCCCAGCAACACAGAAGAATACTGCAAGAGCAATAAGGATTTTTAGGGGCATTATGATAGTGTAATGGAAACACATCTGCCCCCAAAAGTCCCTCATTTTCCCTGCGGTGAAGAGCCATGCAGGAAGTGGTGAGTTCTGTGGAACACTGAGAACGAAACTATAAAGCAATTTTTTTTCAGTTAAAACACTTCTCCAACAACACTTCAGGATTTCAGCATTCCCCAAGTCCTGTCCATAGGAAAACAGCAGTTTTCCAAACAGACCCTCGCTCTTACACTTGGGCTGCATGGAGAGGTTCTGTCCATCCACCAAAGTGAGTTATGACAAAGCTCCCTTGGAAATGCTGTTAGCACTGGGGAGCTGTTTCCTGAAATCACATAGCACTGATGCAACATTTCTAAGACTTCTTCTGAGTTCAGCTAGGAACAGGAATACCCCAAAGAGGAAAATAAAAACGTATCTGTTAATACTCTGCAGCCTGTCTGTAGAGAAATGGGATTCCAAGGTGAAAACCAGAACGCAGATAATGGCAGGATGCTTCTCCCACGCGGGGCTGAAGGACCCGTGGGAACCTTCCACACCTGTGCCCAGCACACAGCCACAAATGTAGGAACAGTGATGTGGGCTCAGTGATGGGAAAGAAGGTGATGAACAGCTCTGGGTGAGAAGGGCCTACAGGACTGTCACTGTGCTCTGTAAGAGCAGCAGCCTCTACACACATGGTCGTACACACTTTATAACTGTGCTAACTGCACTTGAATGAGTACATGTGCATTTTATTTACCTGGAGGATGAGAGACAATCTATACAGAAAAAATACCAAGTCTAGCTGTTTGTTTAACAAAACATGAAGCACATCTGACAAATGGTACAAGAAGACGTGCTTCGACGGAAGAGCCTCCAGGAAGAACTCCGTGCACACTGCAGAGCTGGTCACTGCTGCTGGAATGTGAGAGTCAGATGTGTCTCCATGAGAGCTGGACCTTCCCACCAGCCTGATTCCTGCTTTCTAATGCCTGACTCTCTGCTCTTCTCTTCTCAGAACACTGTGAGACCACAGGAGCCAAACAAAGCTGAGTCTCACAACTTGTGACACTGGACATGTCTGCAGTGCACCCAAAAACCAAGTACCAGAAATCCGAAATAAAAGCAAACAGACATCAGATCCTGACAACGTAACCTGATCGGCGCTGCTTTGGAACAGTATCACTCCACACAGCACAGGAGTTAAATGCATCCGAGGCACAATGGTGACCTAAGCTCTCCCAAGTCACATTTCAGTCTTGAACAACACGGAAGGTTTTGCTATGTCCTGTTTGTATGTGTAGCCATTATATAGCTATAAAATGTAAAAGAGCAGAATCCCATGGAAAAAAAGATCAGTAATTCAGCACAATATCAGCTTTCCTCCATACACAGATCCTGCACATCATCACGTGACACGTCACAACCCAGCACCTTATCTTCTAACTGCACTGAAGTGCCAGGCTGGTGTGATGCAGTGACGCAGCTGGGGTGGGTCGGTGCTAAGTGCCTCTGACTGCAATGAGCTGCTCCTAAATGGCACAGCCACCACAGCCACCGCACAGTGACCCGCAGCTCCTGGACGCCTGTCAGCCGTCCCTCACACTGTGTCACTCACAGCCGCTTCACTTGGTCTTTAATACACAGCCGGAGCCACAATAAAGCTCAGCTTATCCACTGACAACTTCTAAACACTTACTAGAATTTCATTAAGGAAGTACAACTTCATCGCTTGCGAGTCAGAACTGTGTTCAGATCCCTTAGGCCGTCGAGATCAGAACGTAAGAAGGAGCGTGGCCCTGGACAGCGTTACCGAGCTCACCAAGGGTACTCTACACCTTCTAGGAACAAAAATCTGCTGCGTTCACACTGACTCGGAGCTGCAGAGCGTGCACACACAGCACTGAGGAAACGTGCTGCCTGGGGAGGGACAGCCGTGAAACTGGTCAGCACGGCACTGCACAGGGCACAGCACAGACGCTCCTGCGGGTCAGACCACACAGAAATGTCTTCTCTTTGCCCCTTATGCCAAACAACTGCTCTTTGAAGCATCACTTTTTCTTTCTTCTTTTGCTAGCTTTTCATGAAGAAAAGAAACCAGACCTTTTATAAGCTACAACAACTCATTAATGTTTAATTCGGGGGAACGCTAATGTTATGTGTCCACTTTTTACTGCTGAAGACGACGTTAAAGTCGGAATACTGTCCCGTACTGAAGGGCACCGCAGCGGTTCGGCGCCCGCTGTAAGGCCGCCACGCACTGCTGTCTGTTGCAGAACAAAGTGACCACCAAAAGCGGGACTTTGTGGGCCAGTTGGATAAAACATAAGCTCATCTCGCCCCCAAAACCCCGACTCTGGAACCACAGCCTTCTGAGATGCAATTTATGTCAAGTATCTTTGTAAGACATGCCCAATTAATTGAGAGAATCGTTGCTGAAAAGTAGCTAACTTGGGAACCGATAAATGAGACTGTTGTAACCGAGTCACACTCCGCTGTCGGGACGGCAGGAGCTGCTGTGGGCACTACGCAGTCCTACCCACACGTCAGCACTGGTTTGTGGAGCTAAGCGGCACCTCCCGAAAGCGCCCATAAAGTCACACCAGACCCAGCGCAGCAGCAGAGAGTTACCAGACCCAGCGCCCAAAGCATCTGTTAATCTTCCCAAAGGATCAGCCTGTTCATGTGCTGCTCCGTGCTGCAGACTGAAGCGGAACCCCTTCGGGACGAGCCCCGGGCGCAGCCCTGCATCGGGAGCCGCAGTGCCCTCAGCACCGCGTTCCTCCGGAGCTTTTGTGAGGGACGGGGAGAGCTCTGCAGACAAAGGGAACGCGTTTTCTAAACCCTCCGTTTATCATTCCTACGGAGATCCTAAATAAATGCCGAGTTTAAAAGCGTTATAGTTTACACTTGGCGGCCGAAGTAGGTAAATGCTGTCAGTTACGTTAAAGGAATGATTTACCGTGCTTGAAAAGCCGCTACTACGTCCATGCAGCTTTTGGCAATCCGAACCCGGAGCGGAGGAGCGCTGCTGCTCAGCGAACACATCGCCACGGACCAACAGCGTTCCCACAAAGCGGAGCGGATCAGCGCGGGGCCCGCGGCGGCCGCCGGACCCGCTGCCCCTCGCCACGCCACGGCTCTCTCGGAGCAGCCGCACACGGCACACAGCACCCCGCACCCCGCACCCCGCACACGGCACACAGCACCCCGCACACGGCACCCCGCACACGGCACCCCGCACACGGCACCCCGCACACGGCACCCCGCACCCCGCCCGCCACGGCCGCGCACCTGTAGCTCCGCGGGGCCGCCGCGCCCCTCCGGCCCCAAAGCGCAGCGCGGTAATGCGGCGCGTGGGCGCGGGGAGCCACGCCGCGGGGACGGAGCGGCGGCGGCGGCCGTGGGAGCGCGGCCCCACCCCGCGGCTGCGGATCACTCACCGCGTGCCCCGAGGCGGAGCGGGGATCCCCTGCAGTTCCCGGTCCAGAGAGCAGCGGTGCTCGCTCCGCCGGCTCCTTCCGTTGGCAAAATCCTGACTCATGACATGAAACGAGCGCCCTGCCAAGCGCCCAGAAACGTTCCTTCATCACGGTCACGCCACGAGCCAGACGAGAGGCCGCGTGGAGGGGAGGGGGGGCGGGGGAAGCGGAGGAAAAGAGAATCCAGAACGTTTCGTTTTGTTTTCCTTTTTTCTTTTTTTTTTCTTTTTTTTTTTTCCTTCTCATCTCCTTTTCCTTTAAGAAAGAATAAAAGTGCAGGAGAAAAATAAAAAAAAAAAAAAGAGCAGGCACCGGGAAACGAGTGACGGAGCTGCACCGCGGCCACAAAGGCACCTCTCCTCCTCCTCCTCCTCCTCCTCCTCCTCCGCTCCGCTCCGCGCTCCCGCACCGCTGCCGCAAAAGCTGCTCCGCTCCGCACCGCCCTCCGCACCCCGCGACCGTCCGAAAAACGCTTTTGTTTTTCTTAGAAACTACCTCCAAATATAGTAACGGGGAAGGGGCATTCCTAGAAATTCCTGAGACGTCAGGAAAGGAAGGTCTGTGAAATTCAGCCTCACTTCCTGCAGAGGGCTCCCAGCGCAGGAGGAAACATCAGGGGAGCGATACAGTGCTCTTCGTGCTTCTCCGGTCAGATCGCGGGCAGAAAGGGAAGAACGGTAAAACACGTAACACGCATTTCTCCGACCAGATCTGCGAGCTTTACAGGGGCAGCGAGCTGATCAGCAACCGCCGCCCGTCCTCATTTCTACCCGTGATTATCATTCGCGGGGCGGTGCGGTTCGCGGGGCGGTGCGGGGGGGCACGGCGGCCCCGCAGCCGGGCGGTTCTGCGGGCGATGCCGCTGCGGCCGCGCTCGGTTCCCGCACGGCCGGGGATGCTGCGGGATGCTTCTGCCGACGGCCCCGCCCCGCAGCGCTCCTTTGCCCCATCACAGAGAGCAGCGCGGAGCAGCGCCGGGCGTTCCGTGGGAAGCAGAGGTGTAATCGGTGCCCGCAGAGCACCGACGTGCTGCTGAGCAGTACTCCTTCCGCAAAGACCTCAGCGCTTCGCTAGCGAGGCGTTGTTTACCCGGGAACGGCGAACACTCGTCGCCGTAGCTGCTGGGGAAGGTAACGGATTTCGGTGCGTGCGGCGCTCACAGGTTAACTGAATTCCCGTAATGAAATTCCCCTCGGCCACGTGAACTCCTCCGCTTCTTCCGTCAGTGACATCGCTTCGGCGAAGCCTTCTCTGCCCCACACAAACGCAGGAAGAACTGCGGGCTCCGGATTTCCCTCCGTATCTGATGGAGACGTTTAAGGAAAGCCGTTACGGACGCCGCGTCCCTGTGCGGCTCTGAGGGCAGCGGCACCGCTCGGCCGCAGTCCCCGCGCTCCGTCCGCCGCTCCGCCGAACAAACGGCCGCGTCGTCCCGTGTCGGCAGCGCCGGTGGTCGCACGGAGAACTCGGCCGGCGCAGGCAGGCGGTCAGCGCTGGGCCGCGCTCCGAAGGGGACCCGGCGCACGGCGGACGGCGACGGGACGGGACGGGGACCGCCCGGGAGCGCAGCTCTGACTGCGGGCGGCGACGCGCACGGGGCTCTGCCGGGCACGCGCCGACCCCCGGGTCGCTGCTCCGCACTGCTGCGCGCGTCCGCGCGGCGCGCTTCGCCTCAGGGCCCGGTCCGGCCCGGCGGGGCGGCACAGCGGTCCGGCCGCGGTTCTGAAGCGCCCCGGGGGCGTTTTTAGGACTTTTTAAACGCGGGGATCCGCTGCCGACAGAAACGCAGCAACTTTCGGTACAGAGCACAGCGAAAAGTCACAAATCGCGACGAGGAACCGCTGCTCCGCTCCGCGCTGCGCGTCCACGAGCGGAGGGGGTCGAGGGAACGGATCTGGTGCGGAGCGCCCTCAGGAGCGGCGCCGAACGGTCACTGCCGATGTGCGGTCCGGACGCGATCCGGAGGCAGTGCGGCCCGGGCGGAGCCGCGCGGGGCGAGGAGCACAGCGATGACCGCGGACAGCGGTGTCGGCGGCCGAAGCGAAGCGGACCCGAAGCGGCGCTCCGGAGTGGGGCGCGGGCTGTACCGCGCGGCGCTGCGGGCGGTCCCCGTTCGTCCCGGGGCGGTTTGGGCTCCGCGCCTCTAAAAAGGAGCCCGGCAGTTCCCTCCGGCGCGGATTCGCCGAGGCACGGACGGGGTTCGAACCCGTGATCTTCGGTTTACGAGACCGACGCCTTACCACTTGGCCACCGCGCCTGTGTCAAGCGCTCCTCCCGACGCCATTCTATCGCTGGCGCCACTCCCGCTGCTCCGCGGCCGTCGCGCGCGCGACCGTTGCTCCGTGCGGCGTCGCGTTCCCGCCCGTGCGCGTTCCCGCCTGTGTGCGGTGTGGCGCTCCTGGGCCGAGCCGCGGTCCTCGTGTGATGGGAGCGGTGATGGCAGAAGAGAAAGCGGGAAGGGAACGTGCGCACGCACACACACCACGCCGATCCCTCCGCGTGTTACACAGCTCCTGTCTGACTCACTTCTTTTTTTTAACTGATTTTTTTTTTTTTTTGACGTTCCAATTTGCAGCGATAAGGAATTGAGGTGAAATTCCTTGTCAAAGGGCCAGACGGGATCCTGGCTGCTTGCTGCAGCCTTTGCTGTCGGTTATCTTGGGCCATCAGCGATATTCTTAGGGTAGAGAACACTGCTTCATTTTGGAAGGCTTCTCCTGGAAATGGTTTCTGGTGACGTTTGCTTGGTAACGTGTTTGTGTTTTTCTCAGAACACTGCTGTAGCGATTCTGAAGATTTTGATACAGAATCTCTGAGGTGAGTTTTGCTTAACCATGGCTACCTGGTCGGAACAGTAAAAAAAAGCCTGAATGAACCACCTGAACTTTGAGAGTGTGTGTTCCGTAGTGGTCGTTCGCTTTGAGCTCTTCCTGATAGCCCTCGTTCCTTATCCTGAGCCTTCACTATGTGCCGTGCTTTTGTGTCAAAAACTGCTTTGAAACACTACCCAAGCTACCAAAGGAAAGTCTTCTGGACTCTGGCACTGAAAAGATAACGTCAGGGACTTTGCCAAAAGGAGAAAATGGGTGGGATTTTTTTCCTTCCTAAACATCGTTCTTATGAGTGGGAGGTGTTGTTGCTGTTGGAGAGGTCTCTGCTGTGTTGTAATGTGCAAGAGTTGGCCTTTCTAAAAATGGTCCCAACTCTTGACGAGATTCGAGTACTGGTCAAACACAATTTGTGTGACTGTAACCATGACACGGCGTGGGGCTGCTCGTGTGCTCCTCAGCCCTCGCTCAGTGGTGCTGACTGTCCCGGCTTTATGAGAGAACATTCACTCTTCGCTTTTAATCAACACAGATTGCTTGGAGAGATTCAGAATTGATGCAGTTCAGCAGCAGAGTGAACAGCAGTCCTTGCTCCACAGCGGAGACTGGAGGCTCATCATCAGGTAACGTACAGGGAGAAATCCTCAGAGCCTCCAGGTGCTACATCTCATGTGTTCCTCTGGTTCGTTTCTTTGATTCTCTTTCAGAAAGTTTTTAAGGGTCTGCAGAGTGTACTGTGGGGGAAGGGGAAACCTGAGGGACGTCTCTGCTCTCAAGGAAAAGATTGAGATGGTACAAATATTCTAAGAAATCCATCAGTCCTTAGCAATGTCTGTGTAACACACAGCTAACAGGCAGGAGCAGGCAGCGTTCATAACAACAGCTTGTGGAAAAGGTCATTCAGCATCATCTCAAACCTTATCCACCCTTGTCCTGGTGTTTACTCCATAATGCTGATGTGAACACAGTTGGAGCATGTAGGGAAAGGTGATGGCAGAGAACCAGTTCTGAATGGGCCAAAAAAGGGCGATCCAGAATTTTAGTTTGTTATTAATGACATTTTTCATTTTTAATAAGTAAAACCAGACAACTTCAGGGTTTTCCTTATTTTTTTTTTATTTGAGACACTTAGCAAAAATGCTGAAATATCAAACATTTCCTCAGTAGCTACAATATTGCCACTATGTACAAAATATCTGATAAATGTACTACACATATAAAAATACAGTATGCCTTACATATATACAGTACAATGTGCAAAACGTATGGCATTCAAACATATGGAATTGATTTCAGGGGTGCAAACAACAAATACAAAGGCATCATGGTTTCTCATAGAAAGGCAAGACATAACCGACGCCCTGATTGCCGTAATCTGCGTTTAGTAAAGTAGTGCTTAAATGAAGAGGGCCCCAGGAAGAGGGATCTGTCTTCTTCTTTTCACTAAATGAGATGCTAAGACATAATTATGACTATGAAAATCAGAAGAGGAACACCTCCTAGGGTTAGCGTCATTGCTACTGCAAGCAGCACTGTGGAAAAAATGCTATCTGGAACAAAGCCTGTGCTGTTACTGAATAGAAACTTCTCAAACACAAAAACAAATCTTACTCTTAAACATCAAAATCTGCTTTGAAAATATCTACATCCTTAACTTTAAAAAAGTATGGGTAATACTTCTGGAGATTTACTTTCCTATGCTTCAAAATACAAAGTGCCTTCTTTGGCAATATAAATGGCAATGCTTTGGTTCCTATTTCAATTTTTATATTACTATGATTTATTTTAGGCTATTTCTGAATATCTGAGCTGTACTTTTTATAAAAATAGTGTGATTGTATAGTTGTCAACCATTCCCTGCTTTTTATTGAGATTTCGCTCTCGTAGCTTGAATAGCTTTATTACTATTATTATTTTTGGCTAGAATTCTACATATGCATTTATGCACCTTGTCTGTTCAGTATTAGACACTACACATGACATAGGTGTCTCTTTTTTGCACTTTATTCAGCACAAATAGAAGGAATACTTGAGATTACTTCAGGTTCAGCTTTTCATGGATGCTCTTTATTGGCCACATATATACTATGTGTGACAATTGCACATCTCTCTCAAAAGAAAACCTCTGTTACGCCCTAGAAATCATCAGAAAGCAATTCAATAGGCCACAATAAAAAAAGATTTAACAGAATGTTAGTAGATAGAAGTGGAAGAATATTTTTTTCCAGTTTTAATGGAATCTGCTTTAAATTTATAATACCCTGAAGATGCCATCCAAATAACTGTATACGTCAGTGAGCTTTATTGTGTTCTCATTACGTAATGCCCTTCCAGTTAATTATATTCTGTGACTGCATTTTCTCTGCCTTGAGAACAGTGCAGCAGCTTGTGCTTGGTTTCCAAGTACGGTGCCCACACTTTTCAGGCATCAGAATGTTTGAGATTATGTAGCATACAAGTTTAACACTGACACTTCTGGTTTGAGCATTGCGTCCTTGAAGATAACTCCTGTTGTCAATTTAGAGGTGCCTTGGAAAGAAATGTCAGTATTAAACAGCTTCTGTGTGGCCTCAGCTTTTTAACAGGCTGCTTTTGCAAGGCTCTCATTACTGGATTAGAAGCTACATTTCTGTAAAGATCAATCGAATAAACCGTTTTTAAGTTTAGGACAATGATTTGTTACCTATTTGTAACGATGAATACAATTTTTGCCTGTAAACTCGCCTCACGTAATGCTGTATGGCACTCAAAGTGCATCAACAAACACCGTTTCTGTACCACACGTGGGATGTGACTCCTCCCGATTAACACCAGCCCTGGGAAACACCTGAGCTCCTTCCATGTCTCGCACTGTAAACACCACCTTCTGAATTTCACACTGATGAAATGGTATTCTTAATTACTTGGTAAGAATTTAGGAACAGCAGATTTAGTAGGATGTGTTCTGTTAGCGTATCGGAGCCATTACGTGGCAAACCTAGTGCCAGCTACACTGCAACTGTTCTAACGAGAGATCCTCGGCTCTGCACAGTCACACTGCACAGGCATGACTGAGTTCCTAAGATGTGTTGCATCTGTGTAAGAAAAACAGTAATGCAAAACATGCACACACACAAATCTAAGCAAAATCTATTTCTGCCAAAACCTGTGTATATAACTGTGGCAAATATATCACATTTCAGAACAATGGCTGAAGCAAACCATCATATAAAGGTTTTAATACACATAACCCTCAAATGTACAAGAAAAGTAATCACACATCCCCACACCAGAATATTTGTACTCTGAAAACTAAAATGATCCCTTAACTTTTTTTTTCTTTTTTTTTTTTTTTCTCCTTTTTTTCCCCAAAGACTTTTAGAGCAGAAAGCTATACTGTACTGCTAACAACACATCTCAGCTGTTTGGGTTTGTTTCTGCACATAGATTCCTATGGAGTCATTAACATTCTACACTGCCAATGAGGATAGTTCTGTAGCAGGATGATTTTGCCAGTTTTAAGCTATATTTACATGCATATCAAACATGACAGTACAGTTGTTCTAGGTTAATTTATTCTCTAGCAATCAGTTTACTTGCCTCTGATTTAATCAGAAGGCAGAGTCAAGAAGGGGTAATTGTAACCACACGCATGTGGCACAACGTGTGACATACCTCACACCACGCTGATGGTACTGTAGAACTGCATGAATTCCGTTCAGTTGTTCCTATCAGACCAAGAGTCCTTAATTCTTATTCCAGTAACGGCCGAGGGCACTTCATATCTCAGAGTATTAGCTCCCAAGATAATACAACGAAAAAGAATGCAAAAAACTGAATGTGTTCAGTGTTATTTAGAAGTCGTATAGCATCCAAATTTAAGGCAGACAGTCCACACGTCACGTTGTACTCGAGTACAGCAGGCACAGCAAGAAAGAACAAAGAATTATGTCTTTCAGCTTCTGTTGTGAAAATAGCAACAGAGTGTTCTGTTGTGTTTCAGATTACGTAAACCCTGACCTGTAAAACCACTGAAAAGATATAATGATTTAAAGTGCTGACAGCTGATATGATGCCAGTTTAAACCCCAAACCAGTAATACAATCCAGTATTTCACCTGAAGCCAATGGAATTCTGCATCTGATATCTGGAGAAGTGGGATTTACAGTTAATTCCGCATTTTATGATAAGAATACTTGGTTTGATATTAATATGATTATTATTTTTATTTTTGATTATGACTCAGGTTGCTGAGTGGTTAATAGGTACGTTTTGTTTTGCTACTTAAGCTTCATACCATTCTTAATTTAGTTCCAATGAATTTTGGTTTTGAAGGATGGCGTTGAGGAAGGAGTTCTGAAAGATGATCAGTTTTCAGACTAGAAAACATCACCTTTCCACTGCTGAGGAAAGAAGGGACTGCTTCCTTATCTTAATTTAGAAGCACGAATACGGAAAAATTCCCATCTTGTCTGTCAGCCTGCCTCATCCTTAACAACATTTAACAGCTATCATGGGAAACACAGCTGTTGAATTTCCAAGTATTTTACTTAGCATTTTTTGTTTGCTGTTTGTGACTGTTTGCACAACAGACTCTGAGAAACCATGACTCGTAGCTTTACAAAACGGAACTTGGTGCGCTGAGAGCTTAACGCTGTCATCTGTACGTACGAAATGCACCTTCCCATCACTACACAGTGACCCTGGTACTGCTGTCTGCCTCTGGTAGCTTTCTGTGCGTGCTATTTAGGATGGTTACTGAGCCTGTTCACATTCCCTGATGTTGTGCAGTAGAGATAGAAGTATCTTTAAGAAATGGTCATTGTCCTGACAGTACTGTCCCTGCGACTCAGCTCGATCCTATGGACACCTTTTACCAGGGGCACTGCGGCGTTCCTGATCCTGCTTGCAGGATTATCGAGCATCACAGCATCATTTACACTTTTCTGCTTCCTCAGTGCGTTCTAAGATGCTGAGATACTGTATTCAATGAACTAAAAATATTCTCAATGACAAATTAAGGTGTTATTTTCATTACGGTAATTTCTTCAGACCACTGTTCCCCTCTGTTCACAAAAATAATCTATACAAAGTTTAAAAGAGTATACAAATAACTGTCTCATATACACATTAAAACCTAGCTATTAAATCCAGAGCATCGTAATAGAAAATTCAGTGTTCTCAATGTTACTTGGCCTAGCTACAGTGGATTTCTTGCAGTTACACTTAATATCCCTTTGGATGCAGTTGAATTCTCCCCTCATGATTAAAGAATGGGGAAGAGTTTTAAAAGCCACGAAACCAAAATATAAAAACAACCTGAACAAATTAAGAGTCAAATGTACGAAACTTCACTGAACCAGCCAGTGTTTCTACACGCCTTTGCCATCACAATTCAATTTGAACCTGGCTCAGGCTATCCACAGGAACAATGAAGCGCAGTGATATCTCAACCTCCCTCAAACAACATGTGCTCGCTGTGTCAGTACAGACAGCTGAAATCTCTCCTATGCTTTCTTCTCTAAGATGAGCCATGCCGTGTTGTTCATTTAAGCATTACAAAATCAGAGACGTAACTTCGTTCTTACACGTTTGTGATGGCTTTCCCTTGTCACGCTTTTAAGCAGTAAATACAATCCTCCTTTCTCGTGAAATACAGCTTTTAGAGAGCCCTGATCTGCATTGATGGCAGGAACACGGAGTAATTCACTGTTGTAAACTTGAACATCAATAAGGAATTACCTTCAAACATTTGTTCTTATGAACATTTCAATCATCATTAACTGCAATCAGAATAGTGTAATAGTGGAACTCTACTGTAAAAAAAGAGATTTCCAGGTCATTTTCTCATTGGCTATAGCTTAATCCCAGTGCAACTGTAGGTCTTGTGTATCTAGAAAGTCAGTGGAAAATACGCTGGGGGCAGCAGAATTGAGAGGAGTGAGTCCAGACGAGGAGCTGGGCATTGTAATGTCCAGCCATTCCATATTGTCTAAATTTGTGTCAGGAAGGTCAAGAGATAGACAAGAACTATTAGTGGTAAACTGCGGGTCAGATGTTTCCATGGGTGAATGAGAGTGATCTAAAATGCTGGAGTGATTAAGCAGATCATTCTGGAGGTCTTCAATTAAGGAAAATGGCTCTCTGTCTTCATTACCGCTTGTCAACTGAGGAATTTCATTACCTGAAGGTAAAGTTCCATCCAAGAGGGCTTCAAGTTGGTTTTCCAGACTTATAGACAAGCTGGTTGTTGGTTCTAAGGACACAGGAGGAGGGGCCATTTGGATCTGTGGCGGAGGGCGGGATATCACTGTATTTACTGGCATCATAGTGATGTTGGCTGTTACTGGTCTCATTTTAGAGATGGGAGATGGTTCTTCCTTTATTGGAAGGGAAATCTCTGTAATAATAACAATAAAAAACCACAAACAATAAACCTGAGTTCAGAAAAGACAGTGACATTTCTTCAGGCTTACAGCTGCCCCACTAACTCTGAAGATGTGCCTACAATGAACTTCAACAGAGTAATTGAAGTTATTATGCTGCTCCAGCACTACAACCACAAGGTACATCACATCACACTACGTCAGATATTCCACGAACAACACAAATGTTAAATTTGTGTATTTCAGTGTTTCTGACAGACCAGAATATGACATAAACCCTCTAGCACTGATGATGATGTTTTTCGGACAGAAGAAATGCACCTGAAATTATGCACAAGTTTTCCAAACAGAAAAACACGTTTATAAAATCCACATAAGAGCATCTATGAAAATGATTGCTTTGTAAAGACAAACTGCTGGAATTCTGTGTGGATTGTAGCACAGGTCTGCCTGGGATAGTTAACAAGCAGAGAAGTTCCACAGCTGGTTGACTGACTGTGTGTGTTCTGGTAACTGTTTTCTTTAAAATGTAATTAACACAAACCTTCAGGAATAGCAGCTTCATCCAGATTGGATATTTCCTGTCCTTGGAAGAATTCTTTCCATTCTCTGATTACAGTATTGTTTTTATTACCAGCTTTAATAATACATCACAGAAAAGTTTCCTGGCTTACCTCCACTCTTGATGAGAATATCAAAAAGATCATCCATCTGCTGACTGTGTGCGCTGGAAATCTGCAGCACATGAGAAAAGCATTATTCTTCTTTGTGCAGTACTGTTTCTAAGCTGTCTGAGATCCTTGCTGCTCTGAGAAGCACCGAGGTACTAACCTACGACCAAGACTAAAATTCTTTGTATGAAATTGTCTGTCTATCTAGGAAAAAGAGTTTTTGGAGAGACATCTGTAATCTGTCCCATTGGCTTGAGTCCAAAGGAGTGGGAAAAAATTATGAAAAGAAAGACAGATTTCATGGAGGCTGCCTAGAAGAGAGCTGCACACAAATCTGTCTGAGAACAGCTGCACCTGCACAGCAGGAGCATACCTGGAAGAGCAGCTGGACTCTGAGGCTGTACTCCCTGCTTTCTTTCAGGGAGAACTTGTCAACTGTCACCACAAAAGATGTAAAGATACCTACCTCACGGTGAGACGGCTGAACAGTGCGGGTCTGTTTTATGGCCTCTTCGTAACGGGGGGGGTCTTTTGTCTTGGATACTGTGTTGTTGAAGAGGGACTGCTGAACAATATAAGACTGGGCTTGAGATGGGGACCCAGGCTGCATGAAATAACAACACAATGACTAGGCAATACATTTTAATGAAACTGAAACGTACTGATGTCTACAGATGACTCTATTCCGTCCTACCAACCTACACACTGACAAAAAGCAACAGCATAATTGGAGGGATAAAATAAGGCTTTTCTCACACAAATACACACATATGCACTATTAAAATCTACAAAACATTATTCCTTGAGTGAACTGCATCTTAGCCACCCATTATTGAAGAAGAGCAAAATAAGACTGAACTTCGTGGAGCGCTGTTGGGCTCCTCTTACCTTGTTAGGAGGAGCAGGTCCATTCTGCACAGGGGGAGTCTGATTAGTACCACTGTGAATGTTGGAGTTTGATGTTTTATTAATAAAAGACTGTGAAGGTGTTGTAACTGGTGCAGTCTGATAGGAAAATACAGTAGCTGATGTGGTAGGTGGAAAAACCTGTAAAGGTTTAAGATATCAGTCTTAACATTTCAGTCTTTAAATTAATCCAGTTGGTAAATGACATTAATGACAGAGCTTAAAACTTTTTTTTAAGTACTTGCTTAAATTTTAATTTCTGGCCTTACCCAAATGCCTCTTGAACACTAATGGGATGGGGCACCAACCACCTCTCTCTCAGGGAAGCCTGTTTCAGTGTCTGACTATCCTCATGGCCCAGACATTTTTCGTTATGTCCAGTCTGAACCTCCCCAGGTGCCACTCTGTGCCGTTCCCTCATGATTTATCACTGGTTCACAGGGAGGGGAGAGCTTCCCCTCAGGAGGTTTGCCTCTCAGCCTCCTCTTCTCCAAACTGGACAACCTCAGCCTTTCCTCACAGGACATGCCCTCCAGCCCTTTTGTCTGAGTGCATAAGGATGCTCTTTTTAATTCAGTATCACATAGATACCTTAAATGACAAAAGTGAGAGAAAATCCTAGATAAGGGACAGAGATAAAGCCAGGATAAGCTTTGTGGAGTAGAGTTCTAATGCCAAAAGAGGTCTGCTGTGAAAGGGGTTCGTGCAGTTTGTTAGCCATCTGCATCAGCTGTGTGAAAACTGTTGTATTTTCCAGCTCTTCACAGCTGAGCTGAACAGCTGTGGAGGAGTTTCCTTATTAATGAATGAACTGAAGAACAAGGGCCACATGGGAGCTGGAATGCAAAGAGACACCTCAAGTTTGTAGCAGAAACTAAATGCAAACATCAGCTGGTTTGCACATAAATCTGAGCTGCCTGAGAAAGTCTGGAAGGATTCAAGAGAAACTAGTTCTGGAAAACAACTATTAATGTAGATGATCATTATTAGGAAGAATAACTTCACTAAAATGCATTAAATTAATAAACAGCATTACTGACAGTTCACTAGCTGTAAAGGCTGAATATTCCTGCTGAAATATCTAAGGCTCATGAATGCAAACAGCAGACAGGTGGAACTAATGCTGAATGCATGAACACTGTCCTGATCTATTGTACTGCACTAGTGTTTTACGTTCTGATGTTAAAAAAAAAGAAATGGAATTACACTGCCTGTTTTCTTATGTCAAAGATGGCTGTAAATGTGGGAGAAAACCAGCTAGGATAAGCAGGCTGCTCAGCTCCAGGGCAGCCAGGTGCAGAGTGAAGGTTATCTCCTGCCATCATTTCTGGGAAGTCCTTGACAGCAAAGGAAGCAAACTGCAAGCCTCTGGCACCAGCACATGCCTGAGGACGACTGGAAAGTTTCTACGTGGGAGCTATCCAATCAATAGGACAAAATTAGCTCCATACCAAACCTCAACAGTTTTGATTTCAGTAGGATAACCTTAATACCTATGAAATTAAACAGCTTGAACAGGCAGTCTGGAGAGTGATGATGCTCATTTAGACATGTTCCCTTTTATTCTAGCGAGCTGCCTAGACAGAGAATGGCCGTTACCTAACTTACCAAATCATCCTCTCATTTTGAAATGATAATCGTTTCTAAATCATCCTTTCATTGGAGCAAACTGGAAAACCTTGTTTTTCTAAGTGACTGGAACATTAGAGACCAGAGCACTGACACAGAAGCAAAACCAATCTCTTAGTTTCTGGATGAGGCTCAAAGGAGGAGAAAGCCCTTTCTTATGAGGTGGTTACTGCTGTTATCAGTCACCACCTGAACACGCCTGGGTTGTGCATCCAGTGCTGATGCACATCTGCTTTGGAATGAGAAATTTCAGAACTGATAGTTTTGCATACAAAGGGAGAGAAGGATCTCTCTGCATCTTTCCTTGCATTCCTCAGTAAGAGTTATCCGACATGTGGTGGGGCACTGACTTTCTGGAACTGCTGTCCCTGGTATCTTGAGTCTGTATCTTTCTTCATCAGTAAGGATGTATCAAGGAACTCAGGAACACTGAAAGGAGCTCACAGAAATGCATGAATATCTGTAGTCATAAGTAAAAGCTTTCTCTGAAAAAATGCCTACAAGAACCTTCCATTTTGAGATGGTGGCAAACAGGGGAAACTGACTGGAATAGCAGCTGGTGTGCCACCTGTGCCAGGCATGAGAAAGAATGGAGTGTGTTGTAAGAGAACCATTAAGTCAGAAAAACGTCTTTAGCTCCCCACATTTATTTGCAGCTGAAAAAGTAGCCCTGCATGGACTAAAATGTTGGAAAGAGAATGAGTTACTAGCCCATGTTATCACACAGATAGGTGTACAGAGATGTTAAGAACTCGAATATGACGCATAGGACACAAGTTTGTAAAAGAGCTGCCTAGAATTAGAATACACAACAGTACATCTCTTAATGCTTACTGCTATCCACAAACCTTTCTGATTTGTTGGGTCTGACCAAGTGCATGCTGCGTGATGGTATTTTGTTTTGATTGTGGAGTATGCATCTTAGGTGCTGTCTGGACCAGGCCAGAGGAAGGAATAGGAGCAGGTATTTGTGATGGGGTCTGTATTCCAGCTTGTGATTGAGCCTAAAGGATGAAGATAAAATATTTATATTATTCATATCTCACAGTAAATTACATTATGTCAAAATCTGTTGCACAGGTTATGCAGAATAGCTATAGATGTATTCCAAGAGGTAATAGTGTGAGCCATGAACAGGAGAGAATACTCGTATTCTCCCTGGTACTGGCAGGCTCCAGCTGCACAGTGCTGTTTATTCTGGCACTGCAGTTTAAGAACGATGGACACAGCCTGGAAAGAGCCCAGTACAGAGCAATGAGAATAGCAGGAGATAAAGAGGGCATGGCCAATAAGAAAGAACTGAAAAAACTGGGGTCCAGTACCTTAAAGACAAAACTGATGAAACAACACGGCAAGATTTCTAGCACGTCAACTAAAGTTTAAAGACAAGTTGCATCTAACCTCAGGAAAGATACTTCGAGTTGGAAGTTAAGAAAACTTCCTGCAGTATCAGCAAGTGAAATACTAGAAAAAGCTGATTAAGGTTTTTACAGAATTCTATCAGGATTCCAGAACAATTTAGACAGAGATCTGGGTGGGTGGGCAGCTAGCAGAGGTAGCTCTTACTCTGCAGATGGCAGGCTCCAACCCCAGCGGAACTTCACAGTCCTCACAAGCACTACTAAATGTGACTGCACACACACTAGCACCAAAGCCCAAACCATAATATGCCAAAACATCACGCACACACACTGGAACTGAAACAGTGCTTTGCTGGCTCTGTAACCGTGACAGTGGTAGGTGATTTCATCCAGCTAGCAAGCAACAGCAAGCAATAGCATTGCCCTAACCAAGACTATATTCAACCTGATTTCCATTGTAGCTCTACATTTATATGCTATTCTGCTTTATGCTGCATTTATTCGCAGTGGTATTATCTTATAATCAGCCTGGAAATGTTATTTCTGTAGATGTGGTTTCTTTTTATAACTCTCCTGGAGTGCTGCAACCTGGCGTTCTATGTTTAAATGTAGGGAGCCACCAGAACACTATGAAGTTTGAACACGTATTTCTAAAACAGGTATACCTTGAAATAAAGTGCTGGGTTTCAGGCTGTGTGGGTTTTTTCTTTTTTTTTTTTTTTTCTTTTTTTTTGGGGGGTGGTACTATATATCTAAAACAACCATGCACAGAGGGAGTCACAGTAAAACCACTACTGTTCAGGGGAAGGTATCTGGGAAGTCAAAACTGTTTCCAAGATCACAAAGAAAGCAATTCCTAGAAGCAGTTATAAACAGGTTGGCTCTTGAAGAGCTTCTAATCTTTTCTCTAGTACAAAAAACAAGCCTGATTTTTACCAGTTACTCTTATAAGCAATACATTTATCAGTCTACATTAAGTTAAGCAAACGTTGACGTGTTTTAATGGTGAAAAATGAAAAACATGCATACCTGTAGCTTTATATTTCCAACTGGTAGCTGCACTGCAGTGGTAGAATTCGGTCCCTGGATAGACAGTGGAAGGAGCAGCTGTGCAGTTCCTTGGGTAGTCAGTAAAGCTTGAGGTTGGGCAACAACTGCAGTTTGTGGCTGCCTTTGTGGATTAACATAAAATTGAGAAATCGCATTCTGAGGGTCAGCTTTGGCCACAGGTATCTCCTGCTTGATGATAACTGCCTTTTTGGCAACTGGATTCTGTCCACTAGTGTATACTGATTGCCCTAAAGAAAGACTAGCTACAGATACAGACTGACTTGTGCTTGAGCAGTCAGTGACAGCATTTTCATCTTTGACAGCAGCACTGAACTGCTTCTGTTCCATAGCAGCTGAGTTACCAGAAATCTGAGACTGTTGCTGCTGACCCCTTTTTTCAACCTCAAGTTGCATTTTCAGTACTTCCACAAGTTTCTGCTCTTGTTCCAGTTTCCTTTTGAGCTCTTCAATCTGTTTTTCTTTTTCTTGAAGCTTGCGGTCCTTTTCTGCTACATCAAACTCCACACTTGAGATGTTCCCACTACCGCGACTCTGATTATCATCGCTTGCGTTTGTTCTTAGTGGTGAAGTACTTAAGAACTGGGATGGTGACACCATGGTCATCATTTCTGTGAAAGTATCTGCCATACCAGTATCATCTGTGCTTAAATTAGACTGTTCTGAAGGCGAGGGAGATATAGGCAAAGGAGAGCTCACGTTTTCAGTATTTACTGCTTTGCAGACAGGTCCAGTAGTTGTTTTTTCTGGAGGAAAGCTGGATACTGAATTAGCCACTGTTTTGTTTAGTGTTGCCACAGGAAATGCCATTTCCCCCGTGTTACCTGTGGCTGCAGTGGTAGTAGTGACTGTAATAGCGCTGCAAGTAGTGACTCCATTGTTATTAAGGTCTTGGTAGGGTTTCAGACGCCCAATAAGATCTGTTTTTGTTCCAGACACTGGTAGTCCCCTCAATTTCAACTCCATTTTAAGCTCTGCTACCTGAGATAAAGTGAAGTATGACAGTAAACAAACAAACAAAAACCCTCTTATAATATGTAAATAAATATACATTTTACTTTGTTACATTTCAGTAAGAAGAACTATTTTCAACATATTCATAGTTATTTACTTCTCTGGGTTCTAAGAGCACTGCAAGCATTTCCATTACCAGCAGCTTGCTTTCACTGGTTAAATGGCCAAAACCCTCACAGTGTTCAGCTGCTGTACAGTGAAGGTTGTGGAGTTATGATGTATTTTCGTATCTACTAATAACTGGAAATTCAGCTTCAACTGTGGGCTAAAATCTTCTGAAGAAGAGCTGCAGTGCGGCTGCAGTGCACATGGAAGCTCTGAACACTGCTGAGCCCCTCTGTTGTACCACCAAACAGACAGATGAGCTACCAGAAACTTGGCAGGTCACGTAGATGGTTCAACAGACACATCAAACATGAAAGGTTCTCCTTCTAATTATCAACTGAAAAGTTACAGCTGTGTGCCATCTGGGTTTCTCTCACAGGTATAAAAAGTGTAAGCAGTCAGAATTGATGTAACTTTTGCTAGAAAAATGTCCTCAGTTTTCCAGTATGCTTGTGGACAGAGTGGAGTGCAAACATTGAGTGTAAATTAGTTATGTGCTGTAGATTATCATTTTGAAAAGAACAGTCACTGGAGATCATGGTACACATGCAACCCATCTGATTGTATTCAGTACTTTGCTGGAGAAGAATTTTAAGTATCAGTCTTCAGGATTGGTAAATGAAAGAAGTCATGGAAATCCACATACATGGCAGACTTCTAAGAACCACAGCAATTTTAACTATGAGTCCTCCTAACAAAGATAACCAACCCTTCCTCTCTGCCCCAGTCCATCCCCTTCTGGTATCCATGGCAGACTTAAGCAACTGTAACATTACATTTTCAACAGCACTTGTTTAAATTCTTATGAGAACCTAGGTAGATGATTTGGTGTTGAAAACACCACCAGCAGGTACAGCTAATGCTGTCACATGAGAGAGAAGACATATGCAGAAAAAGAGAGGAATTTCTATTAGCAGGAAGCAAAACTTGAGATATTAACTGAAATGTCTGAGTAAGCTGTCAGTTCATAACTTTCAAACACTGAAGTTTGAACTGTGTCATGTAGACTTATTTCATAAGAGATGATTAGCATATGCAAATACATTACTGTCCTGAGAATACTGTCTTCAGAAAGATATCTTGTCCTTTTTCATGTTCAAAACACTCACCTATCAAAGCCCAACACCTTGGTAAAGGTAGGGAGCAACTTACGAACTGCCCACTAGATGTCTCCTCTCCTCCACTCCAGTCTAGGTCCTTTGTGTCGCTGCTATTGAAAGGGATCTTAATTTAAACCCCCACTAGCCTCTTCAGATTCATTTTCAGTATGTCCTTGATACTGTTAATTCCTGTTAATGTTTTTCTGAAGGACAATGTGCTGAACTCTGATGACAAAATCTCCTCTGTAGTGTTATTGCTGTGCAGACTCCAGAGCACTGACCTCTCTGAATATGTAATTATTACGGTGTGCTTCAACTTCTGTTCCTTAACTAAACCTCTTCAATGAAATACCAAAATTATCATGAAGACATTGCTGTTCCACTATTCAGATCTGTCAGGGTGGAAATCTCACATGAAGTACACCTCACAGTTCACAAAGGGTACCAAGCTGCCCACTTGCATAACATTTGAAATTTGTCCTCTTCTAATTCCTTGGGAAATAGATGTCACTGTTATAACACATGCTTCTGAGGACGAAACAAATATTTTAAGCCCAGAGGAGCTGTGTATAAAATCTTCACTACTATATATTAAAGAGATAAAAGAAAACTACGTTTTTCACTGATAAATAATATCTAGACTTATTCTTGACAGTAACTGTTTGCATGTTATGATCTCTACTGATGTTTAGGAATGGAAAAATCCCTCTGTTACCTTCAAGTCATCCAGGCTTGAAGGCAGAGGTCCTGGTTTCCTGCTAGGAACATTACTGTTCTGTCTCGCTGAGTTTGCAGCTGATGTTGGTGTGTTGTTGTTCGAAGTATTTAGTGGCGTGTTCCCATTGTTATTCTGTTTGTCACTCAGTGGCCTTCAAGAGATGAGAAAAATGAGGAGAATAATGTGAGTGCTAAATATACACGTATATTTTATATTCTTTTCAGTTAAGAAGCTGTGATTCTATAAACTTAATGAAGGGGGACTTTTTAAAAACATGACATTAAAATAAAGTATTTTTAATAAAACAGCACAGACAAGAAAACATACAGAGAATGCTATGGTGAGATTTTATTTGTCATTAAGTGTACATATTTCTGCTTCACAGTTTTTATTATTGTCATAGTATCCCTTATGGGTATTGTGGAGTGCAGAAACAGTCTATACTAATTCCTCATTAATTAGGGCAGACAATTACTTTTTTGTTTGATGTCAGAAAAAAGCTCACAACGGTGGAATCTATGTATCAACCCAACATGCAAGCCCAGCTTGCATCTGAAGATGACATGCTTGAGTCAGTGGTACTCTCACAAATAAGAACCTCATATCAGGATCTCAAAATAATTGTTAAAAATTTGAAATGCCACCATTTACAGTAGGTACCATAAATTAGCTCCTTACTTTCTTCAAGTGATTTATGAAGAAACATTTCTGAAATGTCAGAAAATGGAACAGAAGAAGCGTGGGTAAGCAGGCAGAAACATCTCCAGCCTAAATGTTAGGATACATGGCAATTCTAAATATAACCACAGATGGTATCCTTTCACTTGGTGGAAGATCATTAAAAAAAAAAAAAAACCAGTTGAAAGCCTCTTGAATTTGGGGCTGTGTGACTGTGGCACGTTACACTGTAAGCACTTCTAGGAAAAGAAGGACGGTCTCAGATGGTGAGAATGAAACTGCATCAGCCAGCTCCTCCTCCTGCTGAAGGCTGCTGGCAATTCTTTTAAAGACTTATTTTTCTGACTGCTTCTATCTATAAAACAAAGTACACTTCTCATTGTTAGAAGTGCTGAAGTGTTTGTGTAAGCACTAGAGATGAGGCTATAAACATACACATTTTACGTATCTGAAATGACTTCCTTCTTACTTGAAAATGGCAGAAGTTGAACTGATGTATAAGGACAATAAAACAGCAAAACAGAACACATCTTTGTAGAAGCTGCTGTCTGCGTGTTTCTCTTCTGCTCTGCCTACCTCAATCATATCTGAGTGCAAATGGTGACAAAACTTTCTTTCACATACATGTTTTGAGTTTCCTAGATGCCTCTTGTTGGAAAAAATGCATCTGACACGTTGAAGATTCTACTTCCATGTCAAACTGCAAATAAACAGGACTTGTTAAAAGCTTATCAGACTTCAAAAGTACTTTGAGAACTATCTCATCACTTCCTTGAGGTTAATAATACCCACACTAATGTGTGTTGCCGTTTCAGTTTTCTCAGGTTCCATCTGTCTCTAACATTTGCAAAAGACATTTACTTCTAAGGCACGAAGTCTACAACTGATGCATATGCGTCTCTACAGGACACTCAGAAAACACAAACAAAGCTCCACGTACTTCAGCGGTGCGGGCAGAATGGTCTGGTAGTTGTAGTGCTGTTGCTGTTGGCTCAGGATCTGCAGCTGCAGAAACAGCTGCTGCTGCTGCAGCAGACGAGCGTAGTTTGAGTCCATCTGTGGCTCGTTCTTCTCACCTTTCTGATCAGGTGGAATATACTGATGATACTTCAATTTTTTCACCCTTGGTTTAGGTTCCTTACATTTCTTACTCCGATGCTTATCATTTGGGTTCTTCGGGTGGCTTTGCTAATTATGGACGGAAAATATTGAAACAACCTTAAGAGATATTGTATGTATGAGCAGTTACACAAGATACAAAAAGCACACAGCAATGTACTTAGTGCAAAGAGAGCTGCTGAATGCAACTGTTCCTGCAATCCCACTCAAAACGACTGCTCATCATCCTTGAGAAGGTAACACACTCCAGCTGTGTTATACTCGTGTATGAGCAGGGGCCATGAGAAATTATAGTTTGTGAACATTTTGTGGGTAGCTGGCACAAATGAGGCTAAAGGATTCTGCCGCTCATGACCCATCGTTAGAAAGAGACATTCTCCTGAAGGAGCAAAGTTCAAAGCTACTTAGCACCTGGTACATGTGAAAGATAATAACTTAAACTCCATCTGCAAACACCTGCAGGTCAAAGTACCCACAGATCTAGATTAAAATCACAGACAGCATCCTTTCCAGTCCAGGATCCCTCTAATGGAGCTTTCAGCACCACTGTTATCAGCAGTAGTGATCTGTACATACACTCCCTTTACAAGATCTTAGGAATTATTTTGCGTGAAAAGTTGAAGGCAGTTACCTAGTCATACAGAAGGCATCAAAGCAGAAATCCTGTGCTGATCCATGCACAATTACTACACAGGTAGCCTGTTTTGGGGGAATATCTGAATCTGTCATTAAGGTCCTGCAATGAGGTAAGGTGGTACAAGGTTTCACTAGATATAGCCAAATCTATACTAGAAATTGACTATTAGAAGTCATCCTCTGAAAATCACTTTCATGGAGTTAGGTAGAAGTCCACACAGATGAAATCACTACAGGGCTGAAATGAGACAGACGTTTTCCAACACAAACCCTCCTCACACTGTATTGGTACAAGTCATCCATGCTGCTGGATAAGGCAGTGCAGAAGGCAGAACTGAATGCGCTCTTCTGATCTTCAAATACAAGGATACAGTAACTTAAGTGCTTTATTTTCCCATGATAAACAAGCTATGAAAATGTTTGTGAAAAAGGAGGAATGCTGTTCACCACTCTGGCTATAGGTAGGCTATGAATGCAGTCACCTCTGTTCCTATTAAATTATTCCCCATACAAAGCTAGATTAGATTTCTCCAGTAGAAAAAAGAAAATCAACATTGCAAAAATCTAATCTTATTTCCCTCTCTCTGTTTTAAAAACTCAGTAACAACGTAGTGCTTCAATTCTTGGTTCAGCTATTCTATAATCAGTATAAGTGCTAATGGTTGATCTCAGGATACCAAAGACTTCGGCCAACAGCAAAGCATGTTCTGAACACTAAAGCAGCTGTTATTGGTAACAGACACCGTATCATTCTTAACGTATTTCTGCCACTGAAAAACAAAACATATGAAGAACAGTAATCTGCCATTTCAGATATCTACCTTCACTAACGTTGGCCCAGGCTTTGCTGCAGACGCCGTGCTCGTGGTCATGGTGGCTGCAGCAGTGGGACGGGCAGCGTGCTGCTCGACTGCAGCAGCAGTTTTGAGGAATTCAGGAACTGGAGAGGTTAAAGGTGGATACTAGTATTAAAAAAATATAAGGAAAAAGAGAAACATTAAAAACATCCACAGCATCTGAATAATCAAAAACATGTGAAGCAGTTAAGACAATTCACAGAACAGTTTTACTAGAAGTGACAGAAATAGGACTCTTCCATATACGTGCGTGTACATAAGTGTGCTATGAACACACATTTTGGCACACTTCAAATACAGCAAATAAGAAACAGATTTCTTACCTTGACTCCTCAGTTTGTATTTTAATTACTACATCCAATATCTGTTCTTACTCATACAGGATTTACTTCTAGTCTCACTAAGACAAAACAGTAACTGATTTTAGTACCATTTTTTTTTGTACTATCTACTAAATATTTTTACAACAATAATATTTTACTTAATTACTATTGCTGATATTTTTTGTAAGTAAAAAGAATGATAACCAGAAAGGATTTATGAAGCAGGAAAGAAGCCCTCAGGACAGGCACTGCACACAGTGCTCATGCTGCAGCTCGCTCTACAGACCTCTCTTCTCCTTCAACACATGCGAAAAACAAACACACAGAAAGGAAATATCATGAAGCATTATTTTCCTGGTTCAAAGTTCCTACCCTCATCCATCCAAGCCAGGAACATTTTACCAGAACTACTCCTAACATAAGAGGGCTGCTCCGAAAGTAATGCCTCCTATTTGATGACCCTGGCCCACGAGTTGTTGCCGTGTGGCAGACAGCAGCAGAGGGGCATTGTGACACAATGGCCACCACTGACATTTTTCAGTGCTTGTGAGTACTGGTGGACACCAAACAGTGGATGTGAGCACAAGGAGGGGCGGGTGGTGCACTCCAGCAGTGAAATACACCCCGTGCTCCAGACGGCCACGTACAGCTGTCACACCAGGAAATGAAGAGCTCTTGTTCATCTGGTGGAGCTGATGGTGGGGACTGTGTTGAAAAACAGCGTAGTTGAGAATTGGCACTATCAATTAGTGTTACTGTGCTCTCTGTATTGTTTGTAGTTTCCACGGAAATAAATAGGGGGCATTACTTTGGAGCAACCTACACAGTTCTCAATTTTGTAATTGCAGAATTCTTCAGCAGACAGCTGTCACTAGAGTACCTTTGTTCCTAGCACTGTAACAATAAAAACAGATATCTTGTCTTTAAGGGAAGAATTACAGGAAAAGCTTCTGTCAATGTCAAGTTTCCTTCCTTGACACTGCTACCAAACTTCCACACATGAAGGTTCTACAACCACAGTGTTACAGAAATTAAGAATGTAAAAAGATCCTATAGTTTTTTTTTTTAATATATAGAAACAATTAGAGAATTTTATTAACTATATGATTTTACTAATTTTAAATAAAAGGAGAGAGAGGTTAAAGTTGTAATTTATCATACTGTACTGCTTTTGATGTCAAGTTTAAAAAGCCAATTAAAGGTATAGCAGTACTATTTAAAAAAGCACCCAGCTGGTCTTTTAGTCAGCATTTCTATCATGCAGCACACTGACGTAAACAGGAAAATATTAATGAGCTTGTGATTTTCAGCAGTTCTTAAATCCCCTTTTTAAAAAGTCTCAACTAAAAATAATTTAAAATATTCACTATTTCAGTTTATGTAATCCTTCATAATCTGCCATTTTGATCCTTCTCGATCTTAACCATGGGAGTAACACAAATTCAAACTGCTTAGCGACCCTTCATAGGAACAGTTCCATGAAGACAACACAGTAAAACTGTGTAAAAAAAAGTAAAAAAAAAAGTCAGTATCTGTCTGGACTTCACTGTTTTCAAAACACTGTTTGTACTTTCTGTTGTAATAAAATGTAAAATGTGCCATAGGAAATTAGGAGAATGAAGGATCAATTTCCCAGACACAGCCTGCAGAGTCATGATGGCTCTTCTTTATTTCATAAGGAACAATAAAGGAAGCATTGGTTTTAGTCTGCATTTTAGGTCTGTGCACAGAAGTGGCTGTAATTCCTTATCAAGTCCATCAGCAGAGGATTGAAGTTCTTTTGAAGTGCCTTTCCAGTCAGCTTCAAGTGCTCCGTTACTTCGTTGGTGCAATCAGGTATCTATCTTCTGCTTCCTACTTGAAAAGCTATTAGCATGTATTGCTCTGAGCATTTTTATTTAGCTCTCCATTTGGAATATAGCTCTTAGGAATCTAATTTCACATGGTTTGTTTTCGGTTTCTTCAGCACTAATTACATTCTCTTGATATGAAACTCAATTAATGTCTTATTTTTTATGTTAGGGAACAATGAAATAGAACAGATGTGTGGTACATTGTGTCTGGCATTGTTTTCTGAGCATAGACTTTGCAATACTTTTTGAATTACTGCAGTAATAAGTAAATAAAGGATAGTGCTGAGTTGTCCGTGGCCATTAAAACAATCGGACAACATCTTGGGAGAACAGGCAGCATTAATCTCACATATAGCTGTTTAATTTTACATTACTTTATAAAGTAAGAACTCAGTACTCAGATCTGTCTTATCTTTTGTTTTTCTAATTTAAAAACTGCAGCATAGCTCCCCTATGCAGAGCCCTGGCTTTGCCACAAATCCTCTGGCAGTTTAAATACATAAATAAAGGCATTTTCCAAAAGCACGCTTAATAGAAGGACAAGCAGAAAAACGTGGCTCATTTGTGGACTGTGCTGATTGTTTAACAAGTCACTGTCAGACAACACATAACAGCTCTGCTGCCTTCTCCTCCTCTGAAGCCTTCAATCTGTGTCTTTCTCTACCATACAAAAAATTTCACAGGAGGACAAGCAGAAAACCAGATAAAAGTAAAGGACTTGCCCAGAATGAGGACAGACATTAAGCAGTCAATAACAGCTGTAGTAAACCACAACTGTGGCCTTCTAAACAACTCCCTGGGGAGCAGCTGCTGTTCTACTGGCCATAATGAATGTCAGTGAATCTATGGCTATGGGAATTCCATCACTGCCCACAGCCAAACAAGGACTCCACTCTATAACTCTTAACAGAAAATGGAGTCCCAGCCAACTCTTCGCAACAGCAAAGGTATTAATTTCATGTGAAACTGTGCCCCATTTCTACAGCACAAAAAATATTTGGTGGAGAGTTTGCTTCAATGTTTCAGAACTGTACCTGTGTTGCAGCAGCATTCGGTGTTACTGGTGATGGCGAGTCACTTGTTTTCGGCTCGCCAGGGGAAGCAGCTGAGCCCTGGGACTCCTGGCTGGCTGGCTGATCTGGTGACAGAGCATCGCTGCTGTCTTCATCAAACGAATAGTCATCCAAAGCTTGAGGGTAACTCTCCTGTCCAACTGCTAGAATGTTTATAGAGAAATAAGCAGAACAATTGTTTTTAGTTACACAGATTAAATTTAGACACTCACTGGTGGCAGAATGAGGAAGTTGACAGAAACTGACTGCTTTTCAGGACAGCCTGAACATCCTGTACGTTTTTAACTGCATTTTTGATACAATGATAGCCATATAGATATTAAAGGCATCTTAAAACTGAGTATATAGCAGAAGATCCTTCTAACATGAGATGAAAAGATATATTCAACACACTATACTTGCAGTGCACATATACAGCTCTGAGACTGATAAATGGATTCATGTTTATTCGATTATATTGTTAAGAATTTTTATTAAGAAACAAGTATTTCAGATGGAGTATTATAGTCTGTGAAATCCTAACTCGGCTTTGAGCAAAAACTGGGTAACTCTATTCAGTTAAATGATGACAGAACTTAGGCATCAGAAGCTGAAAGAATAAGAACTAGTAAACTTTATGTTTTCTTCTGGTGAACCTTACTCTTAAGACTTGATGTAAGCTGTAGCTCTTCTACTTGCCTATAATTGCCTCTTTAACACTGGAATCCACAGGCAGAATATTTTTTTCTACTAGTTCCATAGGGCCAGGCCTCTGTGCAATCTTCTCATTCAGATCATCTGCCAAGCGAGCTCTCTTCAGTTTCATCTGAGTGGCTTGCAATGAAGGCTCTGCAAAGGTCTCTAGAAGACATGTTGATTTAAATATTCTGTTCAATCTGTCTCCAACTTCATGACAACTAGCATTGTCTCGTCTAACCATTCTACTCACAGTAAAAGTAAACAAGCATTATTTTGAGAACTCTCAAACTAGTATTAAGATGATATGAAAAGATACTTTCCATCCTCATTCTTACATTTTCTAAGAAGTAAAATAAATATATAAAACCTATTTTTTAAAAGCAATTATAGTTTTTTAAGCATTATTATAGTGTCCAAGAATAAAGCAAGGAATATAGAATTGCCAATTCTAATTAAAATCTAAGGATAGCATTTGCTGCTTTAATATTTTCCAGTGTCAGCTATGGTAAAGGTTTACCTGAATTTTCAAGTAGACAATTTTCAAAACTGTATTTCCTGAAAATCTGGAGATATTTTGTTGATATGGAGATGGTCTGTCAGCACAGAGACTCCTCTCTGCTGCTTTACTCAGACCAAATGCATGTTCTGGAAACTAACAAACATTAAACTGACTTGGGTTATGATTACGTGGAAATTTCTGCAACTGTCAAAATTGTGACGAAGCACAGTAATACAGACTCATTTATGTGACAGATTACTGATTGAAATGACCTGAGCAACATGTAAAATAACGTGGCAAGGTAAACGTCAAGCTTATAATAGATTGGGGTTTCGGGGGAGGAAAAACCTACAGAATTGTCAATTGTTTTAAGGTAATGAGTAGAAACTGAAGTAATATTTTTGGCCATAATTACCATTAGGGACTAAAAGCAACGTGCACTTGCCAACAAATGCACAGTTAAGAATACTTTCACTGCCACAGCTGTACGTATTAAAGACACTGTAAAAGCAGAGAAACACAGACATTTAGAAATAATCCACATCAAAGCCTAATGCAGTTAGACAGCTCTGTGTAGCAGGAGCTCCTTCCCACGGCAGCTGTACAGACCTTCAAGGATGTGCATTCTGACGAGCTCCGAGCGATCCGGCCTGCTGCGGATCTTGTGCTTCAAAAAATTTTCAGTCTTTAAAGAAATGAAGAATTATCATCGATTAGTATTTACTTGAAAAAGCACAGAGTAATCCACTGATGTCCACCAATGAACACGTGCAGCGGCATTCAGACCGGTGGACATCGCTGTTACACAGGGCTACTAGAGAGGGCTTTGCTTTGCTTTGGTTTTCAGTCAAGCTGTATTAATGAATTTCTGTCTTCTCAAAACAAATCTGGAATGTTTCTGGAGTTGATCCCTTAGTGCCACACTAAATTACAGCAGTCCACATTAGATATTTGCTCCAGAAATGTAACACAAGCATCATTTAATCCACATATTTTTCCTTAGACTACAGGGAGATATGCATTGCAATATGACCACAGTGAATCCCATGTACGTGATTGATTTAGGAGGGATTAAGAAAATTCCTCAGATTTGATGCCAACATATTATTTTAACAGATTCTTTTCAGATCCAAGCCCATGTTACACTGTAATGGTCAGACTTTTTCTTCAGTTGAAAAATTCAATATCATATGCAACTGCCTGTCCCTTTTCAGATGTTAATGGCAAGTTTACACAAGTGCTTTACCCTGGCTCGCTCCAGGCTCTTGATCTGCTCATGGAATGCAGCGGGACTTTTCAAAGCTGTGAAGGGAAAAGTAAAAGTTAAGTTGATGAGAAGTGATTTACAAAGGAAATATCGTAGCCACCATGTGTGTTTGGGTGTTCAGTGCTGTAGGGCAGTATTTGCCCTACAGGCTTACACTTGACTCATGCCAATTGTATTAATTTCAATTTAACACAGACTAATTTCACTCCTATACAAAATACATGCAATATATGACTTTAACAGATATCAGTGTGTAACAGTTAACTTTTTCACTAAATACTTTAGAGACTGTTAACTAAAACTGTTCCACAGCAGAAAATTTGCGAGATAGGCCATAAACTGCCAAAATGATTTCATTTATTCCATTACTCTTCTCTGAAGGAGTGGTCACTTCTCTGACAGAGTGGTCAGGAGCTGGGCTGCCCAGGCAGGTGGTGGAGTCACTGACCCCAGAGGTGTTCAAGGAATGTTCAGATGCTCCCTAACACAGGGCTGTATGTGCAAGAACTTGGACGGAAAGGAGAAAGCTGGGGAGGCAAGGAGTTAACAGTTACAGTAAATGATCTTTTTCTAAGTGGGAAAGCCTATGTCATAGCAAGTGGGGAACAGTAAATAAATGAGCAATAAAACCCTCCAGCTGGGTGGAGGATTTCAGTGTCCTTTACATGAGCAGTGATTGGCTCTGGTCAGTTAAACTCGGCATCAACACTCAGCACATTCTGAGTGTTGGGTGCTGGCAAAGCTGGAATGCAGGCAGCCCTCCAGCACAGTGCTATGACAGTGACAGAAAGCACCTCAGCCCCGGCAGACTGTGTTCAGACTAAAGCTCAGTGAGGACAGCCTGCATGCAGTTTGCTATGTGTTTTAACATCAGCTGCATTGAAACACAAAAAAAGCCCAAATCCCAGATTTCTTAGCAGTGAATACAAACAGTTCCAAAAGAACCTGGGTCAGTGGAAGATCTAGAAATCCATCCTGACACTGAGAGCATCAAGTTTACAGTCTGCCTAAAACCAGGAGGCTCTGAGAAGAAAGTTGGCAGGCTTATTTCCTGGTTACAGTGCAATACCAGCATTATCTTAGGACAGAATCTGGAGGACATTAACTGAAATGAGTCATCCTTAGCCAGTAAACAGAGGAGAGCCACTAGACGGCTAGAAAAAATATCAAGTATGGACTTATTGTTGAAGGGAACTGAGATGGCACCTTGTTTGGCACATGTTTAACAGACTTTCTCACAATGTAGAAGCTCTTTTTCAGGTTTAACTCAAAAAGGAACATATTCTGTTGCTGAAGATAAAGAACACCATAGACCTGAGAAGGTGAAGATGCTTTAGCAAAGCAACCCAAAGCCTGAGGAGTATTCAGAAAGTGTCAGCAAGACATTAGCTTTAAGACACTGTGCTTTCAGCTAGAACTTCTAAAGCAGTGCACACAGAGATATTTGTAATATCTATGTAGTAATATTTTCTTTTACAAGAAAAATCACTTTGCACAGCTGAAAGTTCTCTACAGTTTGGTGCTATTATCTGGAGTGCAGGCTCAGCCCACATTATCCACTGGTGGATGTTCTTTGTGTACCTCTCATTCTGAAGCCACTTAGAAGACAAACAGAAAACCATTAGCATAGTAACTGAGAGCCCAAGTGCAGGAACCAAAAAAAAACAAAACCAAAAACAAACAAACAAACAAAAAAAAACCATAAGGAAAGGGTTAGTTGCAGCTGACCTCAAGGATGCTAGATTTCTTTACTCAGGAGGACCCTCTGGTGATTCCTAAATTGATTTCAGGTATTGCAGTGCTGCTGAAACAACCATCATCTCTAACACTGAAATCAAGAAAGGGAAATAGGCTCTGGCAATGAAGTGCATAAAGCATGTCAATTACTTTCAGAATAAAATGCTGCAAGTTCAAACACTGTACATTGCAGTTACATTCCAATTGCAGAACAGAGTTAGAGATAAAATGGTTTACTAACTTCTTGCACAGCTTTCAAGGAAGGGTGACAGGTAGCCAGGCTGAAGAGTTGGGAGCTCAGCATTACAGAATCCTGACAGCATAAGTAAATCTCCAGCTGTATTTATGGACTTGAGGACAGAACTGCCTTAGCAAGGGCACTTCACACTACAGGTGATCAGCAGCATCTCAGCTCTTCAAAGATGGCATCTAAAGGCATTCATTGAGTGTCTACCAGTATATAATCTGATCTGGATTTACACCAGTTTGGGGGCTTTGCCAGATACAGTGAATGGATCAGGAATTTTTGTCAACTAGAAAAAAACGACAGCAATCTTCTAGTAAACAAAACCAACCCCAGAAGAAAGAAAGCCTCTTTGCACTTTCCTGGCAACGTGTTCATATGCAGTGATGGGAAGAAGCTAGGCACAGAAGCTTGTGAGTATCACTCAGTGCACAATGACCAGCCAAAGTCATGTCCTGCAACATCACCGCTACGATCATGCAAGATTTAGCACAGAAGATGTGTCTGTTGATGTCCAAGTTATAACTTCTGTGTGCCCTTTGGTTTGGTCTGGCAACACTTACCATCCCAGTCTTAAAAGACTGCTGACTTTGATACTGATGCTCAGTCATTTACAAAGTTTGATTTATTGCATGGAATCGTGGAACAGCTTGGGTTGGAAGAGACCTCAGAGATCATCGAGTTCCAACCCCTTGTCACAGGCAGGGCTGTCAACAGTTAGATCAAGCACTAGAGCAGGTTGCCCAGGGCCCCACCCAACCTGGCCTTGAAGACTTCCAGGGATGGAGCACCCACAGCCTCTGTGCAGACTGACCAGCACCACAGCACTCTCTCTGTAAAGACCTTCCATCTGACATCTAATCTAAATCTCCCCTCCTGTACTTTAGAACTGTTTCCCATCGTCCTATCACTATCTATACCCATGTACAAATTTTGCATGTTCATCACAGCGGCTATTTTAACTGAAACATTAGGTAAGCATGAAGGATTTACTTCTTGCTGATTTAGGTTACCAGAAGGATCCCACTACTCTTCTCAAGTAGTAGGGTCATTTTTAATGATTCTCAGACAAGTCCTGACCTTCATTATTTTATAGAGGAGTTCATAATTAATACATTATAGTAATAAAAATTGGTAAAATAAAGCAAGTCTTACGCGGCATGATGCCCTGGTCCACCAGCTGTTCTCGTGTCCGTCTCTGTTGCAGCCTCAGCTGAAGTACTGACAAAAGAAAACAACCATTTAAATGTAAGCATAATATCCCTCTTGAAAGTTCAAAAGACGCCAAGTACTTCAATTCTAGAAATATTTTTGCTGTATACATTTAGACCTGACAGTAACCTCTAAGACAAGCATTGCTAAGGACCAACTGCTAGGAACATAATTTGGAGCAATCCAAATCACTCCTTTACAATGGATTTTGCTGCCAATTGGCCACATCTGATAAAAGGACTGCATATACACCATGAAGAACTCATACTTCTCTCCCAGAAAAAAAAGGTTTTTTTTGTAGTTCATTTTCCTTTGCACCTGTATCAATTGCCTTCACTATTTCTTAGATACCTACAGCTGTTACACCAACGTGAAATTCCATGTTTTTTCCAAGTGATGGTCAGGGAGCTTGGTCAAGAAAAAGTACTCTAAATAT
The DNA here is from genome assembly GCA_036925125.1 of Oreortyx pictus. Taxonomy (NCBI): domain Eukaryota; kingdom Metazoa; phylum Chordata; class Aves; order Galliformes; family Odontophoridae; genus Oreortyx; species Oreortyx pictus. The sequence goes on from JAUPFR010000017.1 coordinate 16,213,731, forward strand.
GTAATAATTACATTCTCATATTCTGTTTTGAAAGTTTATTATGGATGTATGATTATGACGTGCTGTTTCCATTGTATTTCACAAGGAAGCAAAACAAACTAATACATTGTCCAGAACATCAAAATGAATGTAATTGCTAAAAATTAGGCAAGGGACAAACTTCATTGTTTTCAGAATTTCAAAGGAACCAGCTTATTTCCTGTTCTGCAGTACAGGAAGGATACTCCTCTGGCTTAAGCATTACTACCGGGAATAGCAAGGCGAATGCTGACAACAAGGACCTTATTTTCTTACATGACTCAAACACTGAGAACTTAAATACAAACATTTCAGGGCTGTGCCACAGAAATTCTGTGCAGAGTTTACAATATTGTTACACAAGAATTACAAAGAACAGAGATGAGAGAACGTGGAACAACAGCAGACCTAGAGCTGCCTTCCCCACATCCAGACACTGACATGATTCTCAGACAAGGGTTTTTCCATCTTCATCTGAAAGGGAGCAAGCTTCTATTTGGCATTTGGCATTTTACTACACTAATACAGACGCACACTGCTAGGTCATATGGGTTGAGTGGGAAGTCTAAAGACGTCCTCCCACCTCAGCATTTTCATTTTTCATTGGCAAGTTTGTAGGAGAATAAAATCAGAAAGGCCTCGCAGTGCAGCTTGCCGATACAAGCAAGCTAAATAACTGCTTCAGTACTTCTACTCTATATTCCCCTATATCTCTTCAAAGTATATGTTAAGATAATAACTTTGCCTGAGGTGAAGCAACGGCTGAGACTTCTCTGGAAAACACACAAGCAAACAAACAGGAACACAGCCCTGCACCACCTAAGCATCAGCACCGCAGAAACATACCCCAGGATGTGTTACTTGTATTTGTGGTTGATAGAATTTCTGTCAGCCCTTGAAAGGAATGCTGCTTGACCATGACTGTGATTGGTGGAACTAATAAAGGAAATGGCAGAGGGAGAAAGTAAATCTATTCAGCAAAAATTAAACCTAAGTATGTAGGCATCTTCTCTCTTATTTTCCAAACATTTTAAACAGATTCTTTAACAAAAATTAATTCTAGATACAGATGATGGGAAACTCTACTATATCATTTACTGTATCATTTACAGTGCATTCTATCCATGATTTTTGGCTTCAGTCACAACCAGATACTTGGCTTAAGCTTTGATAAAAATAGTAAAGACTCATCTGTACACTCAACAATGTGCAAGTCTAAGAAGACAGTATTTAATGTACTGCAGCAGAAGGATGAGAAAATCAGTATGTGAACATAAACCATGTGTGCATACATGTGATGTTTTAGCATTTGTCTGCCCAGCATCATCAGATGCTGGACATCACAAGGAAAATAAGACATGGTGCTTCTGAAGTTGAGACATGTGTACCTGGACCGGAGCACTGAAAAAAAAGAGATATAAAGGACATGGAACATTCACTTACTAAATAAATATCAAAAACTTACATGTTACAGAGGCAGGGAAGGACAGCCTGCAGTATGACTGACAGGGAAGGACTGCAGGGAGAATACTGAAGATGACTCAAAGATGCAATCAGAAGACAATCATTGAAGATTCTGATTTGATCAAATTTAGGAGATTAAATAAAGTTGGATGAAAAGGAAAAAAAAAAGTTTGGCATCCAATTTTTGCTGCTGTCATTTAAATGTTGAGCACTTAAATGTGTGACCTCTGATGATCTCTGTGGCCCTCCTCATGTCCTTCTTGTGTTGGGGGCTCCAGAACTGGATGCAGTATTCCAGGCTGACTCATGAGAGCAGAGTAGAGGGGCAGAATCACGTCCCTTGACCTGCTGTCACACTTCTCTTGATGCAACCCTCTGGGCTGCAAGCGCACACTGCCAGCTTGTGTTGAATCTCTCAGATACTGGCAGTCCCAAATCCTTCTCCCCAGGGCTGTTCTCAAGCCATTCTCTGCCCAACCTGTACCTGTCCTTGGGATTGCCCTGACCCAGATGCAGGACCTTGCACTTGGCCTTGTTGAACTTCATGAGGCTGGCATGGACTCATGTCTCAAGCCTGTCCGGGTCCCTCTGGATGGCATCCCTTGCTCGTAGCATGTCAGCTGCACCATTCAGCCTGGAGTCCTCTGCAAACTTGCTGAGCGTGCACTCGATCCCATTGTCCATGCTGCCTACAAAGATGTTAAATAACACTGGTCCCAGCACTGATCCCTGAGGAATGCCACTTGTCACCAGGCTCCACTTGGACATTGATCCATTGACGGCAGCTCTGAGTGCGGCCATTCAGCCAATTCCTTTTCCAGCCAGTGGTCCATTTATCAAATCAATTTTTCTCCTATTTGGCAACCAGGATGTCATGCGGGGCAGTGTCAAAGGCTCTGCACAAGCCAACTTAATAGCTTATTTATTACTAAATGACAAAAAGGTAACATAATTCTTCCTCACAGTAAGGAGACTGCTAGCCGACTCAAAGTCAGTAGAAATCTTCTGACTTTGGAGCTACAGACTTTTCGCCATCTGAAAAAAACTGTAAGCCCCAGGCTGCAGTGCTCCCAATGCTCACCACTTCTTCCCATGTTAGTGTAACAGGGAACCACCACTTCTATATCCAAAGGAACTGAGAGGATGGTACAAAAATGAGAGGTTATCTGTGAACCCAGTGCACGTGACAGTGCATGTTATTAACTTAAAACATTTTCTAATACAGTAGTGAATTTTACGAAGTTAATGAAACGCTTGTGTTTTCACTGCTGTTTAAGTACACAAACACTAGGCCCTAAAGTGGCAGAAAGATCAAGAATATCCAAAATAAGCAGTTCCTCAAGCTATGCTGGCTTGAATGCAGAAAAATTCCCAATAAACAGGCACTTAATTGAGTATACATCACATCCTGTATAAGGCCCTTAGGAAGACAAGCAGCTTGGAGCAGTCGTTAGGTCTCATCAGTGTAAGGGATGTGCTATTAAATGACCTAAGTACAGTTACTAGCAAAGTTAAGCAAGTGATTCTCAGCCATCACTCTGTTACAAATTTGTAATTTGTGTCCTATGGAAAAGGTGTCTCGAAGCAGTCCTGTACAATCCCAAGAACTGGAATGCAAGGAGGCCAAAAATAAATGGATAGCTGTCTGGCAGGAACAATGCTATCTGCACTGACTGGCAAGCTTTCACCACCGCTGCTTGTCTTGAAAAAACAACAGAACACATGCTGCATGCAGTAATTCTAGCTCTAGCTCTTCATCCAACAACACTTCATATCCTGTTATTTTCAATTCAGATTGAAGTTTTGTTTTTCTACCGAAGGCGCTATGAAGTATTCAAACAGCTGACATTTAACAAGTATAGAAATACAACAGACCGAACGATGAGGTGTTCCTTAATCAGGGTACAGTTATTTCAGCTGACAGCAAGAAGAACAATGCATTGATTTAAAAAAAAGTTCTTCATACAATCAATTCACTGCTTCCTGCAGTGGAAACGAGCCACTTATGACCTTAAAACTGCAAAAGAAAATGGGAAATGCCATCTCCAACATTCCTGCATGCCGCCTTGGAAATTTCCAGGAGCGGTAGAAGTGTGATGCGGGCTGCTGGGCTGCTGCCATGGAAACAGACAGCGCTGCAAACAGGCTCGTTTCCTTTACACTAAAATCTGTTACCCAGAAAGCGTCCATTTCTTTTTTCCAGCTTTAGGTAGGTTATACACAGGCAGCCCCTAACACGCCGGGCTGGAGGCACAGGGCACTCGCTGTTAACAGCAGTTCCCGCTGCAGTGAGGCACTGCTGCAGGAGGTGACTCTGTCTACTGCACTGTAAAATGCAGTCCTCCATCAGAAGCAATGATGACTTGTTCTAGCACCAGGATTAATACAAGTGTATGAACAGCAGGGCAGCAGTGAAGCAGGGGAGTATTTAACAGATGGCAGGCAGACTTCACAAGCATTCTATGGTACCAGCAAATACGTGAACTACTCTGCACTTAGCTTCACTCATTTCTGTGTGTCCAAGCAGTGTTCATTTATATGGCCTAAGAAAGAAGGATGGTCAGGAAAAAGCTGTGAGAGTATTAGCTACCAATAATGCATTGGAAGTGATTCTAACTTGTTTGGCAGGCAAGAGAAAATGCATCAGCAGTCGTACTGAGCTCCCACCAGCCTGCAGCTGATATGACATGCTAAATCATTTTAATTTTACAGTAGAAATAATCAATTATCAAAGAAATGTGACAGGACCTAAACCTAGAACTTTTGTGTACACCAAATTGTCATTTAAGAAGTAAAAATCTATTTTTACAAAACAATCCCTTACCCGTTCTTGCATATTTTTACGTAATTTTGTCTGTTATTTGTACATGAATTTTCTGCTAACGATATTTCCAACACAGCTAGAAAAGAAAAACTGCCTCTTACACATACACATTCTGAGTCGTACCTTCATTTTATCTGATAACTGGTGGCAGCAGAGACTACTGAGGGCTGTTCCAAGCAATCTGCACAGAATTCTGGAGGGAAATCCTACACCACTGCGATTTAAGCTTTTGTGAGAGCAGAAATATTGTACACAGAGCTGTTTCCAGAAGTAACAGTATCATACTGAAAGCAGGAAATGAAAAGCTGCATCGGGACAGTGAAGTGTAATCATTTAAAACAAAGAAAACGAGGCACAACAATATCATCAGCTGAGAAGCTTAAATGAGTGGGAAACAGAACAATCTGTATCTTTTCCTATTGCTGTGGAACACGTTGCTTAGAAACAAGTCAGAACATGCAGAAACCTCTAAAACCTGCAAGGTCTGCTGGGACAAATATATATGTACGTATACGTTAAAAGCAAAACCCATATTGTTCCAGTTTTCAAAATCTTACACATTAAAACAACTCAGGACTACCATCTCAGCCATCAAATCCAAGAAAACAAAAGCCGTCTGTAAAACTGCACACAGTCCATATATTAACAGTAACCACATATTCCAGGTCTGCAGTAACCCTCTGCTTAGCACCGTCTGTAAGAGTTTTCTTAAAGCAGATCTGCACTTCCTCCATTATTGCTATCAGCCCAGAAACACTGTCAAGAGACTAATGGGTTCAAACTGCGCACCAGCATCAGACTTGCTTAGTGATAAGTCTGGAGCATTGACTGATGACAGATGATTTCCAGCCAAGCCCTCTTGGGAAGTTAATACCTCCATTTTCCACAGTCTTCCTATGCACAGTAGAGGCAGAAAACAAAATGCATAACCAGGCTGATCATCAGCTCACACGGCTACACATGAACCTAAAAAGAGGAGGGTGGATTCAACTTGATGGCTGGTGCAACCTGGGATGGAACCAACGGCGTTCTGTCAATTCTGCTATGAGACAATGCCATCAAACTTCTGTGGGGGCTTGCTCAGAGGATGAGTCAGTGACAACAAAGTCACTGCCTTAAAAAGACTGGAAGTGCATACATGCACTGCTGGATGCTTTGTTAAAGGAAAAAGAAACCTCCAGCACAGCAACTAAACAGACAGTGGCTTCAGAGTGTGGTTTTATAACTTAATCTGACCTAGCACTGCAGAATGCCAGTGAAGAGGTAATGGTCTCTTTCTCTCTCCAACCACAGCTGTTCCACTTGTAGCAATGCCAGGAAGGATGCAGCCTGCAGGTCAGTGCTCTGACCTGGGAAACCTAAGACTGCTGAAACAGCTTTCACTGATGGCTGCTCACTGACCCGGCTCGCTTCAGGACTGCGTATCACTAATGGCAGCACGAGGAAGAGGACGGCAGCAAACAGCACTGAATGAGGTCATGAGGGTCACACTAGGCCATAAGGGTCAACCTGCTTTCCAGCAGCTGTGGCCTCAGGCCTTGCTCTCTTTGAAAGCTTTGGGAAATCTCAGCATGACTGGAGCTGCGCAGCAGGTTTTCTTAGAGCTCCTGGATAACCACTGTATCCTCTAATTGTATATATGTACAGTATAGAATTGCTACACTGTGACCTTGGTTTATCAAGGTACTTCAGCATGTGTCTGTTAAATAACACTACCATGTACTTACTCTCTGTTTAAGTGCTACTCTGAAGACATTCGTCGTGTTGGTTTACATGTAAGACAATTATCCCACTGTCATTAAAGAGACTATTTACAAATAGTTAATAAAGTTAAAAGGACATTAATATGGCCCCACAGAATCAGTACACTGTATCTGAAGTGCTTCCTTTTACTAACTATGACAAAGGGTATACTATTCTTTCAGCATTTTCTTATCTGCATTTTAAGAAATGTGCCTGATAAACTGCCCCTGATGAGGGGCACTATATGTACTTAAAATACACTTACATACATACACACTATATATAAAAACTTAGAAGTTTTTTTCTGAATAACGCCCTCAGAATCCTTCAGAATATGTGCCACTGCAGGAGAGCAGCAGAGGTCAAGAGAATGAGCAGTACTCAACGTGCCAGCAACCGCAGGGGATCTGCTAAACACACAGCTCTCCTACAAGCACTGACTTAATTGCATGGCTGAAGGGAAGTAACTCCTCCTGCGTAACCTGGCCATCCATCCACCAGGCAGCACCCGAGCAGTGCCCTGTGCTTCTCCGTGTCCTGCTTCCAGCGCTCCCCAGTCTGCAGCTCCTCACAAGTCCATGAGATAAAAATGGCAGTGTGAACCCAGGAGATTAATTATGCTTCAAGGGGGGAGAGGGAGGGACAATATTCCTTCCTGGTCAGTTTTGTTTCCTTACAGTACCTGGCAGGCAACTGGTAACTCTGAAGCTCAGATTAATATGAAGGATAGCTCCATGCTGATTTCTTCCCCCCGCTTTATGGGCTCCTCAGGAACTTCCCTGCTGTTTTATGTTCTTGAACGAGCTCAGCGATTTCTGACCAGAACGATGCAGGGTACGCACAAAACCAAATTCACTGCTCACTTGGAAACCTAGCCACGGCGTATTCCTCATATTCGCACTGCTGATCACAACAACTCTTCCCTACCGCTGGTATGCACAAAGATGTCCTTATTTCATCCAAGGCTTTTCACCTAATTTTCTGAGTATTTTGTCCGCTCGCTTGGTATTAGATGACAGTGCTTTGGTATTTCTAAACAGCTGCTGCACTGCTGCTGTACCGTGAGCCTCGGGGACAAGGCGGCCTCGACCCTTGCCCACACAAAGGGCAATTTTGGTAAAATGGACGAAATTAAGAGATCTTTTCACAGAACTGATAATAAGTAATGATAGGACACTGCGGTGTGTATTTTACTGAGTACTTATTAGCCTATGGAAAGAAGATAAAGTCATCCTAGTAATGTAACCTTCCTATGCTTTTAATGTTCATTTGTTGAAGTCAGCGTTAGGATTTGTATTTCCACCAAGCTCTTCTTCCTTGTAAAGACACAGCAAGTTAAAGGGACTGCACCCAACAACTTATTCCTGAAATAATCAAACTCTATCGTTTTTAGGTTGATCAAACTTACACAAAACAGATAAGGAAGCACAGGCTCTGTCACCTGAATCACATGCAGCTCTACGTACTTCATCTCCAATCGCTGCATTCATTTTAACTTTTTCAGCTTTAATCTTTCACAGAAGGTACTGAGAAGCACCTGACCAGGAAAGGGAAAATCTAAACAACACCTGAACTACATGTTTACATTACAAACTGAAAAGTTGAAGACAGCAGATCTTCACCACCTCTCAGACTTAGTAAGTTTTCAATAATTTGTTCTACATATATAACAAAGCAATTGCTTGCTTTTGCTAAGCTTCAGAAAGAAGAAATGTTGAAAGAAGGAATCCTGTGTTCCCTCAGGTTTGAGTGGGCCCATCTGAGTTCGCGAGGCAAGTGCTGTGAGGAGAAGCTGCTCTCAGCCCGTTCTCCTCAGCCATGTCCTTCCATTGGGAGGAGAGGAAGCAGCACAATTAAGCTCCCAGCTGTGGACATTTACATGCATCAACACAGTACGTATCATTATCTACATTAAAACAAAACAACAAACCACAAGCTCTTTGGTATAAATATATTATATAAAAATGAGTATTTTTCTGTAGCTTGTTCACATGGTGGCTTTTCTCCCTCATTTAAATAAACTGGCAGTCACTGAATTCAATAAGAATTTCAAATGTTATTAAGATCCAAATTAAATCAAAACACAAACCCAGCGCTTAAATTCTGAGAAAGGCAGCTCATGTGGAAAGGGGAAAGGAAGAAAGAAATCCTGTCATGTGAACCAGGAAGAAATCTCTGTATTACCAGAGAACCCAATGACACATGGAGCAGAAGCCATGGCTGAATGCTCTGAAAGGGAAGGAGCTTTGTGACAAAACAGAGCCTGTTTCTGATTGAGCATGAAGTCGGAGTCTGAGTCCTGAACTACAAAGAGCCTGGAAAGCTATCACACGGCCAAGTGTGTGGTGCAGGGCTGCCAGCTGACCTCAACTGGTCTCTTCCCACTCCCCCTTAACACAGGCCAGCTACAAGGATACATGCAGCTCCAAGGAACGAGACAACTTCCATGCCTCAGCAGTACTACTGCCACAGCCCAGCAAATACTACTTCAAATTAATCTGGAATAGCAGCTTTTGTTAGCTTCAAATAAAGCCCCCAACGTCCTCAGACTATAAGTATTTTACAAACCCATGCTTATGGATTGTGTTAATTTAATGTACAGTGTAATAACAATCATTTAAAGAGAGATTAATTAATTTCAAAAGCAGACATCTGGAATGCAGGCTCAAATTATTTTGAGTATGGGCAAAGGAAGGGTATTCTAGAACAAGCCCAGTAGCTGAGGATACCAGTGCTGGCAATAAGATAGCAGTACACATGTAGAACTAATGGTCTGTGGGTTTTTGTTATCAGTAGTGTCGAATTTCATGATGTCTATTTCATTATATTTATTTCATTAGTGACATTTTGGAGGGTTTTGTGCAATATTTACAGAAAATTTCAGAGTTCTCATGAATTCAGAACTACATATTACTCTGAAGAGCGCGATCGCTCATTTTTCTTCATGGTACAATTTCTGCCAAGCCAATATGATCATTATTTAACAAGTAAATTCTAGATTTACCTTTTAGAGGGAAAACAATACCTGATCTGCCATGCAAAAATACTCCTTGACATACAGTATGACCCCAGAAATAGTTGTGAAATGAAAATGCATGGTTCTTCAGAATTTTCTGTCCCCCAGTCAACAAGAGACTGACCTTCCTTGAGACTCTTCTGGCTGTTCACCTCAAGGCATTCCTTCTCCTTCAGTGGCTTAACATCTCCCGCAGGTAAAATCTCAGAAAAGCCCTGTTGCTGCTTCTTGCAGCTGTCGATCATGGTGAGAATCCTTCAGAATGGCAACATCCAGCACAGGAAAAAACACTGTCACCGAGCAGCACGCTGCTGTCCTGATCACTGCTTCCAGTTTCTCTCTCCTAAGAAATGAGCAATCTCATCTTTCTGCAGCCAAAAGCAGCCATCATCCTTCACTGCCTGCGCTGACCTGCGAGACGCTCAGTCTGCTCTGGAGCCTGTAACTCACTGAGATGCAGGCACAGAGCCTGCGAAGCAGAACTCCCAAATCCCACCTCTTTTCCCAGAAAACCACTCCCCCTTTCCTTTAGCTGTGCTTGCTTCTTCTGCACAGTCGTGTTTTAATATGCAGCTTGACGGTCAATCATCTGACAAAGAATGAGTCAAGCAGTTAAAAATAAATCCAGCAGTTGCTGAAGGAGCAGCATTTGCTGATACCTATGACAAACTATCGTTGAGGACTCTCCCCTTTCCCCTTTCCCCCTTCCCCCGCCGCTCTGCACACTGCTGCAGGCAGCAGCAGCACTTCGTCTCTGCCCGACTGGCACGTTCACCACTAAGTTCGTCAGGCAACAAAGCTGCCTGTTGGCATTTGAAACAAATGCCGTTAGGTTCCCCAGCCCCAGCCTTGTTTCACAGGCTTTAGCTAGCAGAAGTAAGTGGGAAGAGTGTTTCATGGTTTCCAAGCATTTTCTTGCAGTAGAGGAGAGCTCCTACTCCTCGCTATAAGTATCTTAGAAACGAGCATTTTATTATTTTACTTTTTGCATTCGTTACAGTTCAGCAGTTTTAGGAGCATTTCCTCCCACAGCTCCTGATCTGCCATTCTCTCCAGCATTTAACATTTATCTTACGTGAGTCATCAGCTCCAGTGTCAACCAGGAAGGTTTTGGGGAAGGGGATCCCTCAAATGATCTGCCACACACCATACGGCAGCAGAAGAGCCTCTCTTATTTTCCGTACTTTGAAGAAATAAGCTACATGCAATTTTATGGAGGCACTACACGTCGAAGTTAACTCCAGTGGGTGCATATTCACTTCCCTTTGGCCTAAAGTCCACCATTACAGAAACCTTACGCATCCCTCCTTGGTATTTTAAATCCTTCAGCCTGAAATTACAAAGGACACCTCCTCTCCGAAGAGCTGATCCTCTCTTACAGCACCAGCTACGAACAGGTCCACATTCAAAACCAGACACCTGATGTGGAATTTCAGAAGTACTTCAGAAGTATTATTTAGAAGGGAAATGCCAGCAGAGATTTCCAGAAGAACAGCCAGGATCAGCGGGGCGGCCCCGCACTGCCACCAGCTGCGAGCACCTCCGCGGCCTCGCCTGCCAGAAGCAGCCAGCATCAACACAGTGTGAGTGCATTCCCTGCACTCCGTGCCTCGAGTCCATCCCTCTGCAGTCACGTGAAAGAGCTTCTACAGCTGGATTTGAACTACAGACAAATAAATATTTAAGCTGTTTCACTACCATGAACTTTGAAGAAGGAGAGGAACTCCACTACTCAGACATTCACTTCACCTTGCATTTATGGACACTTTTATGAATTTCTGGGTTCCTCGCAATGTGTTTGGTGTATGCAGCTCTTCATCTGTGCAGTAACCAATCAGGAAAACAGCGCTCCGAGTACACTAGGTACACAGTGCTCCGAGACTTCCGTTTAACCCCAGTGCATAAGTTCTTTGCTTTGAACACATAAGAATTCATCGAACAGAGGTGAATCCAGGCCCATCTTAAATCCAGCCACAAGGCCCTAACAGATCTCAGCCTTTTACCTGTGCATTCTTTTGGTAGTAAAACATCCAATGTTTCCTTCTGTTTTATTTTTATTTTTTTAAAGCCAAATGAAAAAGGTGAGCTTTTTTTGGAGAGCTGCTAATGCTGTACCTACTGTGGAAACAAAAGCCAGACCCCAGGTCAGGGTCACCACCCACCTCAGCTGCTCCTGCTTTTACGAGGTCATTTCAAACTTGTAAGCGTATGTCCTAATTCTCCTGGTGAAAACACACAGGAGAGGACACACACTGCCAGTGCTCACAGCATAAAGAAAGGCACCCCACTGCTCTACCTTATCCATACGTACCACTAAGGAAATAAACTTCTAACAGTATATAAGCAAAAAAATACATATTTAACTTCATATACATATATATATATATATATATATACATACACACACATAAATTTATATATATATAAAATGTTGAATGACAACATTCAGGCATTCACAGGCAGCACCACCCATGGCTTGCAGAAGGCTCATACAGTTCAGCACTGCACATCACCAGTTTTCTTTGTATGGCACTCCTTTTTGTAGGGGCTGTGTCACAAGCTAACATTTCAATGGTCACACAGGCAACCAGGATTTAATCCTAGCCATCATAATAATTACACACTGAAAGTTAATTTTAACATTGATTTGTAGCTACACATATTGTTATCCACAAGGAATTCCAGGAAAAAAGAAGCCAGAATCAGACAGTTTGATCAAGAGCTTTCTTTAAAAGAAAACATACTTTCCATATCTTCTGCAATCAGTCAAATGCCAATCTGAAACATAACAGAATTTCTTCATATGCACCAGATGCCTTGAGTTGAGTCAGTCAAAGGCCACATCTCCCATCCTAATCTCTTCACAATAAGCAGATAATTAAAAAGAAAATCTATAAATCAAACTAAAATGACAGAACGTTTGTTTAGAAGTTTAGCAAATGGAATGACCCTGCGGGAATTCTTTCATGCAGCCTGTGAAAATATATTCCATCCAAGAGGTCACGGTCCCTAGGGAGCTCTGAGTTTTGGCCTGTACGTCTTTTCACATGCTTTAACATTTGAAAATTGTTCCTTGTAGACACTGACTGATGCCCTGGGAATGCTAGGATTGTGGGAACTGGCACTACCAATGACAAAGACAGACTTAGTGGGAAATCAGCACCTACTCATTTTGCTCTCTCCAAACAGATAAGATAACATTCAAATTTTATTGGGGTCACAAAGACATTTATTTTTTCTATTTATGCCATTTCTTAAAACAAACACAAACAGCTCTGTTGTAATTACTACATTCTGTGTGTTCTTACAAAGGATTATTTAGTAGAATATTCACACTGGATGTTCCATGGACTATTAAAACTTAAAGAAGAGCCAAATCATAGAATAGTTGACATCTTGAGATGCTCCAGTTCAGCGTCCCTGCTCCAGCACGGGCAGCTGGGGCGGGCTGCTCAGCACCGCTGCACAACTCCACCTCTTGCCAGCCATCCTTCATTTCTGACTGACACTCCACCTCTCCACACTTCTACAGAGTACACACTACACACACTGCCTGTACACTATACTATATACGTGCACTCCTAGTGTGTACGTATAAAACTTGTACACTCCTCTGTCTAGGTCTGTCTTTTAGAATATACTTTATTATTGGACCAATTTATTACTTTAACTGTTTTCCTCCTGTTGTTCTCAAGTTTTCTCACTAGCCTCTTCCCACTATTTCTGTCTCTCCCAATAGTCTCAAGTAATTACATTCTGTAATTCTATGGACAGTAACTTACACTGTACCATTAGCAGAGAAAAAAATTAAGAGATCTCAAAAAAGTGGGAAAGACTGATGGAGATGAACACATGGAGAATATCTGAAATTTCACCTGATTCCTTTGTTTCCAACTTGCAGCTCAAAACCTATTAAGTGCACAGAGGATTAAGAATTTGTTCAGAAGCCATTATGCTATTTCAAGAATGTATGTTACCAGTGCTACATAATGAAGGAGTGGAAGATAAGAGATAACAGAAAAAAAGGGTACACGTGACTATTGTAGAAGTCAAAAAAATACCCTGGTGCATTAAGTTTATCTAACACACATAATTAGGTTAAGTGTGATGTAGACCTCATTCCGTTGCTTTGAGTACTGCCTGCATCCCCGTTACGGGAACTCAACATACCCCATTTGGATTGTTTTATTTTCCTTTGGAACTTCATAGTAATTGCAGTTCCCCCAAGCACCAGTGGTCCCACAGGAAGCTGTCATTCTCATCTGACCTTCAGTACCTTAAGACTTCAGTTCCTGAATGTCATTGTTCCTATTCACTGATTTCTTTGGACTAATTTCTTCTAATATTGTTTTGCCACTCTTGTCTTTTACTTAAAGATGTTAATTGCCCCAGAGTTTTGTTGTTTTTTTCCCGTCCCACCCTTTGGCTCTAAAATAGCAGGTTGGAAGGCAGCACGCTCCGTCATCCCCATCCACCCTCCTGCTGTCAGCAGCAGACAGCCCATCCTTCCCTCTCTGCCACCTCCTGGCTCTCAGACACAGGCTTGTGAAAGTGTGGTACAGTGTGTGAGCAACATATTGTTCTGACAAGTACTTCAGCTGTGCCATGATGCCTACTACTTTTGTCATTCTTCCTCCACTGCCGTCCAGCTAAACAACACCTAGTCATCAACTTTCTTCCTCTCGCTCCCAAAGAAGATAATCATCTGTGTCACGTTTTTCCTCCCCCAGTCACCATCCTTCCTAAGAATGCAGCAGTTTGACACAGGGGAGGCTTTCCAGGTTCAAGTACAGGTGAAGTGTACACGATCAAGTATTCTTCAGCGGCTTTTAAGACTATGACAGTCTGCTTCCCAATCCTCACTGATGTGAGCAGTCTGACTGCTCACCGGACAGACCTGGAACATACACCAGTGGCTGCATCAGTCTACCAGAACTACCACTGGCGCCTGCTCACGTGAGATGCAGAACCAATGGAAAGACAGCTCCTGCTGCTTTTAGAAAGCTGAGCAACAGTTGGCTTCCAGAGAAAAGGCACAATAATTCACTGCAGAAAGCTTACGCTACCAGTGCAGAGCATGTATTTGCTAATTATCCAGAAGTAGATGCAGACTATTGAGAAACTCAAAGAATTGTTAGCATTGCTCACGGCTGTCAGCTTCAAAGAGCTGGTCAAAACAAAAAGGGAAACCTTCATACTGCAGCAGTCCAGAAGACTGCCACATAACATCCCAGAGAGGTGATTCTTTGTTACAGCACACAAACAGATACACTGAGAAGTTATTACACACAAGTCTGGGTAACACTCTATACAGTTTGTTTTTCTAACCCCAAATAACTAAAGCGTTTCCTTTACAGATGACTCAGCTGAAGTATTTCAGCCCTATAATTAAACCTTATCTTGCAAATCAACTTGAAAAATCCCATTACTTTCCCTGCAATTAAACTATGAAATGTTAATTGGTTAGTATTTCTGTTTCATACTTTCTTGATGGGATGAGATTGGAGAGTATGAGAATATTCTGCTGCTCTTCTCTTTCTCTCACTCCTCCACTGAACTCGCTTTTAGTCTTTATTCACACAGTAAACACCTGCACCTAGTAACCAGGTGGAGAAGCTTAAAATGCTCTTTCCCTCGAATTACTTGTCATTGATCCTCCACTGGAAGCTACAGACTCTTCAGCAGAGTTGCCAGTGGGCCTAAGTGTTCCTCTGTCAACTCAAAGGACACCAGTTTCAGTGCAGGTTAATCTGTACTGCAGTATTTTGCAACAAAGAGTACTGAGCTGTGCTCACCTGAGCTGCTATGCCAGCTCTGCCGTGACACTGAGATCTCTGGGGGCAGAGGAAGGAAAGCATAAAAAGAAGAATGAAGTAGTAACATCTCCAACTACTGCTGGCTCTCTAGGCACGTGCCTGCAGATTTGTTGCACGTTTCTTCATGCTGCTGTGACTTAACTCTGCGTAAAATGAAACCGTGAGCCTCTCACACTTGTTTTGTTAATGAAAAAGCCTGAAATGCAGCTCCACTACTGACTTGTAAAAGTCAGCTGAACACCAGGCAGACAATACCAGAACAATTCAGCCTTCCACTGGACTACATCCAGGAACCTCACAGAGGTAAACAGAAAGTTTAAAGAATCACTACTGAAGCTCACGGTAAGTGTAAAGCTTCCTGCAGGAAAACAGACAACAAAAAACCTTAAACATTCCATGTTCTCCAATGGAATGCCTTTGGATTTTTGTGTGTGGAAGTCTTTCATACTTAGACTTCGTAAAATACTGACTCATTAAAATACCCCAGAGGAAATTCAGCTCTGGTAAAATGTTACAACAGATGCTAATTGTTAAAACTTCTGAAATATCAATAAATCAAATTCAAATTTTTATTTGTATTCTTTTTAACTCTGACTTTCACAATTTCTAGAAAAATGTAAGCTAATTTTTCCTGTTAAGCAAAATGACTAAAACCCGAAATTATAGACGAGCAATAGTTTTGGTGCTCTGGAAGATCACAGTGCCCAAAACGCTTTTTGTTTCAGGAAAACAACAGGAACACAAAGTGGCCACTGCTTCCAGGAACAACAGCCAGCCAGTATAAAGGCAGACACAGCCAGCTCCTTCTTTCCCATAACAACAGGAAACATAACGGGATGCTCCTCTTCAGGACACTTCAGAGTTACTGAAATTCAGTGTGTTTCTGGGGGATGCACGCAAAGCACCGTGGGATCAGTGCCTCCCTGTGTCCTGAGCACAGACACCGTGCTGTGCTGCTGTGTCTTTCTGAAACAGTGCTGTGACTTGGGGCCATCCCTGGTGGTGTGGGATATGCTCAGCCTAGTCACAGACACCACCATTCTGTTCTGCTGTAAAGCAGAGAGATTCAGACAGCTGCCTTCTGTTGTAATAATGCTTAGAACGCTGCAACTGAATTCATTAACAGCTTACTCATTAAAAGGACCCTCCAAAATCAAACACCGCTTTTATGGTATTTGGTACTTACAATGTTCCCAGTACTGACAGTTACTATTAGAAAACAAATCCTTATTATTTTAAGATATTAGCCTGGGAAAACAAACACCACAAATAAAAGGTTGCTGCCTTCTTTCCAATAAGATTGAGCCTACGTTTGGATTCAGACTTGCATTTGGATTCACAGCCTACACTTGGATTCAGATTTCTCCCAGTGCTTTCTGTAACACTGGAAACACTTTTTTTTTCTCAGTTGCCATGCCAACATCAACAACAGAGAGATACTGGAGAGGCTCCTGAAACGTACATCCTATTTTCTTTCATTGTTCTTCCATAAACTATGTGGTGAATTAAACTTTCTAGGATACAATGTGAACCTTCAACTCAGTATTATTTTTGCAGAAAAATGTTTTTAATTATTCCCTTTCTTTCTGTCTGATAATAATACAGCTCCTTTCAAAAATGCCTCATTAACAGTTCTGTACATTACCTGTAGCTCAGAAATTATCTGTAAGTATAAAGGCCTTTATTCTATGAGCCTCAGCGAAGCATTCCAGTTGGGGCTGTAGGGTCACACATCCACCACGCAGGGTGAATGTGACCCGGACACACTTCATAAGGAGCAAACACCGCAGCACTTCAACTGCACCACATGTGGTTTGGGAAACGCAGTGAAAACAGTCGACGCAATTTGACGAAAGCAAACAAAGATGGTTCTTCCCACAGAAAACAACAGAGGGAAGGAGCACAGCTCCTTGTGCACTCACCATTCTTCCGCTCGTTGAGAGGAGGTAAGCACTGCGTGGGCTGCAGCGAGAGCTCCTTAAACTCGTGTGCGACTGCTTCACTGTGAGGGCTGGGGGCGAGACGGGGACGGGATCCGGGGTCGTCCTCAGCATCCGCTGTCCCCACGTGATCCATTGTGTTAAATCCTCTGGAGACAGGGAAAGCAAGTGGTCTCTTAATCACAAGAGCTGATAAAACTAATAAAGAAATAAAATAGCAATATCATGGAGACATGTGACTGCTGGCTCCTGGTTGCTTCCTCTACACGGGGAGTTCAGCTTTAAAATCATACACACTTTACCTAATGCTTTCCCACAACCAGCACGGGTTGAAGAAAAATGCACTAAAGCAATGTATTTGTGAGGAATTTAACAGTTCAGAGAAGCAGAACAGTTTCTCTGCTGGCTTCCACAGAAAAATCACCCCGTTAGCTTTAAACATGGGTGACCCCAAGCTCCTGTTCTACCAAGTGACACAGGGTCATCAGTGAAGCATCCATTTTTTTTTTTTTTTCCAGAAGCTTCTATTAGCAAATACTGAAGGAACATATGGTAACATACAAATAGCTTTTCATTTTTATGAAGCACTGCAAAACTCTTCTCAGGATCAATAATCAACTTTAGCATTAATTCAGGACTTGATACTGCCACAGAACTGCACAAGGATTAGCTGATCTCTAACAAGGAAGGCTTGCTGCCACAACATTTTTCAAATTAACTCTACTTCACAGCAGCCACTCTTGTACAGTCCTCTCTAGAATGAAGTGAACATCCCCATTCACTATTTCTTCACTTTCTATCATTGATGCGGTACATCAATGGCACACAGAGCTTCTAGCTTTCAGACCTCAATAAAATCACTGCAGACTTCAGCACAGTTCAGCCTTCAATTCTTGGAAACATGATCAATATGAAATATCAATTCATGAAGAACCATAAAACATGATGTTAAACTGTTTCATTATTTTGAATCATTTTTCTTAGGAAACACTGCTCTGCCACATTCAAAGTTCAGACTCTAGGTATGCTGAATATAGATGGTGCCACGCTGCAGTGAGTATTTAGCAGACAGTGCGGTTCAGAGACCGCAGACAGAACACCCCATGTGTTACCTGACATTCAAAAGAAATTAAAGATGGCAAAAACGTTCAGTGACCATCAAAGAATGGCCCACGCTGTAGAAAGGGGTAAGAAATTGTGTTGCTGAAAGCACTGATTGAAAAGTAAGAAACATAAGCCAGCGCTGCTCGATAGATACTTGGATAGAGCAATTATGATGGTTAAATGCATATTTTTTGTTATTTCCCATAGTTACCAATTGGTGCTTTCACATTAGATTAAGACACATCAGCGTTATGCAATTTTTTCTTTGTTCTTAGCTTTTCGGAGCACAATTTACCTGGCTCTCATTTGTTTTACTGACATTGCGCTCTGCTCAAACTCCCACGCACCCATACAAATTAAGTTCATTATTAACTATGCAATTCTTTGCAGAGCAGAATTTAAGTGAAAAATGTAGTTGCTTATCTGCTCGTAATCACAGCTTTTTATCCCCAGTTTACTGGCTGCAAGTTACACCTTGGAATCACCTTTCTAAGAGATCCAACCACATTAGCTCATGAATTAACCTCCATATGAAAGTTAACAGAAACACTTTCACGTATGAAAGGATTCACATTTATTAAGCTGCATGTTAGCTTTTGACTAAACTATTTTCCACGATAGGTAACAAAATACCTTGCTTTAAATTAAGTCAATTTAAATTTTACCACTCCTACAGCACAGAGGTAAATTATCCATCGCCTGTTTGTTCACCTTGGTTTCAGAACTGTGTGTAAACGTGGCTAGGCCGAGCAGCTTCACGCAGGAGAGGCAAGTAGCAACTACAAATCACATTAAATGACACTGCTCATAGCATTGCATACAACTCAAACAGACTGACTTCTCACACAAAAAATAAGCTCAAATCTGACTAAATCAAACTCAAAGGGACCTTTTGGAGCTCATCTTGCCTAAGATTAATGGAAATTGCAATGTTCTATGTAATAATACTCTACATACGTCATCTGAGAAAGCATCATTTTATAGAGAATAACCTGACAAACAGAAGTCAACGGTTATTGCTTTGTTACTCACAAAGACTTTTTAAATATAATACTGTTTTATTGTAGTCATTAAACTAAAACCACTCCTTTGCAACTGTTGAAAAGGATTTCAAGTTTGGAGGGCTTTTTACACACAATCAGGCAAAACAGGTGAGAGTAATAAAATGAAAACTGGAACAAAATTATTTTCCTACTTAACCTTCAGAGAAGATTATCAAAATAGCATATGCACCAACCTCGCAAGCAAGGCACAGTTCACATTTATCTGACAGCTACTCAGAAGCAGTGTGCCAGTACTGGCAAAGAGCTGCTGTACAGTACATGAGCCTTATGTAAGTGTCCCCACAGATTGTAGGTGGTTGCTATCTTTCTTAACTGCTGAAGACAAACGCCTCCTTCATTTTTAATCATTTTATCTCCAAAAGATATTTCCTTAGAAAAACCTCAGAAGGGGAAAAATGAATACCTCTTGCCACTTGGAACAGCAGAGCTGGCAATCTGCTCAGCACAACCAGTGAAACCAGTGGGATATACTCAGGAGTTCAGCCAGTTGGGTTTGTACAAAGTCTGCTGAAGAAATCCTCCAGAATCACACTGCCTTCACAGTGGCCCAGTCAAACAGCTGACCTTCCCATAGCTCCACTGTACTGCTTCTGTGAAAGCTCCATAAGAATACCTTATACTTCAAAGTTAAAAAGAGAAATACTATCTCAACTAGACAAGACACACGTGAAAAAATACACAGTACAGTCCATGGAAATACGCCATTTACCAGTGCTTAGATAAATCCAAACGTGGAATGAGTACTTATCAGTCCACGAAGATGACAATGATCTTTTTTTTTTGATTTTTTTTTTTTTACATTTGCTTTAGTACTCTACTAAAACAGAAAATGCCTTTGTTAACACTTATAACAAGTAAATTCAGACTTGACATAGAAAACAATACAAAGTTGGTTTTATAATTAAACAGAGCAGGAAAACAAATAAAAAAACAAAACACGCATTTATTGGTGTGCAAACAAAGGATGCCTCTAGTTTCCCATCCAGATTTAAATCAGGCTTGTTTGGTTTTGCTTTATTTTCTTATAAAGCATAAATGACAGGTCACTGCAGAAGCAATTTGTTTCAATTCCAGTACAAAAAACCCCACAGAAGTTCTACGGTGTGAAGTGCTTAGCAGTAGTGCTTGAATAACTGCAAGACCAGCTCACGTTCAGGCTTCTTTGATGGCCAAAATGTTGCTCGGTTTTAATAATGAGTGTTGGTAGAACACCAAGGCATTTCAGAAAAGGTTCAGCTTCCCCACGATTTCATCTGTTTGCTCAGCTACTTCAAGAGGTTCCCATTTATGACTCAGCTGCAGGTGCTGTTCTGTTTATTTGAGTGCTGGTAAACCAAGCCCTTGAGCAGAACAAAGCAAGGAAAGCATCAGGATTGAGGTCAAAGAGGAAGGAACTGCCTCCTTCATGAGCATGACTGAACGTTACAGAACTGCTTCTGTAAAATGAAACGGCCTGAAAAGGAAACACTTTGCTTCTTTTCATTCCTAGACACTTTTAAAAGGGTTAACACAGCACTGTACGTGGAGTGCCAGAGACGGCCTTTTAAAAACACACTCAACCACTACAGGACAAAATTCAATTATTATTCATGTCCAGTAATAAATTAAATGCTAATTAGGTATGAATTCAAAGTAATGGAGCACAATTAAGGCTTACTAGCAGCTTCAACTAAGATACCTTGCAAGTATCAGCATGAGTGTACGTGAACTGCAGCTGACACGCGGGCAGCGGTGCTGCTGAAGCAGTCAGTCCTATTCAGAACCTCAGGACAGCTCAGGAATTCTTCACAAAGCTTCTGCTGCCTGTTAACTTGTGCCAACACAGCTCCTTTCAGATATTAACCACACAAACACTAAGCTGAATTAGCTCCCAGACAACTCATTACTGTTAATTTCTGAAACTAAAACTTGCACAATTTAACCCATTAGTGGAACAAAAGAAACATTTAGAAAGTGATAAATACACGTGTAAATCAAAGATTCACTGTTCTGAAAATTCCAAGCAGCAGCTATTAATGACACTTTCTCCATACGATCTACGCTAACATCTAAAATTCTTTCCTTAGCACTCTATCAGCCCCGTGTAAAAGCACGGCAGAGAGCATTCCTACTGAACTGCCCAGTGACCTGTCTGACTTGGCAGTCACTGATCTCCCCTACGTTGTTTCTTTTAACTAGAAATAAAGATGTCTGGATTAACATTTCTGACTTGGAAGTTCGGTGAATCATCTCTTTTTGAAACCACCTGGTTTACACTGCATGATGTAATGACAGAAGTACCATCAAAGATTTCACTGAGTTACTCTCTGCTGTGTTTGTCATTACCGTAGCACCACAGTGAGTTCTACGCTCACATCACTGACTCCAGTTAGCCAAAGCTGCTACTGAAACCGGACAAATACAGCTTTGAGTGGCTTAGAAGTATTAAGGAGAGCTTTACCAGGACTGCTGCAAACTTTAAGAAGCAGTAAAAAGGGAAAGAGCTCTTGGGTTTCATCATCTATGCACCAGCTGTCACATTTAGGTTCATGGCTTTAGAAGGACAATCTCTTTCCTCCTCAGTCTTCGCTCATTGCTTCTCCAAATTGCATCTAATACAGCAGAGTCAAACTCTTTCACCTGACCCAGCAGTACCAAGTGCCACGTTACATTGGTAACTGAACCAAGCAGGCAGCGTTTAACATAGTGTGCTGCTCACTGCCATGCACTATGCAGTGACCTGATTTTCCTACAGTAGTGACAAAAGGCCAGAATGTGAATGCAATTATACCATCCATAATTGATTTACACTCCACAGCATCTTCCCAAGAACGGTAATATTTTTTTCCATAGGTGCACTAACAGTGCTTTCAGGTACAAAATGCACAGCAGAACAAATACCCCCACACATCCCCAACTTCTTGAACACTGCAAATTAGGCATGAAGATATACTGCAAACAGAACATTTTGGCTTCAAAAATAAAATAATACTCTTCGCAAAAGAAAATCCAACCTTTTTTACTTCTCAGATCAAGAATGCTTCTCAGATGCCCACCGCCACTGTGTTCCTGCAAACACAGGAGGACCACAGGACGGGATATCACTTACTGCTTTGCTAGGAGGACACAACAAAGATAAGAAGTAAATCCAGCTTAATCCCCAGATCAACAGCCATACTCCAAAATAACCAGAGAAAGTACGTTTTTGGTAGGGTGCCTGAAGACTCTGATGTTCTGAACGGTTTAACTCTGTAACCCACAGTCCGTGCCCTCACAATTTCTCACAAACTCCAAGACTAACATGAACTGGAATTCCACTTTCCATACTGAAATTAGCTAAAGACTAATAGTGCAGAAACTTTAGGTCAGGAGAGTTTATGTTCCCTAAAGCTAGTTTCAAAGAAGTCTTATCCCTTAAACTATTGTATATTTCAATGTTTCACTCTCCACAAAGCTGCTTGATAAAAAATAAATGAGAGAGTAACTATAGAACTGTTCACTGTAGAGTTCTGCACCTACTGCTAAAACTTAACAGCTTTAACATCCATAACTTCACTACTTTCAGTATCATCTCTGACTATAATTTCAAAAAAAAAAAAAAAAAAAAAGCCACTAAAGCTTCCCCTTGTAAAACAATCACCATCTTCATGTCCCTCCATGTTAAATGAAACACTTCCTCAGAACTGGAAGCATCCAATGAGTTGATACAGAAAGAAACCTAATGCCCTTCAGAAAGGCTTAAAAACTTAAGACTCACTTGACTGAAAGTTAATAAATACAGAGAAAAAAGCCTCTTGTATTCCGAGATACAGCTTCCATGGGGGCACTGAGGAAGCCTGACTGCAACGAGTTATTTCACCCATTTAATTCACACTGATCATTTCCAAACATCTTTGGGAAAATATTTATGAACTTACAGAGAAAGTAATAACCTCGAGAGTTAATGTAACTCAGTGTGAGTAAAAGTCTGAGCCCGTAAACTGCTCTTCTCAGGAAAGAACATTTGGTAGTTCTGAGTTACAAGAACACTGCTATTGGATTTTAATGTAGGAAGTGTAACACCACCTTGTTCTTACAAAACTGAAAGTAAGGAACAACCTTCAGGAAGAGCTGCTTAACAAACACCCCTGGAACACCTACTTCAAATGTTAGAATAATCTGAACTCCAGTTGCTGACCAGGTAGGTCCGACCTGATGTCACAGCAAACACAGCTGACAGAAGCACCACCTTCCTCTGCAGCTGTTCCCACTGAGAACAGGAGCGGTCTGCTGGGGGATTCCCAAATCCTACTGGTGGTTACTGTGACCTCACCTAAACCGCTGGGACAGACAGAAAAGCCCTGACAGCACAGCTGAAACATCTTTAAATATCATTTTCTAATACCCTTCTGCGCAGAGCAGAAAAAGCTCTTACTGAGCATTTCAAAAACACATCAGAACTACAGCAACATGTAACTTGAAAGCTCCTAAGTCTGAGAACATTTCAAGCAGTAATTTCTCTCCTACACAGGAATTGAAATTGTATTTGTACATTAGACATTTTTGTTCCTCAACAGCACAATAACAGTGTACTAGTTTAGTACTGCTTCGGTCTCTGAGCCATTTCTTCCAGCTAACACCATCAAAGCCCATTTATCAGGAAGTGTTTCAGAGCACTGGCTAAAGCGGTTCAAGCACCAAAACACACCAAGTGCTTCATCATTAATGAATCAGTAAAACAAAATGCCTCAAAGGCATATTCCTGAGCCCCATTAAAATACATTTTTGCAAAAACAAAAAAAAATCCCAAACCCTACACTATACTATACACTATTTTTTAGAGACCCTGTTAGAAAATTACTGATAATCTGATCAAAGCAACATACCCACTAAATGTTATTTATTAAGATATTATTCCCATAGCCCAGGTTTTTCTTCTGATCTTAATTCCACTGTTTCTTTCCTGGCAACAGATCACAGTTCTTTACTTTCAGGGATCACTTCAGTACTCCCTTCTCAATTCCTTTTCCCACATTCACAGGTCTTTTCCATCTGCCATCTATCAGTAAACCACTTCTCCTATCAAACCTACCCCAACTTCCACTCTGCCCATCAAACGTTCTCAGTGTGTTTTCCTGTTCTATCTTTTCTGCCTGCAACTGCTCCTCAGAGACGTTCCCCATCTGCCATTTCATCTAGATATGGAGTCTCCTGACTACATTCACTTACTGCTACAGAACTTCATCTTTTGGACTCTCTTCTGCCCCCACTGCTGCCCAAAGTACTTAAGCAGTAAATTTAGAAATGTCAATCAGTCTGTTTTAGCCTGAAAAAATAAAAGAATGCTATGTGTTGTTCAGCATTTTATCCATCCTCCATTTCACATTTCTAGTTTCTCCTGTGTTGACTACATTTGCTTCTGCTCAGAACTTTCTCAGGGCACAGAAAGATGTGCTGCTGACTGTTGTAGGCTGTTACCATCTGCATTTCAACACTTCCCAGAATCCACCTTCCTGTTTTTCCAGTTCTGAGCCAACAGTTTTTGAAACGAGGCCGTTCTACAGGACCTGCTAAGGAAGCAGTCAAATGGTTAAGTTGGTAAAAGCGAGGAAGGGTGGAACATCTGGCAGAGGAAGGAGGGAGTCATTAACCACTCAGCTCAGATCTACCGCAGCCAGAACGGCTTTCTGGCTTTCTCACCACCTGATCCGATTCCAGGAGGTCACCAGTCACACTGCATTGGCTGAGACCCTCTGCAGACATACAGCAATTCTCTGAAGCTTATTTCACATGGGGAGATTTGTATTCCTGTAGCCACGAGTGCTCTACATTCTGTACAGACTCACTGCATCTGCTGACTTTTATGAACTGATAGCATTTGCAACTTACAGAGTAACTGCTGCTATAATTGACACAAACACAAAAAAGAATTAATGTAAATAACCATACAAATTCAGAAACAACCAAGGCTGAGCAGTACATAACGACCTCTCATTAATTATTTACTTGAAACAAAGTGACCATTACTATTACAAATATGTTATTCAAATCCATTTGCAGTACACCCCTGATGAAACTGCAGCATGTAACACATTAACCCACAAAACAGTGAGGTTTTCAATCATTCCCATAACTTCACATAGTTGTGTGATGTTGTAACTACATTCAATATTTACCTAAACTGTGTCAGCTGAACTCCAGAAACACCAGAATCTTTTGAAGAAGTAAAATCAAGGCCCAAACAAATGCCCCACTTGTTACCTGCCCAGCTCTGCTTTTGGACTAATCTCTCCACAATTCATGACAGCAAGTACTGCTATCACATCCATCACCAAACCACGAGGGCACTCCTTTGGATAATCTGGTTTAAGATGCACTTCACACGGACGCGTTTTTAAGATTAATATTTCTTTTTCCTCAAAGAAACAGCCCTAAAAAATAAGCTAGGACAGTATTTCCTACCAAGGAACATGATATCATAATGAATACCCAAATGCTCTGAAATAATTAGAGATTTATTAGTCAAAAATCTCAGTTATACACAAATGGCACAATTCAAGACAAATGCAATCATCATAAAGACTGCATTAATTTCTGTACAGCAATTGTAGCATGTTCAGCAAGCTCTGTGTTCAAAATACACACATTCCAAGCCCCTCTTTTACTGCATTATCACCAAAGAAAGGTTAAAAAGAAAACCACCACAAACTCTTCTTTGCTTTCACACTTACAACGCGACTTACATGCAAAAAGCAAACACACGATGACTGCTAACTCACTACACACAAAGATGCTGCCAACGTGTACAACTTCAAAACACAAAGTGAGATCACTGGTGACACAGCACGTCCGTGCACATTGCACTTAAGTAGAAACACTTTGTAAGACCATATTTCACCACCCCGAGTGCTCATCGCTGACACTCACAGATTTCGCTGCTTGTGCTAAGTCACTGCTAGTACTTTCCTAAAGCTGTACTAACATCTGCGTCTAAATCCTGAAGAGCATCAAGCACGTGTTCCACTTTGTGCAATGTGCATGGCATCATAAACGAACACTTAAAGCTTTGCAGGGCTAGGACCTCATCAAACAATACATTTTCATTTTCTAAGAACTGGGAGCAAAGTAAAGGACTGAGCCAGCAATGCCCACGCCGGTCCAGGTGCCGATGTCTCTCTCTGTGGGGATAGGAATAGTGAGAAACTCCTCACCGTGAGATGTGAGAGCTGTTTACAGGCAGGAACTGGACTGCACTGGAATACACCAGCACTAGGAGTCCCATTTTCCCAAGTTTCTCTGCTTCTGAATTTTTTAGGAGCTACCTCCTTCATTTATGACAAGGACTGTCTAGCAAAACAATGCTAATGTCTCTAGAATTTTTAATCAGGTTTTCAGCAACTGCTCCCCGGCCTTCCTGCTGACTTCTTGTAACTCCTCAGCTGGATAAAGGGAGGAAAAACACGGGGCCTGACACGTTTCTTTCCAAGTTTGGATCATTTGTGTTCCAGTTCAGTGTGAAGATCAGAAACGAGCTCAACTCTGACTACTCTTTCGCTCTGTTGCTTTGGGCATCATGCCCAGGTTTAAAAACAGTCCTCAAACATTTAATTAACGGCTTTACCCAAGACCAAATATGAAATATTAAAATATAGAGTAAACAGTCAGAGAGATCCAGCTATAGCACAAGTGCACAGTTGTTATATTAACGTCTGGATTCAATAGCAGTAATCTGAACACTATTTAATAAATTCTGTAATGTGAATTTGCTTTGGAGATTGGGGATATGGAAGACTTCTGTGGTGGTGGCTTCAAGAGCCTTGGAGTAGTTTCACAGCAGCTGTCCATCTCTACTACGAAAGAAAAACCTGACAAACTTTTGTTCCAAAGTGATTGTTAAAGAATTTAGGTTCCTAAGATGATAAAAACTGATGAAGAAATAATTTCAGGAAGAGGAGTTCACTACGCTAGATGCAGCACAGAAACATTTCATTTACAGATTAAAAAAATGAGACCTTCATGGTTGATCTGCAAATAAGCTTAATTCCAGTTGCTGATCTTCACAGGCATGCTGCTAAAAGAGTAGCAGATATATTCACTGTAAGAATCTAGGGTTGTAGACAGACTGAACCAGGACACGGAGTGAACTAGCATCGTATTTACCATGACAGAAACAAAGGAAAATGCCTTGCCCCCAGCTTCATGCTGGAAAAGCAAGCAGCCCTGGCAACTTTTCTGAATTCTTGCCTTAGCGGCCCTAGAGCACTCAGCATTAAGTTCACCATTTCAATTATACATGAGAACAATCCCCACTGCTTTCAGAAGAACAGCGTAGCAGACTGCCCCTACGTTACCTAAGTCTATATTTTGGTTATCGTGAAACATGATTCCTCCTGTACTTGGCACTGGGGGCCCCACCTCGAGTACTGCGTTCAGAGTCAGGCACCTCAATACAGGAAGGACACAGAGCTGCCGGAGAAGGTCCAAAGAAGGGCAGCAAGGCCGGGAAGGGCTTGGAGAACATGCCCTACGAAGAGCGACTGAAGGAATGGGGGCAGTTTGGTCTGGGGAAGAGGAAGCTGAGGGCAGACCTTGCTGTTCTCCTCAAATACCTGAAAGGTGACTGCAGCGAGAGCAGTGCTGGTCTCTTCTCACTGGTGACAGGACAAGGGAAAGTGGCCTCAGGTTGCACCAGGGGAGGTTTAAGCTGGATATCAGAAACACTTCCTTGAGCTGTTAATCACTGGAACAGGTTCCCCAGGAAGGCAGTTGAGCCATCATCCCTGAATGAGCTTAAAAACTGCCTGGATATAGGGCTCAAGTCACGTTTCAGATGGCCATGCTGCTTTTTACAAGTTCAATATGAAGGCCATGACCCATTTCCTTCTTTTACTAAGCTACTTGAATGTTTAGTCTTCCCTACACCAAAGTACAATCCTACCACAATGCTCTCAGTTACTCCCTGTGAGAAGGCAGCTTCCCATCTTCCTCTGGAGCAGGAATCATTCAATCAAAGCACACTGGTACACGGCAGGCCGGAAGCGCCGTGCGGTAACGTGCGCTGCCTGAGACTGCCAGGTCATCATTAACTACAAACAAAACGCTACTAACATTTAGAAACAGTCCACCAAAATCTGTGAAGGTTTGTAAGCACAACAAACTTCAAAAAAAGAGAACACGTGGTTTACTCATATCTTCAAATTGTGTTTTTGCATGAAAAAAACGTGTTTATATGAGAAGCCATCAATTTTATCAGGATTATAAACCAGTACAATTTAAAGTGATACATGGCTCATTGAAAACACAAGTTTCATACCATAGTTTCAGTAACTGAAAAGCCTGCATCACAGAAGTTGCAGTACTTTCAAGATACAGCACTCACCTTGGATCCTCCTCTTGCAGAGTCCTCTTGTAGCGTTTGTGTTCAGCACATTTCTGGTAAATGGAAAAGAAAAACAAAGATCACTAACGATGCCACAAGGATTATCTGAAAAGTTGCATTTACCATTTCACACACAATTTGAAACCATAACAACACGAGTTTTCTTTTCTCAGCTTTGGCACTTTCATGGTGAAGTTCCTGTGTAAAAAATCTCTATGGTAAACGAATTTCAGGATGTTCTAACTCCATTCTTCAGCACCTTTCATACTGTGGCTCAAAACACATCAGTTATTGGTTCTTCCAGGTACCTCTGGCACGGGTGATAGTGCCAGAGATGCACCACCCCAGTGCAGTACACAGAAAAAGCCCCAGCTCCTTCAAGTCCTGCCTGCACAACCCTGTACAGCTGGAGCACAGGACGACTGCTCCTGAAAATTCACTTCCAAGTCCTATTTCTGACCTTTCTCCAAATACAGCAAAGCTGTGTAGGTGGCTCCATGCTGACAGAAACATTCTAAAGACTTTCTGCTTCCATATTTCTAATTAACAATCGATGTGATTTCCTAACAGCACTGATAACGTCAACTTTTAAACACAAGTTACTCCACCAACCGCTAACGAGCCCCAGCTAGTTACACAGGAAAGCAAAGCTCAGGAAGGAAGCAGATAGCATGTCAAACATTAATGACTTCATGAAGTGCCAGCTGTGCTGTCGTTGAGATCTCTAAAACACACATTAATTCAAAACCTAGGCATTTTCCAAGCATAAAGGGGAAAAAAAAAAAAGTGGCATAAAGAAGTGCAATCACCATAAACACAAAGTTCAGAACGCGCTGTACTCACAGAACAAACGTAAGCTGCTTTTATCCTAAAAGACTGATTTTAATCTAAACCTTTTCGACGCTGACAGGAAAGCTACGAGATTCCACTGTGAAATCCGCATGAAGGTGCAGCTTTCTAATTCTGCCCGTGATTAACGAGTCGCTGGTCTTTCTTTGAACCCTGCAGCATTTTAAGCGCGCCGGCCTCAGCCTCGCGCTGCCGCTCAGCTGCATCTCAACGGCCCCGAGAGCACGGGCGGGAGGACGGGGATCCCCCGGACTGAGGGGACACCGCTTCGCTCCTTCCGTGGAACCCACATCGCCCGCGGACGGCGGCAGCGTCCGCACAGCGCTGCCCACCGGCTCCGTCCAGAAAGGACCGATACTGCACAGCGGACAAACGCGCCGCGATCCGCGGGCACCCGAAGGTGAGGAACGGACGGCGGAGGCGGATTTGGGCGACGACAGCCGCAGCCGCGCGGCTCAGCGCTCCGAGGAACGAAAAGCGTTCCCTCATCGCGCTCATCCGTGAGGCCGCGCCGCGCGGACGCGGCCCCGGAGCGCACGGCTCAGGCCCGGCTCCTCACAGCGGAGCACGGCGGGCACCTGCGGGGCGGGGCCGGCGCTCCGCTCGGGGCACACAGCGGCCGGCCGCGCTGGCTCCGGGCCGCGGCCTCCTGCACACGGCTCCGCCGAGGCGGCGGGCGGCCCTCCCCAGCGCCGGGCGGCCTTACCGACGAGCCGCGCCCGTCCTCGGGGCCCGACCCGCAGCCCCTCCCCCAGCCCAGGGCGCTCCCCCGGGGCGCGGACCCCGCGCGGAGGAGCCCGGCCCGGCGGCACCGCCCGCCCCCCGCGCGCGCGCGCGCCCTCCCGCCCCCACTCACCCACTCACCCTCCGCCGCCGCCGCCGCGGACGCGTCCTCTCGCGAGCTCCGCGGACGGGACCGCCCCCGGGCGCGCGCGCGCGGCGGTTGGGCCTCGGGCGGGGGCGGGGAGACCCGCGTGCGCGCGCGCCGACGCTCCGCGGTCGCTTCACACGTGCGGGGGCGGGAGGGGGCGGGGGCGGGGCCAACGCTCCCGGGCGCCGCGCTCCCCCTCACGGGGCCCCGCCCCCCGCGGCGCCGAGGGAGCGCCGCGCTGACGTGGGCGCGTAAGTATTCGGGGAGTTCGTGAAGGATCGCCGCGTCCTGGGAAAGCGAGGTCCCGTTTGCAGTGCCGCCGTACCCCGCAGCGCACGGCGGGGAGCCGTTGGTGTCTCGTCCCCGCGCGCTGCGGCGCTCCGTCGTTCCGCCGCTGAGCGATTAGTCTGGAAGGTTTTAATTGTGTGTTACCGGGATCCGTTTAGCGAGAAGAGCGCTTTGTAACGCTTCACTGCTGCAGGTCTTTCTGTCAGAAGGTAATTCCGGCGTTCCCAGCGTGCACGCGCCGGCGGAGTCCTTCCCGCGCGGCTCACGCGGCCCCGGCGCCGTCTCGTTCGGTTCAAACGTTTTTCAACATCTGTGACGACGAAAGCTTGGAAAAGAACAGTTTGAGGTGTAAAAATAGCAGGAGGTGCGGAGGCTGCCGTTCGTTTTGTGTCAAAGCTTGTGACTAAAGGTGCCGCTTAGCAACGGACGGGAATCTGAAGGTGATCGCATCGTTCCGCACTCCTGAAAATTAATTACTCAGGTTCATCCCACGGTTTGAGCCCCGTCCTTCTCACGTCCCTTTGCTGCTCGGGACGACAGCCGCGTGGCTGGGCGAGTCGTGCGCCCTAGTTTTATCATCAGCAATACTAGGTTGGATTTTCTTGAGGAAATTACTTGTACCCCAGGTTGAAAAGAAATATAAATATTACTTATTAACTATTTTTGGGTTGGGGCAGCTGGGAAGCCGTGAAGTTCCTGTTCAATTCCTTCTTCTTCCCTGTCCACCTCAGAGTGCTCTCCCGTCCTGGTTACAATCCTTCAATTCAGGTTTTGGATTAAAGCTTTCAACACTTTTCATCTTCAGCAAACAAACGCACAAAAATCCACTTCTGTGCAGAATGCTTTGCTCTTGAAATAGCAAACTGTCCCTAAGCATTTCGAGAGAAGGCCGCACACGTTCACACAATGACACCAGTTCAAAAAACAAAAGAAAACAAAAGAAAACAAACCACAAAGGAGAGGAGGCAGCTCTGAGCTGTGGAAACCCTTCTAGATGACTGCTCTGGGAATGGTCTTCAGAGCTACATCATTATTTATTCTTGGTGCACCGATTAAACAGTTTTATACATAGAAACAGGATGGGCTTAGCTTACTTTTTCAGGGTCAGACATAAGTAGAAATTGTCAGCACTGGGAACAGTATCCAGATAATTTAGACACAGGAGCCACAACGTAACCCATCTTGTGCAAAACAACCTGTGCCAACAGAGCTGCTTTTGTTACAATGAGATTCTGCTTTTGCTGTTACTCTAGAAGAAACTCTGGAGAGCAAAGCCTGGGACAAAGCATAGAAACAGCAATCCGGTAACAACATCCTCATCCAAAAAGAATACAAAACCTATTGATTTCACGTATGTGCCTTTTTCTTTTTTTAAATAGAAAAGCACAAACTGAAGGGGCCAGCAATGACAAGACACACAAAGCTCATTACTTCTGGTGAAAGAAAGCTAAAGAACACCGAAAGGTCAGAGAATGTATCCAAAGGATTTCCATCATTCATCCGTGGTTCTTTGGCTGCGTGGAGGCGAAGTGTGACTCCTTGGCTTCGATATTCAATGTTAGGTGGTGCCATGACATGAGACGTCTCCCACCTTTCTTAACAGTTGGTTACTGCTGCTTCAGAAGGACAAGCCACTAACAAGCATTCTGCGATTATCATACCCTACACTGTAACCTAATCACACGAAGAGACCCAGACAGAAGAAACAAAGCCACACAACAATAGCTGCAGTGTATATTAAAGAAAAAAAAAAACAAAAACAAAAAACAACGAACCAACTGCAATAGAAAATAGTTAGAAAAACTCCAGACAAAACAACATTTTAGTAAACGATATATACGTGTATTATTTGAAGGCACCGCATGACTTTGATCTAGCACATACCACACGGCTTTACAACATCTTCACACAGCCTTTATTTTCACCTTACACAAATCTAAGGAAAAAAAGTACTGACAAAGCTGACACGCAGTACTGCATGTCAGCACTGTCAATCTGAAAAACAGTAAAAAGCAGTTCATTCAGTGCTTTAATGATGCAAACACACAGACAATACATGTTTTCAGAGGTCGTTCAACTCCCTCTTTTTGGGCCAAGCTCCTTAGGACACACATTCAGGACAACTATATTTTTAGTCCTCAGGTATCCTAGCACCACTGTTCAGTCATTCTCTATGCAGAACATCTCTGGCCTTACTGCTTTGAATAAGCCAATGCCTCACGGAAGGACTTTCATACCGAATGAAGAAAAGCAGCACGTACAGCAACGGAAGACCGAATCTTAGCTACACACTAAAACCAAAAATGTTCTGATCTCAGTACAGGGAAATGAGAAGCAAGATGTACGTACAGCTAGAACAATTTATTTCTTAAACAAATGAATTTTGTTATGGATCTTCTCATTGGTGAAATTTGCATCTGCAGAAATAAATGTTCTATTTCAAAATCTCACAGCTCTGACTGTAAATTAACAGGTTTGTAACTCACACTTCAAATGCACTGCAAACATTAAATCAAACTGCATGTGCAGCCTTTATAGAGCTCGAGTCAAAAACTAATAATTTTTTGTTTAATTACAGAAATCATGTAGATCTGTCATTAAAATTTTAACATATACATATGCAAATCTTTACAGATAAAAAGAGTTTGTAAACTGTATTTGTAAATTTGTAAAATAAGAGATTGGTAATGACCAATCTTTTTGGCAACTGCAGTTTGCTGCATTGCTATCACACCAAAGCTAAGTGCATAATGCATGGCAGCGCTCACCAACCACCAGATCAATCCTGTTTCCTCTCTGTGCTGTGCTACGCAGAATGCTGAGGTGTCTTCAGGAGACAACAGCTTCACTGGACTCACTGACAGATGTTCTACTTAAGACATTAAAGCAATAGGATATGGAAAGACAAGACTGGAAGATCTGCTAATACTTTCGGAAAATCTTACCTAGAAAACTATTGCACTGTTTGAGAGACGACGTGCTCTGATACAAAAGAGTGGTCCCAGTGGCATACCTGCAATTACTTCCAAGTACATGAGGTGAGAGAGCTTTCAGCTTTAAGAAGACATACCTTTCAAAAGGAAACATCTCTATCAGTGAGACTCAGCAATTTCAATGGGCTTGATGAAGAATTCAGTTCATTCAGTGCTACTGTAAAATTTTATAAAGTGCCATAGAAATAAAAATCATTTGCATTTCTGTATTAAAAATTTTCCTCATGAAACCTGCCTTCAGTAGTAACTAGCTCAGATATTAAACCTGATGGAACAGCATTAGCAGGAAACAGCTGCTTATCTTAGAGGGGATTCCTTAAAATACTTCATGTACTTGCCATGTACTGTGCAAGAGAAGCTTGTCTATAGTCCTGTTAGTCATCTTTTGTTTTTTTCTTTAGATACTGCCTCTTTGTAGGACATGTGAATGAAGTCGAACAGCTGTGTGGCACTGACAGCATTACCCAGGATTTCAGACAGTTTGTCCTTTGGCAGTGTCACCAGCTCTGCAATGCTCTTCACGTGGTTCATTAAGGCATGGCAGTTTTTTGCATTAACACCTGGCATTTTTAACAGGAAGTCCTGAGGACCAGGGTTATACTTGTCTGACTCAGGAAGAGTTTCTGAATCGGCTGTGACCGCCATTGCAGTTTCTGCATCAGGTTGTGGACGGTTCTGTTTTAACTCTTCAAACAGTTCAGCAGTAGCGTGGGGTGAGGGACACCAGAGGATACGTAACTTTGGGAAATGGAGTGTGAGAAGGGTCAGTTTAGAAGTAACATCGCTACTGGAAATCTCCTGACGTAGGGAACCTTGTGGAATCAAGGAGAAAGGTTTGTTAGGATCAAATTCAATCAGGAGAATTGGTCGCTTATAGTAACGTGACATAGAAATGCACTGTGTATACAATCTTCCATTGTTTAAGGAACCAATGAGATCACTGATACTTTTTCTCTCCACACAGATATCAGGAGTTAAAATGTAATCTCCGACTTCCAAAGTAACAGGCTCAATGTCAATACCACGACGATGAATGAGGGAAGGAAGCTCACTACGGAACTCCCGCACGTCCACGATTATAGTCTGCTGAGCAGCCTTCTGTGCCTGTCCACCTGAGGAGCAAAACAAACAGTTAACCTGCACTCATGACCTCCGACTCAACCTTCCCTGAAGCACATTCCATAACGGAAGCACTGTTTTCATTTCTCTCCACCTCACTACACGCAATATTGGTCTCACAATCAACAGGCTGCCCAGAAATAATCCAAACGTTATCTGTCTTAATGGAAAATACTAATTAAGCTATGGTTTCTTTTCAAATAAATATATAATTCATTGTTATTTCACAGAGAGGACAGTGAGGGATGGACAAAGGCAGATACTATTTGTTCCCCATCAGGACTGCAGAATCAGTGTGCCCCAGGCACCCACCCCTGTGTTTTGGATGGGATGGAACCACAGCAGGTCACAGAGCTGCAAGCCTGACTTCAGGAACTGCTCACCTGCTTTGCGTGTGTCAACGGAAACAGAGGCAGGTCTAACATCTCTCATTAGGTCTAGGTTTGTCTCATCTCTTCCTTCTCTTTCCTCAGGAACAACCATACTGGCCCGTTCTCTAGGGAACCATAAACCAAGAATCACTACAAACTGCAGTGAAACATCAATGCATCCCAGTACATTAATATTGTTCAGCAAGATGAAAAACTACGTAGAGTTGAATGCTAATTGAAAATTAGCATTGACAAGAAATGACAATCCAGATTGTTTGGGCTACAGTCTAGACTTTGAGCACTTGCAAGTGTCTTTTTATTTTTAGAACTTTTCAGAGCATATGAAACAAAAGAACTAATGACAAGAACTAGAGGTACAAGCTGGCGAGAAGACAATGTCTAAGAAAATAATTGTTTTGCTCCTGAATACTACTTCAGTCATGGAAACCTTAGAAACACCTTACAAGATGTGCTACCTTCAGAGAAAAACACGTTTACAGAAGTTTCCAGTATGAAATTCACAGACAGTTAAGTAAAAATATCAGTTGTTCTGGGTAGCTTATTTAAAGCCTTCTCACAGTTAAAAACTTTACCATTTAAAACACAAGCACATAAGGAAATGATGTGAAAAATTAATAAGGTAGGTAATAAACTGTTACCGAATGAGTTTTTCAAAGGCCTCCTTCTCTTTTCTCAGGGCTGTGAGGTAGCGCTGTTCTTCTGCTGAGCTCCCATAGATGAGGAAATAAACCCTACAGGTTTGGAAGAAAAAAAAAAAGGTCACATATTTAAGATGAGTAGCAGTAACTGCCTGAAAAATTCTTGTATCCAGTTTTCCCTCTTCTACCAACATCAGGTACTCTTACTGAAGTATGGATTCAACCAGAGTGGGCTGCCAGAAGCGAGCAGAAGATTTTATTTTTCTGTTAAGATAAATTTTGAATGACTTTCTTGATTATCACCAAGTCAACTTGCCTCAGAGGCTTCCCAGGTCTGCCTGCCTTGTAGATTTCCAGCTGCCGAACAAAAGTCAGTTCTGCATCATACAGCACAACGTATCTTGGCTCTACTTCGTGCAGTACCCGAGTGAGAGCATAGGGATCACCACAGCCCTGCAACGGATGGATAATGGTGAGCGGGTTTTTGAAAATACCATAGTAAGAATCTGAGGGTAAGTTCACAGGGAAATCTTCAGGAATGGTCTCTTCGGTACTGCCTTCTTGGCTTCCATTTAATTCTTTGTTATCTTCCACATCCAACTCCTCTCTGTTTTCCTCCTCTGTTTTCCCTATCATTTGCAGTATGTTTTGGTCATGCTTCTTGTGTTTGTTTTGTTTTGAAGAAGCAGGGAGTTTGGATTTTTTGGCTTGAGGTCCTGCATCTGGTCTGGCATTTCCTTTGGACTTGACCACTTTTCTGTCCTTAATCCATGCTTCTCCAGCTTTCTCATCCTTTCCAAATGTTTTATTATACAGTCTCATTAAAAAGGCTTCGGCTCCATCAGTGATGTACTCCCTGAGCTGTGCACAAGCTCGGTCATCACTGGCACAAATAAGAACTTGTCCTGCAGTCAAGAAACAATGTCATGTTTATAACCTGTTACGCTGTAATTCCTTTCATCCAGCCTCAAGACCTCTTGAGCAAATAAACTGTTCTTAATGATCCCAGAAGCACAACTGCCAAATGCCTTTACACTTGGTGGTCACAGCTGCTCTGGACTTTCAGGAGGTCTAAATTACACCACGTTTTGTACCAAACAGCACCAGAGAAGGTTAATGGAAGTTCAGCATTCCTCATTCTCACACCACCTAAATCAGTTTTTTCTTTTGATCATTTCAAATAAAGCAGATGTAGTATGTGTTGAAGGAAACAACTTTCTTTTTTTTTTTTTAATATAAATTCTTGTTCATGTGCAGTACGACTACTTAATTGAGACTGTTCTACTTTTCAGCCTGTCATTTGTGTCAGGGATTCTAAAAAATACGTATTTCACACAGCGTCACTGCGGGCCCTAAATAACAACTCCCTGCTAACTGACTCAGATAAACTCCTACAGCAGTAGGCGAGAGAACCAGTTCTTACCCTCAGTCAGAACACTGTGGGTGGGAGAAAAGAGCGCTTTTTTACCCTCACAATTTCCTAAAATAAAACTTGGTGAAATTTAAGGGGATGAAAAATCCTATAATAGGAAAGTTTGAAACACACTGGGTAAGAGATAACAACGAGACAACTACGGAAATGTTATAACGTGGAGATTAAGTGCAAGGCCAAGGTTAGAGCGGTAGAAGTCATCTGGTTCCATCAGAAGGAACCAACACAAACCATCGGTGGCCACCTTCAGCTTTCGGTTTGACGCTACTCCGGGAAAGGTCACACTTCAATTTGCAAGTTTTTGTAGCAGTTTTAAAACCAAACATTCTGTCTTAATTAAGTCCCCAAATTATTATATTTATAATGATTAAAGTAATTTAATATTCTCTCACCTGGACCACCGAGGTCTTCACTGTTCTTATTCTCATTTTCAATCTCATTTAATACTTCTCTCAAAGCTTCCCATTTTGGGTTGCTTTCTAGAACCAATTCCCTTTTCAGTTCTGAAACAAAGTACAATTGAACATAGCAGCTTCTACAAGTCAAAGTACTCTTCAGAACTTTAAATTAACGGTTCAGTGACACAGCATGGTATCTGCTGCCAAGCACAATCCTCGACAGCCTACGTATGCAACTTGTTGTACTGATGGGGCTCAAGAACACTCTTAAAATTACAAACTTTTCAAAATGGGGAAAATGCTTTAACGAAGCAAAAAGTTAAGAGTTGTCCTTCAATTCTGAAACTCTTAAATATATATCTATATATTTTAAACTATAATAACGGCAGCTTCCTATCTCTTCATATGAAATGGATGAGATCAAGCTAAATACTTATGTCATTCAAGAGCAATTCCATGCAAGCTCTCCCGATGATTATGTGAGCAAGGTGAGAAGAATCTTCTACATATTCATGATCCTGTTTTATAATTTTTTATTATATACCTTTGAGCAAGGATTCTGTCCTACGGAGCTGACTGAGGTCGAGTGCTGTGTAAGACCCACGCACTGAACCACCACATAAGCAATAATATGCAGACTGTTAAAATAACGTGACACTCCAATTTAAAATTAGGAATGATGAGTACCATTTTCCTTCTTCACAGCTCTGTTTTCAGAGACTTTGCCTTTCTGATTCATTTTCTCATCTGCAATGCGATAAACTCTGGCTCGAGCATTTACAAACATGGAAGTACTGGAGTCAAGAAACAGCCAACCTAAAGACAAAAAGAAAGTGACCTTTGAAACGTGCATGCTTCAGACCTCCCAATAAAAGCCCACATCTCTTATCTGGATTACCTGTACTACCTGCACTTCCTGCTCACCACGGAACTACAAGCTTAATAAAAGGCAGAAATAAGATACAAATCTCACTCTTAAGTAACAGCAGTTCTGTGGGCAGATGAAAGCATTATGTGTCAATAAAAACCTACATCCTTATGGCTAGTTATATAAAACTTCATTAGATACCTTTGTATGTTTAGGAACATTAATTACAAGTTAACGCATGAAACAGTGAGCTGCGGGTTCTTTTATTCAGTGCTTACCTGAATTCTCACCAAAAGCTTTTTCACTTGCTTTCAGTGACTCCAGAAGATTAAGGAAAGTGACACAATCATACTGAGTTAGGTACTGCAGCAAAGTACGCAGTATCTTCAAATCCTGGACCAAAGATTTTGTCTTAGCTCCAAGCTGATGCCAGAGAGGATCTAAATAGTGACGTATTGTCTAGAAATATAAATTGGAATGTTCAAGATGTCAAATATCTACCATACTAATCAAGACAGGAATTAAAAAAAAAAAATCACCCAGTGATACAGTGTTTTTACATAAATTCATAAATTCAAAAAACGTGGGCAATTTAACAATCAGCTACTACATCTGATTTGATGCGTTCAGTACAGGTTGTCTTTCCCATATTAAAATACGCAATATGAATTTAATATATACGTATTCATACATATATATGTATATTATATATTATAGCATTAAATTCATATAACTACAATCTCTGCCATTGGTATTTAAGGCCGTTCATTGAGGTAAAGTAGAAAACATTGTCATGCCATTTCATTTTTAACAGAAGATGAATGCAATGCAGAAACACCTCCGGATTTTCTAAAGTACAGAACTTTTCGTGTCAAAACTAGATTGCAGTTAATAAGCAAATGCTGAAATTTGATTTTACCCTACAGAAAGTATACGTATGTATGCCAGTCATGCTGCAGAGCTGCCGTGATACCACCACACACACAGTTAATCTGCATACATGATGGTTAAAAATACAACAGCTGCACATGTGTATGTTATCTATTATCTGCCGTGCTTCATCTAATACAGAAAACAGAGAATGCAAGTAGGAAATTCGAGAGAAAAACTGGGCAGGGAAGGAAGGTGAGAACACTGCATACCTATCTCTGAGTATTGTGATACCGTGATGTTTCTGAGGTAGGATCTGGCCTAATGAAGGACGAACAATCACGCCAATTACCAAAAATCCTACAGCAATCTGCAGCATCACCTGCTGGTAATTGCAAAGGGATCCTTTTACAACAGCAAAACACAGCAGAACAATCAAAACCATTACCTTGTCAAAAGCTTTACCAATAGCATTTTCTAAAGATAGATCTTCTACTTCGAGAGATGGATTGTAACGCTTCAGCTCTCTCAGACACGCATTCAGAATGTCCAGGATTGAAGTCTGGATAGCAAGCATACTAGGGGTCATTGACACGTGTATTTCCACCACTTCAGGTTTGTGCTTCTCTAAAAATGAGTTCACTGCTATATGAAATCTACAAGGAAAACAGCTTATTAAGATTTACATGAATATTTTGCTTGATACCATAATTTTTTTAAAAAAGTTCATACAAACTAAAGTTACAATTGATTTAAACATAGCCAAGTAAGCTAAATGCAAATCATAACTCTTTCCACAGAGGCAAAGACTACAGTTTGATGAACGGTTTCCTAAAACCACCTGATGATTCCCCAACTATGACTGCTTTCACCCTCATCATACAAGCCCATAGCACTGGCATCTGATCCCTGGACAATTACTACATCAGATTACGCATCATTACTGCGGGTAACAAATCCCCAAGTGAAAAGAAGAGATCTCGTAAGGAGGAAACTGTGATGGGCTCATAAACCCCTTGGAATCACAGGGATCCACCGGCAAATACTGTGACATCCTATCTTTGAATAATCAGCAGCAGCCTACAGGAGCTGTGCTGTGACATCCACGCCATTGCAGCTGTGTGGATGCTAGCTGACCGCGCCTGACAGAAGATGACAGAGAACACTACCAGATCAGCAGTGTGATTACATAAAGTTCGTTTTGCTAGGAATCCACGGTAGCAATCATCACAGTTTTAAGATCAGCAGAGGAAAGAGGTGCCTTACCTTGGCCACAGGTAAAGTTTCCTGACAAAAAGGTTCCTCATCACCCTTTCCACTTGGCAAAAACCAGTATTAAACGCAACTGCATTATCTGTAAAAGCTTTAATGAAGCCTTCCTTGTTCTTCTGGCGATAAAGTCGCAATATAAATGATTCCTGACAGGACTCAATGATTCTGTGTGCTTTGTATACCAGAATGCCTGGGAAAATAAATGGGTTTTGAGTTAAAAAGTAGTGAAGAAAGACTGAATACTATATATATATTTTCCCTGAGTTTGTTTCACTCTTCTGTTTTTGTTAAATGAAGTACAATTTCAATAATCTAAAATGATGCTGAACAAACTTAAAGGGGTTCATAAAATAGCTTGGATTAGAAAGGACCTCAAGGATCACTATCACATGATAGTCCTTTCTGTTCACAGCTTTCAAAGGAATAATAAACATCTTCCTAAAATGGAAGCTAAAGACATCAAACAGTAAAGCTTTCATCATGTGCCTCAGTGAGCTGACAAAATCAGTCTGATTTTATAACTAGTTTCTTCATTCATTTGATATGCCACCGTTTTCTACACCAAGCTGTGTCAGTTTTACCATGCTGCAAGTATTTACTGCATCATTTCTAATGGGCCCAAACCACAGGGAATAATATTTCTGTGTTGCAGTGACACTTTGTTTTCGTTTAGCTGAACTTAAGGTTTTACCAGCTGTTAATTCACATGTAATCCTACAATGATTTTCAAAACAATGCTCTGAAACACTTTACTGCATTGTTTTCCCTAATTAGTTGCTCGAGAAACAAATTTCTGCTGGTTTTGCATGATCTCACATACACACAGTACGTTTCCAACAGAAGCACAACTCAGCCGAGCTTTGAATCTCTGCAAACCTGCTGTCACACTGACCTCCAGCGGCACCACCAGGACTACAACAACTCTAGGTCATTTCAGGTCAGGAGGCTTTTGGTTTTTCAGCCTCTGACGCGTTTCTTCTTTTCATCCACACAAAACCCAAAGTAGGGTGCCTCAAAACTTGACCCTTTTTTGACCTAGAAATAGCAAAACTGACAAAAGTAATGTCCTTTGGCTCTAGCACTAAAACTGTTTAAAATGTTTCACATATTGGAATTTCTCACTGACTAAAATGCCATTGTTAAGATGTTGGCATTTACATAACAGTAAAACATTCCTGTATTCCTGGCTGTTAATATCTACCTTTCTAGCTCTCTGGGCTGTAAGAGGGCTTCTGCCTTAGACAAGAATATAAGAACAACCAGGGCAAGAAGGGGAACAGAACACAGGAGAATAAGCATGCACAACTTCTGTACAACAATAAAAAAGTCACAAGCTACTTCCAAAACCTTTAAAACAGCGTTATTTCATAATAGGAAGTGTCCAAGGTGTTACAAGAGGAAGAGCAGTTAGGTGTTGTTCTTTTATTTGCAGGACCTGCTTTAGCAGGGGTTGGACTCAGTGATCTCTTGAGGTCTCTTCCAACCCCTGTGATGACCATTAAAAGAAATTAGGAAAGAACCGCATATTCGCTCCTTCCACTGAAACCTCACTAAAGAAATAATTCTTTAACCTCAGCACCATCAGTAGAACTCTCTATACAGCGTTAAGCGTTCTGTACTTTCAAACAGAACAGCCGTGTGTTTGCTTCACTGAACTCTTACCAGTGATGAGGTTTGCCGGGATTCTGTCGGTGAGGAAATCAACCACGAGGATTCGGCTGGTAGCAAACAGAACCCCGCCCTGCGTGTAGAACTCATAGCGAGTGCCGCTGGGGACCTCGTTGGTGACGCGGCGAGGAAGGTGCACAACTCCATCGGAGCGCAGCTGGTCAATGAAATACTCCTACGGCACACACGGTGAGAACACAGCTTCACTGCGGACGCACGGAGGACCCTAATTCCGCACGTCCCGTTTAATTACAGGAACGGCCCCAAAGCAATTGAAAACTCGGCAGCGTCAGACGCGGCCGAAGGAGAA
This sequence comes from Oreortyx pictus, assembly GCA_036925125.1. NCBI lineage: Eukaryota > Metazoa > Chordata > Aves > Galliformes > Odontophoridae > Oreortyx > Oreortyx pictus. The sequence continues at coordinate 16,256,025 of JAUPFR010000017.1, forward strand.
CAGCGATCTGCTCTCGTAGGGAAACTCGGTTAAGCGGAGACGCGCCCGCCAGCGGACGCACGGGGCTTAAGCGCGGCCCAGCGACACGCCGTACTCCGCAACTGCCAGCAGAGTTTTCCCCGCGTTGTTACGGCACTTTTTAAGAGAAGAGGCGATCTTAATCCCGACTTACGGGCGCAGAATCGGGAAGGCCGCTGCCACAGGCGGCCACGGCCGGGAGCCGCCGCGACCACCTTCCCCTCCGACCCGCGGCCTCAGCCGGGCCCCGCCCCGCCCCGCTCCCCGCCGGGCCGCGGGGGGCCGCGCTCACCTCCTCGGCGGGGCTCGTGTTCAGCACCAGCACCAGGCTGGCGGGCTCGCAGTAAAGGCGGAGGAAGCGCAGCAGCAAGCGATCGACGCCGAGCCCGCGGGCGCAGACCGCCAGCCCGTCCTGCTGGAACAGCTCCACGAACAGCTGCCGCTCGTGCTCCAGCAGCGCCGCCATCGCCGCCGCCACGGCGCATGCGCGCGGCCGTGAGGGGCGCGGCGCTCCACAGCGCCCCGTGCCGGGCAGAGCGCGCCTCCGCACACAGCGCCGCCGCCCCGCGCGCGGCCGCTGCCGGTACCGCTACCGCTGTTGGTGCCGCCGCCGGTGCCCCGCGCTCGGCCCGGGCAGGAGGATCCCGGCAGCCGCCGGTGTGGAAAATGAGGCGGCGAAGGGACTCAGATGTCCCACAAACCGGTGAGCCGAGCCGAGCCCCGTTGCTTTCTCTTACGGTGAGGTGAGTGCACGTGAGAGCACGGACCACATTTGTGAGGCCCGGGAGTCGTTTGAGTTTGTATTACACGTGGTTTCTGCTCAGATACTACTTACATTCCCTAAACAACAAACCCCACGCGGACTGAAGCCCGGCCCGCGTTCCCGCGCTCGGAGCCGTACCTCAGCGCGTTCCCGCGCTCGGAGCCGTACCTCAGCGCGTTCCCGCGCTCGGAGCCGTACCTCAGCGCGTTCCCGCGCTCGGAGCCGTACCTCAGCGCGTTCCCGCGCTCTCAGCCTGGCTCTCCGATCGGCTGTAAGTTAAGGGGACTCCTCAGAAGTAGCGCGGAGTTCAGCTTGCCTCCGGCTTCGCGGGAAATCGGTAAACTTTCGGGGCAGGGAGCCCTGGCTGCGGCCTCACGGGCGCGGCTGTGAGCTCCGTGACATCCCCCAGTGCTGAAAGGAGCGTGCTGGAAGTTCTTGCATTTCACATTGTCCCACAGAACGGACTTTATGGGAAACAAAATCGGCTGTATTTATTCATCTCAAATCCTACGTGCACCTTGGGGCTCTTTCTCAAGTTAGGTTTACCAGCTGGTCCCTAAGCTCATCAGCTGGTGAACCTTGATTGATTAATATCCATAGTCCCGGCGTTAACGTGTCGTTATCGATGTCAGCATTTTTGTTCCTTCCCAAACCTTTAGTAAAAACAACAAGCTGTGTCATTAACAGACAAGTCTGCTGAAGCAGAAGTGTCCTAATTAACACACGGCTTTACTATCCAGGTTCCCAGTTTAGACATACACCTTTAAATATGTAGACATTTCCTTTCTGAGATAAACAACAAAAATAGAAATACAGATAGGTATCTATAAGTATAAAATAACCTTCCAAATTGGAAAGACGTGCTTGGTTTCTGGGAGATTGATCAGAAGTCATTTTATGGGCACATTTCATTCTCAGGTGGCACCTCCTGCAATTTGCGGCTGACTGAAATGGATTTTTCTCCGGCAGTCTGCATACACAGCATTCTTTACAGATGAAACAATATTTTCCCTGTAAAGGAAAATTTAATTATTCATTCACAATGAATCACGACATGATTTTGCTGAGTTAAAAATGAGCTCTGATTAAAGAATTGGTCTGGGCTGTGGTCTGATGGATAGGGAACATCGGAAAGGGAGAGTTAAGTCCTCATCCTGGATTGGCTTTGTACAGTGAGAGCCTGCAATGACCGGCTCCGTCACGGTTCCCTCGTAGCTGTAGGTGCCATACAAGAACAGCAGCTGTGTGTGCTTCACTTTATCTTAAGTGAATTCAGAATTAAACTTCAGCAGCTTTTAATGATTTCCACAGTATTCTTTATCCATGGTTGCAAAGCTGAGTTAGAAAGCATAAGGATACATATAATTTGAAATAAGTAGCCTGAACAGTCTTGATTTAGACTTTTTTCTTCGCATATGCAGCTTAGAGAGGCAGCATGCATGGTGACTGTGTAGAACATTCAATAGTTTCTGGGTGTAAAGGTCATGAAATAGGTTGAGATTTCTTTCTTGTAGCAGTATATAACAGTGACAGATTAAGTGTATTAATGCACTGCATGTATTCAACGCTGTTGCACATCTCTAAGGGATGTGGTTATGTTGACTCAGAAGTCTTAAGCTGTTCAGTTATGTACAGACATAACTGAGGATAAAGTAGAAATCTAACCCTAGAAGGCAGTAACCTAACCGCAGTGCTGCTGCAGGAACCAATTAGTACCTGTATACATTTTAACTTTAATGGAGGTGTACACTTCTTGCCTTTTTTCCTTTTTTTCCTGTTGAGGGGCTCAGTGCGGATAGCTGCAGCTGGCTTTGAGTCAGCAGTTGGCTGTGTGCAGTTTGCTACACGCTTACAGAAGCCTCGAGGTACACCGCTTCGTTCCTTCAGGTTCTGCGTTGCTGCCTCTCACTCTTCAGCTCTCAGTTCTTGGGTGTTCCCCCTTGTGTCCCAGGGAATGGTGCTGCCATCCCAGTCTCCCTTCTGGCACATGTGCTGTGATTGCTGCGCGTGGTTTTTACTGTTGCCCACAGGTGGGAGCCTTGCTGAAGTCTGTTCAGTAAAACAAACATTGGTGCTACACTGACGGCACTGGTTTTGTGTGTTTTATAACCAATCATATTTTTCTAACGTAACATTAAAACCAAACATTATTTTGGTTTGTAGACAGGTGTGTTTAGTTGTAGCTCCCTTTGCATTTGGCCATTTCTTATTCAGAAGGCGCAGGCTGCGGCTTGGCGGTGTGACAGGTCTGGCTTACATCTGACACATGCTGTGAAGACGTGTTATGATAGCATGATGCAATTGTCTGTAAGGATAACAGTCCATCACTTCACATTCAGGGGGGAAAAAAAGTGGATTAAAGCTAAGGAAGTGGATGAATTCTAGGACGATGACTTTGTGAGAGTGGTTATTGTTTGCCTTCCAGTCATCAGAGTGACACTGACGTACCATTTGCGCCGAGTGCTTTCTTGATTCCTTGCTTTGCTCACAGCTGCTGGGCTCCTGGCTGCCAGCAGCGCACGTACAGCTTCCTGACCTCGCTTTTTGGTGCGAGCTTTGGTTGCTGTGGTTTAGAAGACTCCCATAAAAAAAAGGCAGAAAATTCAAAACAAAGTAGTTTGCCAAAGAAGTATATACTTCAGAGGCAAGTTAAAGGTGTTGGAGATGTGATTCTGCTCCTCCTACAGTGACCTAATCTCTCAAACTAAACCAAAAACCTGGCACACAAATTAGTTAGTACTACCATGGGTATAAAACAGAGCTATGGGTCTGCAATAAAAGAGGATGTGCAATATACCCTATTAAAAAAAACCAACAATATTGCACCAATATGGATGGGCAGAATTGAATGGACAGACAAGCACCAACTTAGGGTTTTTTAAAGAAGAACTTCATTAAAGCAACTTTGCAGCTCATTACTGCAAACATTCAATAAATCCAAGTGTCTGTTGATTTTTGCTTTATGAGACTGTAAGAGGTACCTGGAAAAAGAAAAGTGGATGGTGCTGATGTGCCGTGTACTTCTGCAGTAGTATTTGGGATGACATACCTTAAAGGGAAACACTTGTGCGTCACGAGTGTGGAACAGAACTTACACGGATATTGCTTTCACTGCTTTTGTTTAAAAATCAGTATCAAAAGTGTAGCAGTGCAACCCAGAAATACGTGGTGGTGCTAGGAGCAGCTGTGATCTGCCCACAGAGCGCTGCAAGGAAACGTGGAGAGTACTCTGAACTACATATTGATACCTTTCTGTGGTAGAAATACAATCAAGTTAATGGAGAATATTTCATATAACAGAAAGGAAACCTCAGAATGGGGCACTACAAAACTGCCAAGGAGGCTCACCACAGTCTGTGTGCTCATCCCTGTCTTACTGTTGCTTGGTAAATCATGTTAAAGTCTTTGTTATGTGTAGGGTCGTTTGTTTGTTTTCAGCCTTACTTTAACTCTGTTTAATTGAAAGAATTATTACTTGTTTTTGGATAGAACGGTGCAGCAGTAGCTGTGCTTTGAACAGAGGGGAGAAGAAGGAAAAGGTAGAGCTGAAATTCACGGGGTGCTACCACTTTGATTGTGACAGTGTAGATAGGACACAGCCTCTCATTTTAAAATATTTTGAAAGAGATTTGGAAAATATGCTTCCTCTGCCTTTTTAGCCTTTGAAACATTACTTCATGACCCCAGTGTTCATAATCCCATAAAGTGGATGTATAACAACATTCTTAACAACTCTTGAACCTTGATTAAGGTGCTTCAGGATCCAAAGAATCATGTTCATATACATGCACAATAAAACAAGCTTTATATTTAAACCAGTTACCTGCTGTGGTTTCTGGGCACTCAGCTTGTGAGTTCTCCCAGCCTCCAGTCAGACGTTTGGTCCCTCGTGCAGCCAGAGCTCCTGGCTCGCTCATGAGGGAGTTCAGCAGCACAGTTTCAGAGACTTATCCCAATTCCCGCGCGCTGGAGGAGGGCTGGGTGAGCGGTGACGGCACTTTCCGCTGTGTTTGTACTTTGTCATGGTTTTCTTTTTAATTTCTGAGACTCGAATTACCTTCCTTATTAGCATTTAATCATATATATTTGTTTCACTCTAAAATAGCAAATACTGAATTATTTCCGACGCTGTGTTTTGAAATCATTTGCATTTTAATGGCCTGCACTGAAATAGTGAAAACGCAAAGGGCTACAACGGATCAACTGTGCCACAGCAGCACCAGCAAGCTCTGAGCAGCTGCCTTCCAGCCGCCGCGCGCCGCGCGGGGTCCCCCTGCGTGGTGTTTTCTGTAGGAGCTGTATTGTTCAGCTGTAATATTGTTGTTTGATTTTTCTCGTAATACTGCTTTAATACTTTCTTAGTATTTATCCTAATTAACATAATATTTAATCACTTACTTTTGAGGAATGAAGTAATTGTAGTGCCATTGAACAAATCATCTTTCTAGGATACTTTTCTCTTGTCACTTTCCTGAAAAGCCCAAGTGTAATTCCAGCTGTGAATTCCACAGTGTAGTTTGTTTTGGAGTGTGGGAGCACATTCTTCATGTCTCTAGATGTGTCTCAGTGTGGAGGGTGAGCGCAGCGAGGAGAAGCGGTGATGACTCGCCTGCGGGAGGGGCCTCGCAGGGAATGAATCCAGATGCCCTTCTGCCTTCTTTTCTCTCTAAGTCTTGGCGTGTTGCTGGAAATACAGACTGCTGGTAATTTTTAGGAGACTGTTTGACTATTGCATTTCCTCGTCTCTTTGTGTAGGTTCAGACTACTTTGGATTGTTGTAGTCCAAAACGATACTTTACTAAACAGTTGGTTTTGGTTATCGTGTGTTGGTATTTGAAACTGCTGTTTTGTGCATGCACATTTGCGTGCACGTGTTAAAATTGTTTGCTTTGTTGTGGGGATAAAAAACATGACTGAAAAATAATCAATTCTGTTCACGTGGAGCTTGTAACAGCCTGAGAACGCGGGCGCTGTCCGCACACAGCGCTGTGTCTGTGTCGGCAAAAGCTCCTGCCTGCAGTTCCTTACTTCTTCTCTTAGGGCTTCTGGCTCTCACACTGAAAATTAATTTAAAACAAATTAACCAAAGATGAAAATACTTGTGATCGTTTATCCTTTTAATTAAATTAGAAGACTTGAGGGAATGTTTGTGGTCATTTGTGACCGCTCATGCATTTCCATTGAAAATTAATGGGAAGTATGTTCCCAGAGTCATCGGCAACTACTCCCGTGGGTCATATTTCTCCCTTTTCTTTCAGAGAGCTTCAGTGAATGTGGGCTGGGATCATCTGATGGAGAAGTATTACACTAGACTGCAACTCAGGAAAAATGCATTCTTCTCCAAATACTGTGCATTTTTCCAGTCATTCTAAGAAGCTGTGAAGGCTTTACAATGGCTTACGTGCCACGGACCAAGGAACTTTTCCATGATGGAGCTCAGTTTGTAGGCCTCTGCTGATAAATCTGTTCTAATATACTTTGCTTATGAATGCTATACAGTAGAAAACAAAAAAAAAAGCAAAATGTTGTGTGTAAACACTATATAATTGCTTTATGATTTTTCATTTCCAATTTGATCAACCATTATGTAGCAATTATTTTTGGTTATAAGTTTGTAGCTCCTCTGTGGTTCTTATGTTTGAGACACTGATATTAAGTAGGGAGTTTCACAACATTTGGATTCTGTTAGAGCTGTTTTTCTGCTGTTCCTTGACACTGTGAGTGCTGAGCAGGTCACCATACTGAAGCAAAACCAGGTGAATAATGGTCCTAAAGGTGGTCTATGGTGGAAATGAGTATGCAGGGCAGAGAAAATATTTGAGTATTTCTTGTTATGTTTGAAGCTTACTTTTCTCTTAGTTTTCATGAAATACTCCCTCAGTGACAAAGAAGAACAGTGATAGGTATTGCAACTCCTGGGGGTAAATAGTCAGCACTGTGAAGAGAAGTTCTTACTGTTTAGCAATGTTGGAATTCTTAGGTTTCTTTCACAGTCTAAAAGTCTTAGTTTGCATTAACTACTTCAACTTAAATTAGGTATTTACCTTCGGTAGTAAGTGCTACAATAATTGTCTAAGAAGTTGGATGAGGACAGTAACTCAAAACTTATATTTCCTGAGGACTTTAGAGCTCTCTCTCCTGCAACAGCAATCTTATCAAGGAAGGGTCGAGGAAGCAAGAAGATACAGACTGTGCTTAGAAACACAACAGTAATACAATTAGCATCTGTGGAGTGCATGTAGTAACATGGTTTCCTCGGATGTACAGTCCCTTCCCAGAAGGACACTGGGAGGGCAGCAGCGGAGTGAGGGCTGACAGCACAGCTGTCTCCAGAATCTTTAACCATGTCCGGAAAGACATTTTTCTCGATCTTGTTCATCTAAGGTAAAAACTGTCATGACTTGGCGTACTTTAGTGGCACTAGCTTCTGTAATCATGAGACAATTGAATTCTGTGTTGATTTACATGAATTGAGACAAGCTCTGCTGCCTTGCTCTTTCTTTCTACCTAAATTGGATTATAAATGCTTCCTGCTGAGTGATACAATGAGGCTGAAAGTAGTGGTAATCTATGGCATGTTCACAGAGGACACTTCTGCAAGGGGTTCAACTCTGCACAGAATAAAGAGAGGATGTAAAGGAAGTTAAGTAGCACCTGGTTTTGCAAAGATGAGCTATTGAAGTATGAACCCATTAGGGAGAATCTTACAGGCAAATAAGATTAAGAGGAATATAAGTGAAGACATTTGGCAGTTTGCTCCTCTTCTTGATGAAGTTGTGTAATTTACACGTTAAAAAATATCTGCATTGGGAAAAAACCTTGTAGATAGAAATATCTAAAGCTAAAGCCATAATAAAGACAGAAGTCATCTGTAGGACTTCAACACAGGGAATCCTTTTTTCCACAAGATGGAGCTGTGTGATTTCTGCTCTTGGAAGCGACTCAGTCTGTCAGTAAAGGATTCTTTGATTCCTGTAACAAGGACAGAAGAATCACAGCGATCTATCATTGCTTTCTTACTCTGATGATAATAAACTGCTGCAATTTAACTCGGGATGGTTGTTTGGGAGCTAAAAATATTGAATTTAACATAAAAGCCTCTGGATCTAGGAGAGAAACTATCTTTAGAAAAAAAATCCATTACCTTTCTCTATGAAGAGCACAGTAATTTGCCTGGTGTGCAGTGTCCTATCAGTTATCCTTTATTTACTCTGATGATGACTGCAATGCAGATTTCTTTGGAATGATTTCTTATCTTTTATGCACTGTAACATCTGCATGAGGGAGGGATATGATTGCCTAAGTGATAATTCAAACAAATATTCTCAGTAGCAGTGATGGACCTTCGGTTCTGGAGTGTTTATTAGTCTGAGCAGATGTAAATGTAGTAATTCATCAGCAGAATGGAACAGTGTCTCTGAAAGCAGTGTCTGAAAAAGATCAAGGAGTCATAGTAGGAAAACAACTGAACATGAGTGCCTGGAGTGACAGGAGTGAGAGGGAATTGTTTTCTTGGCTGAGATGATCACCCAAACAAAGGCCTGGAAAGACAGGATTATTTCCACAACATACCAAGGATCTCTTCATTTACTGAGTGCCAATAACCTGAGGTATGTCTGTAATAACCCAGGTGCCACCTGTATAATTACTGATAGAACTGATGTAGGCACAGCTAAAGAGCACACGATTGTGCAAAAAGATTCAAGAGCACTGCAATCCCGACCTGCTTGAAGTCACACTGGCAAATGTAACTAGCAACTTGTCTGCAGCACTGTTACATCACACTACACCTGATACTTTCTGATCTTTTCCTGATTTTTTTTTTTTAATGTTTTGGACTGTAGTAGTATAATGTTTACAAACACTTTGCAAGCTCTAAAAAATGATCTGATTATGGTTGATAAATATAAGCCTGGTTTCCAACTTGATTATGACCACTTGAGCTATGACTCCTTTCTTCATTTAATTTTGTTGCTAAAATCTAGCTTCTCTAACTGGTTCCTAAGCGTACCTGCACCCACTCCTCCATTTCTTTGCTGGTGAGAAGCAGAACTGTGGTTGTTTCTGAATTACACGCGAGTGGATACATACACAATGATCAGTCTGCTGGTATGTCAAGAATAACAGATAACTGCTGAGCTTACACAGCAATATTTTCCTCGCTGGGAAGGCTCATGTCAGTCTTCATCTCCTACTCATCTGTCAGTTCTCATGGAAACTTGGAACTTGGTATCTTTGAGACCAGGTCCTTTTGTCAGATTTGATCAAAATTAGCCGATTCATTGGAAAGTTAAGAAGGAGGGGATGAGAACTGACAGGCTGACAGTGCATCTGTGTAATTTGTTTCCATACAAAGCTGGCATGGAAAATAGTTGTCTAGTTTTCCAAGTAGGCAATCAGAATTCAGAAACCTGCCTTTATCTGAAGCTTTCAGAAATTCACAGCAGTTAATGTGCAGAACTTACTGTGTTGCAAGTCACAACCTGGAGAGTCATCATCTCGGGTTTGTGCACTTATATTTGAGTTCATGGATATGGATGATCTGATATCTGATGACATTTACTACTGGAGAACCCCCTGAAGGTTAAAAACTAGATTGTAAAGCAAACTCTCTTTCAGACTGCTCATCCAACATAAGCCAGTTTTGGAAAAAAAAGATTCCAGCAATGCCAACAGTGGAGTGTTGACCGTCCACAAACATTTTTCCTGTGACAAATGTTTTAGCAAAAGAGAAAAGCTGAAGGAAACAGCTGACAGCGGACGACAGCCATGTTTTTACATCTTCTTAAGCTGGAATATACATTTTGATATAACAAACCCAGCCCATACCTTTAAGATATAACTAAAGGAAGCTAATGCTTTTCTGAGCGTTGCTGGGTGGAGCAGGGAGATGGTGTAGTTACAGAACTGACAGTCTGTGGATGAAAGCTCTGTTGCAGTTAGAAATTAATGTAACTTACTGGGTTTGTCTTCTCTTTGACTATGTGTTTCGGAAGGCAGGGAGAGCAAATGACTTCTTTTTTAGAGAAGTCAAATACTGCAGGTGCTGTGTAAGAGTGAAATCCCAACTGCACGCGTTCTTAATTGACATGAGATAAATTGAACCACAGAGATGTTTTGTTTTTCCTGCGGGACAACTTCTAGTTTGTAAGAACAATCTTGCTTTTGAAGAAGCTGTAAGAAAGGATGCTGTAGCAGGAAACAGATTTTTGACCGAGTGCAGTACTCCAGGTACACAGAGAATTATCTTCATCCTATCTCTTGAGAAAGATACGATCATGTATATTCTATTGCAGAATCATCTGAAAGGATGGAAGCTCCTCCATCTACTGGTGGGAAATGCACGGTGCTGCTTGGCTGAGATGTACTTGAAAGATTTTCTGAATAATGCACGTCAGTGATGTGCATTAAATTGCATCCCACGGGGGAGCGCAGGAGAGGGGCAGCTCGAATGGTCGGGTGTTACTTCTGTGCCTCCAATGAGCAACATTGTAACTGAAACACAAAAGCCAAGTGTGTGGAATGCGTAATATGAAAAGGAGGCATGCAGTGACAGGGAGAGCTTCCGAAGTAACTTAAGGAAACAAATGAAGGTGCTTTATTGGCAGGTAAGTATAGTTCAACCTACACACTTCAATCAAGCCAGCAGGAGAGTTTAATAAGTGATAATAAAGTGTGAAAGGTTGCTTTCTGAGGCGGGTGGGAAGATGTTCTTACTGCTAGTAACTATGTGTCCAGCAAGCAGACATCAAAACAGTTGCTCTATGTTTTGCACAGTGGCACTCAAACTCGGGAGCATTTGGGGCTAAACTGAAGCCGAGTTCACACTTTTGATCCGGTGAGCTCGAAGTTCATGGAGTAGGAGATGTCAGAAACAGTAATTGGGCTAAGAAAAATATCCACCTTCCTGCTTTGCATCTATCCTGCCAGCTATCAGGCTGTATGGCTTAAGGAACTTGAGAGTTTATTTAACTAGAGTGAAGGAGCTGTCCCATGTACCTGCAAAAACAACATGCGACCTGTTTTTATCTTGGGACTTGGGTGCAGAATTTCTTTACTTTTGGGGTTTTGTTATCTGGAAAATTGAGTACTTTTTGATCAGGAAAACAGGAACCTCTTTTCTCCCAATGAAATAATCTTGAGACCTGTTTCAGCAGCAGCAGAATTTTGGTCTGCTGTTAGCTATCCAGCAGGGTGACCACACGTCCTTCAGTGGGGTTATACCTCAGTTTCTCTGGCCTATTTCAGCATGTTAGATTGATTATTCCTGAAAAACAAGAGGAACAAAACCATGTGAGGTGCAGTTAACCTGTAATAACTCCATGTAAAGGCAAGACAAAATGAAATGTAATCCCTGTCTATTTAGGATGTGGCTAATATATCATGGAACATTTTTTTCCGCATACAGAATCCACTTGAAATAAAAAGGTAACGGAATAATCCCTGTTGTGCTCCTAGTCGGCTGTCTATGGGTGCCTATGGTCTTTGTGTATGAAGAGAGAAATGCCTCAAACACTTTGACTCCAAAAGTAGCATTACTTTAGAATAAGTACTGTGACACAAAGAGTCAGTGTTATTGAAAGTCGCCTCTAGCAGAACGTGGAGGAAGCTTTTGTGTGAAGTGTGCATCTTGCTGTTTTATTCAGTGTGGTTTTTTATTTGAAGAAGCAGTCTGTTTGATTGACAGCATTCTGCCCAGTGGGTGTTGAGATCCAGTATCTACCCTTATCACTTGCTGTTATAAGGATTTCTGCATGGAGTTAACTATTAGAGGGAGAACAGAGCAAATAGTAAATCAGCACAATTTTAGTTAGTTGCTATATGCATGTTGGAGCCCTTGATTCTTTAGCAGGAGGAATTTTGCCCAGGTCTAATTTTTCATTGGTATTGGCCCCACAGGAATGGACTTTGCAGACTAATGGACGAGAAGGCATTCTAAGATCTCCTCCCTCTAGTACTCTTCTATGTTTACCACTGAGAACTCAAGCGTTCCTTTTCTGCTGGCTGAGGCCCAGAGATAGTTTCGCCCCTGCACTTCCCCCCCCACCCCCCAGCACTGTTTTCTAGAATGAACGCTACTCATACACTTAATAGGAATTGTCCAGAAGACATGTGGTATATGAATTCCATCTTCTTCCCCCAAACATAGCCATGAAATACATATTACCATACAATGAATACTTGATCAACTTAGTTATTGAGCCCTGATGTGCCCCAAATGATGTGCAAATACAATTAAGCTGTAATGAGGTGTGTCAGCTGGAAATGGAGCGTCCCGGCTGAGTACCAGGGCTTTGTCGCTGGGAATCAACGTAGCGTCGTGTTAATATTGCAGACTCATGAATTTTTTAGCTTGAGTAAATGCAAAAATCCTTCAAACTCTATCCTGTATATATCCAGTTGGCTGGAAGAATCTGCTGCAGGGTTAGGTAGCTTTCTGCTAGGATTTGTAGTTGTGTTTTCTCTCATATGTGTTCTCTTACATAGCGAGTGTTGCTTTGTTTGCCTTTCTTTGAAATGAAATGCTCTTGCCTTCTGTCGGGAGTGCTGGAACATAGTTATTTTGGAAAACATAATTAATCAGGTTAGATATTAGGAGGAAGTTTTTCACTGAGAGGGCGGTGACGCACTGCAGCAGGCTGCCCAGAGAGGCTGTGGATGCCCCATCCCTGGAGGCATTCAAGGCAAGGCTGGATGTGCTCTGGGCAGCCTGGGCTAGTGATTGGAGACTGCCCATGGCAGCGGGGTTGAAACTACAAGATCTGGAAGGTCCAGAATTCAGAACTGTAACCACAGATTCAGGATGTATAGAGAGATAAAATGAACTGCTGTCAGTCTTGGGAAAGTCTCATTTATGTTTTCAGTTGAGCAGGAAAATGCTGATGCTCTCTACTTGTACATGCATTTGAATAACTGTGTTCTAACAACCTAATGGAGACCACTGCAGATCTTGTTTATTGCTCAGTAACAAAAATAACAAAAATCCAAACTGGTAAATGCTTTATGACTTACTGTTTCACTGGGAGCTTTTATTTATCACTGAGCAGCAAATGCATAGCATGGATGCTTGCACTAGATGGTTGGTGCAAACTTACGAGTGTTAGCAACCAGGATCAATTGTTTTGGTTCCACACATTTCCAATTATAATGATTCTTTTAATCAAGAGAGGGAAAAATAAAAAACTGACTCTTTGCAATGATTGGCATCGTGTTAATAAAAAGAAGACATAACAGAAAATTGGACTTTTCAAATAACAAGTTCCTGCATTTTTGCCTTCCTTCCCCAGGTCTGGTGGAAGAGGCAGTGGTTTTCAATTGGTTTCTTTTGCTCATGCACAGTTTGGTCTGTGACATAGTTTTCGGAACTGATACCACTTCTCTTTTCAGCTGCACATCTGGTGACTGCAGGTCTTAATTATAACACTTCTAATGATCAGCTGAGTCCTTTCTTCTTACAGTGTGTAAAAACAGGATACAGACATCAAAGACTGCTTCTGTTATCTCCGATCATTCAGTAGCACTGAAGCGTAACAGTGCAGAAGTGAAATATGAAATCAGAACACCACAAGAAAGTGCAGGCTTTCTTTTGTTTTCGATCAGTGATGAAGTCTTGTGCTCACTTCAGACTTTTTAATCTTCTGCACATTGGTCTCAAGGGTTTTTTTTTTATTTTTATTTTTATTTTTTCTGTGGATATTAAAAAATGAGAAGAATTTGCATCCAGTGCTCTGTGACAGGGCTAAAATGCCTTTTGGTTTTCTTTCTTTCCTTCTGTTTAAACGTTTTCTTCTGTAGAATAATTTCCAACATATTGATGATCTGAAGATTTTTTTGCATGTTGAACAAATTTTTCTTTCATTTGCTGGAAGGTTCTGTGTGCTCTCATGCCACATACAAATATTCCACTGTCTGCTGTCTGTACAGTTACAGCTGGAGCAGTACACAAAATGCAGTCATCACTGGCAGTTTCACAGCCATGTTTTTGTGGCAATGCTGTGTCCTCTGTGACATTTGAGGATTGATGGGGTAGCATCATAGTCTGTCATGGTGTTACCCCTTCAGTGTATGCATGCTTGGGAGCAGTTAAGTTTTAGCATTATTGGAGACTGATGAAATATAAAAACCAGGGGTTTACTTAGGGTACAGTGGATAGCTTACTCAAAATAAAAAAAAGAACCTGGTCTTGGAGAGAGCAAGATGAAAATGGCTGCCTTTTTTTCACTGATTCCTGTCCTGCTTTGTTTCTAAATCAGAATCTCTTTTTAGTTCCAGACATCCTTCTTCATCTATCTTGGCTCAAGTTAATTGGAGGAAGAAAACTTTTATATTTACAATTTGGTAAGATGAAATATGTCAGCTTGTTTAAGGCTGATCTTTCTCAGTTCCATTGTTTGCCTGACAGTTTTGTGGCTGTTGATGTTACCTGCTGCTTCCATTTTTGTACAGGTCACCTGAATCATTAGTGGCTATAACGTGTTCTTTGCTTTTCTGCCTTCTAAATCTTGTGCCCTGTTCTACTCTGCTCCTATACATACAATACCTCCAAATCAAAGTAGGGTACAAAAGTTACTGGAACAACACCATGAAAATACAGTTTGAAGTAAATTTTAGCTTTTGGAGCATTCCTCCTCCACTGCTGGTTTTGTTCCTCGGTTGTTTTAATCTCTGCAGTTGATTATGGAGGGTGCTTCCGAGTGCTCATTGTCACCGTAGCCAGAATAGCAAATGCTTCGTGTCTGCAGTGGCTGGTCTGAGCTTGCACCACTACTTCAGTCCACAGCTGTGTAGGTGTGTGTTCAGTTGTGGTTTTCAGCAGAGATGAAGGAGTGCAGGTATTCTTTCTGCAGCACTGTGGGTTTTTATGTTTGATGTTTAATATCTGTGTATTGCACCCATACTTTATCTTGGCTTTGGTCTGGTACTGATTGCAGAAAGGTGCTGTGGATGGCTTTAATAAAATTTTTTTCTTTTATCTGATAGTATTGTCTTCTGAATGCTGAAGTGATGCTTTCTCCTGTCATGAGAACAGTGTTCAGTAAGCTGGAGCCTTCAATAAATAGTTACATGAGAACAGGCTGAATTTGTGCACTGCAATTTACTGTAGAATATATTCGTCACCTTCCTTCTCCATCATTCATGAGAGCTTATCTATGATCCTGAAAGACTTAATGGAAATATTTAATGGAACATACATTTGCTGAAAAATACAATGCTTTGGATATACTTTAGGTAGCTGAGTGCACCCAGGTTGCTTCAATACTAACTTCTGATGAATCCAAAGTAGTACAGAAATAACTGAAGATAATACATCTCCAGGTGATTCATGTCAGTGCAAGCAGGTGATCTGTTTGTAATATAATTTTTCTAATTTTAAAGATTTATTTTACAAAAAAAAAACCAAACTATAAAAATCAATTAGCTACTACATATGCATTAAACTCAAGTGTATACACAAGTAAACGAAATAATACATGTTCATCATTTACTGTGGAAAAATCCCAAAGAAATAGCTGCATTCTGACCTCAGTACGTAATGTGGGATAGAAGGACACTAAGAAAGTGCTGCTTTGAAAAGAAGTATACGGGAGCCTCCTTTCTGCTGTGACTGCCGTGTGCTGAGTGCTGTCAGCAGTCACAGACTACAAATAATCACAAGAGAGTAACATTTAAACTACTTTGCACTTGATGTGCACTCTTGATAACTCTTTCATTGTTGTTTACTAAAAACCAGACCAAACGATTTCTGTTATGGCTCCTCAGTCTGCCTGTTCTAGCGAGGCACGACATGGCAGAAGGGTGGCAGGGACATATTTTGTGAAGTAAGCAGTGTTAATTCTTTCTGATTTCTGGAGCTGCGGCCGTGTCCTGGAGCACTCTGCAGCACTAGCAGCGGGTGGGTTTTTGCCCATAGTATCTTTCAGTCATATTAAAAAATAACTTTTCCTATTAGATACAGCTTTTAATATCAAAATCACATTTCACACAAATGAGGTCTGTCTGTTTTTCAGAGGTTCTGAGTTCTGATGTTGAGGGAAATGGTACGCTCCCACCAGACTGTGTTTGTGTCCTCTCTGGGCTCATAATCTTCAAAGTCACTGTCAATTGCTAATACTCAGATATAGAACTGAGAGAAAATGAAAATTATTTTTCTCACTTGCTGGAAAACTCCTTAAGAACGTGAAATAGAATATTCCAAGTTAAAAATGTATTGTATGATAAGCAGTAAATCCATAGTTATATTTCTGGGACTTGTTTTCCTGCACACAGTGGCGTTTCCAGGGTGATGAAAATCAAATGAGCTACTTACACCGTGTAACTTGTACACTAGCACGCAAAAATCTGGTTGGAGGCTAAATGTTATGTATTAACCACAGCATTATACTGGCACAGGGATTTGTACACTGGTCTATTTGTTGCACTTCAAGTACTGTTTTTGGTTTGTTGTATTATAGTTTGGACTTAGTATTTAAAAGCAGCTGACGTGCAGTCCGAAAAAGTGGATGTGGATGATGGGAGGAGTTCAGAGATATTTAGGACTCTTTCCCTATGTGAGCGACTTGTCTTCCCTTTGGATGTGGAAAGACGTGATGTACAGCTAGCCACTCGATCTTGTGTAATTGCTGGCTCCAGGAAGTTTGGCTGTAACACTGAGCTGTTGCACAGTGTCTTGTCGGCTATTTGCAGACGATACTGAAGTCTTTGTTTGGGAGATGCTGGGAAATATAAAACTGTATTATAATCAGTTTGGAACAGCAGTTTTCTGCTGCCTGCCTTCTCAAGGTACATCCTGACAATAGTGCAGATGCACTTCTAAAATAACGTGGGTGGCTGTTTACAAGTCTGCAAGCAACCTTCACTCCCTGCAACTGTTTTCAGGGAACAGTCAGTGACAGATGCCCTAGAAATAACTAAGCAGAGAGAGTATGTGTTGCTATGGAAGCTATTTTACTGCTTGATACACCCTGTATCATCCAATTTAGAAGAGCTCTGAAGCCAGTCAAATAGCATATTTTTCTTCTTGTATTTTTTTTTCTTTTTCTTCCCCCTCCTCTCCCCTTTTTTGATTAAATTTGCCTTTGGGGGCAAATCCTATGAATCAGAGCATAGCCTCAGCAAGCTGAGACCTCCAGGAGCTACAAAGAGGTAATCTAAGCCTCGTTGTAGCTACTCAGCTACTTGGCAGCTGCTTCGCCACTTTCCAAGGCTGCATTTACTGTTCATTGCGTGCATGTTTTTAGAAGGCAAACTGCATTTTGTGGCAGTTGAGCTTCCAGGTCTGGTACAGACTTAAGGCAAAATCTTTTACTTGAGGGTGATTTCTGAGTGCCAGTTTCCCAGGTTTACACAAACTGCTTCTTTCTCCCACTCACTCTTGGTATAATCTTTCTAGAAGTGCTGCTCAGCAAAACTTTGTAATGTCTTTTTCCAGTTAGCACGGCACTAAATCCTAAAAGCAAGCAGCACTGTCTGAATTGGAGCCATTGCTGCTCTCCACTGCCCCAAGGCTGATGTGGGACGGGAAGGAGTTCTGCCTTTTAGAAAGGAGGTGGGTTTCAGGGATCCTACTCCTCTTTTTGTTGCAGTGAAACTTTGGGTACTGGGGCAGAGAAAAACGGAATTGGTTGCTGTATTGGAGCTAAGGAAGAGTAAACAACATCACTGAGTTAACATCTGTATTTTTTCATTTTTTAGGAGTTACATAATCTTTACTACTCTTCTTTTCTCTCCATTTTTCCTTGTGCTTGCGCAGCAGTGCAGTTAATAAGTTTGTTACAGCTTCTCATTTTTGTAGTGGTGAGCAGCTGCTGGTTTCCTTGAGCAGAGGGTGTCTGTGAGGGCCCAGCAGAGGCCAGCACCAGGCTCAGCTGGAAATTTAGAATAGCTGAAGCAGTTCTGTGTTAAGAATTTGGAATATTGACAGTTTCTGAACAACCACTTGTGACATATAGGAGATCTTCTCGTGATGAGGAGACCTTATAATTAGATCCTTAGGGAATTGAATGAAATGTGACTCCATTCTGCCCTTTCAAATAAAATGTGGCCTTGTTAATTAATCAACTGTAAGAATATCAGGTACGCTTACATGAAAGTTGCTATTAGTGTTGGCAAAAAGGTTGACAACTTTAGCTAAGACCACAAATGAAGGTGAGAACAGCAGTGATTAATCATTCCTTTACTTGAAGGTGGTTTTTAGTTAAACCCATCCTCCTATTACATGAAGCTGAAAGCTTGTTAATGGCCTAAAACTTCTTTCTGCAATGCTCTTAAGTAGTTTGGGTAGATCACAAATGTTACTTCAATTAAATCTTAATAGCACAGAGTTAGTGACTTTCTGATGTAGCCAACAAAGTATTAATTCCTCTAGTGTGAGTAATGTTTTGTGAAACTGTGCTATGTAAAGAAAATGAGAAATATTTTCTTCAGAGCAGCAACCTGAAGGCAGAGTACAGCACTGTGTTCCCTCCTCTGCCACTACTCCTCACAAATTCAGCTGTGAGGGCAAGAACATCAGTATCTCACCTCTTAACAGTGGGTGAAATACCTTTTCAATGTACTCTTGTGCAAACTTAAACCATCATAGAATCGTAACCACAGAACGGCCTGACTTGAAGAGGACTTCAAAGACCATCTACTTTCAACCCCCCTGCCATGGGCAGGGTCTCCAACCACTGGCCCAGGCTGCCCAGAGCCACATCCAGCACTGTGGTTTTAGTTCAGAAATAAACATCCCCTATACATCAGGAGTGGTGTTTTGGTGTCCAACGGTAGAGACGGTGGCAGGGCAAACACGGTAGTCAGTGCTGTCCATATTCCTCACACCTTTTCTATGGCAGACTAATAGTAATATAATATAATATAATAATTCAAGATAGCAACAAGGATACCACACTAACATCCTGCATCAGCAAGACACTTTGCCACGTGCATAGTTAAAAAATGCAAGCTACAAGACAAAAAGAATTTTATTGTTAAATATTTAAGTCTAGAGAAGAAAGTGATAACTGTGTTACACATCCCATGTGTACAGGGTAGGTAGATTTGAGTGTATGTATGTATAAACTTTCTCCAGTATGAATGTGTGTCCTTGAAGCACCATATCAAACCAGAAGGAACAGTCAGGGAATTCTGATAATATCTTAAGCTATACCTGTGAAATCAGAGTTTCATGGTCTCCAGAGCCTCAGTGCTTGTGACTTCGTGGCTCTTACTGTACCTTATCTGTCACTATGTAAGTGTTCTGACTGCTGAATTTCAAACTTTGTCCCTAGCCAAAAGCTCAAGCTGATTAAGAATTAGATATGTCGACCTAATAGCCAACACTTTGTTGGATATAACTTGGTGATGCTGAGTTCAGGGTTTCGTAATGCCTCTGCTCTTGGTAAGTAGGTGGCAGCCCCTTCCTCCATCCTAAAGGTTTGGTTCCAAGGTACTGGAGCAAATACTTCATTTTCATTTCTGATGTTAAAAATGATTCGGGGATGAACTGTTTCATATTTTCCAGGAATGAGTTGTTACAATATTTGTTTAACATCTGTATGCTTTTGGAACACACCAGTGTGTATGGTCTTCCTTGTCAACCTCCAGTAAGCCACACGAGGACCACATGTCCCCCCTCCCATCTTTGTTATATAAAAATGGCTTGCTTTTGAGAATAGTGAGAAACTCTCACGATCAGACATCGAAAACAAAATGGCAGCTATTCAGAGAAGCTTGGAGAGGTAGATGATTTAAAAAAACAACAACTGTGGAGGCAGACATTGGGAATCCTACCCATTATGGCCTTGAATATTGCAAACCATCCTTAGAATGTCCACATGTGCATAGGTTATGCCAGACTCCCAGTACCTTGTGCGTACAACATGCATTTCAAACTCCAGTTTTGTGTTTGTTTTTCCTCCTGTTTTAATGAGAGATCTCAGGGCACATATTCTTGCTGTATTTCTTTACAGTGTTTGTACAGTGAGTTCCCAGTGTTGATGGCTCCTCTGTATGAGGACTAAGGACTCAGACACCAGTATCTACCAGGCATCTCTGGATGTTGGTGGACCAGAACTATGACAGTCTGAAAATTCATCCACATTTGTCGTGAATAACGTTCTTCTGACTGTAGGATTCCCTGTTGCAATGGAGTGTGCTGCAAAAGAAATGCTCGTTTAATGTGGGGTTGAATCACTATAGTTACCAAAGATTAGAAGAAAAATCTCAAATTATAATCATTTGTCATTTTATTCTCTCCAGTAAAAAGTGTTTGTTTTTCCTATGCAAATATAATTTGGTAGTGGTGGTCAGTTAAATGGAGAAGATTTCTGGCAGAAAAGTGGGGATTGAATTGCACTGCAGTGCTTGACTTGAATAGTTTTTTTTTTTTTTTTAAAGCTGTAAATGATGAAGTGTGCACACACATGTTTTAAAATGCTCAATACTACAGTAAGACAAGCTGTTTCTGAGAAGCTGAGCCATACTTGTCTGAGCAGACTCTCACTGGACTAACCTTTAATCAGCATAGGTAGCAGATGCTGTACAGCAATAGGATATGAAGTTGGACGGAGACCTTCCAGGCAGGCCAGCAAGGCTGTGAAGAGGCAGTGTGAGATGTTTCGTTTGAACAAAGTCTTGCACACATGTCCTAACTGTAAAGGTTGAATGCCTTTTGAGCTGGAAGGGGTTTATAGATTCTGACATGACATCCTGAAGCAAAAATAATGCAGGCTTCTTTCAATAGCACTGTCTGCCTCATCTGAGTCTTTTTCCACTTCATAAAGAACATTAATCTCCTATGTGGTGTGGCAAGGCTCCAGTTGTCTGCGCAGGGGCACAGGCACTGTCTGCCCCTGTAAACTCATTTCCACATGAAGCATTACTTGGGTAGAGATAGCAGTTCAGTAGTTCCTCTATAGTATTTATTCTTAAGTATCAAATGTGTTCATGCAGCAATGAAATAAAGAGGTAGGGAAGAAAAAAGTTGAAAAGAACAGAGCTAGACCTAATTATATGAGGAAAAAATCTTTCATAGGGGGATTCTGTTCAAGGAGAAAGGGATGTGCAGAGCCTACGCCAAAGCTGTTCTAACGGTTCTAAACCTCCTTCAGTTCCATTAGATGGGTCATGAGGCTGAAAATTAGGGGTGTGTGGATCTTCTCTAGTCCTGGTGATGATTTTCTGACGTGCCTCCCTGTGCTCAGTCGCTCAGTCTTCCTGTTCAAAGATCACTGGTTCTCAAGTCCATGGGCTCTTGACTTCCAAGTAGGATTAGCTTTTGGAAATCATTATGCAAGCTGGTCCTGAAGCACTGCTTAGTAGAGAAAATTGCTTTGGTGATCTAGACATGACATTTTTCTTTAAAAAGGGCTGTCTTTATTAAAATGGAGTTCCTGCCAGCTGGAGCCACGCCACTGCTTCAGGTCATACCAGATCCATCGCTGGGCTCTGCAGTTGGTGTCAGGACCCACCATGCTTCCTGCTGTACTTGGTGAACTTTCTCTTGGCACTGTGTTTTGTTGTCTTACGGCACGTTTTTTAGGAACTTCTGTTTAGGGAAGATCTCTAAGTTGAGTAAGAGCAACTGAGGAAATAAATGCATACCACAAGGGATTTCTTTATGTTAGTTTTTCAAATCAACGTGTTAGGTGATTTGAAGATGATCTGATGTTCCATGTAACCACAGGGTGTGATCAGGATCTGGTTATGGCAGTAGATTTCAATATTCAGAAAAAAACAACATTATATACACTATATAAAAAGTTATCATACTCAGGAAAGGTGACATGCATATATTTTTTTTCCCTCCTAAACTGAAATAAAATTACATCAGGGAAATGTATTTCTCTGCATTTTATTAATCGAGAATAAACATGGTGCTGGTAAAATCAGCAGTGGAAAGTAATATGTCTCAAACTAGCAATCTTTTTTTCACCTTCCATTAAGCCAAGCTGAATTTCTTCTTTAAAGTCTCTAAAGTTTCAGCCCTTGAAAAACTTTTTATTTAGTAATAAGTCCTCCAGAAAAGAGGTTTACAAGGAAAAGTGCTGACACAACCTTAACTGCTGCGGCACAATTAGTTTAGCTGCAGGTTTGTTGTGATCCCAAAACAATAACAGCAAACAATGTCACGTTAAACAAATTCCCTCTGTCCTTTGTGTCATGCATTCCCTGGATTATAACTCTCATCATATGATTTTGTCCATGTCAATCAAACTTTTTAATATCAAAATTGCATCCAGCTATTTAACTTCAATAAATAAACACTGAGATTAGAGTGAGTTGGGCAAAGAAAAAGAGAAAAGCACAGAATAAATACATCTTAAAGGAAATATCAACAGTAACCATTAATGTGTGTGTTACACTCAACACTGTGTAGTGCTGCTTTTTTTTTGTTTAGACTTCTTTTCTTTTCTTTTCTTTTCTTTTCTTTTCTTTTCTTTTCTTTTCTTTTCTTTTCTTTTCTTTTCTTTTCTTTTCTTTTCTTTTCTTTTCTTTTCTTTTCTTTTCTTTTCTTTTCTTTTCTTTTCTTTTCTTTTCTTTTCTTTTCTTTTCTTTTCTTTTCTTTTCTTTTCTTTTCTTTTCTTTTCTTTTCTTTTCTTTTCTTTTCTTTTCTTTTCTTTTCTTTTCTTTTCTTTTCCTATGAGCACGCAGTTCTGTCTCTGAGATGCAGGATGTAGCTTGGTTCTGTCCAAGGTTTGATCATATTTCTCATTCTTCCATACAAATGCTTTCTTGTACCGAACACACAGAGAACACAAGAGTTTCTCTTCACAACTCTTTTCAACATTCAGATGCTTTAAGAGTTTATCTGTGCTTGCTGTATGTGAGAAGTTCTTTATAGAGAGGGAGGTGAGTGCTGGGCAGGCTGCACAGAGAGGCTGTGGGTGCTCCGTCCCTGGAGGTGTTCAAGACCAGGTTGGATGGGGCCCTGGGCAGCCTGGTCTACTACCAGCCCTGGAGGTCGGTGGCCCTGCCTGTGGCCAGGGTTGGAACCTGCTGATCCTTGTGGTGTGCCCTCTAACCCAAGGCGTTCTATGATATGGGGTTGGTTGCCTTGTCACCTGCTCATCACTCCTGCTTGTTACTGCACTGTGCTGCATACTGCTCCTCGAGAGATGCATCCTGTTGTATTCACCTTAGTGTGTTGCTTTATTTTTGCTCTGTGTAATCATCTGTATTAAGTTGGGGAAAAAAACCTCAGTAAGGATGTAGCAATTGAACAGTTTTATTATCACAGAGGATCTGAGTCTCTTTGGTTCCTTTATTGTATGCTGATAGTCTCAATATTCTGAGTGTGAACTCTCTCCCTCCTATGAGAGGACAGAGAAGTGGGTCCAGCAGTACTAGATGGGGTGGAAGTACAGCTGTTGTGCAAAATGCATTTTATATCTTCAGCGAGCGGGGATGGCTGCTTTGCAGAATGTGTGAGTGTGGAGAGCGCTAGTTAAAAATTTCCCCAGTGAGTTTTTGTTTGAGTGTTTGGCAGGAACAAAAGAGCAGTTTCCACAACTGAATCTGTGCTTGTTGAGAATGAACTATGTTTATATGGAGGCGAGAATCCAAGCTCAAATATTTTTTTTTCCCTTGATTATGATGCATTTCTCCTGTGAGGTTCCTTCTCTTGTATTTTCTATGATCTGCCCCCATTCTCGCAGCCCATATGGAGGGAAGAACTGAGTCATAAACCAGAGTATTTTGGTGAAAGATAAAACCAAGCTGTTGTAGTGTAATTTGCTAGAATATGTCTTACAAACACCTTGAGCATGATACTGCCTCCCTCTCCCAGCATGTCATTCCTTTTGTCTAGTTTGGTCTAAGAGTATAGACAACAGACTGCATCCTCTTCATATAAATGACCGCTCCTGTCAAAGGAGGCAGAGAATCAGCTTGTGCTTTGATCTTCTTTGGGTTGGAAAGTTCCTATGTGCCTTTTGCAAAGGTATGTACTGGATACCAGTGACACAGCTGCATAATAAAGTTTGGGTTTCAGCAATCACTGTGAGTAAACACAGCAGGAATTTCCAGGGCTTGTGTAAGGAATGAATGAGATGATGGAAATCCAGTTTTTAGTTGACACCAGTATATGATAACTCTTCTCAGCCTTTAAATTGAAAGACGGATTAGCAGCTGTTCAAGAATGTTTCTTGAACGCTTGAGAAGGGGTTGATGGTAAATCCAACAGTGGCATCTGTTGAAAAGTTTTACTCCCCAGTCGAAGAAGTGGCAGTGGTTTATCCAATGTAGAAGTCAGCAGTGGTGCACGCTGCAGGATGGAGGTATTCATGTAGTCACACAGGGGCCCTGGTACCTGCCGAGGAGCTGGGAGCTGTAATGCCTCACTGAACGTGAATTGCCTTAGATTTTCTTGCTCTTTGAGCTGTACTGTCTGTAATTCACTTTTTTAATCCTGAAGCAATGCTGTAGTGACAGAAAGTGACATTACCTCCTGTGCAAAGAGATCGTTCTTCCTGCATTATTTCACCACTATCAGGTCCACTGTGAGACAGCTCCTCCTGAACTAATCTGTAGCCTACAAAGCAGCAGCAGCACACAAATGGTTCAAAAGCATCATTTGTATTGGCTGCCTCTCCTCACCTGAGGGGCACGATTCATCAGTCACTTCTCTGGAGCCTCAGCCAGGCTCAGCCTGTCTGCCATCACTTATTTATATTGCTGGTAAATTGTTTACAGGCAGGCTGAGTGTGTTTGAATTATGAAAGCCCAGAAGCAGAGCCAAACCTGCTGCTGCCAGTAGCTCATCTACAACAGAAGTGAAAGCTTTTATTGCATAGCTGAGTGGCAAAGGACTGTTGAGGGCTTTGTGTATGAGACCTTTGAGATCGATTGTTCTGTTTTGCTGAGTGAAGCAGTGGGGTTGAGCTCAAGGTTTATGCATGGTAATTTGGAAGGCTAAAGTATTTGGGCAAGTAATTACCTTTATTTAGCTTCAATGGTAGCGGGGCTGGAGGACCTCCATGCTTCCGTTTATTTATTTATTTATTTATTTTAAAATGGGAAAAAGAAAAGCAGAGATTTAAGAGCTTCTTCAGATCTAGGACTATGGCTGCTTCTCAGTTGTGCTTCTCTGGAATACCACAAGAAAGCCTTGAACTGCATTACTCATTTATTTTCGTGCTATGTGCAGACAACAGACTTCGTTGGTGATAAGTAGATATTATCAAAGAATCACGGGAAAAATCACACACGGACTGCTTTAGACCTTTAATTTACCCAGAAATGATACTGAGAATAGCCTTGATATTTTTTTAAAATTGGACTGGAATGTCTATGTTGGTGGACACAAGATCATAATTAGAAACACAGGGAGCAAATAGAGGTGCAGAGCTTATTTGTTACTGAAAGGAAAATGACGTGATCGCTGTATCTTTCTGATTCGTATTTCACATGTCAGGGCCCATGAGAAGGGCAGTGTGAGCTCTTTCTATTCCAGGTACTGATATCCTGATCAGGAAGTGATATACTAAAGAATGTTTTATATACAAGGCAGATATTTTATTTTGAGCAAACAACTTATTGTGAATATGAAGTGTTTTTGGATACGGGATAAAATTGGAGCGTGATTAGCTAGTAGTAAAAACCATTCCATATGTGAGTTGGATGAAAACATTTTCTCCTAGTAGTGGAATATCATGTTTTCTGGAATTTCTCCAGTGCTTACTGTGTGTGGGGTTCATTTGCAGAGCAGTTTGGTGTACTTGTACTACATTCATTTTGAAAGAAATGAAACAGGAAATACTGTCCCGGGTGTGCTGATGCTTAATGGAGAAGCAAGAGTCCGAACCGGCGGCACGCTGCCTGCACAGCTCTGGGTCACGTTTGTGGTGGGGACTTTCCGCCCGGAGGATGAGACTAAATTTGATTTCAAGTGAAACATTTGAGCATTGTATAATAATAATCACACAATGGAATAATAGCAATAATAACAAAATACAATGCACGTATAATGTATCATGTACTTTACATTCCAGATACATGGAATTCTGCACCAGCTGCTTAAACCTCCTGACTCTGTACTGCTGTGTGAAGTTGTTTGATAAAGTGTACATAGCCAGAGTGAACTGATGCTTTACCAGTGAGCCGGGGAAGCGCAGTGATGAGCTGAATTTCTTATTTGCAGAAGACAAATGGAGATTATTTCTTTAACTAGACCTAAGACTACAAAGTTCAAGAGCAAACCAGTGTCATTCTGAGTACTGTTTTAAAAAGTGGTATTGTTAAATGTTTTCTTTGTTTCATCCTTTTCGCTTTTGTACTTTGGTGCTTGCTTTGATGGAATGTTAGAAGTGAAGAGACTTTAAACGCTTGTCCTTCAGTAAGCACTGAACACTTGTCCTGAACTCTCTTTTGTCACTTAGAATCCAAGCGTTGCAGTGAGGTTGGTCACTGAATGTCACTGCTTTGTCCATTAGAAACCACTGCATCTAAATTAGTCATCTGCCACTCCAGTTATTCATTTTAGCATGTCTTCTTTGGCAGTGAAACTCTTCAAGAATTTCAGTTTTTTAGAAACACAAACTAATTTGTGATGTTCGTGGGTAGAATCGTAGACCTTCTAATAGACAGAACAGATAACCTAGCAGGCATTTTCTTTCCTCTTCAGTGTATGGATGACTGCTCTTGGCATATGGGTCCTTGGAAATACACGATACAGTATGTGGAGAGTAAACTTCCTGGACAAATAACTTACCCAAAGTCACGTGGTCTCAAATAAGAACAGCTCTAGGATAGATGCCCTTGCCAGAAGTCTTTTGGGGAGTTCTTCAAGGATATGTTCTCTGTTATATTGAAGGATTTTTTTGGAAACTATTTCCCAATCATCTCTTGTATTTAACTTCCTTCGCCATGTTACTAACGAATCTGAAACTCATGCAGTGCAAGGAGCCATGTGACCCTGAGATACTGCACTGTAGGCTTGCTAAAGCAGGCTACTATCATCCAGACGACAAGAGCAGGAATGGCTAAATTGTACTAAAAATCACATATTTGGAGGAATTTTTCCTCTGGAGTTGTCAGCGAGCCATGGCCTAGTAAAGTGCAAGTGTATGGGGGAAAAGCTTGCTGAAAATGCTATATTTCAGGTGAAAACTAACATTTGGAAAAAAAACTCCAAAACAACACCCAACCTCACAAATCCAGCAAGCCGTCTTTTTCTGCAGTAATGCAATGTTTAGGGCCAGAATCTTGACCGAACCTCCCGTAATTCTTTGGCTGTTTGTATTGTTTTCAAAAAGAAGAAAACTGAAAATAGATTTGTTTTCATCCCCTAGGCTTGCTCCTGAGTAAAATCATGTTATGTTGTACTGCTGCGCTTGATTAAACAGCTGCTTTGTTTACCCGAGAGAGTTTTATCTCTGTACTGTGTGAAATGATCCCTGGTTACCGGCAATCTTTATAGAGCAATTTAACAAAGGGCAGTAAATGTTACATGTAGTTTACAGTTAGAGACACTAAGATGTGGGTGCTGTTTGGCCAATTGCAGCACTTACTTGGGGATTATGTTTTTTTTTTTTTTCTTTCATATTTTCCCTCCTCTGCTTTCTGCATATGGAGGAGATAATTCCCAAGCAGGGAGAGCTGATTTCTTAATGCAAATACGCAATTTCAAAGTTCATTACTGCTCAGATGTTTGCAAGATAGCAGTGGCTGTTCACACCCAGACAGACTGAATTAATGCATGCGGTACTGTCACGAATTTCTGCTATTGTGCAGATGTATGATTCCTGAAGCCATCTGCAGTACTGACCTGAGCTTTTGTAGAAAGTTCTGTGGAGATTTTTTAATCTTTTTAATGCCTGTGCGTTCTGTTCTGCGACCCCGACATTAAAACATGCGGCTTTGCCATTTTTATAGTTGAACAGGTAATGATTTAAGTAAAGAGAAAGTTCAGGATAATGGCGAGATTAATTAGGAAGTAAAAGCAGTGACAGTGCTGTGCTGCCTGTCCTCCCTTGGTTGCGTGTGAAGTAGGTTCCAAATTTACCACTATTTCTCATACTCTAAAACTGCACAATTCTGCCCTTTTAAAAACAATTCTGGTGAAGGTCACCCAAAGTTCTTTCTTGCATGTTGAATAACCACATGGAATCACAGAATAACTCAAGGATGTCAGGATTTAAAATAACTTGAGTTTGGATAAGAAAAACGTTATTTCAGAACTTGAGGGTCTGCTTCAATTTATA
Source organism: Oreortyx pictus (assembly GCA_036925125.1). NCBI lineage: Eukaryota > Metazoa > Chordata > Aves > Galliformes > Odontophoridae > Oreortyx > Oreortyx pictus. The sequence goes on from JAUPFR010000017.1 coordinate 16,283,988, forward strand.
GTGATTTCCGATTTAACGCATCATTACTTCTCATGTGAGGACTTTAACATACAGCTATTTAAAACAAAACTTGCATTTTCATTGCACAAAGGAACTCAAAGAAACAGGTGGGAAGGCAGGTGTTTTCCTGCTATAAATTTCTCTGGTGATTGGTGATTCACTCGTACTTCTCTCCGTAGCAGTAATGGTGTTATATATAATTCTGTGTTGTTAGACGGCCACCTGCCTCCCCGTGCTGGTCTCACTCTTATGTAATGTGCAGATATATCCACCTTTTGCAGTCGCATTTCAGTTCACTTGCTGTAAGCTTTATAATTTTAAGAACAAATGGTCAGAGTTCAGAACGTATGTAACACTGTTCCAGAATCTAAGTGCCCCTTGTGGAAACCAATGATCTGAATTCAGATCACAGTGTGACCCTAATCCTGTGCTACATAGTTCACCTCAGAAATTCACTAGTTTTAGTAGGAGAGGCATAAGATGATATGAAGATACATGTGGTGTAACTGCTGTTGTTTATAACTGAAATGATGCTGGAAAGTATATTTTCTGTATATAAAAGGGCAACTGCAGCTTCAGTTGGAGTTAGATGAGGTGCTGTTAAAGGTGATTTGTATGCACCCACACTTTTGCCAGCACTAATAAAAGGGTTTGGGTTTTCAGGCTTCTCCAGACCTTTCCCACTTCAACAGAAGAGCTGTGACAGTTACGTGCAGCATTAGCTACTAGATGCCTCTCAGAGCTCTGCCGCAGACTCTGGGAAGGGAGGGAGAACACGTTCAAAAACCAAAACCAGAAAGCAACCTCTTAAAGGCTGCTTGAACAACTGTGATGTGTTTCCATTTTACAGTCAGTAAATGTGAATTGGAATATGCCGTAGTGAAGCTGGGTGAGGTCAGGAAGCTGTCCTACAGCCTGCTATGGACTGCCTGTGCAGTTCCACCGCTGCGACCATGGGAGGTGTTCCCCCTCACACCTGGCAGCTCTGTACTTGAGCAATTCTGCAATTAATTAACAGATTACTTCTGAGAATTGCCAGGGAACTAACTGGATCCTCCTTGCATGCATTGGTTTTCATATGCCGTGGTTATGATTTAAGGAGCAAAACGCACAATTACTTGCTCACTCCTGACGTTCACAGACTTGGCTTGCAAGGTCAGCCCTTCATGCTTTGCACCTCACTGCTGCTTTTACTGTTTCCAGGAAGCTTCTGAACTTAGTAAATACCACATGAGTGCTTGCCACAGCTTTAAGGCGTAACTGTCTGCTTTGATAAAGTACAGCACGTTGCAGGGGGCTGGGGTACATGTGACACACACTGCTGGCTATCTGCTTGTTCCCTCTGCTTCCATACAGTCCCCTTCTGCACTGCATGTGTGTGCTCACGTTTGGGTTCCTACCTACTGACACGGTGAGTTAGCATTTGCCTGGCACATGAACTGTGGAGCTGCAGTCCACAGATGGGTAGCCTAAGAAAACATGATCCACTTGATGCAGATTGTTTTTAGGTTGCACTAATGTAATCTTTTTGATTTTACTTTATCCATTCTTTTCTAATGTGAAGCTCTAGTGGTCAGGGGGCTGCAGTGTGTTATGTGCTCCTTCACTCTCTGCATTTAGCCTTAGGTCTGAGGGCGTGTGCCAGTAGGAAGGCAGGTGCCACAATATAAGGAGATAGGTCTTATGCTGATTAAAAACCAAGCAGACAAATAAAAACTCTCTGAAAACAAGCAAAAGCCTTGTCTTTCAAACTTATGGAAAAATATAAAAGAGGGAGGACTGAAGAGGGAAGATAAAAAGAAACATGTTGGTTTTCTTGTGTGTTAGGAATTACTTGGGTATTTCTCACAGTGTTTTCTCAGGTGTACTTAAAATGTGTAATTGCCATTCCTGGACTGGCGACTTGCTTTGTCTGTGGCCATGAGCTACACTTGCATGATCTAGTCTGTGCTGTGTGAGCTTCTAGTTCCTGCCATGTGACAAAGCTGAGCACGGTCCCATATAGTTCAGTGAATTACTGTTGCTCTGTTTTTAAGACCCTCAGGATTGAAAGTTATTTGGAATTTGATTTAAGTTTAAATAAGGCCTAAACTCACTGCAGATAGAGGCAGTCTGAGATCTTTCTGGATTATTAACGGTTTATTATTCCTGAAGGAAAGTGGGATTGCACATACATTGCACTGCTCTGCGATCAATTGCACAAGATTCAGGGGTAGGAAAGTTTTTCTTAAATGTTTGATAGCATTACTGGAAATCATTAACTGAAACAATAAGATCATGCAATAAAACAATTCCGGGTTATAATGCACAATTAATTTCTTCTTTTGTTGCTTTGTTTTCTCTCTTTCCTGGCTTTATTGTCCCTCTTAAACAGCTTTATTGTCTGTCAGCTGGAAGGCTGGTTACTTATTGTCACTGATTCATTCCCCACATCCTCCCCCTTCCTCAGTCACAACAAGGCTGGTTGCTATTGGTATTGGTGCACCCATTCCCTGTGCTCATTGTGCCTCTGTTGCTGTAGTCGGGTTCTGCGTATTGTGCAGGTTTGCTTGGAAACCAGTGAAGTAAGTTGGGACCGATTTTTTTTGTCAGTTGAATAACAGTGAGTTTTGTAGTGAGCAGCAAAAGGAGCACTAATTTATGATCCACAGAACATGCCTTCTTGTCAGAGAGGTGATACTGCTCCTTTAACTCCAAAGTTGTGCTGAAGCCTAAATAACTGATGTTTGCAAAGTGTTTTTTTGATTCTCCTTTTCAAGAATTTTACTATTCTGCTTGAAAAGACCAAAGTTTTGTAGAGTTACTTAAAATTCTGACATTCCTGCCAACTACTCAGCCAAGGCTAACGTGAGCACTACTACTTCCGCTGTTAAAATACTTCTTATTCTTACACTTAGTGAACCACAGTTCTGCTTTATGCTCCTTTCTCCAGGGCCACTGGCACAATTTGAAGCAACAGCTATGTTAATGAGTTGTAATGAGCAATTAATGAGCAAAATAATATCTGTGATTTTCATGGTAACAGTATGTCATTGCTCTTTTGTTCCCGTTCTCATCATCTTCAGGATCTGACCTATAATCAGTTTTCTTTTCATGCTTTATTCTAAAGTATTATTATTTTAGTCAAGGCCTCATCCTCCTTTTCAGCACAGTTAAAATCAGTACTGTGAGGAACTGTGAGAGAGAAAAAAAGAAGCTTCTCATGTAACTAGTTGCCCTTACTCTCCACCTGTGTTGATAGCTGTGACATCCCTAACCAACTCCTTGCAGTCGCTTTTTCCCCAAAGCGGTGGAGTTTATAAAAATAAATGTCACCTTACAAGCTGCTGCACGTCCTGAATTCTGAGATAGGGTTTGGAAACGCATGGTCCTGATTGACTTTTAGTGTTCTCCACAGGACTCCGTGTTCCAGTGAGGATTTGAGAATCCCTTTCCTTGAGAATTTTGCTGGTGACAGCTTGTCCCATCTCCCACAGCCTGTGGGGAGGAGGTGGGATTGGTACAGTGCCATTCCTTGTCTTTGTGTGGCAACTCCTTTCTCTTTGTTGGCTTGTGCTAAAGAAGAGGCATTGATCTGCTTCTGTGGACTAAGGGTGAGAAGGGTCTTTACCAACCATCAGAATACTCAGAAGAGGAAAAACTGAAGCTGGGAAGAAGGCTGTTTCAGATATAACTTCATTTAAATAATTCAAGATTCTCAGAGCTATTTATTCTTATTCCCCAAATGGTGTTTGTCTCAAGAACTCAAGGGAATCAGCTGACTTCACTTCTGCCTCAAGGTGTATTAGGAATGAGATTCAAGAGCAGCAACTGCACTGGAAGCCAGGAAGTAATAAAGCAGAGCTTATTCTGGAATATATATATATTTTAAATTTGCAGGAGTTTGTTTTTAACAGGGAGCAAACTGTATCCTTCTATGAACTTCAACACCCCAGAGAATTCCAGTTTACTTTAGTGAAAGAAGGAAAAGTTGGTGCGTTTTGATTACTTACTCCATTTCTGTACCTCTGAGCTGATGTTTCCTCATGGAGCATACAACAGTTAGAGCACATCCATATTGTCTTGCATGTTGCATTGTGCACAGCCATTGTGAGATCCCCTTCTGCTCTGGATGGGCAGGTTTGAGCCCTGGCACCAGACAGTTCGTGCAGGCATCACAGCTCAGTTTCCCAAAGCTGTTCAACAACATCAGCGTTTCTCTCTGCTCAGGTCAGTCACTCTCTTGCTGAGCAACTCACCCAGGATCATGCAAAAAACAGATGTAGTCCTCAAGTTGCATTCCATGGACTTAGCTTCAGATATTGAGTTATACTGTAAATATATTGCTTGAGAGTGAGAGCACTTAGGTCTTCAGAGCTTGAAGTATTGCCTGGTTGTTTTCACACGTGGAAAATACTCTTGCAGTGTAGTTAGGGGAATGGGTTTTAGACAATGCAAGAAAAAAAAACTGTAGTAAAGATTCCCTTCCAGAGGAGAAAAGCAGAATTGTGCTGTCAGGAATGAAAGCATTATGTTTTTGAAAGTTTGTGCATAGAATATAAATTTGGTTACGTACTGCAATCTGTATTATTTTTTAACTTCAGCAGTACCTTGACTCACCTGTAGTAGCTGTTGTTCTGCCACAATAGCTCCACATCTGAAGCATGAGTTTGTTTCATTTACAGACAATTTTTTGAATAATTTGATATTTTTGGTTTTGTGTTTAAGCAAAAGAGGTGCTGCTTTCAAAACCTGTTTTGGCACTGATCACATACATATAGTATAAAGGTTATACTGGCCAGCACAGACAACGCTGGATTAAAAACTTGAAGATGGATTACTATAGCCACCTTTATTTGTAAAGCGATTGATTAGTTTCCCTGTGATGAACATGAAAGAAAATCTTTATGCCACAAGCAGTGTTGTCAAGAGGCATGGAGTGGTTGCGTTTGATAAATAGAGCCTTCAAGGAAGAGCCTGAAAGGAATCAATTACTGTCCTGAATATAACTTAGCATGAAGTCATCATTAAGCAACTTTAGTCATCATTAATTAGCAGCTGTTCATCTGCCTTTGTTTTATGTTCGTATGCCACCTATTTTTCATTCTAATCACCTGTTAAAATATTGATCTATCTAACATCCAAAGTCTCACTAACAATAGCTCCAGGTTTCTGTTCCAACAGCATACAACAACTTGTATTTATCAGTTAAAGCAAATAAGTTTTAGACTGAGAAAGAAAAGGAGGAAAAAACTCTCTTGTTTACAATTAATTGCAATCCAGCGTTTTCACATTCTGTCGTACATGCTCTCAGGTTAACAGTCAGTACTTCACGACTGACTGAAGGTGGCAAGTTTGTGTTTTGTCTGGTCAAACCATAACAAAGACTGCAGCATTTACTGCACTTTCCTATGATCAGCTGTCCTGTGTATGTATTTATTTGTTTATTTATTGAACAACTTTAGAAAGTATTCTTGCTTTTCTGATCTTTTTCTGTTGAGATTGTTGTCCAGAAAAACTTTAGGGATAATAAGGGTAAAAACTGCTTCATTATTCATCCTAAGGAACAGTACTTGGTGATCTATACTGAAAATCAAAGTCAAGTAATGAATGAGAGCAGGCCGTCATTAAAGGTTAAGCAAATCTTTAGTAGCCTTAATTATGTGCAGGATAAATACTAAGTAGGAGATTGGGGTCCCCTGAAAATATAGGAAACAGGCACAGACTGGAACATGGGAAGTTCTACATGGACGGGAGAAAGCACTTCTTTATTTTGAGAGTGACAGAGCACTGGCACTGGATGTCCAGAGAGGTTGTGGAGCCTCCTTCTATGGAGTTATTCAAAACTCACCTGTACACTTTCCTGTGCAGTCTACTGTGGGAAGCCTGCTTTAGTGCAGGAGGTTGGACTAAATGATCTCTGGAGGTCCCTTCCAACCCCTCCAATTCTGTGAATGATTTAGGTCTCACTGTATATTCGGTGAACTCTCAGCTTGATATAAGTGACATAATAAAATAAACTTTCTGTACACTTTTGTCAGTTAAGAACAAGATCCCAGAATAGCTGTGTATGAAGAAGAATACTTGAAGGGAAGTGTAGGATGTGTCATGAAAGGGTAAATTGGTAGGGTTGTAGCTGCAAGTTGAGGAGGGTCGTGAAGCAGAGGAGGGTGGTGCTGGCTGGGAGCCATGCTTGCTTTCTCCTGCAGGTTTGTGATTGAAGTAGATGCAGCCAGCTGAAGCCTGCTTGTCTATGCAGTATTCCTGTATGTGAATGTAGAAATACCTGTTTTGGGCATAAGACAGTTGAGTATGGGGGTTTGAACTTTATTTTGCCTTTCTTTGCTCCAGGACTATCCTGATAATGATTCCAAGTCTTCCAAGGCAGAAGCTGGAGGAGACGAACGTGCAGGGAAGGATAAGAAGAAAAACCTGGAAGCAGTTGTTGCAGGGTAAGTCATTTGACTGAAGTCTGAGAGAAGTTTAATATTTGCCCACAGTTAGCAATAGGCAGAATACATGGTAGAACACATGATCAACAGATGCTCCTGTTTACATTTCCATGTAAAGCAGAAGTAGCTCTACAGAAGACAGTTTCAGTCATGCAAAGAACAGGAAACAGTGTCCTACCTAGGCACATTATGTCTGCTAAGTTGATAAAGCTTCCATTGTATGATGACAGTTGACCAGAAAAACTACTTTTGTTCCATTTGTTTACCAGGGATTCTTTTGCCACTTCCTGAAGGGTAATCAAAGTACTTAGAGTTCATCAGATAGTCTCCTTTTCCGTACATTTGCTTTAAATGAAACAGATCTACCGTAATAATAATAAAAAATCTCCTCTTTCTATGCTCTGTAATAATGTTTTAATAGCGATGGAAAGAACAAATGAAAAAATCTCCCACTGATGCTCTAATGAGGAAACTGCTTAATCGGAGTTCATTTTAAATTGTCTGTCTTGGTGTGCATTTTCCATATTAATAATAAAACAGCATACTTTGTAAATTGAACCCAAACTTTAGAGAGACTTTGCTTTTAGTCATGCTATTCAAAATATCTGAGAAAATTACATTAGTACAAGATACACAACTGACTTCTGTAGAGCTCAATTTTTTGAAGATAAAGAAGCAAAAACACCTTCTGGCCTCCAGTGTGAAGTGACCTACATTGCCACCCCTAGCTGAGTGGTCACTGAAGAAAAATCTGTAGAAGACAAGGTGGTCATTCAGCACTTGAAAAACGCTGGTGAGGAGATCAGGTGCTTTATTTAGGCCCTAAATGCACAGGGGTGCTGACAAAGCTACCAAGGCTCATATTATATGCTGAAAATCCAGGCCAAGTTGAGCAGAAATGCCTGTGTTGGGAGCTGAAATAAAAAGACCAAAATTGATATGTTTGTTTACCTAGACTGGAATCCATCATTGAGTCTTTGTAGTTCAGTATTTACAAGAAGGTTCCAGAATTCCCTGTACATTTATGGGAGCAATTTGTTGAGCACCGACACTGGGAATAGCAGTTCTGGAAGCTATGGCAACTGCTCTTGAAGGATTAATACTGCAGCATTTACTGGTTCATCATTTACTGTTCCTCATCAGATGCTCTTTCTGGGATCCCTCATTCCCTTTCCTTCCAGTTCTCCCTAGCACGAAGTCTCTTTGGTCAAAAACCCTTTATCTGTCACACTAAGGCCTCCTGTTTTACAAGCCCATCCTTAGTAAGGGTCTGGCAGGGTACCTACAGACCAGTCCGGGTGGGACGCGTTCCAAGAATGATGATTCTCTGTTGGATGTTACTATTAGAATGCATTGGATGCTGCCACGAACGGGCAGTTAGCATAAGCAGTTGCCAGAAAGGCTAGAGGTATCATGCTTCGTTCTGAACCGACGTCGTTAGTCGAATGTTGGCGTGAGAACCCATTTCAAAGAGTACTTAGGCTGAGAGCCTCAAAAAAAATTTAATTGTGATTTTTACAGGCAATATTCAAAGTAAATTTTGGCTTGATGTATTATTGTCTCTTTAATGCTTTAAAACCTAAACTTATTAAAGAAAAATAAATTCAGGAAAATACAGCATAAACATGTGGGCTACATAAAGATTTCAAAGGTGCTAAAATTAGGTTTCATCAAGTGTAACCTCACATTTTGATAGGTAGTATCTAGGGCTGAGCTGAAAAGGTGATTTTAAAGTTTTGAAATAAATGTTCTGTCATGGTTTTGTGATTTTTGGTACTGGTATTCCACATCATAACATCATGTTGTGCATTGAGAGTTAAAGAGTTAATGCTCTAGCTCCGTGGATCATGATGGTTCTGGGTATACCTGCTTCAGAAGAGAACTACATTCCCCAGAGGACTTTTCATTGCTTCGTATTTTTACGTATTTCCGCTCAGAGGGAAAGATAAAAACTGTCTGTGTATCATGGCACTCTCTCTTTCCTTTGGGATCCACTCAGCAGTGGGTGCTGCTGCCATGTGCCTTCAGCGTTAGCGTAAGGCCTTCGGTTTATCGGACACTCTCTCTCTTGCTCATTTTATTTGATACATTAGCTTCAGTTCCAATTATATTGCATTATATTGTGTTATTTTGCTTTCTGATATTTTATTTAGTAAATTAGCTTTCCTCCTCTGATTGTTGAGATGCCGTTTTGTTCCTAGGCCCATCTCCCTTTTCCCTTTCCCCCTTCCCCTTTCCCGGGGCGTGGGTCTGTGGGTCCCCCACCCCAGTCATCACAGAACCATGCTGAAGCAGCCCGTAAACCATTGACATGCTCAAAGTAAGAAAGCATGCCACTTGACTTTAAATGAGTCAGTCACACAGGACAGGGGCTTGCAAGGATGGCTGAAGAAGTGTTTCAGTCGGAAAGGGCTCTCTTGTGCTGACATGCTCACAAGAAGGAGGTTCCATTTTGGGAAAAGAGCCTCTTCTTTCCTTTAAACTACTGTTAGGGCAGAAAAAGGCCCTCCAGCAGAATTTCAGACCGAATCACTGCAAATTCTCAAAAATATAATTAATAGCATTATGTTAAAGTTATCCAACCAGTCCTTGAAGTGTATAATCAACAGCAGTAAGTTGACAGGTTTATCAATCGCTTTACAAGACAAATCCTAATTAAATAAGAAAGGAACTTAATCTTTATATTACACCATAAATCATGTGTACTGCCTACTAAGAGAAGGGATCAATTTAATTTTGTACAGCTGTGAAACTGACAGATATTGTTTATAAAGCAACATGGAATTACTTGCATTAAAAAAAGAACTTGGCTGGAAGCATATCTTGTATATCAGCTTGCCTGAACTGGGAGACCAAGAAAAGCTGTTTATCTCTGACTTCATTTGATGTAGCGTCTCCTTTTGCTCTGCAGTTTGACTGACAGTTTAACTTTTGAGGAGAGGCAGTGAAACAGAATACTGGGGGGTAGCTGGGAGGTGACGCACCCTACGTGTAGAAGGGATTGTCCATGAGTAGAAGTGTCATCAGAGATCTTTATGACTCATTTCGTATTATTGTGCACGGCATGTATGTATGCATTCATTTATATTGTTATATAGTGGATGATGTATTTATGCTAGGTATGATGTTCATGCAAATTATGACTCTAGTAAATCTTAATATAACAGTTCAGTCTTGTTGGAACAGATAGGCATCTGTGGTGGCTGTAGCTTCTTAGCTTGTCCTTCCTTTTTTCACTCTTCCCAACCCTTATTTTCTTCCTTTTTTTAATTGCCTTTATTTTTCATAGTGCAGCAAATACCGGAGTCCAACTTTACAATGTAATGACTTAATTTCTATGGGATTAAACTTTTAAAGGAGAGTTTTTTAAATAGACTGTGGAGTCCCCAACATGCACCAACATGCAACTTGTAAATCCTCATGTTTTTAGGATTGTATTTGCAAAAAGTACTCAGATTATGCCTAGCATTTGACTGATTCTGCGAAAGCAAGATGAGAACACAAATCTAAGAACAAAATCTCTACTCAAGTACATGATTTCACCAAAGCCAGTGTTGTTTCAGGGCAGAGGAGTTGCACATCTTCTTCAGAGGGAAGGGCTCTAAATGCTGGAGTCTGACTCGTTTTTTAAAGAGAATGTTGTGCCATACATCCTCAAGTGTGCATGGGGCATGTAATTTTTCAGTGCTAAACCTCATTTATTTTAAACTGTAGGTGTAACTTACTGAATGCACTTTGAAAACATACACACATTCTATTTTTATGAAAGGATAGGAAAGAAATTCATTTCCTGGAGTTCGTACATTGCTTTTGGTGTTTTCATTAATTGTCCAGACTAACAGTATGATGTAGCTCTTAGTTCAGATGCCTCAGGCAGCTAAAGCCACACACTTCTTAAGGTATTAAGTAGTGATGGAGGCAAGGAAATGAATGGGTTTTGGAAGTCACCCAAACACTTATTGTGTGATGATATTTGTCATGGTGAGAGCTACTGTTGCAGGGTCCAGGCAGAAAAATTAATCTCTGTTGCAACAAAGAGAAAAAACAATTCCCAAATAGTTCAGTTGATGTTCTTCCTTGTGAGAAAATTGCTTGTCAGTGTTTGTTTTCTGCTGCTAAAATATTTCACTGCAAATATAAGCTTGCAGTCTGGTGAAGAGAGAATAAAATTCCTTGTGCAAGGATGGGAGTGACACATGCTGCAATAGTGAGTAGCAGTGACCATCTTTCAAGTGCTGTTTTCTGGAGCAATCCTTCCCTCCCATTATGTTTGGAATGTAACTACAGAGGGCACTGAAAAAACCTGCAAAACTCATGAGTCTGAACCTCTTCAACATCCTGCAGGTGACAGGCTTGGGTTCTGCTGCTCAAAGCACCAGCACCAGTGAAAAGCAGCTGTTTTCCTTGTGATGTCTTTCAGTTTGCTCAAAGTTCAGATTGTATTCTGATGTGCATAGTCATAGTGCCCCTGCTACCATGTGGGGAATATGTAATTCACCATGTGTATGATGAATCAACTACTTGACAAAAGCAAGTCTTGTCATTAATTGAATGTGATGTACCTAGGCAATGTGCTTGTAAGTTGACTTCAGTGATGGAAGCATTAGAATTATAAACCATTCACAGAAAAGTGAAAAGCAAGAATTTGCCAATACCCTGCAATTTGCTTGCTGATGTTGAACGAAAAAGAAAACAAAAATAGAAAAAATTCAGACCCAGGTAAGCCACTCTCTGGGGAATACCCATGGTAGGAAACTTAATTTCCTAGTCTGAGTTTGTTCACATTTCACTGGGGGCACTGAGGGGATTGTTTTGCTGATCATAAACATTGCAAAGGTTGCCATGTCACCACGGGACCTTGCTGTAAGATTTCTGTGGTACGTCTGTACTATCTATAGGTCTCTATACTGACAAGATTGTCATCAAGTGAATCTAACACAGTGATAGAATACACAATAATGAAGTAAGATTGAAAACCATACTTGGGGTTTTCACCTGGCAGAGTACCTTAGTTAAATTACTCACTTGTTATCCTGGTGTGCAGCTCTGTAAAACATGATCAGTTAAAAATATATTCACCATTATCAGTAAAAAGGAAAATGAGAGCCCAGGGGAGAGCCTTTGTGACACTCTGAATTGCATTAGAGTGCTCTTTTATTTCCTGGAATCACTTTGAACTTGATTTTTTGTGCTGCTATGACAGTGACTAGGGTGCTGGGAATGAGGTAATTTCTCTGCTTTCCTGAGTTGGTTATGTAAGGATACTACAGTGGATGGATGCAGCTCATGGGCGTGCTAGCTGTAGAGACCCCCGACTCAAAAGGGATGCAGAGATGAGGTGGATGGATGGCCACGTTTCCCTCCTTGTTGGTGTTGCTGCCTTCTGATTTCCCTGGGTTTTACGAACAGTAAACTCTAAAAGCTTTGCCTGCCTCCCTGCACCCCCTCACATTTCAGGTAAACAAGCAGATCAGATAAAAGTCATTCCTTTTCCATTCACTGGATATTTCCAAACACATTTTGTACGTTTGGAGCCATGAAGTGAAGGGACTAAATGCTGAGTTCTATTTAGAGGTAGTACTAATACTTGAAGCACTGTTACTGGGACATAATCAGTTTTGATTCTTATGTGATTAAGAAATCAGCCTGAGGAATGCTGACTCTCAGGATTAGTTTGTTGGTTTTTGGAAGCATGCATTCCTTAGCAGTGACACATTCTGCACTTTATAATGTCGGTTACTGACAAAATGTTTCCATGAAAATTATAAAAGTTTATGTTTCTGTGGCCTCTTAAATGCTCAGTAGAATATTCAGATGTCTTTTGATTGCCAGATTGTGGAATGAGCCCTGAATGCTGATGGTGATTCATTACGCTGGTGCTGAGAGGTGACAGTGACTTTTTAATTCATGTTGAGTGAAAATTGGGTGTAAGAAATGGCACCGGTACAGAAGTTCTTGCAGTCATTAGTACACATCTGATAGTGCTTTTTATTCAACATGAGCTTCATGTGCTCATGCAGGCTACCCTGGGAACTGAAAGAGAATCTTTTTTTTAAGGAAATGCACAGCTGGAGCAGCATCCACAGTGATGCTGGGAAGCGTCACTGCAGAACCTGCGGCAGAACGTACTCACTTTGTTTCTTCAGTTCTTCCATTCTGGAAGTTGTGGGTTGTGATAGTAATCAATTACTAAGACAGAAAAAGAACGGTGAAGGAAAATAGTAGTAATAATAGCAGTACTAGTATGAGGGTTGCTCCAGAAGTAATGCCTCCTGTTTTATGACGCTGGTCAGTGATGTCAGAGGCGGCTGCTGGTGGGATGGCAGCAGAGGCTGAACCTCCCCACCAACACTCCGTGACATGCTGGTGCCGTGTGACAGATGGCAGCAGAGGGCACTGCGGCAGAACGGTGTCTGACGTGGAAGTGTGGATGGAGCACAGGGGTGGAACTGAATCCCTCCATGTGGAAAAAATGGCCCCACTGACATTCACTGGTGGTTGTGAACGTTTATGGGGACCAAACAGAGGATGGCAGCACAGTGAGGGGGGGTGCATTTCAGCAGTGGTGACTGTGGCTGTGGTCATCTCTGCTGATGCAGATTTGTATAAGCACAGCATGCAGGCTATTGTTCAACATAGATCATGGCAGTGACTACGCTGAAGAATAGTATTTTATAGCTGAAATTATGCTCTTCAACCAGTGGTGGTGTGCTCTTTGTACCTGTTGTTGTTTCCATAGAAACATACGAAGAATTACTTGCAGAGAGACTTACGTGTCTATATATCTTTATTAATACAAAACAGGTGATGCAAAAAGCAGTTGTTCACCACCCACTGATTGATGTCCTAGACCCCAGGCAGCAGCTGTCCCCCCAGCAAACTCACCACAGATTTGTAAGATTTTTTTTTTTTGCTTGATGCCATATGGTATGGATTATCCTTTTGCCCAGTTTAAGTCAGCAGCTCTGGTTCTGTCCCCTTCCAGCACCACATGAGATGCTGTAAAAAGAAGATAAAAAAATCAATTCTCTTCCGGTTGAAACCAGGACAGGGACCATAAATTGTTAGTAGTTTTCAGAGTATTCTTCTGGAACCATTTTCAAAATAGTATTAAATTTTTGAGAGGAAACATTTGTTTTTGGCTTCGTAGCTTCTTCCAAGGTGCTTATGCATGCCCAGTAGAACTTCTGTTTGAAAAACGATACAAAATGGCTTAACTGCACGGTACTTTGTGTAAGCTCACACATTTTATTTGTATATATATTCAGCATTTCTAGATATCACTATTCAGGAAATCGTGTGTTAAAATACCTGATATCAGTGTTATAGAAGAAGAGTAATAGAAGTCTGGCCGCATCGTCTGTGCTATGGATCAAAGATAGTTGTGTCTTCTGTGGTGAAGATGCTTAAGTAAGGGAAAACTTGCACCATCTTCAATTGGGTTCTTGTATCTTGAGAAAGAAGACAAGTGTCATGATTTTGTGAGGAGCAGCTCTAGGGCTGTCAGGAAGATGTTGGAATTGATCTTTAAAATAGATCTCTGTTACCATATATAGATATTAAAAAAACAGCAACGCAGCACCCGACTCTGAGGGTAATTAAGTTGTATGTCAAAAGCAGTCAGATCTTTTTTAGCACTTCTTTTTTTTTTTAATTCTTGACACAGCTATTTTTACATCATCTGACAAGTTAAATCTTTTATTGCTACTTCCTTTATATTACTGAATCTGTGCTCATCTCTGAAGTATGTGAGAATATTTTATCTATTCATTGTATATTTTTTCCATATAAAGTAATTGCCATTTCCACAGCTGAGCAAAGCAAACATCAGAAGCATCTATGAACTTGGCATTTTTTCTTTTCTTCTGTAGAGCTGTTGTTTCAAAAATTCAAAAAACTTGAAATGAAGATAGAAATGAACATTTTAGATTGTCCTTGAAATGGAAGTCATGAAGAATTCTGCAGACGGAGTATTTTTGTCAGCACGTTAAAAAATAGATTCCAAAAGACAACATTTAAACGTAATGAAGTATTCTAAGTATATTCATATTAATCTGTTCCATGTACTTGAGTATTTATTAAAAAGACAAAGTAATATTTGCATTAAGTCTACGTACCAATCGCTCTGATAAAGTTGACTTTTATTTGCCATTATTGTACACATTTTGAAGAATGCGTATTTTCTCTGAATTAATTTAATAATTAATAGTGGTCACTATCAGTTATCAATCAATAGAAGTTTGATGATTTTTGAATAAAATCCTACATTATTACACTTGTTAGAGATGAAGTTTCTGCTGGAGATTCTGTGCAGCCAGTGCATCTTCTCCTGCTGTCCGTCCTTCAGAGCTCAGACTATCAACAGACCTCTGTTCTGCACATTCTGATTTTCGAACTTTAAGGCTGCCAGCATCCACCTCTGACATCGTGGGCCAACAAAATAAAGCAGGAGGCATTATTTTTGGAGCAGCTCTCACGTATCATGTTAGCAGGAAAGGAGGAAATAAGACAGGACAGACTTACAGATGTGTTTTTGGAGCCGAGGCAGATAACCAGCGTGAGCCCAAAGCAGCTCCTGCAGGAAGGAGTATGGGGGCACTGGTAGGAACACGTGGTGCAGCTTAGCATGGGGCTGAGCCATGCTGCGTTTGGAGCACGCTCATCTCTGGTGGTTGTTTGTGCTGATTTGACTTGGTGTAACTTAACTGTATCTCAGCCTTTTGGGTAAAGCCACAGAATGACTTTCAAACATTAAGTTTGTGCAGCACTTTACTTGTGGGGCACGTAACTAGTGCAGTCTACTTCTTCCTTTCTGTCCTGTTATCTCCCCGATACCTAGATCAAAACTCCGCAGCAAGTCCTGACAGTATTGATGAAGGTCCGTCAGACAGGCTTAGTAGCTGTTAGTTACTGATTTGAAATGTCACACTTTAGATTAAGACGGGAGATGCTGATCTTTTTTCTTTTTTTTTTTTCTTTTCTTTGTTTGTCAGTAATTGTATTGGATCATCAGTAATATAATGAGACTTGAGGTTCATGGGAGAATAAGACCAAAGCATTTCAAGGATTAGAGTCTCTGCTGTGTTCTGACATCACCTTTCTTAAACGTGCGTGTGCTTGACAGCTACAAGGCAGAACAAAGCGCCCAAATATGCCATAGATTTACTATAAAAAATGGAAGTTTTGATTCCTAAGCTATGCTGGCATCCTATAAATTATTTTCACTCCCTAAACAAGCTTTGGACACTTCAAAGCAGATTAGAGCTGTATCACTTCAGCTAGACTCTGTTCCACCTTTGACAGTCTGTTTTCATTTACGCTTATTTTCTCTGAAGATTGCTTTGGATACATTGCATCATGTCTTCATGAAGCTCGAGGAGAATAAAAATGTTGGTACATGCATTGCCCTTCATTTAAAATCTTGTTTAATTTCAATTAACTGCTATTCCTTGTTTTTTCTTTCTTCTTACGGAGAAGATTATTGGGATGATGTAATCTGAGTGCATTAGAAGTAAAGTTTTCAATAGCCTGGTAAAACTTTTGAAAAATGAAATCGATTGAAACAAACAAAATCTGAATGACAACAAGATCAACAATCTTAACTTTGGGACTGTATGTGATATTTAGAGTCAAGGTGAATACAGATTCAGGTGAATGCATTACACTGTATATTATTAGGGGAGTTTAACGAGTGAAGCACTTTGACAGGCTAACTGCACTGATTTTGGGATTTCCTTCTTTAAGAACAGATTTGATAAATATCTGTCAGAGACTGTCAGTGTTCTGCAGCTCTTAATGTGGAGCTTGTGTTGGACAGTCTTGTACCACCCATTCCAGACCTCTTTTCTTGGTGCCATGCATAATACACAAAACACTTTCTTTTTTCAAACTAAAGTTTTCTACCTTATTCTTCCAAAATCTCTCAATTCCCTCTTTTTTTTATTTTATCTTGTATTATTAGTTTTCTGATCAGATCTTTTTTTTTTTTTTTTTTTTTCATCTCAACCGAATAAGTGTAGCAAATTGTTAAGGGAAAAGTAATAAGCACAGAAGTAAAAGACTGGAAACAGGAAGGAGAATTAATTTTCTAATTACAATGCTGTGTGTGCAGAATCCAAAGTGAATGCTCTTGCTGTGATAGAATGAAGTGCTGCAGGAAGAAGTAGTGTAATAAAGAGGAAAGCCATGAATAAAATGGGATAACAGAGCAGGTAAGAGGAAGTTCGGGAAGACCACAGTTGATAGAAAAATAAAAATGGGTGCAGAGAGAGTCTGACAAATGGGGACAGGAGCCCAAAGGGGACTGGATTGGAAGACAATTTTCAGAACTGAGGAGGGGAAATAGTGAAATAACCTAGAACACTAGTTCAGAGAAGATAGTAGAAATGGGAAAGGCAAAATAGGATTGCCTGGAGAGAGCTCAGTAAGAGCTGGGGAGAACAGCCGAAGCATTGAAGGATGCTGACAAGAAGTCAGGTAATCAGAAGAGGCAAAAGAATTAACATCTAAGTGCAGCAGGCAGCGTAGTGTCAGAGGCAGGGCAGCTCTACAAAAACCTTTTCAGACCCTCCAGCTAGCTCCTGGTTTCTTGCCATCAGCCCTATAGACAACTTCTCCAGCTGTGGTTATTTATTCCTAAGTGTTAATATGGCTTCTTTAGCTTTATCTGACAATCATGACTTGATCTCTTGTTATGAGATATTACTCTTCACAGTTTTAACAAACATTCATATCCATTGAAAACACTCAGGAGAAATATTGTTTACCCTCCTTTTCCTGCAGAGAAAAATTCAGAACTCTTTGCTGTGTTTTGCAATTTTGTTTTTTTTACTGTGTTCACATGAGACTTCACTTTCTAGAAATTTAATGCTCATCTGGTTTATAGTTATCTAAATGAGTTAATAACATTCCAGTGCCATTTACAATTTGTGCTTGAGTAGATTTTTTTGTTGTTTCCCTGGTTTTTGAGTAATTAATTGAATTCTGAGGGTGAGAAATCTTCTACATCATAGAAATAAAGCTTGATAAAGAAAATGCTGAGAATGAAGGCCAAACGGATAGCAGATATGAAAATACACATCTGCTGGATGATGCACGTGTAAGAGAAGTAAGCATAGGCAAGCTGGAATTAGTTTGGGCATAAGATTGCTATGGGAGAGCAGATGTTGGGATTAGAAAGTAACTACAATGACTAAGGATGGACTGAATATCATACCACATACAGATCAAAGTGAACTTTCTGCTACTGACTGTCGTCAAGTTGGTGTTAGGCTCCCTTGGTGAATATTATTTTTCTGTTCTCGCATATTTCATCAGAGGCTTAGTATTTCCATCTTAAGTGTATGAGAAATTTGATAAGGAAATGAGTTTTGGATATTTGTGTTTTTAAAGTTAGAGGTGGAAATTGCATGACAAACATGACAAACCTCTCAACCTCTGATGGAATTCTTAATAAGACAAAATGTAGTCTGTAAGAGTCCTGTCTGCATCCTTTCTCTAGGCATGGAAGCCGTACAAAACCATATCAGAGTGTTTTTCTCCTATCAGACACATTAGCAGCATAGTGAGCACAGCTTGCTCTGCCATAGCTTCTGTTCTGCGAGCAGCCTGGGAGCCAACTGGCTGCTGGAACCATTGCTGCATTTCTTTGCTGTTTTTTAAGCACGTATCAATTTGCAATGGGGCATAAATGCTCCAAGTCCTTGTAAATGCTTGATATGTACGGATTTACAATGCATTATGCATAGAAGATATTTTACAAAGTGCTAGTTAAATTTTTTGCCAGAGAAAACAATTCCTCGCTGCAAATAGTGGAACACTTGTGAGTGTGTATCGAACAATTTATCTTTCAGTGTACTATCTCTGTAGATAGAAAGGGAAGTTAGCTTCTTTGTTGAATTTATTGGAACCATCTTGAAATGCAGAAACCAAGGATTCTGACATAACTCTTCATCGTGCCATGAGTGATAGCAGAAGGACATGCATATTATACATGCCATGTATAATAATTTTAGATCCTTAATCTGAACATGTCAGTAAACATAGAGGAAGTTCTACTTTTCTGAAAACATTTCCACAGAGTGAGTTGTGACTAGAAGAATACACTTTTGAATCTAGGGAGCTTCATATGAAATGAGAGATAGGAAAAAGTATCACTGACTTGTACTCACGTGGCTTGAAGCACAACAGGTTCTCGTTGTGAGGCTGATTTGGACAATATTCAGACAAGTCCTCCTCAGGGCTCTGCGAGGTATGCACTTCAGATTCTGCCTTCTGATGGCTGAAAAATGAAGCATATATATACAAATTATTGAACATAGACAAAATCTGATTTACAGTCATTAGTAGCATAAATATGCTTCAACATTAGGACCTGCCCAGCATGTTGCTGCTGTGCTGGCACTCGCACTGGTAATGTCAGGGTATGTATGGCTTTCTCCCCTGCCCCTTCTGTTAAGCGAGTGAAAACCTTCCTGCTGCCAATCTGAGTGGGACACAAAACAGATATTCTATGTGAATAAGTAGCTTTCTCCTTCTGCTCTCAGCTCTCCATTGGTTCTGCCATTTTGTGATCCTCCTATTGTGTTTATAAGCTTTCTTCACAGCTGTGAGAGTGAAAATGCTATTGGGAAATAAAAGGCAGACATGTTTGCAAGAATGACGTATTGTAGAGGAAAAAAGGGAGTACAATGTTATTAGGAGAATATTGTTTCCTTTTCCTGTTTGTACGAGGCAAAATCTGTAGGCTGCTGCCTGAAGGATAGCGGTACAACAGGTAAAAGCTCTTCAGACAACAGAAGCTGAAAATGTAGAATGTTTGGCATTTGTTTTGTTGGACAAAAACAAGTACAGCACATGGGTTTGGGCACAGCCATGGCCGGGCAGCAGCTGGACTGCATGTAGTGACGGGCCGGGTCCTGCCCTGCCTGCACCGTGCAGTCAGGGTGCCAGTACAGCCAAGTCAGTAATAAAATATAAGATCTTCAGTTCAGGGTTAATACTGCTGCTCTGTGCATCAACTGAAGAGTGCACTTCTGAAACTAACCATCCAAACAAAGAGCCCCAAACTCCAGGTGATAATCTATGGCTGGAATCTAGAGTGAAAGCCATTTATTGCACGAGTAGTTTTTAATTTGTCTAACCAGGACTGCTGGAACACTTTCTGTTTGGCCAAAAAAACCTTCAAAAAACAAACAAACAAAAACAAACAAACAAACAAACAAAAAAAAAACCCACCTGGCACAATGGTGCAATTATTGGTGCAGAAAATCTAATTATTTGCACAGAGTTTTGATCCAACGACATTACTGAAGTGCTGCTTTAAAAATGTTTGTAAAAATCAGTGTTGATGCAATTCTACTGGAGTGTCTGCAGTTTCAGGACTGTGTTTGCCAGCACACATAGATTCACAAAGTACGCTGCAGTGTGCATGCCTAACAAGTCTGCAGCTACACTTGCTCCTGTGCAGTCTTTGATTAAATGCCTGGATGAGGTTTTCAAAGGAACTTGGTAGAATCAGGTTACTTAGGTCAGAGTGTTACACTTGATGTGAAAAAAAATAGTTATTTGTCTTTTTTTCTTCTCTACTCATCCTTCCATCAAGAAAACATTTCTTTAGCTGTAGTGTAGTGACTTCTACTTTTAGGATGGTGTATCAATAAAAAGTAGTGAGTATACGAATGTATGTCGTTTAACACAAGAACCGAAGAGTAGTGTTTGACTTAATGGGCAATTACTATGTGACTGTTTATGAAATTTCCATATGAAACATCAGGAAGTGGTTTTGCCAGTAACAAGTGGAATTAATCTTCTTAAATCACTAGAATGCATTTTCAGAGTGGTGACCTTGCTTCATTGCTGTTGTGAAGGTATTAACAATAAGATCTGAGTCCTGGAAGTTGATAAGATACATAAAGCACTATCCCTTTGGATCTTAGAATTAGTAGGAAGTTTATTATTAGAAAGTATTATTTTATTCTATACTTGGTTTCTGGGTAACCCTGTGGGTTGTGCTTGGGGCATCCATCATAGGAGCTCTGTGTGTTTTGCTGTTCTGTTTTGTGCCATCGAGCTCCAGTGCTGGTACACAGTCATCATTGTCTTGTGCTAACCATCTCACACTGTGCTTCCCAGGATGCTCACGTACAGCAGGGGATGAAACGACTGCGATATGTTTGGTAGCACAAATGTGAGCTCTCTGTGATGGCTGGCTCAAGTGCTGCTGGCTTTTTCCAAAGCTAATATTGATGGTATAGAAGGAAATCAGGAGTGCTGAGCTGCCAGTAGTATTGTGTGCCTTCCTCCTGGCTGCGTTAGGGGCACAGATCCTGATTCAGGGGCTGCTTTCTTTTGAATTTGTGTATTTCACTCAGCAGCAGTGGTGTTTGTGCAATCTCAATGGCTCTTTCTTCCCCCCAAAGCCCTCCAAGTGTTATGAGCATCATTTGAACACTGATTATTAACTACCTGAAACCTGAAATACCCTTGAATTTTAGAATAGATCTTATAACATTTGTAAACAACGATTAGTGGGGAAAAAAAAGGTAAAATTGTATATGTCATTCTGTTTTCTACCATATGCAATTTGCAGTTCAAAGTGAATATATTTAAATGAACTCCCCTGCAGCTACTGTTTACAGTAGCCTTCAAAGAATGATGAAAGCTTTTAAATAATGTAGAATATTACATGACTTATTTTTCAAAACACATGCACTGCTTATTTTGGAGTGAAATGTCTGTGCTTCAGATCAGATGGATTGCAGACAGCTGCTGCATTTACTGACTGTTACAGATGGAAGAGAAAATAAATGCAGGGAGAAGATGTAGAAAATGAGGGAGTCTTAAGAGTGCCTTATGTCTGAACAGCGGTAGCTTAAAGGCGAATCAGATTATCTCAGACATCATCTTCATAGACCAGAATATCTCTAAAAAGAGGGCAAAAAATAGAAATGCAAAACAAAATACAGGCTCTCTGGTTTCTTATGTGCATATTTACTGTACGTTTCCTGGGAGAAGGGTATGCTGCTTCTTGTACTGTCATCCTTCCCTTCTACTCGTACTGAGCATTGCCTATTGGCAGCATCTGTAGCCTGCGCTGTTTTATTGGGTTCCACTTGTTTTACTTCTCATGCTTTGTTAAGGACAGGATGTATTTGGAAGGAAACACTCTGGCCTATCCTCTCTGGGAGTAGCAGCTCCTCTCTTTTAAGTTCCTTTTCTGAGTAACTGTTCAGTTTGCTGATTGCTGTGATACTCAGTTGTTACTTAGCAAGAGCTGTTTGTGCTTCTAAGCTTCTTAAATAGAAACAAAATGAAATTTCTTTCTGAGTTTTGTAACTCACTGTTTTGACACTTTAGTCTCTTTCCTAACCTGTTACCAGTTCTCTCTTCTAGTTATTAAAATGGAGACTTACCTGCTGTAGAAACTGTAATACATGTTTAAGAAGCAGAACACAGGATACTTTTACCAAGATGAGCAGGACTAGTGGAGGTTCTTCTCACCTGAAAAAGGTAACAAGTCTTGTAGGAACTGCTAGTTAGATAAGTGGAAAACAAAACAGAGCTGTATATAGTCCAGAGCCACTGTAAAGAGTGCTCTAAGGGTAGGAGTTTGTTCAGGGCTTGCTGCTTGCTTGTTTTACTGGGGCTCAGAGGACAATGTGTTCGTGCAGTTTTATGGTGTGTGCTGGATGAAGCAAAGCTTCTTCACCTTTTTTTTTTTCTTTTTTTTTTTTTTTTGCCCGGAGGCTCCTGAGCCTTAATATTTAGGAGCGTTCCTGCACTAGAAATGAGCAGGTTTTGGCTCCCTTAGTCCTGCTAGCACTTTTTATGTAGAGTCTTCATCCTCCCTTCTTAAAGACAAACTACTGCAATACAAAAGTGGCAGATGGTAACAGATGCTAGCTAGTGTCTTGCTTGCAGGTGCACAGCCCAGTCTGAGGTCGGGTGGGTTACCAATTGTAAATTATGAATTGCTTGCTCCTCTAGTTTAGAAGTTGCATTTGACTATGTGGTATGAGAAGGTTTGCTCCACTGCCCTGTACACATTTAGTCTACTTGTTGAGCTGTAGGCAGAGCAGTTATATTTTAGAATTTATCCATCTATACATATATTTTCCATCATAAATTTTAAATTCTTTTTATTTATAAGCAGGTGTTCATAAAAAGTGAGAGCTAGTATTCTCTGGAGTTAGAATTGAAATTGAGAGATAATATCTTCCTCTCTCAGAAGTGAAGTCTTCTGATGAATATGCAGGACAATCTCCATTCATCATTACACCCATATTGCAGTAGCTGGAAATAACTTCTGTGCTATTCTTGTACAAACTAGGTTGGAATTTGGAAACGTTCATCTCATCAGGGTAATATAGCCAGTATGTAATTCTGCTCCGTAGTGTTTTAGTTGTTTCCTTATTCCCTGACGTCAGTAGTAGTGCAGAAGAGAGGAAAATAATCAAAAGTGATAATAAAAAGTAAAACCTTGGGTTTTGATGAAACTGATATGTCAAATAAGGGTAAGATAATCTTTTTTTGAACTATGAATTTTTTCTGTCTCTTCAAGACTAATACTTCAAACCAAAGCTCCAAGGTTTATATATAAACCTGCGCTAGAGCAGCATAGGTTGGTTCTGATTATTTGTTTTCTTAGCACCAAACTGTGGGTAAAGCTTTGTGCGGCTCTTCGAACACATTCTGAGTCTGAAGTTGTTTCTTTGATGAAAAGTATGCCCCCGTACTCAGGATATTAGAATTTAATGTTCTCATGCTGCCGTGGTTTTTCTGATTTTTGTTATTGATATTCCACACCGTCACATCACGTACTGCGCTGGGAGTCTCAGAAGAGAAGAAATGTACTACAGCTCCCAGAAAACTGCGCTGTTCTGGTTCCGTGTTCCAGTCGGTTGGTAAGGCACAGCTGGCTGCAGTCACGAGTCTAGCTCTGCTCCCTGGCGGATCAGAGTAAGAACCCCAGTTTTCAGAAGCTCTCTAATTTATTAGCTGCAATCTCAATTAACTTGTGCTTCTGCTATTATAATTAGTAAATTAATTTTCTTCCTCAGATCACTGTCACCATTTGTTTTTTTCTTTCCCTCTTTGTTCCCTCCCACCCCCATACCTTTGTGGGCTGGCGGGCCTGCTGTCCCACTGTCATGGACACAGGTAGATCTAGAGATAACCATGGCACTTACTGTTTTCCATGGACTTGGAGAAAATTTCTTTTCCCTTTCATGCCTTTCTGAAGTGAGGATAACGTTATTGCACTGCTCATAGAAACGTTCTGCAGAAACACACACTATGTTATTAAAATGGATGGAAGCAGTATTAATGAGATCCTTCATATATTCCACCTTGAGCTATAGGTGTTATGCCATGATAAGACAAGGAGATGTGCCATCATCCCTTTTCCAAGAAATATCAAAACAGATTTAAATAAACTTGTATGGAGAAAATACATTCACTCATTGGCTTCTTCTGTACGGTCACTCTTAAAAACAAAGATGTTCTTAGACAAGATCCCAAAAGTAGTAATACTTACCATGGTATGTTTATTCATTTTATATTATCATACACACTCTTCAGATCTTGATGATCTTTACAAATAAAGCCAAGATTATGCTATGTTTGTGCATTTACTTTTTGTGTTTTCTGCTATGTGAAGGTTGTTGTATGGAAGGACTGTGTGCTACTCTGAAGCTGCCAATCTCTGTTTAATTGTTTCTTTTTAGAAAAAAGCAAACAAACCTTTTTTTCTGCTACATGGTGCGTAGCAGTCTCAATTTAAGAATTGCAATCTATCACTTTTAACTATTCTATTGGCTTTATATGTATGTGAGTAGTGGGGAAAACAGGTCTTTGGGAATAAAAAATTGAGTCACGTGGAACAGATGTTTTGACATGGCATCAAAGCAATACTCACAGGAGAAGAACCATTTTCTGTTTAATCTTGATAAAATATTTTTCTCCTAAAGCATAAGTTACTGCCAAGAAAACTTGAATATAAGCCTATTTAATAAATATGATAATTATTGATTTGTGTAGTTCTAGTATGATGAAGCTTTAAGCTGAAAAGTTACACTATATTTCATGTGTTCACAAATCCAACTGAGTTATTTTATTGATAATTATGCCAACAGTGCAAAGGCTTTTATTCATGTAATTATTTCAGTCACCTGTTAACTGTCCTCCAGATATGTGTCTCAGATACACAAAGCTTTCTGATAAAAAGTGCATATTTTTGTCAGTGCGGTGAAATTTACTCCAAGAAGGGATAACAGCTGAAATGTTTTCTGTCATGTAAGAAGATCTTTTGGAGCTGGGTGATAAAGAAGGAGTACAGGGAAACATGCTGAGTTGAAAGATGCAGAAATGTGGCAGGACAAAATTAATGCTTCCAAATAATCAGAAGAGAATAAATAATATTTTCATCTCAAATAGCAGAACTGTGTAGAAGTGCTTCCTTTATTGGCTTCTGAATATTTCTGCATTTTGCTTTTGGTGAAGATGATAATGACTATTGCCATGCAGCGCTGTGAAGTCTGCACCCGCTCTGCAAGCTAGAGACATCTGATAATTTCTCTCAGAAGAACTGAATAGGAATAGAGATTTTCATCTAGGAATAGGAAGAACTTCTGTCTTCTTCAGTGCAGGCCCATGATAATTTCTCTTTGAGTCACTGTTTAACAAAAGTAGGAGAAAGTTTTTGGCAGTTATTCTGTAGGTAACTTCTTGACTGAATCAGGCTGTCCTTATGCTTTCATATTTTAGAAAGTAGCTCTTCTATGCTGCTTATATGAAAACAATTATTTTCAGAAAAAAGAAACAATGATCACACCGTGATTAGAAAAAGAAATGTGTCTGTGAGTGTATGAGGTTTTGTTCTGTAAAATGGTGAAGAACGTCACGAAATATACAGAGCAAAAAAACCTTTCCTAAATAGTTATGCAATAAGTCTGTGTTGTCTTCTCTGGTGTGCATTGTGCTATCCCAGGGATGACTGTGAGACTTCTTTACCTAGAAAGAAAGAGCCTTCCTTTATTCAGTTCTCTCTGTCAAATAATAACAGAAATGAGCTATCTTGAACATAAATAGGTATTATGAATAAACAGACCCACACACCACTGAAATAATGTTTGATGTATCTATAAATATCAGGCAGAGCACAGACTATATCATGGAAATGGTACACGAGCTGAAAATAACAGCTTAGTTTTATGGAAGAGTATTTCCATCAAAGCGTATTATTAATGTGAAATCATTAAGCCAAGAAATCTGTCTTCACCGAGCAGATGATTTGGGCCTCTTGTCATGTTTGGAACCTCCTCTCATACATATATACATAAGTTTGCACGTGTGCACACCCACATACTTCCCTTGAAGGTCCCTAAATTAAAAAATCAGGCTAAGTGGGCCTAGAGGAGATGCTCTTGATCTGTTTAACATCTCGTTCTTATCTTTCCCCACTATCTTTCTATCCAGGATGAGATTTCTTTATATTGTGATTCTCAAACTGTGCTGCTGTGCACCGGGCTGGGGGTTGTACAAAGGAAAGAGACTCTGGTGGTCGAGGGCAACTCTGCTGCTCCTCTCTCTACAGTCAGTCTGTCTGATGAGTTGCCATTAACACTTATTCCTCTTCTGAAACTATTTGCTCACCATAACACCTTCTTTACATAGGATAAAGGAAGAATTTTAAAATGACAGTCTCTCGGTACTTGTCAGCATTCTCTTGAAAGGCAAATTCTTCTAGGTGTGATGTGGTGGTCCAGAAAGCAATTCCAGAAGTTCCCAGCATGCAAAATCCTGAAATATGCCTACAGTGTCTCACAGAAGCATTGGCAATGTGCCAGAATGTGTTTAACTCTGCTCCAGGAATAATTACTGCTGCTTTAAGTTAACTTGATCTCAGAGTGGACAGAAAAGAATGGCTTGATACTCTGCTAATGTTTTACACACTGAATGAAGCATGCTGTCAAAAAGTGTTTCATGCCTCATCTGCCAGTAAGTGTACTACAAAGTACTTTCAAAGGATTGTCTCACATTTGCTCAATTGAACGACCTTAACAGTTGCTTTCATTATCTAGGCAAGTTACTACTCTGACTTGCTCTGGATTAAGTGCAATTCTGGAACTGATAATGTGTTCTTAATACGAAATAATGTTTTAACCTTGTGGTTGTTGCAGCCAGTCAAGTAAG
Source organism: Oreortyx pictus (assembly GCA_036925125.1). Taxonomy (NCBI): domain Eukaryota; kingdom Metazoa; phylum Chordata; class Aves; order Galliformes; family Odontophoridae; genus Oreortyx; species Oreortyx pictus. Next base: position 16,310,612 of record JAUPFR010000017.1, read on the forward strand.
AAACAGGAAACCAGCAGAAATTACCCATGGGAAATTTAAGAACTCTTTTTTTCATTAGCATTTTAAAGCTACACTGAAATGCGTACAGGGGCTGTACAGATTTATTACTTTGATTGCATGTAAGCAAGTAGGGGTTCAGTTCCACTCTTCTCAAAGCATTCTTTCTTCAGGAGCTTCTATTACATTCAGCATACACTTAAGAAGTTGAACAGAAGTTCTTAGATTGGCATTACATGCAATGTCTTCCTGTGAAGTGCAGAACAGCTGGACACATCATGAGCTTTCTTGAAACCTAATCTTGTTTTAATCTTTCATTCCATCACTGATTAATTGCTCAATTAGTGATATGTTGTGGGGATTTTCCAAAGTTCTCACCACGATCCTATATTTGATGCCAAAGAAAGTTCTTGGATGCTGAACAGTACCCAGTGTAGATTTTTGTGAAGCACTGCCTGAGAGGTTTGAGGTCAACAGAACCTGTACACAGCCAAACTGATTCTCATCATCACTGAATGAAGAGGAAGGGAAACCAGCAAACAATTGAGGTCATCCCATCAGGAAAAGACTGGCAATCGCTGAGCTAAAGCCAAGCTTCAATAAACCTACTGTGGATCAACTAAGAAGAACGTTGGCAGCTTTTATACTCACTCGTGACTGGAGGAATAATTAAGGTGAATGTTAAGGGAAAGAGGAAAGTAATTGCTTGCCATGATGTGTCAGCAGCTTACATTGCTTGCTCTTATTTCTTAAAGTTTTGATTGTGGGGGCAATGTGTTTTTTTCCCTGACTTTCTTGCCTTTATATCACTATGCTATAGAATTTCTCTTTTTAATGAAAAGCATAAAAAAGTTGAAAGTAAAGAATCATCTTGATCCTTATTGCATAACTTTCCTTATTTATACCCTTAGTGTGCTTGTGGAAAAGAGCTTCAGCCTTTCAAGTGCAAAGATAAACTCATGTTTGTATTTCTTCTGCAGAGGCCCTTCACTAGAGATTTGTCCTGTGGAGAATACTCATAATGAAAGGAAGTTCTTTGAGTCTTTCCTGTCCATAGCTCAAGGAAAGTTAGTCTTGTATAAGAAAGTATCAGCCAAATACATGAATTGTCTGCTTCCATCACAATTTAAAGCTATTATTTGAGCAGAGCTTTGCATCCTGAGAATATTCATGCTGAGATAGGATCTGGCTGATTTTTCACTAAGTGTCCAGAATTCATACATATGAAACTGCTATCAAATTTGATTATATATCAGAGGAAAAGGAAAATATTTCAGTAGGAAAAGGCTTCCAGACTTCAAGTGGAACTGACAGTTAATTAGCCTTCAATCATTTTTAGTGATCAGGAGTATCAACATAAGGCTGAATTCACTAGTGGGGTTTTCTGTCTTGTATGGTTCTCCATTCTTGCTACAAACTTCTGTCAGGTCTATGGTCTAGCTGGAAATCATTGTCTTATAGTAATCTTACAAATCAAACCTTAAAATCTAGAAATATAAAGATTACTGATGAAAGTCTTAGCACCGCAGTACTTGATCTTTTCTACTCCTGATACAGCTCCATCCTTTAATAAATTCCTGCTTTTGGCTTCATTATTCTCACAGGGGAGTTCACCAAATCAGAGCATTGTTGAGATGTCTGAAAATGGCACTAACATTCCTGAATTTACCTACTGTATCTTTGAAATACTGGAAAAGCAAACACTACAGGCATCCTCTATACTCTTTTACTATCAGTATCTGCTGAACCTGTGGAGTTTCATGATAACTCCTTCTTGCTTTTTACAGCAATTAAGAAGCTGATTATCAAGAGAAGAGAGTGGGTGGAAAAATGACCATGCTTTTGTGACACCAGAGGAAAGACAGCATTCTTAGTTTTGCATCTGATGTGATCAGTTTTAAATAGTGCTAACTAAATGATGAACAGATTGAAATAGGAACACAGCTCCTTGGGGCTGCCGGGGTCATCCCTGTGTGCAGCAGGAGGATCAATACATTTCAGTAACGTGGGAACAAAGCTCTTCTCCTTATGATGAAGAAGAAACAATGGCTTTTTTCCCAGTGCATTAGGACAGTGTAATAGGCAGTGTCTGCCTATTATTAACTTTTTCTTCTGTAGTTTTGTTATTAATATAAACCCAGATTTATGAAACTCTGAATGTCATACAAAAGTGATGTAGCATATCTTCAGAACAAGTATGTATTTTGAGGTGTGTTATTGCACTGTCATTATTGGGACCTAAATTAGTGTTGGGCAGATGAGGGAAGAGAGCAAAACACCAGGTTCTGCATCACAGTTCCTGGGTCACTGGTATTTATGGATGTTCACTTGTTGCTCGTTTAGCAAACTGGCTTTCCAATACTAGAATTAAAAGTAGGGTTCAGAACATCTCTCCTACTGTAAGTGCTGAATCTTTCTGAACTGTAATTCTGAAAAGCAGCAAGGCAACTTTGAAGTCTATTGCTAATCGTGACAAAAGATTTTCCAAGTGAGAACACAGCTTTTCAGATTTTCATGGATAGTTCTAAAATTGAAGATAGTTCTGTGATGGGAGTTTTGAGACCAAGAATGACACGAATGGATTGCATCTTTGTTTCATTTCTACTCTTAGCTGAGCTGGCATTGGTAAGAAGTTATACAGGGCGGCACTGGCTGGCTCTGTGCACTGGACTCAGAAATAGGCAGTATTTAAAAGTGCTTCCTAAGTTTACTGAGCAGGTTTGAATAGTGGCTTACATAGAACTAGAGAATGGCTGTTAATGGACTGGAAAAGTACTAGAAAATGTGTATGATGATTTTATTTACTTTGTTTGAGATTGGAATATTTAAAATACCTGTGGAAAAACTGAAGATTTCAGGGTAGTTCTGACATTTCATTTGATGCAAAAGAAATAAATACTGGAAAAAAATACTGCAAAAGATTCAAAGAATAATAGAGCAAATTGTATAACCTTCGTGTAGATAGGCAGGCATGAGAGAAGTGTGTGCAGTTAAGCACTGCAGCCAGGCTGCCCGGGCTGACTGTGGGCATCCTGCAGTAGTTCAGAGAGTGAGCAACCAGAGCTAGCTTTGCAGTGAGCTTTGCTTTGATCAGGGGGTTAGAAGGGATGACTTCCAGAGGAAGCTTTCAGCTGATGCCATACTGTGACTCTATGAGAGTAAAGCCCAGTATTGCTGAAAGTCTTCTGCGCAGTTTGATTTTGAGTTCCCTGGTACCAAATACAGTCACAAAAGCCACTGGCAGTCAGTGAGAGTTTGCAGAACTCTCTCGTGAAACACGGAGCAGTGCTGTCTGCACTGAGCTGGCAGTATGAGCCGGGTTGGTTAGAAGCCAGCATATCAGGACTGAAGATCAGTCCCCATAGAGTGTCAGTGCAATTATTTGGTTGTGACCCACCTGAGCAGTCTCCTAGCAGAAATACATTAAATACTCCTCATTAACTAGAATGCATATCATGATCCAGTTCAGTTTTTCTTAGAGAGTTAGGCTTGTAATTGGCTTACTTCAGGAACTGCAGCAGCCATTTAACATAGGTAGAGGTTCATTAGTACTCTACTAATTGGCATCAGTAAGTTTAGAGATCAAGAAAATATACTGGAAGGTAATGAATCTGAACTAGTTTTCTGACCTCATTCCTTTTCGTAGACAACATTAGATTGTGGCAATGTTGGCACCAAAATAGATAATATGTAACCACTAGCTGTTAACTGCCAGTGGAGGAATGAGATAGCAGCTTTTAAAGAATAAAGTTGAAAATAATTAAAAGTCAGATTCTCTTACCAGGAAAGACAAGCTGATGAATCTCTGTACTGCTATTAAGTGAAAGGAATTGATCTAAAGTTGTAAACAAGTTTTGGAGGGATTTTCTGGACCATCAGCAACTGTAGCTGACTAATACCTCTTAGCCTTAGAGGCTATCTGTGTTCATGAACACAGTTATTTTCAAATAAAATAAATATGTATGGTTGAGCAGGGGAGTTGGTCTAGATGACCTTTAAAGATCCCTTCCAGCTCAGATGATTCTCTGATTTTATTCTATGATCCTATCCCCTGCTTAAAGTAAAGCACAACTAACTTCAAAATCAGATCCAATTGCTTGAGGTCTTGCCCAAGTGATGAGACTGGAAGTCTGTGGGGTCCCATGGTGCTCTGATGGAGACAGGTGGTGAAGAAGAAACTCTTCACAGAGGTGGTGGGTTAGCGAGAGCTCCCTTGGCCAATGAAAACCATACTGCTGAAGCTGCATGTTTCTGAAACACCAGGGTAATAACTGCTGGAAATGAGCTGCAATAAACTGCAGTGTCTCCAGGTGAATAGGGCCTTCCATGCACAGCTCTGCAGTATACTTATTGTGATTGACAATGGAACTCTTTGGATAATAACAATGGAAAAGCCCGAGCTGCATTCAGACATCGGGAAGTGACAGTAAAGTTTAACTATCTAGTGATCCAGTACTTCTGAAAGGCAATGTGTATTTTAGTGGCAAAATATCCCTCAAGGAGGGAAGCAGAACATGGATGACCTTGGTAAAAGTCTGAAGACAGTTTGGAAACAATTGCACTCAGCCTCACTGGGTGTAAGATTGCTGTAGTTCTTTTGAAGCCATCAGTTCAAAGCAGAGAATAATCACCCACAATTTTTCAACTGGTGCTAGCCCATGTTTGTGATTTTACAAGATTAATGCTCCTGTGGAAAGCAAGAGAAGACACGAGAGTTGAACAGAGCGGTATTGGTTGATTTTGTTTGAGTCCTCTCGCAGCAAGTTGAAGATGTTTACCATGTTGCCTGCTAGAGACAGTGACTCATTTCACTCTTGTGCTGCTGTATAACAGCTCTCTAAACAGAAATAGCTTTTTCTTTTGATGGCTGCCTGAGAGATAACTCTCAGTAGATGCAAATCAGTGCAGTGCTATTGTGGTATGCACCATCTTTGAAGAAGTAGTAAGGTAAAGGACAGCCAATTATGCTGAATAATTGCTACTTTAAATGGAAAGCAAATGGAGGATAATGAGAAAGGAGGAAGATCATTGCCAACTGTTGCCTCTTTTGTTCCTCCTCCTGCCACTCCATGATTTCTATTTTCCTGAACATCTGGTATTCTGTCTGATGACAGTTTGCTTTGCTTTTACCCTAGTCTCACACAGGATCTTGTATTTGAGTATGTAAGGAGAAGATAGCAGTGTTTAAAAATTAAATTGAATCTAAAGTAGTTTGAATATGTATTTTTAAAAACATCAGCAACTAAATCATGCTCCAGAACCAGGTGTCCTTAAAGGATGTTTATTCCTGTGATCCCAGTTTAATGGATAATGTTGCAGATATTTGCTATGGCCTGAAATAGCAAGCATGGTTTCTTAACAAATAAAATGATATAAAGGGCAGTAAGTATGCTAAATAAATATAGTTTATTATTTAGTGTTTTTTTCAAAAGCTCCTGCTGTTGCATATTCATGTTCTCTTTTGCAAATATTCAAATGAGATGACAATACTTGATTGGGATTGTCAAATGTCAAGTTTTTTTCCAAAAAAAATCTTTTAGAGCTTTCTTTGCTTCTCCAGAGCTTTCTTCTGTTTTGATCATGACAACAGTGAAGTAAGAAAGAATATTTATTCACAATTTAGACGATTACTCTCTGATTTTGGTGCCTTTCTTGTTTCCTATGTACATTTTTACTGCTGCCAAACTGGTTCCACAGATCTGAGTATCCAATGCTTCTGAGTACCTGGCTGGATCTGTTCTTGGAATCGCAGAGATAATTTGCACTTGCAAGAAAATGGATATATTATATTTGTCTCTTGGAAACAAAGCAGTGTAAGAGAGATGCGGAGATTGATCTGATTCGGGGTATATACGAGCACTACCAAAACCAGCGTTAGTAACCTGCAAGCTAGCAGCCTGTCCTTTCAGGGGGTTAATAGTAAGAAAAAGCTTTCAGAGAAAAAGCTTTCAGCAAAAGTTTGCCTTGTAACCTCCAGTCTGTCTTAATCTAACACAGTCTCATGAGCTGGACATGAATTCACTGGAATGAACTATTAGTTTTAAGAACATGTGAACCTTCTTTGATTCTTCCTGCCCTTGTTATAAGCTTTAGCACTACTTGGTAGATGTGCACATTTCAGCCCCAATGAACTCTTGATGCTGCTCGGTGCTCTCGTCACTCGTGGAACAACATCCTGTCACTCTTTCCCAGAACTGCAGCCACCAGATATTAGGATAATGTTAACATTTTTAACAGCCTTTCTATCCATGACAGGCATTTAGGATTATTCCTTTCAGTTCAAAAATGTCTTGCTCTCTTCTTGCAAATGATTCATGTTAACTTCCTGGTAGTTCTCTCTCCTCCCTGGCATACCAGTGCCCATGCGAACCTCTTGAACTTTCTTTATTCTGGACATGTGGATGAGTAGAGCATAAGCAATTTGTAGGGGTATGGGGAGAAGGTTTATCAAATACACCGTGTACCATCTATGCTTATATGTAGAAATAGATTAGGGTTTAAAATATCAACAATAAATTAATTCAGGTGCTATAGCATAAAAGGTTTACCACTTTTCTCTTGTGAGAGATCTAATTAGGATGTCTTCATTGATAAAGCAATGGATATTCATGTGCAGTGTGCTCTATTTGTCTTAGAAGTGCAGAAGTTACCCATCTTAGTATTTGCAATGCCTCATCGTCGTAGTATGGGATTTCCATGACTACCATGTTAAGCTTACTGCAGTAGTATTTCCTGTGATAGATAAATCAGCTTCACACGCACAGTTGCCAAGCGAATCAGCTCCTTTAAGGTTGGATGTCCCCTTATCTGTGGGAGCCACGGGTATTAATCCGTTGCTCTCTGTCTAGCCTGTGCTGATGCATAGAAAGCTTGGCCATTATTTGAACACAGTATGTTCTTGTAGCAATCCATGAATCAGAGAAGAAAACTGGAGCATCTGAAACAGTGTAATATTTTAAATGCTAATTTCAGTGTCTTGGTGTGGTCTCACACCAGTGATATTCTTAATTGCAGACATGAAACTAAAGTTGAGAAGTTTTGAGGGCACGCTTTTACAGCTTCAGGGACTAGAACAGAATGCCAGGTAATGTTGAAATAATGAGACTGTGATTCTGACAGTAAAGTCAGAAGCAAAAAATCAATATGAACTGGAATTCTGGTTGGATAGTGAGATTGATTAGAAGGTATATTCTTGTTGATGCACTATTTGGAAACTGTACATTGCGGGGTAGAGTTAATGATGAGGTGTCCATGTGGACACTGGTCTTCCTGGCTGTCAGCTCAGTCAAGCTGTGTGTCTTACTCAGTGCGTTGAAGACTTGTTTAGAACAGCATTCTGTAATAGAAAACAATTATAAGATCCATTCGGTCTTGCTGATTCAATCTGTGACATTCCAAACAGAAAACAAGATGAGAAATCCTGATAGCTCTCCTGTTTCCTCTGGTTTAGTCACAAGACTGGTTTCTGAGCTGCTCCAAATCACACTGTGTCCTTTAAAATCAGGCATGGAAGAGAGGGCACTAGGAAAATCAGTGGGCTGAGTAAAAGGCAGTGGAAATTGCACTGAGAAGAAGCCAGAGAGTTTTCAGCACTATGCCTTAGTGTACAATTTTTCTAGAAAGAATAGCAGAAGTAAAAAGGGGCCTCCAGATGGGTCACTGACATCAAAACGTGTTTCATTGCTTTAGTGTGATACAGTGTGAATTTTATATTGCTGAGCATAAAGCAGAACGAGCAAATTATTGATGCTTTAAAAGCATTGGCAAAAGGAGAACAAAGCAATGGCATCAAACATGTTAGAGCCACAGTGAAACAATGAGTAAATGATGATAAGCAGAGGATTGCTACTTTTATTTCTAAAATTATATGTGAAGAAGTCTTTCCACTATGATGAGGTGTTAAGTTTGGAGGCAGACTGCGCTGCAGCAACCATTCCCTGGTTGAGTTTGATCTCGAGGAACTTGGGCCTGGTGAAGAGTGAGGTCCGGATCCTGAACTTCAGTCTGTTTAAGGAACTGTTGGACAAGAGCTCCTGGGAAGCTGTCCTTAGAGACAATGGAGTGGAGCAAAGCTGGCTGTGCTCAGTAAGGATGCCTTTCTGAGGGCACAAGAGCTCTGCATCCCTCAGAAGAAGAAAGCATGCAGGGCAGGCAGGAAAGCGGCGTGGCTTGGCAAGGACCTGCTGGTCAGGCTGAGGGAAAAGAAGGGATTTACCAGCTGTAGAAACAATGGCATGTCACCTGAGGAGAACACAGGGATGCTGTCTGGACTTGCAGAGAGGGGATTAGGAAAGCCAAGGCACAGATGGGAATGAACTTGGCAAGGGATGTTAAAACAAGAAGAAGGATTCTAGAGGTACATTGGCCAGAAGAGGCAGGCCAAGAGAGCATAAACAAGAAAGGAGAACTAGCTACAACAGAAGGCTGAGGTACTAAATGAGCTTTTTGCCTCAGTCTTCACTGGCAGCTGGGACTCCTGTATTTCTCATGTCCCCGAAACTCTCATGCCTGGACCACTAGGTGGGAACTGGGGGAGTAAATTTTCCTCCTGCTATAAGGGCAGAGCAAGTCCAAGGCCGCCTCATGTGACTGAATGTATACGAGTCCATGGGGTCACATGTCATACATCCCACGCTCCTAAAGGAACTGGCTGATGTGGCTGCCCAGGCAGACCTAGGAAGAAGTATGAAGCAATTACTTTTAATGGAGAACTTTTCCAGTTAGAAACGTACAGCCAATATCTGTTAAGTATTTATTATTCTCTTCAATTCACAGAAGAACCCGAGGTGGAACATTCTAGCAACTCTATTTTTTTCAGAGAAATACTTCATGAGTGGCGATCTACATGCAATCATCCAGACAGATTTCCTGCGTGGCATGACTTTTGAACACAGCTCTTCATCACTACCTGCTAAAATATACCAGACGTGGTATTGTTTTATCTAGAGCCAATGCCGAATGCAGCTGTGACATTGTTGACTGCAGAAATGCGTTGTGCTGATAGTCTTTAATTTCACTGAGTCATTCATGGAAGTTTTCTTGGCTCGGTCTCTGTGATGAAAAAAATGAAGACAATGGTTCCTTTGTTTTTCCTTTGTAAAGGAAGCAAACGTATGTTTTTGTAAGTTATGGGGTGAATTCATTAGAAAGAAGACTGAAATGGAAATGCTTCAAAGGGTAATTTTGATTAAAAAATCATCCAAGAAGTATGTAATTTACAGTTTTGTAGAATTCAGTGGAGAATAACTTCTATTTTGAATTATCCGATGGGGTTGTATATAAGGAACACTCTTCCCTGTAAGATTTTGACACAACCATAGTGAAATCAGTACGAGGACTGAATGTGGTGGGTGCCCTAGGTACCGCTGCCACCCCGCAGTGCCACGGCATGCAGTACAACCAGCGGCCACCTCTGGCCAGCAGAGAGGAGGAGAGGAACCTCTGCAGGTCATGGGGAGTGGCTGTACCTGTGCTGGGATTTTGCAGGTTAACATACGGTTCGCTGAAGATCAGATAATCTCTAACTGAGCCCGGAGTTGTGCAGCAGAACCCAAACCTGTCGTGCATAAACATGAAGCTCCTTACAGCATTTGGAGTGAGTTGGCTTCTTCATCCACGTTGGCAGCTGCCACACCAACATGCATTTGGTGTGGGTTGCTTTTTCATTTTGAAATTGTTAATATTTCATGTTTGAGAAGGTGCTTGACATTACCATAACAGACAGTTGCTTTAATTTTTCTGTACAGTAAGAATTATGCTTAGCTAAAATGTACTTACTGAGGAGATCTCTGATTTCTTCTGTGAGGGTGAAATGTGCTGGATGATTGATAGAAAGCTGTAATACTTGGAATTTCTGAGGTATTAGGCTGGTACACAAAAAATTTCGTTGATGTGGCTGTAAGCTGTTTTCCACTGGTCGCCAGTGTAGTGCGCCCTGGAAATACAGTCACTTCCTTAAGCAGAAGAGATTGCATAAAACAAAGATGCAACAATAATATGAAGGTAAACTGTTATCTCCATTTAAAAGAAACAAAACCCCTGTCAGGACATCGCCATCTTAAATAGAATATGCTTATATTCTTCTCCTGTTTACCTGTTCATTATTTTTCACCTGAAATACCCAGATGAAATAACAGTTGAACATTGATTTATAAATAGAAATATGCAACTATGTAATTCCAAACTATTCTTAGTGCTTAACTCATCCTAAATGCAATTCCTGTGTCTGTAAAAGAGAGAGCTGATGTAGCTGTGCCTGAAGTGCTTTTTTTGAAAGCGTTGATCAAAAAAGTCCCAATAGGACTATTAGAGAGAACCTCTGCCATCCAAAACTGAAACTTTGAGAATCTCAGTTTGGTTATTGAACTGCCTAGTTCTTATCTCACTTCAGTTTTACCACTTTTAGCTTCTAATGATGTAAAAAAACCCCAGTGCATTCTGGGGGAAGGATATTTCACCAGAAATTTGATGTAGAAAGACAGGGTTGCAAAATTACCATCCACACATGGAAATACTAACTGAAAGTGAGCAGCTACCCATTTCTGCTTTTACTTTTGCCAGAGTCTTAAAAAGTACTTAAATCTACTCAAGTTTACCTGTTTTTCTTCCTTCACACTTGCTCAGAATTCTTAATGTTAAATATTGTTAGCATCAATGGGAATTTAGATACCAAGCAGCAAATACATCCCACCGGAATCTGCATCCAAATTTTTAACCAGTATCTAATAAATTTCATTTCTATTTATTTTTTATGATACCTTCTATTATTAATAGTGTTCTCAAAATAAGCTGATGAGATGTAATAGATTTGCATAGTTACGAAGCCTGATGAGTTATTCATGGCGATGGCACACAGAATGAAGAACTGGCATTAATTCCGCTAGAAGTTAGCTCAGAGTACATGCTGCTCCTCTGTGTCTGATTTAGGGCTCTTTTTCCATCAGGTTTCAATGAAAGAAAAAGAGGGCAATATTCCACTTCACAAAAGTTTCTTGAATGTAGTATTTTGTAAAGTAATTGTCAAATAATTGTGGCATTTAAACATATGATATTTGATGGTCAAATCGTTGAAACACAAGACGTAGTGAAATCCTGGTTGGAAGAACTGCTGGCAGACGTGTTCCGGAGGCAGGTGAGCAGTGAAGTGGCAGTAGGTGATCTGAAGCTGGAATGGGTTCGGTCCTGGAATTGCTTAGGTTGCAAAAGGGAATAAATGATCTCCGACAACCATATTTGGTTTATTGTTTTGGTTGTTCTTCATGAGCAGTTGTTAAACATTACTAGAAGAGTTTATTGTAAGAGTTTTCTGTACAATAGATAGAGTCAGGTACTTAAATTATGTAATATGTGGAACTGAAATCTGGAGTCAACTTGTACAGTGGCACGTTACAGATGGCCACTGGAGACTGCTAATTTACATTCTAATCTATCCCCACATACTTAGGCAACAATCATTTCATTCCTAAATTCACAAGCAGTAGAAAATACAGATATGGCTTTGCCTGAAATTCACATGGAACCGTCTCTTCCACACAGCATCAGCATCTACCTGAAAAGAGTTCTTCCAGTTTGAAAAGAAAATAAAGTTCTGACCTCTTTCTCCTTCCCCTTCAATTGCCAGCATTCACGGATATCCAGCTATATGCTGTAGAAGCTTTCATAACTAAAATAGTTATAGAAACAGGAATAGCCTACAGAGACTAAAGCAAAACTGGGAATATTTGTACTTTTTCTTCTCCGCTTAGCAGATGCTGTGAATTTATCTCTCAGTTATTCAGGTTAAAGTCTCGGGCTGTTTGCGGACCTTGAAGTGTGCCGATTTAAATGGTTTTTTAATAATATGGTGCCTCTCCAGTTCATTTCTTTGCTTTTCTAAAAAGCAGAAGGTGATTGAAATTAGATTAAATTGTAAAGCCTTCTGGGTTGTCGCAACTGATTGCCTGTCCTTGTGCTGTTATAGCTCTGGACATACACATCATCCTGAATGCTTCGATTGGAGATAAACAAGTTCCTGATAACTGGCAGTTTACACTTTGGCTAGCAGAAACACTAATCCCACTTTAACAACAGACTGCAAACACTGATACATTTCTACGTCATTTTTATTGCACTAGAGGGAGGAAATAATCTGTTCATGCATTATTAATTTTCTCTGGAACCTTAGTTCTAACTCACAGTATGGGTGCTATCATTTGATATAGACAGATAATTGCCTTACAATCCATGTTTTTAGTCAGTTACTTTACATGAAGGTTATCACAAATCAGGGAGCAGTGTGGTGCAAGAGATTTGCTGTGCATGTTTGCTTCTCATTGTTAGTTTACACAATTTGCATTAGAAAAGAATGAAGTCCTTCCCAGTCAGCTGTCCAACAGCTAAGAGCACACAGCCACAGGGAAACAGAAGGGACAGCCTTTTACAAACACTGTTTAGGAGAAACACAGTATCATTCTTTGCCTCCCAGACGTGATGGATGATCCTGATTGTGCTGGTGACAGTGACATGTCTTCTCACTGAGATGAACCCAACCATATGCGTGCTGAGGTCTTCACACTTGGTTATCCAACTGGAGGAAATACTCCTCAGTACCAGAAGGTGACCAGACTCACGCTTGCAAAAGTAGGCAGCTAGTACCAAGTGATGCTTCTATACATAACTGTATTTCTGCACGTCTCCATTTGTTACTTCATAAATTAGTTAATTTTCAGAAATTAAGGCTTTCCAATCACCGTCATTGACTGGTTTGAATCTGTGATTTTTTAAAACTTGTTTTTGAAAAATCTGTGTTGAAGTGCTGAGAAAAGGAAAGTAATTGTGTATGTTGGTTTTTGGAAGGTTCATTCAGGAAGGAACGTTACATTAGAGGCAGAAGCTCTGCACTGAAGGGAAGAAAGTTAAATTCAGAAAAGGAACAAAATACACAGGATATTTGCCACTGGTTCTTGTTCTTTCAGACACCTCTCTATTAAAGCCTTGTTTCAGATGATGAAGTTGCAGCTCAGGGCAGTGTTTGCTATGGAAGCACCTGTGCAGTAAGTTATTCCAGCTGTGACTGAGAAAAAGCAGAAAGTTCACACAATTCTGACATATACTAGCAGAACAGGATATCTTCATTATAGGCACTTTGGATTATTTAAATTTATGCCTCCTCTATGTGAAACACACAGTGCTATTAAATAACTTTCAATTAAGTTGATGGGCAAAACTCCCACTGACTGAAGGTTCACTGCATTTGTATCATTACAGACAAGCAAGGATGAGAGACTCACTGTGCATTGTGATCCAGGATTGCTTCACCTTATGTCTTGGATAATGAGATATTGATTTTCACAGAGCAGGTCATGTCAGAGGAAAAATGAGAGACTCACTTGCAATTACAAAAGTCATTTACAATTGAAAGTGGGGAAGGTTTCCTTTCTGCATAGCAGGTAGTGTTCTTTAGCTAAACCTTTTTCACAGTTGCCAGGATTTGATACAATGGGATATAAAACTGAAAATAGGAAAGCTCTTCACAAAGATATATATATGTCTTTGTTTTCCTAAGTCTGAAATATTTGTGATAGAGCTCTACTTAAAAGATGTCTTCCAACTGTTATGCAGGCATGGTAGATGGAGTCTGTTAAATACTTAATGTCTCAAAGTTACAGCCCTAAGTCACAGGAACTTTGTACTAAAACCTAGCAGTGCTCTCATTTCAGCTGCTTTTAGCAATCTTTTCAGATGACCTACAACTGCTGAAACAGCAGAAAACATAACCTTGAAGATACTCTTTCCTTTTTACAAGCACAGCATCACTCATTCCAAAACAGAGTTGTCTACTTGGAGTGAAATCAAACTCTCCTTCTCTAGGCTCTTTGGCAGCCTTTCTCAGGCTGAAGGAAGACCCGGGGAGTGCAGGAGCCCTACAAGGCAAGTGCAGGATGCTGCCGTGCTGGGCATGGCCAGGGGAAGTATGGAGCTGTACTCTGGATTTCTGAGTGGAGCAGTGATGGTAACCCATCCATATTTTAGTTGATGGTGATCACTGATTGCACAGTGTCAGAGCGGTCTCTGTTTCTCTTTCTGAACTCGTAGTGAGTACATTGAGAGGTGGCAAGACATGGGGAGGGGACGTGAATGGGACAGCTCATCTGAATTGGCTGAAGGGATGTTCAAAGTCACGTAACGTCATGCTCAGCAGTAAGTGTGGAGTTTGTGGTTTGGTCTTTCCAAGGGAGACACTGCTCAGAGTCTGGCTGGGTGTCGGTGTGCTGGTGGGAGGTGGTGGGTGGATGATTGCTTTGGCATAGCTTTTTATCCTTTGTTTCTTATGCTGTCGTTGTCTTCACCCGTGAGCTTTCTTGGTTTAACACTCTGATTCTGTCCTCCATTCTGCTGCTGAGAGATGAGCAAACCACTGAGTGCTTGTTTGCCATTGTGAGGCTCAGCTCATCACACCCAACAGTATTTCCACAAGGCCCTGGGAGGTACCACCTCTCTCCTCGGAATGGCTTTGGATTTTTTCCCCCCCCCACTGCAGTAAGTGTCTGGTCAGCTATTTTCTGTCTTCCTTTTGTCTCTTCCCCTGATTTCTGCCCCCCAGTAGCCACCACCACTTGCTTCCCATTGCGCTGCTTGCTGGACCTGTGCTTGCCTAGTTCGCTGCAGGCAGTGCGGCAGGGGGAGCGTAGTGGTCTGCACACTCAGGCAGTCATCACCACGGCAGTTGTTAAAAGTTTGATTGTATTCTGCCTGTTGAGAACTTGCATCAATTTCTGCATTTAATTTCAGGTTGATACCATAATACAATGGCGTATAAAATTTAGTTTTTCCAACAAGAGACTGATTAGCAGCCTAATCTCTTGTCTTCCTCTCCAGCCCCATTTGGAAAAACAATTCTACAAGGCCTTTGATACCTAACTAAATTATTTGCTCAGAAGAAGTGTTTGTATGAGTAATAAAGATGTTTTCAGCTCTTCCTGGTGAGGAAATAAATGAACAAATGGGTACTTCAGGATTTCCTTTACAGCTTTTCCCTGAAGATATTGTGTTTCTTTTTACTGCCCCCTCAGGAATACTTGTTAAAGGGTAGGAATGCTAATTAAGGTCATTAACTTGTTCTTTACAGTTGAATGACTACATAAAGTAGGGGAATGTTAGAGAATATTTTACTGCTTTGCTTACCAACTGCTTTGCTGAAGGTGGGTAATGGGATTTCTGGGGAGCACACCTCCTGGTCAGTGCTCTGCTTTGTCTTCTCCTCCCGTTCTGTTCTGCGTTTCTGTTTGCGTACTTATAAGTCACACTGCAACTTTCAGCATCTCCAGACCAATAAAATGAATTAAAAATGTGACTTTGAAAGCATTGTATTGAAGGGAAGTAATGAAATGAAGATGGAAAATGTCACAATAAATAATCTATTTTAATAAATGATTGTACACTGTAGAATTTCAATTACAGAAACACATACTTTGCACAAGCAATTACTAAAGAAATTACTGGAGAAGCACATTCATTCATTGAATTACAGGACATAAATTCTTCCTCTGATTGCATCTTCCGTTGTGAGGAGAGCAATCACAACAAATGCCAAGCTCTAATAACACAGTTTTTTCAGGATTAGATCTTACTGTTAGATGGGGAATGTGGAAATACTGATCAAATGTCCTTGCTTTGTGCTCTCAAAGGGAGTGACTAGTTAACTAAGTGTAAAGCAGGAGGAGTGACAGCTGGCAGGTGACCTTCCCATGTTTTGTCCCTTATAAGGCTGTCAGTAGATATTTGAATACAATGGATCTTTAAGGCATTTGGAAACACAATATGTATGCATGCATAGTAATTCTTGTGTGTACTTTATGTACGACGAGTAATTGCAACCTGTAGGAGCTGTGTGGAAATACAGTTTGCTAGGAGTTTCATTTTAAAAGGTTTTGAGATTTGGTGAAGAAAGGGAAGAGCAGCAGCTTCAAAATCAATCAAAGAGTAACATGAACTTTAGGATGTGTAGTCACGGCTTGGCTCTTGGATTCAATTCCTTTCAAGTAAAAAGTTTATTTCTTGTGATTTGGAAAGTGCTGTTATCCCTGCTTATGTGCAGGACTGGGCACTGACAGGATGAGAACTGTTGGCCTGTGAGACCATACCAGGCAAGATAGCAAGCTGGGTGCAGGAGGGATTTTGTGTCAGCTGGGAGGGAGGAACACCAGTTCCACAGAGCCCCGAAGAGCTGCAAAGAAGATTCGTGTCTTCACAGTGCTGGTCACCAAAGCACAGCAGCAGGCAAACCCTGCAGATACTGCGGAGGTGGGGATTTATATGTGCATGTGAGTATGCAGAGATGCTGTCTTTTCCCCATAGATGTGAAACTACCAGAGCTCTCTGTTTGGTGTCAACAAGCTTTATTTTCTCCTTTGATAGGAATTCAAAATTCTGAATTATGCCATAGACCTTTTTGTGAATTTTGAGAAAAAGGGTTATTTCTGTTTCTGCGTAATCACAAATGAATCAGCTAAGAAATGCGTAACTCATAGGGAAACTGCAACAATTACTCACTAGTAAGTTAAAAACAGAGCCATGAAGCTAATTAACAGCATGGGTAAATGTTTCTTAGTTCCTCGTCTTCTGCTCGTGGCTTTTCTTCCAGCTGCCACCTTTTCTGTTTAGACTGTGAACTTTTTTACCAGAAAGGGATTTCATTTCACTCAGTCCTGCGGAGTGTTTGCATGTTTGAGCCCTGTTTTCCTGATTGTGGAATGCTGAAGAAAAGTAAGCTTGTAAATGAAAACACAAACAAACAAAAAAAACCAACAGGTTACATAGGACATATCTGCAGTTCAGACACTGTGATATCACGTGTCTGCCTTGATGTTTGTATGGACCGAGTATTGATGTAGCAGAAGAAGGCATCTTGTGGATTCGTTCATTCTAGGTTTTCTATTAAGAAATTGTTCCCTCCTGCTCCTCACTCTGTTAACAATGGCTTTTTGTGCTTGTTTGATTATATTCTTACTGCACAAGAGTATTCTTCTGGAGTACAAGACTATAATACTCTGTGTGGTAAATACAATATTACTCTTCTAGAACCTGGTTATATTTTCATCCTAATGACATCAGCTTAGCACACATTCTTCTTACAGTATTTCTCTGGACTCTTTTTTTTCAGTAATAAAAGAAGATCTGAGTTCTTTGAATTTTTGCTACAAAAATAATTAATGAAGCCTTCAGTGGCCTCTGCACAAAGAAAGATGTATCCATGGGAATACAGTTCATTCCTCTTGCTGTGTTTCTGTAGGTTTCTGACAAACCTTTTACAGATAAAATGAGACATTCTTCTGCCTATTTTCCCTGTTTTCTCTTGATGATGCAATTATTTATCAGTTTATCTTCCTGAAATGATAAATAAGGTATGAGTAAAAATATAATCCAGAATATATTTACAGTATTGCTTCGAAACAAGAGATACAGGAACAAATCTTGTTCTGTTACAGTCTGATTGACTTTTCCTAAAGCCATTTCAGATTTCACAAAATGTTTGAACGAGAACATTGCACAAATATTTGTGCTTCCCAAATTACAGTTATGTAGGTATTTGCTTGAAGATATAATTTTTCCATAATAATGTCACGAGGTCCCATTGTAAATATCCACTAATAGATAACACAGGCTGTTTAATCATAGAAGTTCAGACAAAGTGGAATCGAGTCTGCAAAGCTTGCGTACAGTCGTTCTAGTTGACAGTCTGATGGCAAGCTATGGGGTGTGGTCACACCCCAGAGGAATGGGGCACCATCCAGAGGGGCCTAGACACGCTGAGCAGTGGGCCCAGGTGAATCTCATGAGGTCCAACAAATCCAAATGCAAGATATTGCACCTGGGTCGAGGCAACCCCCATCACCAATGCAAACTGTGGGATGAAAGGACTGAGAGCTGCCCTGCTGAAAACGACCTGGGAGGTAATGGTAGATGGTGATTTAGGTTAGATATTGTGGGTGGAAATTATAGGCTGCCCAGAGAAACTGTGGGTGCCACATTCCTGGAGGTGTTCTAGGCCAGGCCAGATGGGCCCTGGGCAGCCTGAGGGCTGGAGCTAGATGATTTTTGAGGTCCCTCCCAACTCAAGCCATTCTATTATTCTATGGTATCATCTATACCTTCTTGTATGGCTGTTTTTTTTAACTTGCTTTGATGCTCTCCACAGAATTACTGAATAATTCCTACTTGCATCCATTCTTAATAGCCAGTATTCAAAATGCAAAATTGTCAGCCAGATGAATAAGATGCGTAGATCTCATGACACGTTACTGTCTTCCATTTAAATAAGTTGCTTCGAGAATTTTCCCTAAGAAGTATAAAATGCCAGGAGACTCTTGTGACAGTATGATAACAGTAATTAAATTCAGCACTAATTGTGATCCAGTAACAATGCTAAGTACTAATATAAAAATGTACTATCAGTGAACATAACTTTACTTTTGCCACCAGTAAATCTAGACATTCAGAAAAGAAATTATCCCAAACCTGCTTTGACCAGAAACACATGACTTTTAGTATCAGTGTCTGTCTAATGTATCCTTTCCCTTGTGTCTGGAGGGACTTGTAAGTTTTGCCTGATTTGAACAGAAGGGAATGATTTGCAACTCCAGGCTTGAAAAGTATATGGAAATGTTCTCAGTTGTGTTTTCTAGAGTTGATATTAATGGGACAAAGTGAATGTTAATAAGACAGAGCAAAGTCGATCTTACTCAGCATAAAGTTTTAGCATTTTGTAGTGCATTATGATGAATCAGATTGAAAAAGGGCCCAGGCTTTCTCAGAGTGGAATAGAAAAGCACTTCAACCTTGAATAATATTAAGACACTTTCCAAGAAAAACATCTCAGGTTTTCAGTACACACAAATACATGTGCATACATTCAGGTGGTATTATGAGCTGAAGGGACTTGGTGGTAGAGAACTGTGGAAGAAGTAGAAAGAGTATTGGTTATCAAGGGAAAAAGACCCTTGGCCAAAACTCTACCAGCTGTATATCAGTATCAACACAGCTGTTGCTTTGGGGTGGGGATGGTAATAAGGGATGAGATGTACTGAGGTGCTGGAAGCAGGGATGAGACCTGTGTGTGGGGGGAGTGTGGATATTTTCTGCCTTCCTGCTTGAGTTAAATACCTGGGCAAGGTGAGAACTTTTGTAAATAGACACAAAACAATTGTTGATGTCTAATTCATAAAAACCTAATGCCTTTCATAAGAATTGGAAGGATTAAGCCCATTATTTGCCACTTCATGTGGGGAATTCCTTTGTAAAAGCAAAGCAATTGCTAAATGAATTCCCTGTCCAGGAGGTTCTGCTAGGATAATGCGTATCTCACATTCCCGCCCGATCAGGGCTGTGAGGAAGCAGATGTCGAATGGTACCACGGTGTGATACATTCCCTCTGTCACACCATACGGTCATAGTTTCAAATGATATTGAGGTGACCTGTAGACATAAAGTTGCATTGTTGCAGTTCAGTTTAAGTAATGTGGCACTGGAAAGAACAATTGTTGATCAAGTAGAATGATCTAATTGAAATTTTTGTAAGCGCCTTTAAAATAAGTGCAGTTAGACTTGTCTTTTGAAGCACCCCTATGCAAGATTTTCCTCAAGGAAGATGATTAATTCTAACGAGGAATGCATGCTTCTCATTAACTTGAAATTTCAATATCAACATCAGAAATTTATTGAATGAGGTTATGATGAGAAGCCATAAGGTAGAACCCACTGACTAGAGGGAAAAAGAGAGGAGGACAGTATTTGACAAAAATAAGAATATTTTAAAAAGAAAAATGTGGTATAAAGGGAAAGAAAAATGAGCAGCCTCCTGTAAGAATGAGAGATGATCTGTTTTTGTTTTGAGAACTAAATTTTTTCTTCTTTAAATTGTATGGGATGGTCTGCCAAACAAATTATTTGGTAACAACAACCATTTTGAAAGCATCACAACTCTTTGCAGAAGTAATAGCTTTTATCATTATCATTGATTCAGGAAATTGGAATAAATATCTTTGCATATTAGCACATTATGTAGATGAATTTGGAAATGGCTCAAAGCTATTTACTATTTCATGGCCCAAATGAAGTTGTTCTGTCTGCTCAAAAATGGAATTTAATTAATCTTTGGTGCCTGAGAAGCAGTCAGTAAGTACGGCCACCCAGTGCATCCCCCGTTCCCGCAGCACTGACTGTGCTGTGAAATGTTCCTTCTCTTCCTTAGCTGTCTCAGCAAGGCTGAGATACGCTGCAGTGCTCAGGGACTTGATCCCCATCTGCGTACTCAGTTTTCCTCCAGGGGAAACCAGATGTTGTGTTGCAGGATCTTAAAGTAATTTGAACCTGGGGTGGGAAGGAGGTACAAGGCAGGAAGCCAGGACTTGGAAATTAGGAGGCAGACCCCATCAGGCCTCTGGTAAGGGTTGGATACAGTGTTGTTTCGTCCCTCCTGGCAAGAGCAGATTTCCACATGTTGGCATTCTCTTTTCCTTACTCTGTGGGCAGATGTGTGCACTGTACGATATAGATCTCTGTCACATTAATGAAATTTTCTCTCATTTCCATTGTAGGAGTTTCGTTGTTGTTTTTTTTTAGCTCAGACGTTTGACACTAGGGGTGCTTTTGTTGCAGGAGTTGACTTGTAGTGACAGTAGCTTGCAGGATAATGGAGCAAATCCTGAAGGCGATCTGTTGCAGAGTATTAAAAGGTTCATGGTGCTTCATTCAGAAGTACATTAGAAGTTCTCTGAAGCCAAAATGTAAACTTCTGAAAGATCTGCAGTGTGTTTTGGCAGTGTTATTGCAGGAGATATGTTTAAAACCCAATATTTTTAAGGGTATCTGAACCTACAAATGCTACTTTTTATTACAGTTCAGAAGGCAGGGTAGACTGACTATATTTAGTAGTGTTGTTATAAAAAAGATATACACCCACCCTACAGCAGTTAAATAATGCAGTCTTTCAGTGTACCTTTCTGTTGCTTTTATTTTTGTGTTTTTGCAGTTACAACTGGAAGGGAATGAATGTGTTGGATGCTGCTGCTGAAAACAGTTACCCCTTGCCCAATAGGCAAATATCAAGCCTGGAAATCACGTGAAATGCATTGAGATGCTGGAATTTGATAGACCTTGTGATATTCACATGCCCTTTGCCCATGCTTTTACAAGATTCAGGTTTAATCTAAAGGCCAGGTCTGAATGCTTGGCACAGCCTAGAGGGAACATTAGGGGCTGATTTTTAAAAATTGCATGTTGCCTTATTTAGTTCTGGCTTCTGCTCTATTCCAATCTCTCAAGTGCTGCATGACAGCAAGTCATTAATTTGCAGGAACAAATTCTATTCAATTCATGTCCCTTAAACCTTGATTATTGTAGTATCTTAGCATCTTCTGGTAATACATCAAACACTGCAATTTGTCACTAATGCTTACATCTCTTAATCTCTCCAGAGGGAGAATGGTATCTGAAGCCGTGTTTAGGATTTAAAGATGTAGTCAGCGCTCCATAATTCCCCTGAGACAAGAAGAATTTGCTTTTCCATCCGAAGTTACTGTTCCAATACTTTGTACTTTGATCAAATTTCAGGTGAAAGGGCAGAGAAAGATATTTCTCTTGCTTTGGAGGAGGACACTCCTCTCTTGAGAGTGAAGCTGTGCTGCCAAACGGCCTTTGTGCTTGTTCTCTAATGTCATAAATTCTTTTGATTGCTTTGATTTATTGTCTGTCTTCTGTAACTTGTTGCCCTATTTAGGACCTTATATGTACTTTCTAACGTAGGTCAGAGTACAAAGGACATAGGAGAGAGTGAGACAAGTGGTGATGTAAATCAATCTGCTGAAGCTTTTGCTCTTACGCTCTTCAGAAGAACATGGTATTTTCCCATGTGTGTTGCCAGTCCTAACTGCGACTTGAAATTGACTGAGAGGTAGAAAGAAAACACATCCTCACATCTAAAACAGACTTGTACGCTCACTTAAGAACAACGTATGGTAGTAAAGGCTAACTTCAATAATTTTCTGCTAAAGACAAACATTCAAGACGTGTTTTGAAAGATTGTGTTTAATGCATACAAAAGTAGCTGAGATTGTAAATGGATTCCCAGACTTTCTGCCCCCAAGAGCTGCATATTCCCAGCAAAGCTCGAGGAAGACCTTAGATCATTTTTCAGGGGCCACTGCTGACATCTCAGGGTGAGCTTACTCTAAAATAGCGCTCTAAGCCCTGCCCTGTAAGTCTTTACTGAATAGTTCCTCTTGCAGAACTTGAAGAAAAGAGTCTGGTTAACAATGTTAAAGCCTTGAGTAATTAGAATTTGTTTCATAAAATGCCTACCAGTATTCCTGCAGAGGAGTGTTTTCTAAAGGCTGATGATACATTTTAGCAGTCACATAAACTGTCAGTCTCTACATTTGCAAATCTTGACAGCTATCTTGGAAAGTCAGTATTTACATTTGAAATTGTGAACTTTTAATATCAGAATTCCCATAAGGCAGCAAGCCACGTTTGGGCAATTTCAGTTTATCAATGAATTAACTCAAGAGATGTCTCAGGACAGTCCAACTAAGTTAAGTGCTTAAATTTGAATTAAAATGCCTTTGAAATATATCTTTTTTAATTGTAAAATGAAGTACATTTTGTGTTTTGCAGGAAGTCCAAAAAACTTTTGAAGAAAAGCCTAAATTCCTGAATACTATTCTTCATGTTATTCTGCCATTATAGAGGAAAAGATATTTAACATGTAGGTCTCAGAAGTCTTATTTTTCTTCTCAGTTTAGATGATAGATTTATCTTTATGAGAGCTAGCTGCTCAAAGGCTGAATGTCTGTACATCAAAAAAAACCCAACCATTTATTTTGTGATATGAGAAAACTTATCCTTCTACTTTCATGACTTAAAGATAAGAATAAATATAAATCCCGTCATTAGTCACTGCAGCTCTCTCCTTAATTGAAAATTGAAAAACAAACACACAAACAAACAAACAAACAAAAAAGCAGCAGGACATACCAGTAACAATGCAATGAGTGTTCTGTGCTCATTTATGCCTAGTGTTTGCTTTTCAGGCTGTTGAATTTAAGCACCCATGTGCTAATGTTTAGGCTAAGGGACAGGTCTCCGTGCTGTTTGTTTGCTATTAAAATGCTTTTCTCTTTTTACGGTGAATTCTAAAATCAGGGAATCTTTGAATTAGCTTCTGAATATCACTATCTCCAGATATTCTTGGAAACAAAGCATAATGTATACTCCAAAGGAGTAGAGTTCCTATGGAACACAGCATGAAAGAAAAAAGACCATCAAGGCTAGTCCAATTATTTAAATAATTTCTAGGGGCCTTGGTTCTCTCGGCCTGCATTACAAGGAAAATCTGGTCAGGTAGATGATGTTACAGCAGCCTGTCATTTGTAAAGTTCTTCTGTTATTTAGAATTTGATTTCATGGTGAATTTGAAAAATTTCTGAGTAGCAGAACAAAACAACAGGCAAAAGGGATTGTTACATTCAGTTTCGTTATCTATTCCTTTCATTATTTGTAAATTATTTCTCTGTTCGTAAGAATATCAAAACATATAAATTATTTAAGAGATAAAGCAGATCTTAGGGACAGTTTTATTTGAAAGCAACATTCACTCTTTACTGTCATGTGTTCATCACTTTTATTCCCTGCAGCCATGTAAGCCCACACTTAATAATGACAAGAAATGGCTCAGCTAAGTTTTCTAGAGCACACAACAGCTTTGTGCAGAGGGATTAGAGCATTTTCTGAACTGACAGCACAACTGTGCTGTGCCCATCAAGGACTCAGGGGGAAGTCATGCGTGAAAGAAGGAAACATGTTTAGTGTGTTGAGAAATGATGCTGAGTGCTCAGTTATGTTGGGTGCTTGGCATTGTTTATCCCTCCATGGCTAGAACGAAAAATCACATTTCTCCAATCTCTGCTATTGATGGGTAGTGTGGTACGGGGATGCAGATATGAGCACTCCAAATGCTAGGATTAAAAACCAAAGCACCTATATTCATAGCCAGAAATCAGTCTTCATCATGCTAATAGCAGGCTCCCATCATATCACGCCGTCTAAAAGAGCTAGCGAAGAGCTCGCGTTCGCTTATTTGTTAAAAGAACAGGCCATGGCAAAACAACTTTGACCCCAGAATAGTATTCTGGAATGTGAACAGTTTCTTTTCAGAGGCACAGTGTGTTAATAGCATGATTTCTTTTGTAGTATTAGTACCTATAATGTGATAGGGGGACAGGAAATAAGAGAATTATACTACTGGGATTTGTGTCCTTTACTGAAATCTCTGATTTCCTAAATGTAGGTTGAAGAAAATCTGCTCAGAATAATTGCAGAAAACACAGTAAAGCATGGAGTGGTTAAAGAAGGGGTTAAAATCCACTCCTATGAAACTGAGATATTAGAGGGGTAGATTTTTGTGTTAAGAAGTTCTGAAAACTTTGGAGTGTAGGAAGGCAAGCCAGGCACTGTGAGCTCTTGACTTTACTATTAGTTAGATACGAGCTTTTAGAATTTTTTTTTAACAGAAAAACAGTTTAAAACAATGTTAACAGAAAGTGGAATGTGAGATGCTGTTGTTTTGCCAGTGCTAAGTCAGGTGATCATTTGTTATTATTTATGAGAAGAAAACTGAGAAATAATTGAGTCAATCTGGATTTCACAAAGACAGCGGTGAATAGAAAATTAATTCAGGTGCAGAACTAATGATCTGTGCACATCTCTGCAAAAACTTCAAGGTCACTGGAAACTAGTAAACAATATATAATGATGGTCTGTAGTGATGGATAAAGGGTTGAAATAATGCATTTAGAACTCCCAATAAACTTTTCTTGTGATCTTGACATAACAAGTACAGATGTGCTAATTAATTTGCTTCTAACTCAGATTTGAAGCTAACATCAATTTGGAGAAGTAATAGAATATTAAAAAGGATGATATTGAGGGCTGTGATAGAAATAGGATGGAAGTGCAAGAATACAGTATGCGAGATCAGGAAAATGTGGAGGCTCAGCAATTATAATCAAGAATAAAAAACCTGCCACTGTGCAAAGGTTTCTTGATGATCAGAGGGGAACTGTTATCTGCTGTGTGATACAGAAGTTAAAATTGTACATGCAATTTGAGGACTCTCTGCATGGATGTTTACAGCAGAAATTAATGACTTAAAAGCCACTAGTGGACCAAATGGAGAGTGCTTTAAATCATTCTGGTAAGCAATTACTTCAAGGGAAAACTCCAGGATAATTTTAAATGAAAAGCCAGTTTTCTAAGAAACTATAGAAGTATGGCTTGTGGTGCATTTCTGTATAAAAAAATTTTGATACATTAAATACCAATCAAAAGGTGGATCTGAGTTAACAGCTAAATTGCAATAAATTGGTAATGAACAAGCAGAAGTTATCCGATAACTTCTAGCTGTAGTAAGTGTGTTGCTCTGCAATAAGCAGACAGGACAAGTGAAGACAAAATGCAATGAATTTTAAGACTGCCTTATTAGTTTCTGAAGGAGTGTGCATGACATTGTTGCCTGCTATAGAAGGGGAATGAGGCTAAATAACAAGGAGATCTTTCCATGTCCTGTCTCCAGAGGACAAAAATCTTAGGTGGTGAGTCAACCAATATCTATTTCATTTCTGCTCTGGAGAATAGCCTCATGCACTCATTTTAACTTCAGATCTCTGGAGTTCAGACTCAGATTTCGTAGACCCATGGAGTGGCTTGTGTTGGAAAGGATCTCAAGGATCGCTGAGTTCTAACCCCTGTGCCACAGGCAGGGTTGCCAACAGTTAGATCAAGCCACTCCTTCACAAAATGCCTTCACAGAGCCATGAGAGACCAAGAACTTCACTCATTAATATCACATGTATTTTTTTCAAGTTGTGAAAATTCTTCCCTGCCTTCTCTGTATCCAATCTGAAAACTTCCTAATTTCACTTGCTGTTGAAAAAGTACATCTATTACTCATCCTACTGAGAAGCAAGCCATGTATTCTTTAAAGAGGATGAATGTGAAGTTGTTGATTGATTGAACTGTATCAATACAAATCTGAACTGTGCACTATTTTAAATTCATCTTTTGTTGCTTACCATGTGATATATGTACAAGGAGATCTGCTATATGACTGAAAGAAAAGCACACTCTTCAGAATGAGATGCAGGCTCTTAAATTCCTCCACTCCATGTTCATCCTCAAAAGTACATCTAGGCAAACACTGAGATTTGTATTGGTGGTGTAAGTTATATTCATCATACATTTAATTACATGCAAGACAACTCATCTTTTAAATGGATTGTTGCAACGATATAACATTTGTTGGTTTTTTTTTTTTCTTTTTTCTAATGACCTTGCTGGATATTGTTGCTATTGGCCAACTAAAGGACACCTTATTAGAGAGAAAGAGAAGTAGTGGGATGGGGGCAAGCAACTACCATCAGTAGAGACATAATTAAATGGGGAAGAATTGTTACATTCTTACCATGCATAAAATTTGTTGGATCATCTGATTTAGCACGGTATCAGCAAATGAATGGGGAGCAACAAATATGTTTAGGAAATCTTAATCTAAAGGATTTTCTTCTCGTCTCAAGTATGTGTATTCATATTTTAAAATTTGCAGTAGTCTTTAAGGATGGAATTGTGAATTTTTGGATAATATCATTAGATATGTCCGAATGTGATAAGAATTTTATTCACAATACTAAAAGCTTGAAATGCTCTCTTATATATTATATGTTAATGTTGTGATCCCAACATTAATCCACCAGGGAGATGGACACGGTGTAAGGAGCTCCCATATGCATGCAGCTGACCACACACGGTCAGATCTGGAGCATGGACATCCGCCCTGTCATGAGTTACAAAGAAATCTCAGTGACAAATACTGTGCAGAACAGGCTTTGCTGAGCTGTGTTACTCATTAGCATCACCTCTTTGTATGTATATATACTATTTTATTTTGTTGCATGTGAATATTACATACAACAACTTCTTAGGTGAGCTGAAGGACTTAGTACTGCTTCTTCATGCTTTTTACTTGTAGCTGGAGAACAAGCTGTTTTGATGTATAAACGTTTCTGTATTCTGGGCATGACCTGAACTTGCATCACCTTAGCTAATGCGAAGAGCCCTGCTGAGTCCCTCTCACAGCTTTCCTGTAGGCAAAGAGAAGAGTGGCTGTGCTCTGGGGAGCTCCTTGGGAGCTGTGTGTTTGTTGTGTGCTCTTCTGTTTGTTTGTTTTTGTTTTTTTACTTTTGTGGCAGAGTAGGCTTTGAAAAGCAGCCTGCAGCACTGTGACACAACTGGAAGGAGGTGATTAGTGTGCCTGGCAGAAGGAAAGAAAATTATTTTTGCATCAACCTCTTGCATTGCTGTTCACTGCCTCAGACTAAGGCTGTGCTACAGCCTGTCAAGTATGTTTAACTACAGCTAAGCAGCAAGTGCTCAGGACTTGAAGTCTCTAGGGTTAGAAACCAGACTGAACATTGTGAATTTTAATTGAGTTACTGCTTCTGGAAGTCCACAGTGTCTGTGAATGCAGGTTAACAAACAGAGTGGCTCTCAGTGAGGAGTTATCATGCAGAGAGTGGAGAAGAGTAGTGTTTGTGCGGATTACATACTGCAATACTGCTACTGGACACCTTTCAATGTGGGAAGCTGAAATGTGAACCCAAACATGCTGTGGTGGAACTAGTAGACACTCAATACTTCCGTAGCTCTTTAGGAATACCAGCTGTGTGTGACAAGAATAGATTTTAATATTCACAAGCTTTTCTTGTATCATTTGCTACAGATTTGCATTTGCATTGTCAACGGTTTACCGGGCTGGATCGGCCCGGTTCCATGACGATTGGTGTGGGGGACCCGCAGACCCACGCCCCAGGAAAGGGGAAGGGGGAAAGGAAAAAGGGAAAAGGGAGATGGGCCTTGAAACAAAGCAGCGGCAACGATCTGAGGAGGAAAGCTAATTTACTAAATAAGATATCAGAAAGTAAAATAACACAATATAATACAATATAATTGGAATTGAAGCTAATGAATCAAATAAAATGAGCAAGAGAGAGTGTCCGATAAACCGAAGGCCTTACGCTAACGCTGAAGGCGATACGGCAGCGAGCACCCACTGCTGAGTCGATCCTGAAGGAAAAAGAGTGTCCCGTGACCGCAGAGGGTTTTTATCTTTTCCCTCTGAGCGGAAAATACGTAAAAATGCAAAGCATCGCAAAGTCTTCTGGGGAATATAGTTCTTCTCTTCTGAGACAGGTATACCCGGAAAATATCAATGATCTGTGGAGTTGGAGTATTAACTCTTTAACTCTTAATGCACTACATGTTGTTATGATGTGGAATACCAATACCAAAAATCATAAAACCATGACATTCCACCCCTTATTCCACATCATTACATCATGCTTGATACATATAGAAGAACAATGATTAACATGCATTATATATACACACACACAACATATATATAGATGTATATACATGGAATTACTGACTGCACTCCCCCAACATCAAATTCCCTTGTGGTACACACTGAACATCCCCATTCTTCTGCATCACCCACCAAGTGGACCCAGGTCCCTGAGCAAAGACAGTTCCACGGAGAGGTTTGCCCTTTCCAGAAGCTGGAAAGACCCAAACCGCTTTCCCCAACATGTTCTTTACATGTACTACAGGGACTTTATCTCCCTCTACAGTAGGTAGAGAGCTGGATTGGGCAGGTCCATCGCGATTGATGGATCCTCGGGTGTTGACCAACCAGGTGGCTTCTGCCAAATGCTTCTCCCAATGCTTAAATGTTCCGCCACCCATTGCTTTCAACATGGTTTTTAACAACCCATTGTATCTTTCAATCTTACCAGAAGCTGGTGCGTGATAGGGGATATGATAAATCCATTCAATGCCATGATCTTTGGCCCAATTATTTACAAGAGAATTTTTGAAATGAGTCCCATTATCTGACTCAATTCTTTCTGGAGTGCCATGTCGCCATAGGACTTGTTTCTCGAGACCTAGAATGGTGTTTCGGGCGGTAGCATGGGGTACTGCATATGTTTCAAGCCACCCAGTGGTTGCTTCCACCATGGTAAGCACGTAACGCTTGCCATTGCGAGATCGTGGCAAGGTGATATAATCAACCTGCCACGCCTCCCCATATTTATATTTTTGCCATCGCCCTTCCCCCCAAAGAGGTTTCATCCTCTTGGCTTGTTTAATTGTGGCACATGTATCACAGTCATGGATAACCTGTGCAATAGCGTCCATAGTTAAGTCCACCCCTCGGTCTCTAGCCCATTTATATGTTGCGTCTCTTCCCTGATGGCCCGAGGTCTCATGGGCCCATCGAGCTAAAAATAATTCACTCTTATGTTGCCAGTCCAAGTCTACTTGAGCCATCTTAACTTTGGCAGCTCGATCTACCTGATGGTTATTCTGTTGTTCTTCAGTTGCCCGGCTTTTAGGAACATGAGCATCTACATGGCGCACCTTCACAACTATATTCTTTACTCGGGCAGCAATATCTTTCCACAGTTCAGCAGCCCAAATAGGTTTACCCCTCCATTGCCAGCCATTTTGTTCCCATTGCTGTAACCACCCCCATAAAGCATTTGCCACCATCCATGAGTCAGTGTAAAGATAAAGCATTGGCCACCTCTCTCGTTCAGCAATATCTAAGGCCAGTTGAACAGCCTTTACCTCTGCAAATTGGCTTGATTCTCCTTTTCCTTCAATGGCCTCTGCAACTCGTCATGTGGGGCTCCACACAGCAGATTTCCATCTGCGGTGCTTTCCCACAATGCGACATGATCCATCTGTGAACAGGGCATATCTCTTTTCATCTTCTGGTAGTTCATTATATGGTGGGGCCTCTTTAGCACGTGATACCTCCTCTGCTGGTGTTGTTCCAAACTTTTTACCTTCAGGCCAGTCCATGATCACCTCCAGGATTCCTGGATGACTGAGGTTCCCCATCCGAGCTCGCTGTGTAATCAGCGCAATCCACTTACTCCAAGTGGCATCAGTAGCATGATGGGTAGAGGGAACCTTTCCTTTGAACATCCAATTCAGCACTGGCAGTCGAGGTGCCAGAAGGAGCTGCGCTTCAGTACCAATTACTTCGGAAGCAGCTTGAACCCCCTCGTACGCGGCTAAGATCTCCTTCTCAGTTGGAGTGTAGCGCTCCTCAGACCCTCTGTATGCTCGACTCCAGAAACCAAGGGGTCGGCCTCGGGTCTCTCCAGAAGCTCTTTGCCACAAACTCCAAGTGGGACCTTCCTTTCCAGCAGCAGTGTAGAGGATGTTCTTTACATCCTGTCCCATCCGCACTGGCCCCAGGGCCACGGCACGAGCTATCTCCTGCTTGATTTGCTCAAAAGCCTGCTGCTGCTCAGGGCCCCATACAAAATCATTCTTCTTCCGCGTCACCCGAAAGAGAGGGCTCACAATGAGACTATAGTTTGGAACATGCATTCTCCAAAAACCCACTACACCCAGAAAAGCTTGGGTCTCTGTCTTACTGGTGGGTGGAGACATGGCAGTGATTTTGTCAATCACATCTGTAGGGATGTGACGACGTCCATCTTGCCACTTTATACCTAGGAACTGGATTTCCTGTGCAGGCCCTTTCACTTTGCTTCGCTTAATAGCAAAGCCAGCTCTCAGGAGTATCTGGATTATTCTCTCTCCTTTCTCGAAAACTTCCCCTGCTGTATTGCCCCACACAATGATGTCATCAATGTATTGTAAGTGCTCAGGAGCACCACCCTGTTCCAATGCAGTTTGGATCAGCCCATGACAAATGGTTGGGCTGTGCTTCCACCCCTGGGGTAAACGGTTCCAGGTGTACTGAACGCCCCTCCAGGTGAAGGCAAACTGTGGCCTGCATTCTGTGGCCAGAGGAATTGAAAAGAAGGCATTAGCAATGTCAATAGTGGCATACCACTTGGCTGCTTTTGACTCCAGTTCGTACTGGAGTTGAAGCATGTCCGGCACAGCAGCACTCAGTGGGGGTGTGACTTCATTCAGGCCACGGTAATCTACCGTCAGCCTCCATTCTCCATTGGCTTTACGCACTGGCCATATGGGGCTGTTAAAAGGAGAGTGAGTTTTGCTGATCACTCCCTGGCTCTCTAGCTGACGAATTAGATTATGAATGGGGAGCAAGGAATCCCTGTTAGTGCGGTACTGTCGTCTGTGCACCATTTTTGTAGCAATCGGTACCTGTTGCTCTTCCACTTGTAGCAACCCCACAACAGACGGATCTTCTGACAGGCCAGGCAAAGCAGACAGCTGCTTAATGTCATCTGCATCCACAGCAGCTATTCCAAAAGCCCATCGATACCCTTTGGGATCCTTAAAATATCCCCTTTTTAGATAATCAATACCAAGTATACATGGAGCCCCTGGGCCAGTCACAATAGAATGTTTTTGCCAGTCTTTACCAGTGAGGCTTATTTCAGCTTCCAACTTGGTCAGCTCTTGGGAACCCCCAGTCACCCCAGAAATATAGATTAATTCTGTCCCTTTGTGACTCGAAGGCATTAGAGTGCATTGTGCACCAGTGTCCACCAATGCCTTATATTTTTGTGGTTCTGATGTGCCAGGCCATCGAATCCACACAGTCCAATACACTCTATTATCCCTCTCCCCCACCTGGCTGGGGGGCAGAGGCTATTGTGGCTGGTAGGTACCTCGCCCAGTTCTGAAGAAGTACTGTTCAGGCAAGAGGACGTCTCGCTCAGACTGCAGGGTGTCTCTTTCAGGTTGGAGGGCGCCTCGTTCAGACTGGAGACCATCTTGTTGAGACTGAGGGTTATTGAATTCAGGCTGGAGGACGTCTTGCTCAGACTGGAGGGTGTCTCTTTCAGGCTGGAGGGCGTCTTTCTCGAACTGAAAAGCAACTTGCTTGGTCTGGATGGTGTCTTGATCAGACTGGAGGCTGTCTAAATTGTTCAGGAGAGTCTGATTGTCAGCTAAAAGACTCTCTTTCTGGATCTGGACACTATCCCTTTCGGCTCGGAGGCTCTCTCGCTCTATTTCAGAAACACTGTGCCTCTCTAGGATAGTACTGAATAAGGTCTGATTGGCATAAGCCAGACTCCAAATAATTTGGGCCTCCTCAGATCTGTCTGAGCCGCAACATCCCTGTCTCAAATATCTGCTCAAGTTCTCAGGATCTTGAAGGTGCTCAGGGAAAAGGTCCCAGAACATTTTGAGCATTAAAAGGGAAAAAACAATGAAATGCAGCCCCTTTAAGAGCAGTTTAAAAAGCGAGAGCATTTTTTTTTTCTTTTTACTAAAACAAGCTGGCAGCACCCAAAAAAGTTTACAAATATCCCAGAACAAATGGCAGTATGCCCAGACTTCAAGGTCGTGTTATGCCGTACAGTACCAGCAGTACAGATAAGCTTGCTAGCAAGAGACAGAGATTCACTCTAAGAGTATGTCTCTGCCTGGCTAAGGCAGCTGCTTTGCCCCACGTTGGGCGCCAAAAATGTCAACGGTTTACCGGGCTGGATCGGCCCGGTTCCATGACGATTGGTGTGGGGGACCCGCAGACCCACGCCCCAGGAAAGGGGAAGGGGGAAAGGAAAAAGGGAAAAGGGAGATGGGCCTTGAAACAAAGCAGCGGCAACGATCTGAGGAGGAAAGCTAATTTACTAAATAAGATATCAGAAAGTAAAATAACACAATATAATACAATATAATTGGAATTGAAGCTAATGAATCAAATAAAATGAGCAAGAGAGAGTGTCCGATAAACCGAAGGCCTTACGCTAACGCTGAAGGCGATACGGCAGCGAGCACCCACTGCTGAGTCGATCCTGAAGGAAAAAGAGTGTCCCGTGACCGCAGAGGGTTTTTATCTTTTCCCTCTGAGCGGAAAATACGTAAAAATGCAAAGCATCGCAAAGTCTTCTGGGGAATATAGTTCTTCTCTTCTGAGACAGGTATACCCGGAAAATATCAATGATCTGTGGAGTTGGAGTATTAACTCTTTAACTCTTAATGCACTACATGTTGTTATGATGTGGAATACCAATACCAAAAATCATAAAACCATGACATGCATCTAGATAAGCATGTAGGTGGCCCATCCCTGGAGCCCTATGGACAGTTGTGGGCTCCTCACTACAAGAGAGGCATGGCTACACTGGAGAGAAGGCAACCGAGGGCCATCAAGATGCAGAAGGTACTGGAAAACTCCTGTGGGGAGAGGGTGGGAGAGCCGAGGCTGCTCAGCCTGGGGAAGAGGAGGTTCACAAGGATCTCATCAGTGTCCGTGAACACTTGGAGGGAGGGTGCTAAGAGGATGGAGCCAGGACCAAAGAAACTGGTAGCAAACTGGATCATGGGAGGTTCCCTGTGGCCATCACACAGCACTTCAGCACTGTGTAGGGCCCAGAGGCCGCCCAGGGGCTGTGGGGTCTCCTCCTGTGGAGATCTCCAAAGGCCGTGTGGATGTGGGCCGGGGCACCCTGCTCTGGGCAGGGCCTGGGCAGGGCAGGTGCAGAGGACCCTGCCAGCTGCAGCCAGTCTGTAGCTGTGGCTCTTTACCGCAGAAAACACACTTGTACCTGGCTTGGACAAGCTAAACTACTTGGTGCGAAAGGCACGATGATGAAAATTATAGCATGCTGCTTTATTAAATCCTGAGAAAATAATAGCTGGTTAACTGTGCAAATGGGAAGAAGGAATATTTACCAAGCTTCCAGTTCATAAGCTTTTTGCTACATTTATAATCAGTTGCATGTATTTTCTTGTGCTTTTTTTTTTTTTTTACCAGCACCAAAAAACATGTTACTCTACTGATATAATCAAAGACAGCTTTGGAATACTGTTTGGTTCATTTACTTTCCTCATTTACTTTTTTTTTTTTTTTTCCTAAGAAACAATGAGGAATGTCTTAGATAATTTATTCTGTAAGCCCTGGCCTTTCTGACTGGATGATACAAAGAGGGGGAAAAGGCTTGGAAAACTGAGCCAGAGCACTGCAGTGTAAAACATACAGATGCTGAGAAGACCCAGAGCTTCCACAGCAAAAAGGGTTCCTTGGGTGTGAAAAGGTACAGCTAAACCTAATAGAATTACATATAAAATTCAGCAGGAACACGAGTACTGACTGGTTGCAGATGGTCACTAGTACTATTTATCATGCCTTCACCAGGGCTGTGATCCCTGCCGTCTCTGCTGCAGTGAGAAAGTAATAACAAATGTGGAATGAAGCATAAAGTACCCATTCCATTTATTGCTCTCCTGCTGTGTATGCCATGCAATAGTTTAATAAGCTGTGATATAAATAAAACAAGGTGTTAATGAGAAAAAATATCATATTATACCCTGATAAAGGCAAACAAACACTTATCAAACTATTCTTATATTTGCAGCAAACTGATCAGAAAAAAAATGTTTCATCTTTTTTTGTCCCTGTGTGAAATTAGAAAGCAATACTGAGGGAATTTACTGAGGGAAGTTAACCAAGAGGAGAATATCATACAAAGCATTAATTTATCTCTGATCAAAGTATCTGTGCCACTCTAATTAGCTCAAGTGTTCTAGCTTTTGAAAATGGAATTGCTTTTCTAGCTTGGAATGTGATATTTCTTCTAATACTCTGTGCCTAATCAGCATAGCAAAGAGAAAGGTGAACTGTTAACTGAAATTAAAATTCATATAAAGAGCACAGCTCTCCCATTACCACCATGCTGCCTAATCTTAGCTGATCCCATTTTCCATGCTGGCCTCTTTCTGTGGATCAGCATATACACGGTATAAATAATTGCATTCATTTAAAAGAAATACTGAGAAATCGTCAGTTTAGAAAATAGCACTCTCCTGAACCTGAACTCACTGTGGGCTTAGAAAGCAGCTCTTAGTCTGTGAAACTGGATGCCCCCACAGGTGTTCCCTTTGCAGTTCGGAGTGGCTGTGAGCTCGGTGTCTGGCCTCCTTTTCTTGGGAGTTGTGCGGGAGTTCATCTCCTGTGAA
The DNA here is from genome assembly GCA_036925125.1 of Oreortyx pictus. Lineage (NCBI taxonomy): Eukaryota > Metazoa > Chordata > Aves > Galliformes > Odontophoridae > Oreortyx > Oreortyx pictus. The sequence continues at coordinate 16,345,619 of JAUPFR010000017.1, forward strand.
AGTCCAGGGCTGTGTGTGGCTGTGCTTGAGTGACAGCAGTGCATTTGTTGGACGTGTAACTCTGGATGAACCCCAAGGCATACACATCTCAGCCTTAGGAAAACAGTGCTTGACTTCAGAAATCTAATACTTTAAAGGGTACTGCACTAGCCTAGAGAAATGCCTTCTTCTGATTTAAGCTCTTTTGAGGGCCTAAAATAATGCAGCTCCATTTAACATTAAAACTGCTATGGTTTTGTGAGCCTTTCAAAACTGAACCAGCCCCTGGCAACACAAGACAGGGCAAGCCTTCCCCCAGCCCACAGTTGTCTCCCTTTTGTTTAGCATAATGCTCAGAAAGCCAGACATAGCCTTGCCAGCGTAGAATGGCTAGAGAAACAGGATGCAGGGAGTCAGGCAGGAGTCTGAATGCACACCGACCTTCCACCTCAAGGACAGGCAGTCCTTAGAATGCTTTTGCAGGCAGTGTCCTGAGCAACATAAAGCCTTCTCTTCCCAAGGCGAAGAGAAGGGGTTACTTAATTTCCATTCACGATAAGGTTACCTATCTACTTGACCAAGAGAAGCCAATAGATTTGATTTTTAATTTTTTTATTATTATTATTTCAGAAAACCTTTCAGTACTGTCTCTCACAACATCCTGCTGGACAAATGTCCAGCATACAGCTAGGCAAGTACATAACATGGGGGTCAAACAATGAAGTGGAGCTACATCAGGTAGGCAGGTAGTCAGTCACTAGCAGCATTCAAATTTAGGGCCAGTTTTCTTTGATGTTTTATAAGACATCTGAATGCAGGAGGGCAGCATGGCTTGGCAGAGCTACCCTGACAAGTTAGAGTGCTGGGTACTCACCAGACTCTGTCAGTAAAAATTTCTTAATGTATCCATTAGCTCCTTATCTGGAGCTTCCAAAATACTCTTTCAGTGACTTGATGGAACAACTGGGATGTTGTCACTGGTCTGAATTAGGGATTACTAGCACAGATCTTTTGTCAGGCACTAGTCAAACTCCAACACCATTCAGTATTGTACTCTGGGCACAGATCTCTGCTTACCGCAGTGTGCTATCCTGATTCCTCAGTCCTTTTTTTAAAAAAGGCAGAGAGAGAAGTAAACAAGACTCTCAAACAGTATTTACTTGCTATTGCATGTTAGCCCCTTGAAGTCTCAATCATTTTATTTCACCTGTGCAGGCAGGAACGTCCTCTTCCTTTAGGTAATCAGAAATTTAGATTAATTATGCTAATCAGCTACTCCAGGCTGACACAATTAGTCAGAACATACAGTATCTCTGGAAATCTGTACAGGATCTTTCCTATTTGATGACTTTAATTTCATGATCCTGTGAAATAATTACAGAAAAAGAAAGTGCCCTCCATTTGCATTTTCATCTTTATAGTTCCATGTTTCAACTAATTATCATAGAAACTCTCCCTTCCCCAGTTCTGAGGCTAGGAGCATCCATCCATCATCAGGCTTTCTTAGCACCTACTGATTTGCAGGGTTTTCTTATTTTAAGTAGCGAGATAACAGAAAACATTTATAAACATTTACTGAACATTTAACTAAAGTACATTTCTGTTTCACTCAGTGCCAGAGGGTGCTGAGAACCTCTTCCACAAACCTGGCCAGTGAAGTGATGGGTCTATGTGTGGCAGAATAGGTGTAGCTTGTAGAGCTTATGAGGAGAATTAAATCATAGAAAACACACTTTCCACATAAGTACTCACCATCACCCAGAGGCAAGAGTTGGAAGTGTGGACTTGTGGAGAAGAGCCAAGCTCAGCTGTATCTCCAGGTCAGCATCCTTCAGTCCATTGGAGGCACGATTGGGTCTACAGGACATGGGTGAAAGGAGCATCAGCAGCATGTCCCAAGGTACTCTACCTTGCTCTCTCTACCACTGGTGTCTCACCTGGAGATATTCTGACTTTACGAGGATCTGGAGGCTTATCTGATCCTGTGCCCTGTTTTCAGCATGCTGTGGTCTGGCACATAGTAAAGTAGAAGAAATCTGAAAATGGAACCCTTTCTTCTGTGACATTCAGCAAGCACAGTATCTGCTACCATCTTTGTCAGGAAGCTTTGAAACTGATATTCAACTTGTATGTCTGTGTCATTTGCTTCTGTTCATCCAAAGCATGATAAAGAATTAGCTTACCCTCTTCAAGCCAATAGACCACCAGTGGCAGATATGGGGCGACTCAGACCTATCTTCTGAAAGTGCAGTTATCCTCATTCCAACCAGAAATGCCAGTTCTTCTGTTCCCAAGTCACCATGGGTCCTGTGGTCCACTTACTGGTAAGTGACTTGTTTTTGCAGGAGCAATTAGAATGGCTGTAGCCAGAATAGAGAACAAGATAATGTAATGCTTTGGACATGAGATAATGAGATTCTTGACAAGAATTTGGCATGTGGATAATTAAAGTGGTTGATGTTTGATGTAGTGGTATTACAACTTGAAATAAGGAAGAGAGGTAGTAAAGGAAACCAATCAAATTTCTCTGTATAGTCCAACTGATTTAGCTTTGAATTCCTTAAAAGAATGACAGGCTAGTTCAATGAAATCGTTTGCTCTCCCTAACAGTGCTTAACAACTTCTAGTATCTCCCTAGATTTCTAACATTACAGAGCAGTGAGTTATGAGTCAGATTACTTTCTGTGTTGAGTTTTAAACATGAGCCATGAGTCCCTGAAATCCTTTGTTGTTTAAGCAGAATACATTTAACTTTAGTCATCCTTTTCATAAGTCATTTGATGAATAAAGTCATTAAAATTAACACAATATTAAAATAGCTGGTCTCAGTAATTATAATGTTTAACCACGGTTTCTCCCAAGATTAAGTTCTCTGTTCATTTTATCTTCCAATCCAAGAACTTTAACAAAGCTTATTTATAGCAGCCTGAAGAATTGTAGCAGGGTATAGCTTAAGGCAGCCGCAAGATTTCTGTGTAAATCCTCTGTAAATGAGACCAGTTACATCATATGTTTCTATGGTGAAGTAACATTTGATGCTCTCTTCTTCACTCTTCATCTCATATTTAAATATGTCTCTTGGTTTTTCAGCAATCATTTAAAAAAACATTTCAGTCCCTCTTAATGCTAATAGGTATTTTGTTTGATACTCTCATTAAGTTTTCCATTAACAAATTTTACCTGTCACATATTCCACCTACCCGTTAACTGAGTCACCGTATGTTGACATGTATTGTGTGATGGGCTTTATGTAAGAAGATCCAAAGGTTTTGTGCGTAATAAAATGGGGTTGAGATTACTTTTCTGGAAAAAAGTTTGCTCTGAAAACATACTGCCACATTTCCATTCCAGTTTAATACAATGACTAGCACCTAGTGGAACAGGAAGACCATGGCTGAAATGTCAAACTCTTAAAAGAAGTGAATATATTTAATTTCCTCTATTTAAATGGACCTCTGTTGTAAGCTATATTGTAAGTAATCGGCCAACACTGACTGCAGGTAGCTCTAGGGAAAAAGCAGCTTGTCTATGAACTGACTGAAGGTGGAAGCTTCTGAACTACTGCTGAATTAAAACTGGTAGTTCATAAATCCCTTGAAGACTGGTACAAAATGCATGGCACAGCCTCTTGCATGCATGCTTGTGTTTGTGTTTCGTTCTCTGCCTGGTTGAATAACAGTGAAGTCATGGAAAACACTTCCTTGATGAAAATACCTATATTAACCATTCCCATTGAATGAGAATGCTGAAAGTCTTTGCTTACTTTGAGTTTTCATGGCGTGCACACCACCATAAGAATACCAGTGTTAAAGACAACTAAGCCCTCAGCTTCACTTAAGGGATTTATTGGAAATCTTTTGAAATACCAGAAACACAAAATGGCAATGATATTGTTAACAGCATGTTTAATATAACAACCACTTTTGGTGACCTGAGGATCATAATAGCTGATTTTTGTTAAAGCTGCCCAGCTTTTTAACTTCTCCTGTAGCCACCTACCTGCAGGATTTTACAGGGGATTTCCGCTGCTCTTATTGTCACTTCATTAACTTCAAATGTCAGTCTTCTTTCTTTTGGCTCCTGTTTAATTGTCTTATCTTCTGAATCTGGGAACTAGGATTTCAGTGAAAAATCACGATTTATTCCGCTTTTCTTCAGTATGGTTTGCAATTAGAATTTCTTTTGAATGCCCTGGTTTGCATATTTCTGGCTTCAGGCTGTTTTTAATTATGACTGCTTTCTGAGGAACAAATTGTAAATCATACTGTAAGATTTCCTCAAAGTGCAGTTTTCTTCCTGGATCCATCGGCTTTCTTTGTCTATGAGCATTGTTAAAAAGAGTGAAACATCATCATGCAAAGAATGAAAACTGTAAGAGTTGCCACGCTACTTCTACAGAAACCCTTCTGGAATCCCTTTGTACTGCCTTTTTAGGTACTTTCTAGTGCAGTTCAGGCCCCACCAATCTTCTTCATATTTTATTTGTAAAATATATTCCGAAAATAGCTGAATCAGTTTTTGGGTGAACTTTTTTGGAGGCACTCTATAACTTTCTGCTGTTTTGTCCGTAATATTTTCTGTAATCCTTCTCTTAGTTGAGAGGAGAAAACTCCTGTTGGCAGTGCGAGCTGCAGCATGCTGTGAGCTGATCTACCTAACATTAGCCATTCAGGAATTGCTGGCAGCTAATCTTCAGAAAGGTAATCAGCCAGAAATGAAGGCCCCAACCAAATAAACATCACACTCATTTATGCTTGAAACCATCAGAATTGACCCTAATCTGGTTTAAAAAATCAGAGTGCTTCCAAGAGGGGAACAGTGTGTAGATGCCATCACTAATTCGATAATGCTCTCTTTTGTTTTTAATTGACCTATCCTCTCACTGCATTTTGTTCTTTTTCCTTTCTGATCCTTCCAAGCTTGAATTTCAAAGGCTATTATACATCTAAAAAGGTAGTGTCAGCTAACCCCCTTTGTTACTTAGTGCTGGCTTTTAAGTCTCCCATTCCAAATGCATTATAAATTTTAAAACGCTAATTCAAATATTTGTTTTTTATTTTCATTTCACTCATGCTTGAGGCTCAGAGAGAGAGGATTTTCCCTTTCATATAGGATCTTTCCTCCTTCCGTTCCTTCTGGAATGTCCTGAATCTGCTGTACTGATGGAGTGGTAGTAGAATTGATGGCACTTCAAACAGTTTTTGCTGGACATGACTCATGTTGGTTATTGCTAAAGAAAGGAAATATACTGAATTCAAAATACTTTTAAATAATTGGGCAACTTTCTCCTTCATGGTCCTTTGCCACATTAATTAACATCCTGCAGGACACAGCTGTGCACACTGTTCAAATGTCTGTTCTGCAGAAGTAGGTGTATTTTTAATACAGATGACCTAAATCCATCCAATCTGAATGCTTCCAGACTTTGGAGATGTTAAATCCACGTCCATGCATCAGGCATTGGTGTGAACGTTACATGAATCGTGGAACAGTGTATGTATACACTGAAGAAGAATGATTTTAGCTAATGAGGGAAGTCAGCAGAGCTTGAGGTGCACGGCATTCAGCAGAGCAGGCTGATGTCTGCCTGAAGACAAAAAAAAAAAGAAGTTAGCCTTCTCTCTTTTACATTTCTGACTATTCCTGTGTGTAGGTATAACAGGAGTGCTGTTTCCTTTTTCTGGTCTCCAGGGACTTTGCCTGACAGCCACAACTTTTCAAGTTCCCAAGTTCCTCGAGAACACAAACTCAGCCACGGCACAGTTGCTGCAGTGCAGGCTGCCTCCAAACTGAATACCTTTAATGATCTCCTTCACACTGGTGAGCACCAGATCCAGCAGTGCTTCAGCTCTGGTTGGTTTATGCAGTATTTGAATCAGAAAGTTATCATCCACACACTCCAGAAGATTCCTGGATCTCTTGCAGATCACCGTTGTGTATTTCTCGGTGGATATCTGGGAGGTTGAAATCTCCCATCAGGATGAGTGCCTGCAAGTGCAATGCCTCCTACAGCTGAAGGAGGAAGGCCTGGTCAGCAGGCTCCCATTGATCAGGTGGGCTGTTTTTGACCCCCACCACCTGGCGCCCTTTATTTGTCCTACACCTCATTCTAACTCACAGGCTCTCAGCCTGCTCCTCACAGACCTTATAATGTAAGAAACTAAAGCTGAGTCGTGATTCCACAGTTGGTTTCTAAATGGGAGAGTTACTCTGGGTTCACAATGGCATTTTTTTAAGATGTAGTTGGAATGAATTATGTAGAAGTTTATGAATAGTAGCTCCAGAAATCTTTGTCTTCTCTGGAGCCCTAAAGGCACTCTAAACAATCTAGCAGTTGTGACTATTAAAAAGTAAGGAAAATAGAAAATGAAAAGAGAAAAAGAGAATCAGAAGTGTGTGTTCTGCTACACGCTGGCTTTGTATGAAGACTGGAAGAAGTTCAACAAGAATGAGCGCAAAGTCCTACAGAGGGGTCAGGCAACCTCCAGAGTGGTGTGGGAGCAGCTCTGCTGAACCATGTGGCCAAGCAGGAGCCAGCTGTGTGCCTTGGCCTTCCTCTACAGAACTGGAAAGAGAGAAAGTGATTGTCCTCTTTAGACAGCACTTAGTAGACCATATCTAAAATAACACATCCTGTACAAGAAACATGTGGATAGAAGTGAGGAAGCCCAGTGGTGTGAGACATGTTAAATGAACTGGAGCTCACTATGACAAGACTGTCAGGGAGCTGAACGTGTTTAACTTGAGAAGGAAACAATTCTGGGGGACAGTCGCATCCTTCTAACACTGAGGTGCACAATGGGAGAGTGATCGTAATTTGCAACAGGGAAGGTATGAAATGAATGTACGAGAAAAAAAATACCTGAGGACAGTTAAACTTTGGAACAGAGATGTTTTGTAGCCTACATCTTTCCTTAGTGATTTTAAAGGCTTGGATGCAGAAAGCCCCAAACAGTCTGGTCTGAACATAAAGTTCTTCCAATTTTTAGCAAGACCTTGGTCTAGATGACCTCCTGAAGTACCTTTTAACCTCAGTCATTTTATGGTTCCATGTGACGTAATTGCATTTAGTGGGAAAAAAGCCTAAACCACACAGAGAGGAGCTGTAGTCTGGGGATGATCTGCTGCGTCCTTGCATCCAGCTAGTCTGGCACTGGGCTGTAAGTGGCTGCTGTTCCACTAATACCTGCATGGTTTTGAAAGGTCGCTGTACCTGGGGATTTGCATGCAGAACTTCAGAAAAAACAAACCAGAATGCAGCTCCTTGAATCCAGGCTTCGAGTCTGAAGTGAGTATCAAGATAGCCACAAGTATATATGGCCACAAGTTGCGCCGGGGAAGATTTAGATTAGATTTGAGGAAAAATTTTTTCTCTGAGAGAGTGGTCAGGCACTGGAATGGCCTGCCTAGGGAGGTGGTTGAGGCACCGTCCCTTGCGCTGTTCAAGAAGCGTTTAGATGAGGTGCTAAGGGATTTGATTTAGTAGCTTGGTGGGTAGGGATGGTGGTGTGAGGATGGTTGGACTAGATGATCTTGTAGGTCCTTTCCAACCTAATGAATCTATGAATCTGTGAATCTATGGAATAGATAAAGAAAAGTTCTGTTTCAGCAATAACAACTTTGATAAATGCCAGTATAAGAAAAAATTAAGTACCTTCTCTCTATCCTAATTGAGGTAGGTAATGACTATGTGGATGCTTTCTTCTCTTTTCTTTTATGTCATGCCTTGTTCTATCTTCTGGACTACTAAAATTTTATTGAATTTGAGATGGGAAAATGAGAAAACTAGTAACAATTTGCTAAAACTAGCTGTAACTGGTCTTCAGTTTGTTCTTAAAGAAGGAATCCAGTGGGAGCCACTGGCTGCATTCTGATTTATTTCCTGTTTTTTCCCTCAGTCTTTATTCTTATGCCTTACACGTTTCAAATGCACCCAAGTGATTTGAAACCTACATGCTGTTTTTTCAAAGGACTGTAGTGTCCCTGTGGTGTTGAAAATGTTGTAAGGAATGTCTATTTTTTTCCGAGCAGACCTAGGATAACTACTTGTGATGCACACTCCAGGTTGCTAACTTAATTCAGGCCTTTGAGAATCCTTTCTCAAAGAAACTGATGATGAGAGAGACAAAGGTGCAGGGAGACTGAGGTTACTGTATTAGTACAGCTGGATGAATCCATGTAGATTAGCAGTACTGAACCTGCTGAGTTTGAGACAATTTAGAAGTTATATATCTTTATCTGTGCTTCACAGTATTACTGTTCTATCTCCCTGCATAACAGTTTTCACTCAAACTTGCTTTCTCTTCCTTTCCAAAACCTCCCATGAATGTGAGCTGGATGCTGTGTTAGCTCAATGTAATGTTAGTGTTTTTCCCAGTTGGAATAGGTTCTGTAAGCAACTGGGGCTAGGCTGGGGCTTAGTGTAACTCTTGAAATCAGTAGCACCAAGTTACCCTGTTAGGATTTTGATGCAGTCATAAAAGACAAAGTAAGCCATCAGTCTTCTGCCACATTTTTAAAATTTGGGACATAATAAAATTGAAATGGCTGAATTAGGCCTTTTGCTTAACTCATTTTTCTTGAGAAAAACAAGAAAAGAATATGAGTGCCACTATTAAATATCAATTTGAAATTAATTCTGCTTGCTTTTCCCTTTGGTTGGCTTTTTTCCATTACAGGTATTTTGGAAAGCAAAAATATTGATAAGAAGTTAGAGGATAGCAAGATACAGGGTTTATAGGTTTTTTAATAAAACTTAAACATTCTGTTCCATTTTCACCTGTGATCTAAGTTCAGTTTGCTCTCAGGGGAACTGATGGTCTTACAGATACATAGCTTAAAATGCCAAATAGAATCCACAAATTGCACAACAAATTGAGCAATAACAGTAACTAGCTCTTGTGCTCTGATTTCGGTATGGTAGTGTTATTTCAGTCCCTGTGCAGATTTAGAAATGTGGCTCTGCACATGTGCAGGCAGTTTCTGTATGTGCAAGAGTTCCATATATTTTTTGATGGGAGAAGGGAAAAAATATCGTCTTTGCCTTAACTGCAAACATGCCGTGGTCCCAAAGGCTGTTCTGAAATGGTTGCATCGCTCTGACCGCAGCTCAGTCATCAGGAAGGCATGTCTCTGGGGGAAGGGCATTCATTTCCAATTGCCAAATTTCTAATATTAAGTTCTGCTTATAAAAATGAAAATAAACACAAACCAAAACCAAGAAGCTGTTACTCCTGAACTCTCTTTTACTCGATTGCTTCTTTTTGATAAAATCCAGTCAACCCAGAGGGAATTTACAGTTCTAGCAGTTGTACCACATGATTACTACCTACAAGAGCAATCACTTACAGTACATCACCTGCAGACTGATGAACCATTTATTATCAAGGGTTTAATTGCATGTAGCATATCACTGTGGCACACATACCTAATTTATATGTATGTATAAATATATGCCACTTATTTTAGGAATGGAAAAAGCTCAGGTCAGATTATAATTTCCAAAATTAAAACATCCAAGTTCTTCTATAAACACTAAGACATAGATTTATGATTTGTTCTTACCAATTTCTGCCTCAAGTTTTAGATGAGAATCAAGTAAGATAAGGAAAATGTGTGTTCGGGTTATTATTCATGTATCTGAATCCTGAAGAAGGTTGGCTGATAATAGCAGGAGTTTGCAGTGAAGATTTTTTTTTTTAACCTTGTCTGTTTATTACAATTTTGTGTTACTGTTTACTGTGCATGGTAGAGGGTTATCATCATCAGACAGTGAGCTCTTGTCCCAGCTTTAAGAAGCTGATGTGGGGACAACCAGCAAGAGATGCTTCGTTGCGTGCCCTGCACATAGGGGCAGCTGAAGGCCCCTAGGGCGTGTTGAAATGCTGGTTATCACTGGGATTTACTTCATCTGTAGAGATTTTCCATTCTCTACTTCATAGTAAATGATTACTTCTTCTAAATAGTGCCAGATGTGATTAGCAAAATGTACTCAGCGCTACAGAACTTGATGTTAAAGCCAGGAGCCAGTTGCAAGTTATGGCAAACCAGTACTTCATGTAGGACTTAAGGTGGAAAGGAAGATGAAAAAACATGAAATACTCCAGATCCTGAAGGCATGTGAAAAATGAAACAAATGCTGTTGCTATGAGGAAAATCTGACAGTTCAAATTGCTTTATCTGGAGCAGTCCCTACTATATCAGGTGAGGAAGGCCCAAACATGTTTCTTTCCCTTTGAGTACTGCTTCTCCTAGCACAGTGTGAGGAGGAAATGAGGTGGGCTTAAATTAAAACACAAAAAGGTTGTGTGAAGCTATCATTAGGAGAATGGTTATTGTAGGTGTGAAAGTGAACTTCATTCCTTTGTTTTTGGTTAATCTGCTAATATAATCCTTGTGTGGGGAAGTGCTATTAAGGCACACTGGGGGATTTAGCCCGGCCCGTATGACTTGCCTGCAGGCAGCATCTGGAGGACTGGATCTGTCCAGGCGCTGGGCTGGGCCGTGATGACGGACGGTATTGCTTTCTGCATGGCATCCTTTCCAGAGCTGGGAGCACAGAATTTGGGTCTGTGCAGATTGTTTGTGGTGGAGTGACTGTTGTGCTTTCAGGTGCTCAGGAGCCTGAGTACTATCCACAGTTGAAATACAAGTTCCATGCTGAAAGAGATTAATGAAACAGCTCAATTGAAAGCATTTCCAAAAAGTGATTTTTGCAACTATTCTGGATTCCATTAGAAAATGTTAATATTATTCCTTTGACTTAATCTTCTCTATAATGAGAATACATGAAAATACGCTACATGTGTATCTGAATATTTTTGCTTAGAGATAATATAATAAGATCAGTTCCTGCTTACCTCGTTCCTGCAGCCAGCCCCATTGAATCCAAAGGGGAATGCCACAGTGAATAACAGAAGCAGAATTGGTCCTATATGGGCTGTTTTTGTATTTCATTTTCCTCTTGATTTCTGTTTCATTTGTAATTAACAGAGTGTACTGATTAAATCATAAACTGTTCAGTTCATCTTTCATTAGTGGATTGAGATCCTAATGTACTGTAGCCCATTGCTAGAATAGTTACAAAAGCTTTGATTTGTAAAGGCAAATATTTTCTGTTCTGACACCATTTGTGATCAAGAAATGATACAAACAAATTTATCTGAGATAATAACATCCTCCTGTTTGCTGCTACTGGAAAATGCATCATAAAAGTGTTTGGGATAAAGGAAGAACGGAACTTTAAGTTCTTCTGAAGTATATTCAGCTCTGCGAACTTCTTAGGAGATGTCAAGTGTAGAGAATGGAGATGTACTGAAATGAGGTAGGAAGTATCTTGCTTTCACATAGCTGACAGTGCAGAGTCAGCCCTGCTGGAAGTGGCTCTATGGATTATTTGCTGTTCTTATTTCCTAGCTACTAAAGTCTGAAGTTTTAAATGTTTTGTCTGCTAGGTCCTCCAGATTTCATGAATTTCCCAGCAGCTTTGCACTGTAACACTCTGCTGAAAAGCAGCTAACTTGTGAGGTGTTGTCAAGCTGGTAGAAAGCAATGCTGCTTTTGCAGATGTCATTTACTTAGCAGTGCACTGTGTCAGTGTTATTTTGGGTACATTATAAAACTATGACAATCTTTGTAGGGTGGTACAGGATGCCTGCTTGGACACCTTGGAAAGATGTCTGCTGTCTGCCTGTTAGAAGCACGTGTCCCTTGAACAGGTGCTACAATAGTATCTCCCAAACGTTCAGCAAAAAATATAAAGCTCACCAGTGGTGCAGCATTAACAGCTCTTTATTTATCCAGTAGAAGCCAATGTCATACTTAACACACAAGCCATTAATTACAATAATGAAGGTTTAAAGTATCCAGCAAATCATGGAATATTTTTAGTGCTACCACAGGAAAAAAATATCTCACAAAAATACTTCTGGGCATTCAAATGTAGTTTTATTTTCAAATACAGCTCCTGATTCCATTCCCACTTTTATGGACAAAGACTAAACCTGGAAAGAAGACATATGGCATTTGCCACAGGAGGGGGTTTTAACACTCCTGTTGTTCCAGTTCTCTGCAGCCAAGTTCTATGACATGGCTTATCGCCCATAATGTGGAATATCAACCACAAGATGTCCTCCCAAGAAAATGGTTTGTTGCAAGCTCGTTAGATACAGGCAGTCATTTAGTGAACCTGCACAAAGTCAGTGCTTCTCATTTTCAGCCATGCAGTGGTTCTGGGCAACTAAAATTGGTCCTGTGGCAGTGCTTCAGATTTCCTAAATAATTCGAAAAGCCACATGGCCACTTTAGCTGACCTGCTTACCTGACTTGCTTCATGAGTAATATTCTGAGGATATTCTAATCTTAGAACTATTTGACCAAATATGAGTAAGGGTTAGTAGGCAAATCCTATGGAAACCATAGAAGTAGATAATTTTATTTTTTGTTTAGAAAGTACTTGCTGAAACAATGTGGAAAATTTCCTCTTTTGCAGGAAAATGGATTTGCTTAGTCACTATTACATCCAACTGTAGCTTTCCTGTTGCCCAGCAATATTAAGACACTGGAAGAAAATTAAATATCCTCACACTGAAGTGATCTGCTACAGAATATTACTATGTGAAGTTGCTTTGGAAACCAAATGTGTAAGTAACATTTGGGAATTTCACAGCAAGAACAGTCTTAAGAGCTGTCAGCAATAGCTTGCCAGTGTTCAGTGCTCATAAACTCATTGAAAATCAAAAGCAATTAGTGATTCTGAGTGCCCATTACCCCAGGGACTTGCATCTATGATGTAACCCTATTTCTATCCCGAATCTACAGGGGAATGATGGACCATAAATTATGCCTACTCTTCACTGCTGATGTCAGCTTATTCTCATTTCCTCAGGAACAAAACTCAGCTTTCCCGTGTTCTGTTTTTATTTTCCCTTCCTTTTTCCCCCCAAAACTGGTGTAGTAATTCTAATGCCTTTCTGACAGGGAGCAGGTACTCAGGCCTCAACCAGACAGGGTGTGTGTAGCTGTTACTTGACAGTAGCTTAAGGCCTATTTGCAGCACAAGCTATGCAGAAATAGTCTGGTGATACTGTTTAGCCTTTAAGAGGTAATGTGTGAGTTTTGTTCAACTTTTATGTGTGATGGAAGCATGATCTATTTTGTTGTAACTATAGAACAAGTTGAAAATAGTTTTGGGAAGATTAATTTTGCAGCAAAGTGGAAAAGAGGGAGTTAATGATAAGATATCTAGGCAAAAACATCCAAAACTTATTCCTTGGGGGTGTTGAGAAATTCATGTACCTCTTAAACATATCTGATTGGAGACCGGTGGAGAATCAGAAGCAGAGAGGATATCCCAGAGCACTAAGGCTGGGATTATTTTCTTCTCCCTTTTTTTTCATCTCTCACCACACTCCTTTCCATCAGGTTTTGATCACAGATCCTTGTTTGGCTGCAGTTCCTGTTCTATCTTTGATCAATGTTTGTCTTTAATCTCGGTATGTCTGTCTTTTCTGTTCTTTTGTCTCCAGTCCATGACTGTTATATTTCTCCGTTTTTACTCTGTGGTATTATCTGCCTTCCACTAAGCCTTTCTTCTTGCTTTGTTGTGCTCTATCTCAGTCCAAAATAGCATACCCATCAAGAACAATAATTAATTGATTTCAAATGAGTTGACAATGGTGCATTGCCAATCCATATCATATGCAGTAGCCCACTGAGTGCATACAATAACAGACTGCATTCAGAATGAATTCACATAAACACTTGGAAAATTCATTTGGAAGACTGGGGGCTATGGCTCAGAATGTCGCTGTGAAACCAAGTTTCAAGTAGATATTTTTGAAGTAGTAGAAAGAAATCAATGCCTGCTTTTTCCTTCTACTTGATCTTTGGATAAAACAGATTAGCAAATGTGTAATGGATTAGCTGATGGGTGAGAGTGGGCCCTGAAGACTGGATATCAAAGTCAGAAGGAATAGTTAGAGACTGTAAGAATGTAAGAATAATGTAAAATTTAAAAAGTACACTCTTGCCTGCCATAGAAAACTTTAAAACCTTAAAAATGAAAACAAGCTCACTATTGCAGGGGCACAGTTGCTAAACTTCCTCAGAGATGATGTTACTGCATTACTGCTGTATGACATATATGGGAGTTGAAAGGAAATATAAATAACCAGGAAGAGAAGATAACAATCGAAAAGGCCTGACGTAAACTCCTTTGTGCCATGTTCCAAACCTAGAGTTTGTCATAGGCTTGTTCTTAATAATTCTTTCTGTTGAGCTAAAAGTCTTATCCAACAGATAGTGTCTGAATTTGAATCAGTTTTTCAGTTATTATTTCCTGAGTGGCTCAATCAAATATATATAAAAGTAAGGAACAAGGCCTTGTTGTTTTTGAACACAAGTGCTCTTTCCACAGCATGCCAGGACTTGACATTTCTTTGAAGCTTTTCTGAATTTCAAAGGAGGTAATATATTTAAGACATTTGAAAGTTTCTACATCTTTGTTTAATTATTTTTGATGTGATACTTCTCAGGACACATTAAATGGAAGAATTTTCTGCCTGATCTTAATTGAAAAAGACTCTCATCTCCTTCTGTAATTACTGATGAACGAGATTTCTCCATGAACTAAATTATACATTCTGACAAACTGGAACAGGCTTATTTTCTTGTCTTTTATAACGCATTTTTCTGTGGCCCTGCAATGCCCCTATACCCATATAAACACCTTATTTACAACTTCCCATGGCTGGTATATAATTATTTCTATTTCTGAAGATTATAGGTACCTTAGATATTTAGAGGTGATCTATAAATGGAGAGCATTGCCATGGTAATTCCACGAGACTTACAGGAAAGTTCCTCAGGAACATGCCGTGTCCATAAGTAACTACTTCAGCCAAGATCAATCCAGGCAACTCAAGCCGCATTCATGGTCCAGCAATCCCTTGGCAAAGATGGGCTTCATCACACTTTGCTCAGAGTGAGGTGAAATGCGACTGTGTCGCTCACCGTGAATCTGAAGGGAACTTGCCCACGATGAGGTGACGTGAAAGGACAAAACTGCACTCATGCCTTCACTCATGGTTTTCCCCTAAGCAGTTACTGCAGACCCCACCTTCTGGCCTTCCCCTGCTGTGACTGTGAGTGAAAAATGATTGCAGTATTTTTCATAAGAATGTAAGGACTGCTCTCAAATAAACTAGTTTTAAGGACCTCTGTGTATTGTAATGCAGGAATATGTTTACATTTGGAGACTGATATTTTCTACCAAAAAATGAAGGCAAATTACTATACACGTGATTCATATTTCAGCCTAGCTCTGTGCAGGGACATACAGCCTACTGTAACATCTGTTGTGCTTAAGTGTGTTAATAACATTGCCGAGAAATAAAAACAAAAAATTGTAGCTAATGAAGAAGGAAATTAAAAGAGCATGGCAGTTCCTATCGCAGTGTAACAGAGACTGGTGAACAAAAGGTGTTCTAATTGCACTTGGAATCAAAGTGAAAATCAGTATCTGTAGCATCACAGAGCCTTCAGCTTTTGTGTGGATGTTACTTATTCAGAGGGATTTGTGCCATCCAGTGAGCTGCCCTTGCTCTCCACTGATGACATTTATCTGGAAAAAAAAACTGGAAAATGAGTTCATTTTATAGGTTCATTACTGCCTTTTATAGCTTTGAACACTAAGATATAATGAGTTTGTAAGTCTTGGTATTTTGTTGGTGCTACAGAAATTCACAAAGGAAACTGAGCATGCAAACTGTGTGGCTCTCACTGATAACAAGGAGATCCACGTTCTTTGTATTACTGTCTAATGTTTGTTTGTCATCTAGAAAAGAAGTATCCATATATCACAGCGTCCCTTACCTGTGCCTTGTTTACTGATAGCTGGCAGGGACTCTGAGTAGATCCAGTAAGAAAAGCAGGAAGCAATACATTATTCATTTTGGTATGAAAGAAAAGTTATTAATCCCAAGAACCCTGAAATCAGTCAAGCAGACTAAAGGCCCCTGGTAGTTTAGTGCAACTCTGTCTAAATTATAAAACATGGGGTGCATCTTCAGTCCCACTTCTGAATCAGCACAATATATACTCTTATTCTCTTAAGGAAAAAATCTAAATCATAGCTTCAGTAAGTGCCGTTACCATTTTGTACAGTCCTGATGTTTTTTTTTTCTTTTGCTGCATGAGCTGTTCAAAGATTGACTTGGACAGACTTGAGAAAGCTGTCCTGATCAATGCAAAGATATGTCAGTTACAGGTGAACAAATGACAGGATCTTCTCCAGCCAGACTTGTAGTTAGGGTTGCAAGCTCGTGTGGATTGGGTTCACTGATTTTTGCCACTCAGACTGTCAGATTTGGTAATACTAAACAATGCTGCAGACATAAAAAGCTGCAGGGTTGCATTTAGAATAATAGTGTATCCACAAATAGTACTCAAATTGCTCTGAAATATCACAGTTAGCTGCATCTTCATTCTGTTATCTCACTGCTTTATGCTTCTGAGACCTTTTCCTAGCAGACTATAAAATGATTTCAAATGTAAGATGATAAATTAATAGAACAAAACAAATTGGAGTCAGTAGGAGTGCAGTTAGCACTAACAAGACCCATCTGAGTTTCACATTTTCCCTTGCAATTATAAAAATAAGACTGGTGTCAGAACTCATGTTTTCTTTCATTGCTGTTGCACAAAGCTATGGATATTATTTTAGGGGCTGATACAAAGGAGCAATTACCAATGGTTTATAAATATCATTTCCTATGAACCATGGGGGAAAATGTGAGATAATGAATTTCAGACAGAAATTTCAGACTTATGGCAGTAGGAATGAATATTTGGTACACAGAATCATAATGTACAAGGGTGACTCTACGGTAAATAATGTTAAACATTTGCAACAAGTGAAAACTTGATACAAGACACATTAAGAGGTCAATAGCTTGATGTGACGTTTGAGAAGACTAATTCTCCTATGCTCTGCCTGAAAATATTGAGTTTTATTTTCCTTGATGAAGAAGGAAAAATGTAGAAACATCCTTATTTTACTGAATTTATTTCTGGCCTTCCAGTGAACCCTAGCAACTTAGAGATAAATTAACAGAGACTCTATTGTTCTAGAGAATTAAAGACCATTACATTTTTACTCTTTCACCTGAGGCCTGTAATGAAACTTTCAGCTTGCAGGAACCAGAGATACTTGATCTGAGGATTTGGCCATTGATTTGATTTCTTATGTGTAAGCAGTTTTTACAAAGCTGGTTTATTTAAATAACACTGTCCTGTTTATCGTATTTCTCTGTAGTTCCTTTGCTTTAGTCAACTGTAACAGCACCTCTGAGAGAAGAGTTTAAGTCAACATGATAGGAAAGTAACGATTGAAAGTACAAGAACATCCAGCATTCAGAACAAAAAGCTCTCATATACTTATTTGATATTCCAATATTGTCTGCTCCACACGTAGAGATGCTTTGCTATGACTGAAGACCATAGTCCTGTTCTGCAGAATTTTAGATTTGAGCTGGCAATTATGACACTAGCCTAATGTCATCATTTTGTTTGCAATGGTAACCACTCCATTCTTGTCTGGTCGTATGTGCCTTTGCAGATACCATCAGCAGGTTGGGAGGTGCTAGTGGCGAAGTTTTGAAAGGCCTGTATGGTTTAAAAAGCTCAGGTGAGAATCTTGTAGTTTTGAAAGCATGCTAATGTTCTGTCTCACGCCTCTCAAAATCACTGACTTCATGTATGCTAGATGGTGATTGGGAAGGGATTTAATCGTGTTAAAGAAAAGAACTGTTAAGGAGTGGGAATTGAAGAAAGTCAGCAAGGGGAGAGATTGTGAGTGACACCTTTTTCCCCCTTAAACAGTCTTTGTCACAGCGGGTTTAAAATTGATGCATTATACAGTCAGGAGGTCAAGCACAGTGTGGTGAAATTCAAAAAGCTGTTCAGCTCCACACTGAAGTGTTAAAGTGGTGCCATTTACTAGAAAACATTTTCAGTAACTCTTATGTTTCCTTTCAAAAGAGGGAGGTGATGAAGGAGCCCACTTCTTACCAAGGGAGGCTTTACATTCTGTAAATTGGCAAAATTAACAGCGATTTTCTGCTGAATGCAGAATTTCTACTCTTTGGTGAGATTAGAGAAGATAAATGATCACAAGACTCATCATCTTTAAGAATAGAATAAATTACTTGGCCCTACATGTATAGAAATAGATATTAATGGCACTTGAAATTTACTTGCATGTCACTATATTTGTAAAATTTTTGTTAACGATATTCTCTTTCTGTGCGAGTGAGCTCTGAAGTTAAAACACAGCCTGCTATTCTTGTTGGTTTTCTACTGCCTGTGCCTTTTACTTCTATCATGACATAAGAAGCATAGCTGAGCTTCTTGTAAGCTTTCTAGTTTAAACTATTTTAGACATATCAACATGTCTTATGGACTTACATATTTCTAATGACTGGGAAAGTGAATATGAGAGTATGGCTGGATGCAAATAAGTGTCTGCTACTTTTTGTAAGACGTATGAAGCAAACACTGCTCAACTGTGAGATGCCCTTTGCACATTAGAACATTGAGAACGTGGGAAGTCAACTGGGGCTTCATTCATGCACAATCCCAAATAGGCATGCAGATGTTTCTCGGTCTAGCACGCCATACTGCTATAAACTCTAACGAAGAAGTGGATGCTGCTGGATGCCAAATTAATTTATTTTGTTTGTATTGAATCATTTTGCAATAGTTCTCATTGTCTGTTCACTCCTTGAGAACTTGACAGTCAGGTAAGGAATAATAAAATGGTTTCTTTCATTTCTATGTGGATGTTATTTTCCAAGATACCTGAGAAGTTTTGACTTGATCCTATCAATTAATTTCAAAAGTGCTCAAAAACTAGGTTCTCCACTGCTGTGTTATCTTTAAACCATTTCTTAATCTCAGTTGGTCTGAGAATATTTTTATCTTTTAGTGTTTTGAACTTAACATAAATGCTGAGCTGGCAAGGTCCAAAATGAGCTTTCATCCTCCTTCGCTTTAGGCATAATCCAACATACAAATTTTACTAATGCTTTTATAGCTAAGAGTTCCTGAGTTTCAGTTCTGTCTCCAACAATGGTTTGCTGTCATTGGTCAGGTCAACTTTTCTATGGACCCTGTTACAGAAAGATAATGAGGTAGATAGTGTTTCCTTACCCTACAAATATATGAAAATTATTAGTTAGCTTTTATGCAGAAGTTAAAAATGGGGGGAGGAGGCAGAATAATGTGTCAAGTAGATGAGTTGCTAAATTACTGCATAAAAGCCAGGGATACTTAGTGTTGGATTTTATGAATTCATGGAAGCTATCTTCAGCTCAGAGTACTTGGTACAATTGTGTTACTATTTTAAGTCACATTGCTGAGGCCTGCAGATCTAGGGTTAGGGCTAATAAACCTAGTTAGAAAAGAAAACTTAGACTGGTAAGTAACCTCTTTGTGGTAAATACATGATCATGTCTTCATGTGAAAGTCAGTATTCAAATCACTACAATTAAATGAGAGCTGAATAAAATTTCTGTCAAGAAGTAGATTCTCACAGTGGCAGCAGACATTGCTTCTGTACAAGGGACTGGTGATGCTGGCTTGTAAGCTCTGCTCCAGGCAGCAGATGCTGGACCTACTGCAAAAGATGAAGAAGATCTTGTAGACCTAATATCTGATTAGGGATGACTCTTTTCCAGAATGTATTTAATCACTTTTTACATTTTTCTACATAGAATGCTTGATTTTGTGTGATAGAAATATGGTGCATCTGTTTTGTGTGCTTAGGGCTGTAGGCACAGAGGGATCAGAGGAGCAGTGCCTTGTCCTGCCTGGCAGTGGGATCTGGCTGGTGGGAGGTGGGCATACGGCCCTTCCTGCAGAGCTCAGTGCGCGCGGCAAAAAGTGCTTCTGGCAAGTGCCCTGGAACAGGACGGATGGGAGACTGCTAGAAAGATCTGAGGGGTATGAAAGATTAGGAACACCCCTTAGGAAAGCGGAGTACAGGTCACAGCTGAACCTTATAACTGATGGCACACAGTACTTTCCATCTGTATTAACTGAGACAGTCTGATAAGAGCTTATGGAAACCAAGAGGCTATGTAAATGTATTGGACTAGAAAGGATGATTGAAAGAAAGGTTTCAGCTAGTGAGGATGTAACTGAGGGGGAGTGTTAACATATCCTTTTATTTTAATCACTTTTGCCCACAAACTCAACATTTCTCTACACAAGAACTCTAGCCCACTTTCAAATAAAAATAAATTCTGTAGTTTACAGTATACTGTGTTTACTTTAAAACACAGACAGATGCATCTCAAAGCTTTGACTAACTTGGAATCCAATGAAGAGTGTCTTCTGAACTGAGGTCTGTGTGTAGAAGGATTCGAGTAATGGTTTTCCACCATGGGAATCAAAGTAACTCTCTAGTGAGAGCAGCACAAAGTGGATATGAAAAGCCTTAGGGTGGAGGTTGAAGATCAGGTTGGAATTTTAACTTCTGTGCCAATAAATTCAGAAAATGAAATCAGAGCAAGAGAGGAGTCTTTCTTTTTTACAGGCAACATTAAAAAGTTCATGATTAAAGACAAACTTCCAGGCTCTCATCAATAGTTCCAAAATTAAATTTGTCATAACACTTTATATAATGCTAATGATAAGCTATAAACTGCAGAAAATGTCAGTTTATTCCTTGCGTTCTTCTTTTGATCTCATGTTTTTGGATGGTCTGATGTCTCAGTATTTGGGTCTGTACACCAGCCAGTCCACGTACGACTTTGTGCTTTGCAGGGATGGGAGGTGTACAGAGCCAAGGTGAGGTGCAGCACCTGTGTGACTGGCTGAGGGGTACAGTGATCCCCAAAAACAAGCAGCTCTAACTCTGGAGAAGCATTACAGCTGAATGGATGTTGCTGGTTGGCATATTGGTTACGTAGCACAGTTCTAGCTCAATGTGAAGCCAAAACCAGACAAGATTGAATAAGGTGCTGGGGAAAGACACTCAAAAGATAGGGATAGCATCAGGGCAAGAGGAGCTGACTTTCCCTTAGAGAGTCTGTGGTTGTTCATGGCTGTAAAACCAGCATCTGCACAAGAAATAGGGTACTGCAGAATGACCTCAGAGCAGCTGCAAATGGGGTCACTGCTTTATGCAGCAGAGTGGGATCTGTCACAGGAAAGGCTGTGCTGTGCCTTGTGTGATGGGCTGCTTGGAAAGGGTGAAGAAAATAGTCTGCACACTTTATACCTGACAGATGAGTTCCATTTCTGGCTTTCAGTGAATGCTTCACCATCAGTTCAAAGCGGAGCAGTGTCGGTGAGAAGGATTGTTAACTCCTTCTTACGTCCCAGTATAACTGGTGGGCCCGTGATCAGAGGAAACCGCCTTAGAACAGGAGGTGAAGTCCCCCCGAGCTCACCTGCACAGCTGTTGCTTAGAAGATTGTGGATCTCTCTCTCCAATGTGCTTTCCAAGCTACTCAGCTTATTCTTGATTCAAAAACAATGTTAGGACAAGTGAAAAATGTACGGCTAACTCACTGCTAGGCATTAAGCTCTGCAGAGGATTTTGTTTGGCATGTGAAAACACAGTTAAGTAAGAAGGTGTGAGGGAACCGATGATTTCCACTCTGGTAAGTACTCCGCTAAGATCCTTCCTAAAAGCCTTTTTAAACATCTCAAACACTTTATCAATTGCAGGAAGTAAAACACCTTCCTGTAAAAAAAAAAAACCACCAAGGTCTGTGTTGGAAGTAATTCCAAATGGAACAAAAAACTTTGTGCAAAACTTCATGTTTAAGACTTTTAATAAACCTAATTAAGGCATTTCTAAAAGCCTGAGTGATAAAATCATCATCAAACTTGAAACACATGAAAGCTGCCTTCAGGCATGAGCCATCTTTTAGCAGATCTTTATTAATACTTGTTCTAATAATGGTTTCTAATTTTGACAGGAAAGTGATGTGTCCTCATTTTATTTACTTTCCAGTTCTCAGAGTAAGGATAGTGCCGAAATGTAAATAAAGTAATATTTCACCACATTCACACTCAGCACACATAGCCGTACTGCTCCTGTATTTCTGACTATCAGAGTCAGAATCAAACTTAATTCCTGCTTTTTTTTTACTTGTAATTAAGTTCTTATTCTTCGTGGAATTTTAAACAACAGAACTATTTCTGTTTGAAGAGTAATCATAAGTTAGAATTGAAGTGTCATGTGTCTCTTACACAGAGCTGTACTTAATGATCATGGTAAGGCTCTGGAGCTGCTCCCAATCCACAGGTTGTCGGCTCCATGGGGCAGTAACCCCTTCACTAACTCTGATCTGTCGAGATTTGCAGACACTTTCACTGCCATAATTCCTTGTTAAAACCAGACAAAAAATGACATGGAAGGATAATACCCTCATAAATATTTCTCTTGCCAAGCTTCTCTCTATTTCTACAGTTACTGCTGTGATGACTGGAAAGCTCCATCCTGACACTATCCTCTCCCTCCTGCAAGCAGGGCAGCCTCATGGGTAGCCGAGCTCACCCAGTGGTCCCAGGGCAATGAGGCAGGCTGGGCTGGGCTGGGCTGGTGGCCACGCTGCACTACAGGGCTGCCAGGAGCTGCAGGCCCTGCCTGGAGGGACAGGACCGTGGGAGCTGAAGCCCTGCAGAGGGTGCGCTTGGAGTCCAGCTGCTGGTGCTGGGTGTCATCATGTGGGCTCTGCTCTTATGAGGATGTGCTCAAAATCCAGCAAAGGTGGTGGACGTCTTTCTGCTGATCTGAATGAGCATTGAGTTAGCCCTACAAGGTAACCCTGATATGTAGAGTTGACTAAATTCCTCTCACCTACACCATTTGTATCAGTGGTAGGAAAACAATATTAAAAGAATGGTTAGCCTATGGATTGTTTTAGCTATGGAATACATAGATCTGATCAGTATTTTAGTATTCTGCTGTTCCCTGCAAAGTCAAAAGGTGACTCCTGCTGGAATGTGATCAGAGCAAGAGGTGTTTGCCAACTTTTGGTTTGCCTACTTATATATAGTATTTATGAAGCTGTCCATGTGATTTCATTTTAAATTACTTTATTCTTGAATAAGCAAACAATTCCTCACAGAAAAAAAAATTCAGGGTCTGTAAGGAGCATTCTTGACTTTCAAAAATCCATGGTTCAGACAAGTTGCATTACATTTCCACAGCATTCTCAAACTGTGCATAGTATTCTCTTTCTTGACTCCTAGGTATTTGTACGAGGGCATTCAGGTCATGACTGCTCAACTGAAGTAGACTTCCAGACATTCAGAAGAACTTAAGTCTGTGATGCTTAGAAAGGAATGTGCTCTCACATCAAACCGCTGCTCCTCTCCTTGCTTAATTATTTCATGTGTTTATTTACTTTCTGGGTGTGAACAGTAACATTCACGCAAGGAGTGATTCCTGTCCTGAGGTGGTGACAGCATGCTGGGCCATGCTGCTATCTCAGCAGGATTTTCACTATAAGAATACACAAAGCTTTTGTATGCATTCAGCAAACTATACTGGCATACCTCTGCATTTCCAAGCTTTGCATATATTTGGAAAGAGTTCAATTACATTCAGTATGTTTTCTCCAAGAAGAGTAGCTCTGTCGGTTACATTTAAAGTTGCTGATGTGCTCAGTCCCTTTGTTTCTATGATGTACTATGACGACAAAACAGAAATAAAGCAAAAACATATCTAGCAAAAGGGAGCTTTGGAACTCCCATCCAGTTTTCATTGATTTCATGGGGAGATGGACTGTATACAGGCTGACTGTTTGCAGGTTCCAAATTGCTCCTCACCTCTACTGGTAAAGAGAAATCTTGTTGATTACCTTCTCTTGCTGCCACGTTCTAAGGATGTCCTGACTTTGAAAGCAGCTATAGTACGCCAAGGATGTCAAGGAACAAGGCACATGAACCAGAGCTTGACTGTTCTCCTGTGGCTTGGTTGAAATCATTATTTGCACACATACTGAACTCCTTTAAATTCTCCTTTGGAATGTGTGCCAATGGCTGACTGCCCTCCCTTTGAACATGCTTGTTAAGTACATCTGATTGTAGCTGTCACTGCTGATGTCCTTTTGCTGGTCTCCGAGAAGACCCCAGTTCCACCTTCCCTGTTCACATATGTTCTGTGTTCCTGCTTTCCAGCTAAGCTGGCTCCAGTACGTCAGTGACTTTGTTTGTACTGGCAGCTGGAGGTGGTGCTCCAGCTGAGATCTCACACAGATCTCACACGTGCTGAATAAAAGGGAGTACTTGGTTCATCTGACCTGCTGCCTGTGCTCCCGTGAGCTGTGCAGTGAGGTTTCCTTACCCCAAGGGTGCACTGCAGATTCATGTTCGTCTTTTGTTCTCTCCCTCCTTGATCAACAGTTTCTCTTCCTTCTTTGTAAGGGAGAAGAAGATTGACCAGACTGACTATTCCTGTTACAGTGGCTCTGTCCACTGTCAGGATGGTGTCATTTCAGCAGAACTCGTTTCCAGGGAAAGAAATTTGAGTGTGCTATTGGGCTGGTTTGTATATATACCTAACAGAAGAAAAAGGTAAAAATAGAATAGTACCTTTCATCCAATGCACGCAGCGTTTGTGAGTTGGCACACTCAAATGATGTATAAACAACAAAAGTGGTCACGTCTTGTGAACAAGGAAGTATTTAAAAGACTGAATGCTGCTTGTGTGAACTATTTTCACTGTGCTATAAATGTATTTTATAGCCTCCAGTAACGTTTAAAGAAATTATACACTTCTCCTGTCACTCAGGTACTTGTACAACTGGTCAGTAACAGCTAGCTGGGATACTGTAAAGTGGGCTAAAGCTGACTTTCCTTCCTACAGGTTTCCATCAATGGAAGATGGTTAGACTACTAGGAAGAGAGCTATCATACCAGAGGCAGTATTTTAAGATAGAGGAACATTTAACCAGCAATATTTCTGGAGTTGTAGCTAAGCATATTCTTTACTCCCACAGAACATATTTTTCATTAGGTTGATTCATAATTTTACCCCTGACAGAGAAGTAACTTTAAACATTCCTCCATATAGGATACATATAGTTTCCTAAGTAAATAGGCTTTGTCTATTGATTTCCAATCACATTATGTATCTCTTCTTACTGCACTTTTAGGAGTTCAGTGCAGCTTTCTAACCCAAAGGCTCCTGGTAACATCATATATTCCCTTCTGTTTTTCCAACCTACAATTTCCAGCTTTCTGACTACATAAATAATTCTAGCTGGTTTTTTTTTTTTTTTTTGTTTTTTTTTTTTACAATAATACCTATATTATATTTTGAACATATGAGATCTCCATGCTGTGTAATCAGCTGATTATTACAATCTTACTTTTCTGCTGAGAAAGTTTTGTAGTTTCGTGTTCTGAGAACTACCTGACAATGCCTATTGGTTTGGCTACCACAACACATTCATGCTACAACCAGTATGTAGACGACATATCCCACAAGCTTCCTTGTATTCCCAGCGCCTGAAGAAGTCCTTTTGGTGTGCTTTGGCAGGCTTGGTCTTCTTAGACTTCTTCAGTATCTGCTAAATATTCTGCAACTAAAATCAGGTCAATCAATCAAATATGTTAAAAGAAAAAGCAAGTATTGCTTTCCTTTTTTACTGCTGATGGAATACATAAAAAGGCTAAAGCTGGGTTGCCAAAGCTACAAAGCTGCTTTGTTCTTCATGCAGACTTCAAAAGGTTTGTCAGAGATGTTCTGACTAATGACGAATGCCACCCTCATCTCCAGGTCGGAATACTGAAGACAGCTCTGTCAGTTCAGTTCTTGAGTCCTGGAGTACCAAGTCCTACAGCAAGTACTGAATTTTCTCCTGATTCAGTGAAGTCTTGGAAAGGGAATCACATGCAGTACTGTGCAGTGTAGGGTTTGGGCAGGGACTGGGTACTTTGACAGCAAAGCTTTTTTCTGTCTCTGACCTGTGTTTCCAGAAGAATGTTGTAGTGCATAGGAGCACCAGGAGGGGATGTTTACTATCCTAACTGATGAAGCTGCATATTCATATGAACACGTGTGGTTGCAGGTATTGCCATTCAGGTCAGTCACTGACCGAAGTGTGTCCCTATTCTGCTTTTGTTTGCCAAGAATGGGTTTTGTGCTATTTCTGTTATGCTCAAGTTTTTCATCACATAATTAGGATTCAAGATTTAAACATATGGGCTTTCTGATTTATTTATGTTGTTGATGATAGTGGGTGTTTGGCTAACTTCTTTATCCTACTTTTTTTATGCTTTCACTTCATGCTTGGAATTCTAACAAAATTTTAAATAGTGGATAATGAATTAAGCAAGATGTTTGGCTGTACCAAATGTTGCAGCATCTTCTGGGACTTAGAAATATTTCATGCACACACTGAAATCAGGCTTTAGTTAAAAACTTGTGTGGGTGAGCAGGACATAACAATCTGAAGTGCAAGGTCAAGGACTTTAATGGATGTGAAATGTTGTCCAGAACAAAGGAGAGAAGTACCAGTCTACAGCACTGCTTGTTTTCAGCAAAAGATAATGAACTTCTTTGCCTTACTTCATGTCCCTCTGTCTTATTCCAATAAAGAATTTTTACTCAGTAACAATACCTCACCATAACACACTCTTTGAAACAGGCTGGATTGCCTCTTGGACCACCATAAACGAATGCGGTATTTTTAGCATAACAAATGGAGTTGAACAAATGGGTTTATAACATAAGTAACAGATATGAAAACCAACAAAACATGATAAAACCAAAGACTAGGAATCCATCTTGCTGCAATTCATTTAAATGGATGGGAGTTTTTCAATTTATCTTGCCAGGAAGAGGTTTGGATCCTGGATAAATTGTTCTCTGTTCTCATTCTAGCACTGCATCTGAATCCCAGCTTTGGTGCAGATAAAGCCTTCAACTCGAAAATTCAGCAGCAGCCTCTGTATTTTTTCCTCTGAACACTACGTAATATGCTGTCAGTTTGCCTCCAGGTAGGCTTCATACTACATGCTGATTATAAAGTCTCCTTTTCCAGTTTAATCACAGACTTTTTTTCACTGCAGTTCACCAACAGGAAATAGGGAGTAGTATTTTCTTAGGTAGGACAAACAATCATAGAATGGCTTGCGTTGGAAGGGATCTCAAAATTATCTATTTCCAGTCCATTTGCTGCAGGCAGGATTGCCAACAGCTCAGTCACATGCTAGATCAGGAGAAAGAGGCTGGACAAAGAGAAAAACATCTCTTTCGTTGAATGACTGAGAAGCAGCCTGACGTTGTGCTAAGGATGGCCAGGAGGTCAGTGATGTTACACGCTAACATATAGCTGAACAGACAGTGGAAGATTTGATCTAGAAGTAGCTCATTTATTTACTGAAACGGGAGAACTTGCAAACTGTGATATTACCTTTGCAGTTCATCCGATGCTGTCTGCACTGCTGTGTGAGGTAGGCTGTGTGTGTGGAAGGGAGTGCCCCCGGGGAAGTTCCACAGCTTCCTACACGTTCTGTCTAGCACTGACAGACAGTGCACTCATGTACATTGAATGTGGCATGTAGAGGGGCTGATCTGAATATTTTGAAGGGGCTGGTGTGTATCTGTACCAATATTTTATGATTGTGACGATTAGAGCTTCGTAGGCATGTGTTTTATAGGAGCAAATGTTACTCAAAATTGTGTGAAACAAGCAGGCCAGGAGGCTGGCAAGACACTGCAGTTTGTCCACAAGATAATGCATATAAAGCATTTACTTCTAAGGTAAATGCTATCACCTTAAGTGCATTAGGAACATTTTAAAAGTGTTTATGACAATGTCATTGCCTTTTATTTCTGTCTCACCTTGAGACAGATTTGTAGTATGCTCTTATGAGGACCTGGGATTACTCAATAGCAGACTTTCTCACTGATAGATGTGAAAAAAGCTTTAACCCTAGAGATATTGGGACTGCAGAGACTTCGAATATTAGGCTGATATATTCCTGGTTCATACTTTCCTACATTCAGTGCGTATTTTTTAGCACTGAAGATTTGTAATCTCTAAGTTACGGAGCTGGCTCTTTTGTGCAATATTCAAGGGCAGCAGTTTAGCGCACACACTCTCCCAGCACTGAGGGTCTCTGTCTGTTTGGAGGTTATGAGAAAGTGAATATATCAATTATAGCAGGTAGGATTGCTCCGAGTGCAGACTGAGCAGCACAGAGTATATAACAAAGACAAACACTTAAAAAGGTTCTGCCAAAGTGATCCTTTGTTGGCAGCATTACCACACCACCTAAGAGCTTTCCTTCACTGCGGGAAGTTTTTGTCCTGCTTTCTGGTCTTGCGATGAACTCAGAAAAACCTGAGGAACAAATGGGAATAGAGCTATAAAAGTATCTTTGTCATCTCTGACATGAGTCCACCAGCTTTCTGGAGATGTTGATATAAATGTGGGGACCAAATCCCTTGACAGGTTTATGAAATATGTCAAACTCAGTAATACTGGTACTGAAATCTCACTATTAATATCATGGGCCTGCAAAAATAGCTTCTGCTCCCATGTTTAATTAATTCTTATAAGGAAGGAAAAAATATGTGATGGACAAGAGGTTTGGATGTGCTCAATGGTTATTAGATGTTATATTAATGTTATCAGAATAGGCTGTTGTTTGTGGGGTTATGTGAATGTGGGAAATGTAGGAAAAAATGTGTAAGAGCAGCACGTACTGTGAGTAGTTTGAGATAGAGATGTTAAAAATAAAGTGGCAATTTCAAAGGGCATGTTTGCTTGCTGCTGAAACTACAACCAAAGCTTTGTCAGAAAGCCATTAAGGGCTGCATCTGAACCTGGCACAGCAATTCTGCACTATAGAGTGTGACTGTCTAACAGCATATTTTTCTAGGAGCCTATATGTATACTTGTCACTGGCTGCAGCAGTATTGTAGAGAGAGTGTATTTCTTCTGTAGAAATGTGGTGTTATATCCTCTTACATAGTTACTAGATATTCTCCTGCAATGGTCTCCTTCCTCTCGAGGATCAGAGCCTGCTGAAGCCTCTTACAGTGTCAGCTTAATCCTCAAGGACTGGATGGGACTTGCCCCACAGCAAGCTTGTGTTCTTAGGGGCAACTTGCTCAAAGGTAACAACCACATCGTAAAAAAGGGTTTCCGGGTTTCCTGATAAGCACATGGTGGGTATTGCCTAGCTAGTTTAAGCACTTTCTGTCTTTTGTATTTTTCTTTTCTTTCTTTCTTTCTTTTTTTTTTCTTTTTTTCTTTTATTTCCTTTCAGACCCCAGTTAAGACTACAGGTTTTGTGTTTCTTTTTAATTCACTGCTTTTTTTGAGATGCCTAACCCATTTCTATATGAGCAGTAAACCTTGATCTCTTTCCAAGGAGCAGCTCTTGATATTAAAAAAAGTTTTCACTTGCTTAGCTCCTTTGATACTGACTTTGCAGTACTGCACAGGTACTATTTAATTAAGTTCTGTAGAACTGCCGTTACAGCATAAGCAGGGATGGGTAAACTGATAAACAGAGTGGGAGCATGATTTCCCTACATTCATAACGGGATGGAGTCAGCACTGCGTTGTTTTGCTTAGCCCCTTTATGGAGGTTTATGCAATGTAAAATTCTCCTGTTCACTGCTCCATTTTTCTAACTTGTATAGGATAGCATTGCTATGCACATGCAAAAGGTGATTGTTGCCTTTGTGACACACTCAGTCATAACCACAGTATTTTCCTTACTCCTCCTTAATGGGTCCCTTTGACTTCCTAAGTTTAGCTTCATATTTCTTCTATGCTTCTAGTGCTATAAATATCCCTACTGACAAACTGCTGTGCTTTTTAATACCACATCTAGATTCTTGTTCTTAGGACTTGAAGATAGAATTGTCAGAAGTTAGTTAGTGCTGATGATAGGTCAGGAATGTACTCTGGAATTTCCCTGTCTAAGTTCAGTTTTGGATTGTATTTCTCTTTCTAGAAACCAACATTCATCAAATTCACCTCTTTACAAACCAGGCTGATTGGGAAAAAAGCTGAGAAAATAAAAATAGCCATGTATAGCACACCCTGCATGTGGCTCACCTGCCGGGCTTCTCTGGAGACAAATGTATCTTGAGCTATATCCATTTCAAAAATGTTTCTATTCCTTTAGCAAAAGGAAGGCCAGGAAAATGGCAGAGGGAGATTTGATGGCTGCTTTCTTAGAATTCCTGTAATGACCAGAAGTGATGCTGAGCTAATTTAGACAGTCTTGTTGATTCTAGTGAAACTGAATGTGATGAACAGAATTTGGTCGAGTGTGTTGCACGCTTTACTTTTATTTTCAAGTGACAGGTAAGCTTTCTGAAGCCAAATCCTGCTGAAACACATAGTACCTCTGAAGCCAATGAATGAGGAGAAGGAGGAGCTGTGCAGGCAGCAGATTTACCTGCTAATGACAAATACACAATAGAGGTTTGTTTGTATGGTAATTAAAACATCAGTGTAATACAGTCCTAAACAACAATGAAGTAATTGCCCCTTTGTTGAAAAAACAAAACAAAACAAATCAAGTCGTATCTGGACTGTTTAGATCTGTAAAATAAAGTTTTGTGGCAGTGGAATTGGATGCAACATTGCTAAACATTCTAGCTGAATAAACACCTATATACTCAGATGTCTACAACGTGATGGTAACTGCTGGTCTCAGTTCCACCAGTTGGAAGTTTCAGCCTGCTGGCTGTCAAGTACCTGGTTAACTTCAGGGCCCATCTTGGATATCAGCTGGAATGGAAAAGTAATCTTGGGATAGTTCAAGCTACACTCTTTGATATTGGATCTAAAACTGAATGAATTTATGGTTTTTAATTAATGAAGAAGAATTTCAATCCTTTCAAGTTAATATGACTGCATTTTAAGCTCTTTTTGGGAGAGAGTGATTTTCTGTCTTCTCTTCATGGCAGTGTTCACTTCAGCAGTATTCTGCTTCAGACTGAAAGGCAAAGTCATGATATAAATTTCTGTAATGTTTTTGGTGAAGATTATTTATAATGTATGTGTTCCAGAACTGTTAAGAGTTTAAATAACTAAATAATTAATAACTGTCTTTTACCTCCTACAGGACATACCAAAAATCCCAAGTCCTATTTTGCATTAATCTTTCCTGGTTAGACAAGGACAGATAGTCCTGTGATTAGTTCATGCTGAACAAATCCACTGGCTATATACTTAAAAACAGAGCTCACACAGCCATATAAGTACAGCTCGTTTTTTGGCTTCCTATTACTCACTCAGCTACATGCTCCACTTCTTTTTTATCTTTTTTTTTTTTTTTTTCTCAGAAAGTTTTGGAGCACTCTAGTCACATCAGTGACAAAACAGACATCAGACAACTAGCTCTTGCCATTAGAGTCACGTCTGCCAGGTTTGAGTGACATCCAGTAGAGCTGATTAACCACAGAATAACATGCCGGAAATGTAACAGGACAAGTCACTTCTGCCTCGTACCAGTCAATCACTCACTCTCTCCAGGTGCAAATGCACGTTCCCAGTGGAATGAGTTTGACCCATACTGTTATCAGCGTAATAGTGAGAAACCATTGCCAGACTTTTAGATGAGAGAAATAAAGTACAAGTCAAATGCCAGAAATAGAATTCACAGATGTGAATACATGTTGTTAAATGACACGATGGCACGTGCCCACAAGAATCAGACAGCTTTCTGTATTACAGAAGATGTGTTCAATATGACGATTGTCAGTACTTGTAATACACAGCTGGAATATATAAAATAACGTAGCAAAATCCCAATGCAGTGTTTTGGCAGCTCAGTGCTTTAAAGGCCACTCTTTCTATCAATGCAATGTTTAATGAAGGCAAGAAGGGTCTTAGAAAGAGTGCCCCTTTTTGGTCTAGGTACAGTAAGGTGGTTAAATTGTGATAGAGTTCTCTACTAACATTTCTGCTAAGAAAATATTTAAGTTTCATTACATGGAAAACACTTGTGTACTCTGAATTAGTGCTTTTATCCTTGTGATTTCAGCATTTAATCTGCCAAACCATCTGAATATAATGCAGATCAGATTCCACCTTGCTAGTCAGGCGTACCCAAGGGAATAGAGATAATACAACGTTTTTGTACTCTTGCAAATTGAGTTCAGTTGCAGTTTCTTTGTGTTCAGAATCTCAGTGGCACCTAGACACTGCAGTATGATGCCAGAATAGTCTGATTGTGTCATATGGAGCTGGGGAGTCAGGGGTACAGAGGGAATTTCACAGCCCTCCATGAGATGTGACAGCAAATACAAAGCTGTCTTCTGTCTCCAGTGCTGTACCACCTCCAGCGCACACTATGGCAGGACAGAGCCCAGAGTGTAACGTGAGCCATGTTTGTCAGAGAGAACCTTCAGTGAAAACCTCAACCTTGGGCAGCTTCTGGATTCCTCAGAATTCTCCTTTATACTTAAATCCTTTGAATCTCTACTGCCTTCAACTGTATTACTATTATTATTACTATTATGACAATATTATTTATGTATGCTAGAAAGATTTCCTGGGCTGAAGTTTTAGAAGACAGCTGTATAACCCAGCTGTACTTGAACACTGTACGGTATTTCTGTACAGAATGTTGCATTGCACAGTTACTCTTACAGACATTTCTATTACAGACTGTGGAAGTTATTGCAGCAAAACAAGTGGTATGCCACAGACACGGGACCTGGCTATACATGATTTTAGACTGGTGTAAGTCAGGACCAACTCAAAGCAGAAATGGTTTGAGTAAGAAAAATGCAGAACAGAAGAAGCTTTTATATACAAACGCATCAGTGTATCTACGAAAGAAAATACCCACTGCGTATAATTATTTCCTAAAACAAAAAATTGATTTTGTATCTAAGTGTAGAGCTTGCATGGTATTTCACAAGAAGTGACTGCTCAATAATCTTTTTTTGAAAAAAATGGTTTTCTGAAAGCAAGCTATACACATAATGCTCCCTAATAAGAGATGAATCTGATTGAAAATAACTGAGCAGATAATCTCATTCCATTTTTAAAAGCACTGAGCTCCGTGTGATTGGCACAATTGCATTAATAATTTATCGTCAATGGTGATTGTTGTTTTCTGCCTTTTTTTGAGAGTCTGAATCACAAATGATTGCTCATTTTAACAATATTGAAAAAGATTGGAGAAGTAAAGCTGAAGGGAGGAAATGTGCTGACAGAATGTGCACTAATTCTGTTGGCCAGCCTGGCTGCTGGAGCTGGCTATCAAATGTGGTTTTTCTATGCTACTGAGAATCCTTCCATGAGGAGAGCATCATCTCTGGAAACAGTTTGCAGTGATTGTTGAAAACTCCCAATTTTGCTGATTGTATAGATGTGGCATAAAAAAAATCCTAAAATGTGCAACTGGGCTTTGGTTTATTACAGTGTCAAAAAGCTTTAACACTTGAGCTCTTGCTGCTGTTCCTGACACAGCAAAGGACAATCAAAACTGATGCATAAAAGAAGGCCCTGTGTGCTTGATTTCCCTCTTTTATGCCTGCCATGGGATATATCTATTGAATTCATTTCTTGAGAGATCAAGTTTTGCAGAAGAACCCAAGCTTTAATATAAGATCAATTACTTTACGTGCTAATGCAACTCTGCAATTTTGAAAGTATGTGGAGTTCCTGTAGTGTATTATACACATTTTATCTATTTGATGCTAAAAAGCAGATCACGTATTGGAAAACTCATCTCTCCATCCACACATACACAGAACAAAGCTACTCAGACTTTGAGAGCAACAGTCGGTAGATTTGGAGCTGCATAAACAAATTCAATCAATATTCATAAACCTTTAATTTTGACATCACCAGCACAAGAATCTTTTTGAATTATTCAGAGGTTTCACCCACTTCAATTTTTCCAACAGAACTTTATCAGTAGTAACTACTTCTCCTCTTCCAAATGACAGCTTTTGAAAGCGTGGCTCTCTGTCCATTTGCTAATGATACTGTGTTTAAAGAATTTGTGTTTAATATATTTTGTTGCAAGGAAAGAAAGCAGAGCATTTGTTTCCGAATTATGACACTGAAGGAATGCTGTCAGGAAAGAACTATAGTAACTGTAGTACTAGAAATAAGGTTTAGATAGAAGAATCTCTCACAAACAACTGCATATGATTTTATCTTGCTCATGTCCTCTTTGTTTTTACTTTTTTTTCCCCTTTTTATTCCCCCCAGTTTTCAATGGATGTGAACCAGCTGGTCCTTGGGACAGTTATCCCAGCAGTGCATAACTGTGGAAATGCCAGCCTCAGCTCCACTTTCTATCAACATCACAGGAACTCTGAAAGGTACATATTAAAGCTGTCTTATCTCTGGCTTCATCAGCCCTGCTGCAGTTCCTCCCAGCTCTCTGCAGATGCTGTTCACATGTTTCCCAGAGGATCTGTGAGTGCCCAGGCATGCTCAGGCTCGGGTGGCCTGACAGGAAAGTCAGTAGTTGGTAGCATTTGGCCTCTGGCCACAGGAGTATGTGGTTAACCCCCACTGTGAATCTTCTCAGCTTGACAGAACTGAGAACAGCCCGTCTGACTGCACATTCAGCCTTTTAGGCACGCTGGGATGCATGTGCCATTTCTGCAGCAAACATGCTGCCTCTGTGACTTCAAAGCTCTAGCTAGGTACAATTTACATGACTTCAGGGTTGCGGGATCCTGATGGGATCCTTTCAGCGAGCCTCTTTCCAGCTTCCTGTAAGCACTTCTGAAGGTAATGGATTTTCAAATGAGCTTGAAGGAGTGGGTGCCTCATCTCCTTGGATTCCTAAGCAAATCCCATTTTTAAGCTTTTACAGTACTAAGATATAATGTGTTCTACTTTTATTTTTTTCCTCCAGAAACAGAGAAGCCTTTGTTTACTGAAAATAGACTTCAAAAGCGCACGGTGTTTTACATTTTTTCCTTGTTCTTAACAGACATGTATTTTTCAGCTTGTTATTAAGTACAGCTATTGATTTGAAGTAGCATCTGCGGAAGCACTGAGTGAATAGATGGGGCAGATAATCCTTTTACATTGCATCAGATTGTAGGAGTTATTGTAATATTATCTCCTGTTACAGAAGGTGTGAGGCTTTAGGATGCCTCTGTGTACATCTGAGTGTAGAGCAACATGTCGTAATTAAACTCGGCAATAATGAGAAACCAGAGCTTCCTACTAATCACTTCTTGAGCTATCTCCAAGGCTTTTGGTGTGATTGTTTGTGAGGAAATTAGAAAGATCTGGACCTTTACAACTTGAAAAACACAGACCTATGTCCTACAAAAAGTAAAGTAAAAAGAACAAGCGATAAATACAAGATATATACTAGTAAGGAAATTACTATGCAGAACTGTCATCCTTGCCATGGGGTAACTGTGGCATCAAGGAATTTCCCTAGCAGCAATTGATATATTTGGCCTTGACGTGTTTTTTTTTTAATGTCTCGTCTTTGCCCTGCAGTATGGGTTACCCCACCATATGTCTGTCTGTACATTTTAGTGGTCATTTTTAATACTGAAGCTAAGAATCACTGCAACAAGCACCAGAAGTATCTGGGGAAAATAAGAGCATGCTTAAATTACTGAGGTTGATTCTTATCTCATTTTCAGATTAGTTCTGTTGAATAAATCTCCTCAGGAAGGGACAAGATACAAAGCACACTGAACTCAGAATCTGTTCTGCAATGATAAACTATAGACTAATAACCATCGGCAGACATCTTTTTTTTTTTCATGAGTACCATCTCAGGAAAGAAGTAAAAAACATCATATGTCTATGCAAAGTTTTTGACACCTTTGGGGTTCATCAGTATTATTCCTTTTTCTTCCCAGTATCCAGTGCTGTAAAATGGGTCCAGCAGGACATAACAGATTTTGCTATGGGTTTGGATGCAAAGTAAATCATTTAAACACAAATCTTGAATTTTCCTGCAGAGCAAGATACAATACAGCCTAGGTAAACGATGAGAATCAGTCCCACAGTGTAACCTGAATACAATATTTACAAATGGATGTATATTTTGTAGCGAGTTCTGATTTACTTCAGTTTAATTTTCATTTTTTTACATATTTCAGATTTCAAATTATTTAGTATTTCTAGTGATTTACATTTTACAATCCAGAGCTGAAAACTTGAAAGACAAGAACAATGAAAAAAGTAGCAAAACATCTTTAAGTGATAGAGCACAGGAATGATGAGTCATAATAGGAACTGTAAGTGTTGATTTTCCAGATCAGATGGGATCAATTGATGCTACTGTGCTTTTGAAACAAAAACATGTAATGAGTGTAAGCAAGTGTCTAATTCTTCTTGATGTGGGCTTAGCATAATTTCCCTACTTCAAAGTGGAAGAGGGATCATATATCCCATACTGAGTTAACAAGCCTTGACTGTAGGTGTATTCATTATTACTATTACTTTTAGAGAGGCAATTATGCTGAGTGTAAAACATTCCTTACATTTCACTGATTACTTTTTAAGTGGCAGGTCATGACTCAAATTAATGACCTCTGTGGAGAGTGATCATTAAAAATGGTCTTCTTTAGTCTTTCTCTAAGGCTCTCCAAGTTTGTGTAAACAATAATTACAGCTCCCAACCTGATACCATGTTTACATTAACACCTTCCCACAGTGAAGCAGTGGGATTGCTTATGCTATATAGTGGGAGTTAGAATATATCCTGTGGGTTCTATCTGAGCCTGAACTGCTTCAGTGATATGAAAATTCAGTAGACATTACTTGCAGTATGTAAGCAATTATTCAATCATCCCATCCTCATACTTCTAGTAAATGAATACTTGAGATTACTTGAATCCAGATCTATATGTTAAAGGCACGCTGGCTTCATTCCACGTGCTCATCTTTTCTGCTCATCTTTTTTGAACGTACTTACCTATTTTACTTCTCAGTTTATTGCAGGCGTGAAATCATGGTTTGTCTGAAGAATGATTGTTTGTTGTCTAATATTATGCTTCATAACTTCAAAGAATGCATGACATGGAAAAGTCTTGCATTTCACAGCGCCAAAGGAGGCACACAGTCAGCCATCTGAGCAGTGCCAAGGGCTGCAGCATGCTTCCTGGGTTCAGGGAAATCCCTAGTGCCTGCAGCTCCAGTGCCTGCAGTGGTCTGGCTGCATATTGACAAGGCATTATTGCAAGTTCATCAGAACTTTTTTTTTTTTTTTTTTTTAAGTATTGCAAAATGGTATCCAGATTAGATTATTTAGCATTGCAAGTTCTTACATAGCTGTTAGGATAATCACTTATTTGCTAAATAGAGTGCAACAGCTCCCTGGGAGCCATTCCAGTCTATCAGGTGAATCCGTAATTAGTATCCAGTTGATCTGAGGCATGGTGCTGTCATTACACTGATACAGACACATACATTAGAAAACAGCTTCCTGGGCACGGGAGGCAGTCTGCACACCCCAATGACTCAGGTGGTTTTGGGCTGCTTTGAAGTGCAGAGATTTTTGTTTTGAAATTAAAAAAAATGAACTCATAATTGCTATAGCATTTTTAATTTTCATTTTATCAGAAAAAAATGAGATGTAATTTTTTTTGCCATAATTTCTGAGTTTTTAAAATAGTCTGATGATTTTTTTAAAAGAATCATTTTATTTTTCTTGAAGCAAATATGTTGTGTGCTGACATTAAGCTGCTGGCAGCAGAAAAATGGGCAGTTGTTTACATGGGGAAAAAAAGAAGTCTGGATTTAATGTCGTCATGTGGAATCCCATTTTATTTGGTTTGTTTCATAATCTAATTATTGATATGGGAAGAGCCCAGGAAGACTAAATAACACAACACCTATGTGTGAAAATTGAATCTTGAATCCAGAGAGATCCAGAGGTCAGAGAAACCCTTAACATATATTTTCTCTTCTCAGAGAAATCTCTACTGTGGTCTGTGCTTTGAAAATCTTGTGCATTTGCCATCACTCTTTGTTGACATCACTGTTCAGTGTGTGAAGAGTAAGTTTTGTACTTTCTTCTCCCCTAGAAGTGCAGATTTTTAAGACAAACGTCATTTTAGTACATAAGCACCAAGTTAAGCTTCAAGTCAGAATAAAAAGGAAGCATTGCCACACCATTTTCAACTGTCTCATATACGAAAAGAACTTACTTATTTTTCACTTTCACTATTTCCACTTGCATATTTGAGGAGCAGGAAAGACATCTGGGTGTAATATAAGGAATCTGTCTATCAGAAAGCAAATTTGCTGATCTTAAAATCTCTCCAAGACAGAAAGCAATGTTGAAATAACGTGATTTTCTTTTAGGTGAATTTTCATTACTGTTTTTGCTTTTCTTTTCCTGTTGCATAGCTATTTTGAAGTTCAGGGTGTTGGTCAATTTTCTGTTAAAGGGGAAACTAAAGACATCAAGTCAGTGCATTTTCACTGCAGTTGATCTTGTTTTTAGATATACCAGCCTAGACATCAGCAGTACTTGTCTAGAAAGCACTGTTGTGTAAGAGCATGCTATAGTTACAGTCATGCTGTTAACTTGCCTTTTTCAAGTGCATCACAAATTGATCAATAGAGTTTTCTTCAGAGCTAAGCTACAGCTTTAACAGGTGATCACTAATACCTTTGTGATCTCAGTGTTGGAGATTCACACGGATGAAGAATAATAGACCACATCAGGTGTACAAATCAGCATGAATGTGTGGTCAGAATTTTACACTCGCTTTATTTCACCCTTAGGACAGATGATGCTCTGTTAGTGCTTCACAAAATAACACATTTCTTGAGTGGAAGGGTTTTGTTTTGATTATATAATCAGTTGATGTTGTGATTGCACTACAGGAGCCCCATCAGCTGGGTAAAATGTGCCCTGGAGTAAATGGGTCACCTTGAACTTATACCTATGTCTTTTGGAATAGTATCTAAGTTCTATCAGGAGAACTTTTCTACCCTGCAATTCTGGAAGCTGCTTTTCTTCATCAGAATTATTATTTTCTGAAATGAAGACTCCAGAAGACTCAGGGAAAGAAAGAGGAAGGGCTGGATAAAATCGAAATGGTTGTGGTCTTCAGCAAAGACTGGCTGTATAAGAGTAACAGAGGTGAACACAGAACTAGATGGTATGGATACCTCTAGGGCAATTAGTAAGGACTTTCAAGTTTGTGGGAATTTTTGTGAATATATTCTGAAGAACAGAACATTGAACTATTGATGTGTGAAACTGAAGGCACTACAAAACAACAGATTAACGGATCAGGATAAGAGCTCGTGTAATTGTTTTGTGTGTTGGCTTCTAAAGGTAAACATGGTTCCATGTTTCAGAACAGGTTTCTCAGGCTCCTGAGACACCACAAATGAGAAAAGCTACTTAGTAATCTAATGAGAGAGGTTAGATTTTCATTTTGTAGAGCTAGATATGGGAATATAGTTCTGAGGTTTTATTTGTTTTGGAAGAGATCCTTTAGGGCAATTTGAACCTCGCTGTGATAATTTGTGCATGTCTTTTATTGAATAATTATTCTTTCATAAAATTCTTATTTTTTACACTTAATTATTACTGAAATGTCTGTTCAAGCTTATATTTTGTGGGTCTAGTTCGAAGTTATAGGTTTCAGGAGAACTACAACCAGAACATCTTTGTCCCACTGTGACATGTGATTCTGTATTTCTAGTTCTCATGCTTTCTGTTGAGGAACCTCAAATCTACAATTGTTATTTACCTCCCCCTTTGCCTTTGAGAGCTCTTTCAGAGAACAAATATGTAAAAAGAAACAAGAAGGGTGTTATACAGCTACACAGGCTGTTAGGAGAAGAGGAAGAAAGCGTTCCCCAAAGAGACAAGGGATTTAAAGCACTATGAGGAGAGTAGAAGAAAAGAAGATAAGAAAAGAATGACATTCACGGTAGAGGGAAAATACTTCTGGTCATTGGTTTCCTCATGCAGCAGCGTGCTGGGACAAGAACACTGAAATCATGTAGTTACAGAGGGTTTCACAACATTATTATTGAGTGAGCTGCTTATAAACAGCTGTAGAAGTTTTAAGTTCTGCAACTGTACGGCATGCAGGTAGCTGTAATGCAACAAGGTGATGCTGAATGTTCTTTTCCCACCTCTTTCCTGCTGTCTGAGGTTACACATCTAGAAGTTCGTGTGATGCCTGTAACAGGACTTTCATCACTCACTGTACCCCTGATTTTTTGGCACAAGCTGTAGTATTAACATGCTAAGTACATAACCTGAACGCATATGTCTTGTGATCCTGCCCATTAAACACTTTGTGCTTATGCCAGCAATGGCTCCAGGGATTTTTCAGGATAAATACCTTTTCATCTGCCTTGTATTCCCCTGCTGGAAGCCTACATGCATTGCGGGGCTGAATTTGCAGCTGTGCATGTGGAAAGCCTTCTGGTTGGAATTTTAATTGAAATTCTGCAACATGACACTGCCGGCTTACACAGCTTCATATGATAAATATCATTCGAAAGTGTTATGTTGCTTTTGTTTTAAACCTGGTGAGTACACGTTCTGAACATGAATTTGGAGTACAGAAATTCCAACTAGTCCTGTATTAAAGGTAACAGATAAAAAGCCAGCCAAACGTAATGTAATGATTTATTAATCCTAAAAGGATTAGAAAATAAAGTAGTTTGTATAATGACTTCTATTGGAATTTTGAATGAAATGCTGAA
Source organism: Oreortyx pictus (assembly GCA_036925125.1). NCBI lineage: Eukaryota > Metazoa > Chordata > Aves > Galliformes > Odontophoridae > Oreortyx > Oreortyx pictus. The sequence goes on from JAUPFR010000017.1 coordinate 16,386,286, forward strand.
GTTCACTTTTTATAGTTACTGATATTAATAAATGATTGGTGATCGGGATTTTCTCAATGCACAGAAAGAAGGTACAATATTTTTTCAAGGAATATTATTAGCAAATGCACCACAGAAGGAAAAAAAGAATCCAATAAAAAATTTATTAAATTTTCTCCTCTAGAGTAAAACCCTTTGAAGTATCCTTCAAATACTTGTCCAATTTCATTGCTCCCCCTGTTGATGCCTATGGCTCCTTCAATATATTCACACTTATACTCAGATCATGTTTCACTCCTAATCTATGAAAGCTGGAGGACAGAAGTGATAGGAATAACAGTGTAAGTTGCACATAACATACTGCAGTTCTTTCATTTTGCATCTGCTTTCATCTTTCCTCAGTTTTAAGCCTCTTGTCATGTAGGTTACATCATCCTACTCTAATAGGTTACACTCACCAAAGCAATAGGAATATGTAATATATGTTAACTTATACCTATCTGTCAAAACACTTTTCTAAGAGAAGGTTCCTTAAAGAGAATGTACTGTGCCTGTTATTCCTCTCCATCAGCTAGAAAAGCTGCTTCTGTTTTTTTTGTTGTTGTTATTTGTTTGTTTGTTTTTAATATCTTGTGAGAAAAGGCTACTGACAACATTCAGAACAATTCTGTCACCAACTTCTTGGTTCCCTGATTGCTTCTACATTGCTGCATGGTTTGAATCAGGGGATTTTTGAGCTCAGACTCACTTCCATTAAGCCACATGTGTCCCGTCTCAGGGTCTCTCTCCTGTTTACTGTGCTTCTGATCTTGGCCTGTTGTATAGGGATTGTAGTAGCAAGAGATAGAAGAGTTTAAACTACAGCTTTCTCAAATGACATCAATGAAAGGTGAAAGCAAAGAAAACAGATGGCATCAAATACTAGCATCCTTGTGGCTACTATTTGTTGGTTCCCTGGTACAACACTTTGCAGGACAAGTAGATTTGTCAAAATCTATTCCATTATAATGCATTTGTTACTGAGGCCAGCTTTTGAGAGGTGTATACATTGTCATAAAGTTCAGATGAAACCAGATGCAATAAATGCACATCATATTCCCCAATATTTTTTTCATCTTTCTGATCTCATGATTTAACCTTGACAATACCTTACTCCGGAAGTTGTCCTTCAGTGGATGTTTGTAGATTGTTTGGAATCTGCTTTTTTGAGAAGTTGCCATGCAGTCATGGCTTGAAGTTACAAATCTGCAGTTCGTTGTCATAATAATACATCTGCATGTGAAAAAATAAAGTACACAATTAAGGCCCTTACAGTTCTTTAAAGCTTAATCAGTATGTACAAAGACTAGCAGTCATATTCTTTTTAGGAGATGGGCTGAATACTTCTTTGAACTGTAAAATTCTAGGTTACTGAATAGAAGAAAGAGATTCCCTCTGTGAAGTTTCCTCCTCTCTAGCTGTGCTGGTGAATATCAAGACATACTCCCCCGAGAAGCAAGAGAGTGCACCTCCAATGGCAGCTGTCCTGATCTCAGTGCAGGTTCTTGTACTGTGGATAATAACATAAGACAAGTTGGCTCCTTAAACACCTGTGTAAGATGCAGCAAAGGCATCGTTCGTCTGTAAGAGATTAATGAGAGCCCTTCATTTGCCAGCCCTCCTACAAGCACCTTATGCTTGTTGACATCTGATATTTTCTGTGGTTGCTGGAGCTAACACACTGGCATCTCAGAGCCACATTGCAGCCTTTATCACCTCTTCAACAGCCCTGCTTGTGTTGGCTGTGCACCAGGGACAGCTCTGAGGCCACCCCTTGGTGATCAATCCCAGCCCCGTCGTCATGCTGAAAATGAAGCTGCTGAGCTGCTAGCTTGCCCTGGGGAGGAATGGGGAGCACAGCTGTTGGGCAGAGTTTAGGGTCTGTTAATGGTATTTGTTACTTGTTGTAACGCTCCTTTAGGACAGTGGATGATGTCCAGTGTAGAGTCCTGCCTAACTTCAGCAACATCAGTAGAGATGAAGAAAAGTAACGTCACAGATCGTGAGCACAGCCTGAACGCCTTGAATGGCCTTCTAGAAAAGTGCATTTGTCCTCACTGATGGGAATGCAGTTTTCTTCACATCAGCTACCTTTATGGATTGAAGTTAATTTCTACCTAGATGATAAAAAAGCTAATGCAGTCCGTCTGTAAATGCTATAAAATGCTAAGCAGGCATGAAAAGACTGTGCAGCCTCTGCAGTTGGCACAGTTGTAATTGCTGCTGGAATATCATGTAGTGTTTGCAGTTCCAAGAAGGAAGCAAAACACTGCAGTATTCAGAGGAGCATTTTTTTCCTACGTAAATTCAAGTGTAGGAAGCGTCTGCCAAGGTCCAGAAGCTCACTCCATTAGTATAGCAAAGCAAAGGCAGAGGAGGTTGTGACTGGTCCATAAATACATACTCCTCATCCAGTAGTTTGGTAGGTTTAATCAGTTAATCTGGCAGACAGAATACAGCAAACATTAATCTCGTATTGGAAAGGAACTAACTTGCACAACAGTAGGAATACTTAATTTCTTACTTAAATTAATTGCTTTTATAACAACTTGGATGATAATTATATTATTGTAACATTTTTTATTCTAACTGGGATGTTTTTCAGGACTGTATTTTGTAGTTCAGGTAAAGATGTGGTGGGAATCCATGTAAGAAAATCTCATGACCTCTGTCAAGGGGGCATCAAGCTAAGGGATTATAAAGATTCTTCTGGCCTATTATTTTAACAATATTATGAGAAATTTCCTCTAGTAGGACTACATAAAATTATTATGTATTACATAATGTATGAAAAAAAAATGCATTGTTAACATCAGAGCAAAGCTATGTGTTCTAGTGCTTTGCTTAATTGATTTACCAGCACCAAAGCACTGCCTGAATGAGGGAGGAGAGGAAGTATATTTTTGAATGAGCAGATCTCTACTTTTAAATCCCTTAGTTAAGAAATTTAGCTATAATTAGAAAAAAAAAAAACATCCATATGGTGACTTTTCTAGTCCCAGATGGGTAGCTGTCATTTTGCACATAATCTTTGCTTCTCCTTTTGAAGTAGAAATGAGTAATCTTGGAAATATTAGTCTGACTTCAACTATATTTATCCTTCTATCAGCAGTGATGACACACTTTGATTTCTTGGCACCCGCAGTATGTACTGTGGGGCAGAGGATTCCGGTTGCCATAATTTTCAGAAGAAAGAATAATTACCACAGGGAACCGTAAAGTTATCATGGATTATTTGTGTGTTAGCAAAAACAAAATTCTCAAGAGTGACAACAAAAGATATACCAACTTTGAGCTGCTGCTAAAGAGATGATAGATGATGATTTGTAAGTGACCAAGACTGGCTTCCCTTTTTGGCAAAGCATTACCTGGTGCAGGACCAGCTGTACACCTGCTCCTCACGGGCAAGCTGCCACTGGAAATAGTTTTGTCAGAACAAATAATAATAAAAAAGTAAGAATGATTCATCATGTCAGGAAAGATGTTTAGATACTGCACTTATTTTTTTCTCTAAATTACTGGAGTACTAAGCCTTAGCACAGCTCTTTCTGCTCTTGCCAATATAGTTTGTGATGGCATAACCACAGTTATCATGTGTCTTTAGATGTTGTATTTTGGTTGTTTTTTTTTTTTTTTTTGTGGTGCAGGGAATAATTATGTTCATTTGAGGGAGGTATTCTGTAGTGAGCACTATGTCCTGCAGGACTTTCCCTCCTTATTCATGAAAGTAATTTGGATTGCTTGTGCTTAAATATCCGTATAGACAGGGCAGCAGTGTCTGTAAATGGCACAAAAAATTCACGTTCTTCTTAGTAAGCATTCTCCTAAAAATGCAGTCTTACTTTGGAGGGGAAAAACTGCACTATGCAGTTTATTTTTACCACAGGCAATGCCAGAGACAAGAGGCCAGATCCAATCAGATGAAGTAAATGGAATTACCCTGAATTTACTCCTGTATAAGTGGAAGTTTGTTTCAAGCCCCAAGCTACATGAAAATGATTGCTGTTCTTGTTGCTAGCATTGCCCATATGAAAGTTGACATAAATACGACCCAGTGAACTTGCTCAGCGAGTGATAGGCTACATGCTTTCACCATGAAGAAAAGGCCTTAAGAAGTGAAGTGTCGGATTTATGAAGGAAAAGAGGTGCATGAGTTCTGTAAAGATCAATAGGAATTAAACGCTTGAGTTACTCAGGCCTGTGCCTCAGAAAGCATTCCAGCACTATTTTAACAACTCAGAGACCTTTTCAGTGCTGTCCTCGTGATTAAAATCTGACTTTTTAACTGCTGTGAAACACTTGATGAGAACAAATGTCCAAATTTGCTTTAGGTTGACTTTTTATAAAAAATCAACATTTTAGTTTTGCTGACTTATTACCCAGGAAATGTTAGCATACTTTTAAACTTGGCAAGCAGCTGAAGAGGTGAAAGTTGCCATTAGAGGGTTTGAGAAGGACGGCACTCCACAGTGAGGAGAAATGCTGTGCAGAAGCTTATATGGGATTGAAGAAAAAAAAAATCTTCCACTGTGATTTAAACTATTTCAAGTCCCATTACTGTTTTGCTTTGCTATTCCCTTTAACAACATTGCTGTACAAAAATATACAAACTCAGGAAAGTGCTTGCACATAAACTTGAGTGGGTTATGTTAGAAAGAAACCTGCTGATTCTAGAGGAGGATGAAAAATGTATGCATCCAGTGCTTACGTGCCTGGGTTATAACTTGTTCTATGTGTGGCCTGTTTTGCTGCACGTCTCTTTAAAGCTGGGAATATAAAATATATATATAAAAAAAAAAAAAGGTGTGTTTTATAAATACAGGATTTATTTATCACCTAGCTCTGGTAAGAGCTAAGCTAGAGTTATGCCTTTCAGTGCTTGACTATGTAGAAAATTTTAATAGAACAAGTACAGACATCTCAGATATGCATTGAAGATTTAAATACTGTGGCAGAACCCAGCTCCCTTTGGAAGCGATTGGAAAACTTGTTGTGTACCTCTCACCCTAATGATACCCCTGATATTTCACAAAATGAAACAAGCCACAGCTAAACTGTGACTGAGGCCAACTGATACGTGGCAGCAGCAACATCCAAATCTTCAGTTCTCAAGAGGCTGTGAAGAGCACTATAAATTCAACTGAACTAGGAAACTGGTTAATTAGAGGGAGGGAAAAAGAATTCCTCTAATTGAGTGATGACTGTACAATAAAAATACTAGAATTAAGCAGCCTCCAAAAAGATGTGTGTGTGGGACAGGTTTCTGCTCTTGCACATGGGGACCTCTGTAACTTAAAGCATGCAGAGTGAAGCTCAGCAGGTTCAGACTTGGTATCTGCAAAATTTTCAAGTTGCTTTTGTAATTTGAGAGTTGGAAGAGCTGTTTCAGCTGATTTGTCTTTAGTCAGAGCCTGTCAAGTTCCAGTGTAGAAAAGCTTCCTAGGTTACAGCTTTTTTTCCATTTGGAGTTTCTGCAGGAGATTTGCTACCACAAAATTGGCATCTTGCAAAAAAAAAGCCAAACAGAAAGACAAACGGGAAGACCCCACAAAACCTACAAGGTGATGAAGAACACTCAATTGTGCACACATCTTGTTAGAAAAAAAATATTTTCTTCCTTGTAGAACAATAGATACCATGTCCAAATTTTTCCATGGATCAAAATGATTCAACAGAAGGAAATTCTGCTGCTGCTGTGCTTCAGAATTCTTCTAATAACCAAGTGATGCTTAATGGAGCTTGAAAGCCTAAAAATGCCCTGCTGTTTTGCTTGGTTTCTCTTGGAATGTAAGTACAGAGAGGGGAGCAAAGGGCAGGTTCCTAACGGTGGGAATGCCTGTCAATTCCTGAAGAATTTTGAGGTGACCCAAACTGAATTTTGCCAAGTTTCCAATGATAAAACATTGTGTAGCTTTACATCTTCTGCCACATTTAATATGTTTTGTCAAGACATATTAAACATTGCTGTCACACAAATTCTTGAATGAAAGAATTATAAGCAGTTACAGTATAATCACCAAAGTTAAAGGAACTGTTCCTGTCAACGTGTGTGCAGATATGGCACCCGACAGAGAGGTTTAGAGATGTGATTCCTGTTCTGTTCCTGTTAACTTAATTGCATGCTGTTTCTCAGAATCTGGGATGGCTTTAATACTGAATGCTCAGAGAGAAGGGATTATTATTGCTTTGTTAATGGGAGTGCACAGGTATGTTTATTGCCAGAACAAGAATGTCTTCTCAAAGCTGTGAATTCTGATTCTTCCTTGACTCTCGCTTCAGTTTTTTTATATGGTATGTAGATGACAAAAGTCCTTCAGTGTGAAGGCTCTACTTCCAACACCTATGTAAAAAAGAGGGATGAATTTGTGCAGAGAAGAGTCATTTAGAACGTAAAGCAGGGAGTTCTGGGAAGCACTGCCCTGTGTTACTGCACAGACTGCTGCTTCACAAGACTTTCGGCAAATTAGAAACGATAAGATTGGAAAAAGCTTGACAGAAATTTGAGAGGAAAGGTACAATTAACGTCACTTAGTAACAAAAGAATAATGTTCAATTATTTTATTGTGTCCAATATCTTTCCAACATTTTGGAAAGGTATTGGGTGCAAAAAAATAAGATCTTATTAGTACCAATATCTTTCTGTCTGCATTCTGAGGCTGTGTTGCTGAATTTATTACTGGCCCACTGCCAGTATGGGTGTATGCAAGCAGTCAGATCATTTTGAAAGCGATGAATCCCATTTATGTACATGGAGACTACAACTACAGATTGCAAGAGCACAGTAACACTATTTGATAGAGCAAATTCACAGCTACAAAACATTATTCTTCAATGCACTCACCACCTTTAGCTGTGCGTTTTCACCAACGATGAACAAGAGCCTGCAAGTTATGTTCATAAAAATCTGCAGTAGGTGAGGTGACCCACAGCCACTGCTGCCACTGCTGCAGTGCACCCCCCCTCACTGTGCTGCCATCCTCTGTTTGGTCCCCATAAACGTTCACAACCACCAGTGAATGTCAGTGGGGCCATTTTTTCCACATGGAGGGATTCAGTTCCACCCCTGTGCTCCATCCACACTTCCACGTCAGACACCGTTCTGCCGCAGTGCCCTCTGCTGCCATCTGTCACACGGCACCAGCATGTCACAGAGTGTTGGTGGGGAGGTTCAGCCTCTGCTGCCATCCCACCAGCAGCCGCCTCTGACATCACTGACCAGCGTCATAAAACAGGAGGCATTACTTCTGGAGCAGTTATATTTCCCTGTGCTTCTGGATCGCTTAAATGCAATGAAGACAAACACATAAAAGAACGTTTTTAATAGTTTTTAAGTGGCATTTCCTTCTGGGCCTCAGCCATGCTCTTTTATCCATATCCATGTGTTCTTCAGATGGGCACTGGGGCTTGTTTGGTCAGCTGTACAGACGGGAACTGGTTAAATGTAAAACCTATTTGAAACTTACTTTCGCTTCAGGGTGGATGCAAGTTAAAATGCTCAAATATCTGACAGTCCTTTACTGAAGTTTGTGTACCCACAGTTAGCAGCATCCCCTCTTCACATGTTGCTGAAGTGAGATGATCAGAAATCACCAGGCTGGGGCCCAATAAAATGAAGCTGTTCCTGGGTGCCAGGAGGAGTCTGACAGTGAGGAAGTCCCACTCTGCAGGAACAAACAACATCTAAACAAGAAACTCTGTGTGGGAGTTTTTTCATTTAGACTGTGCTATGATTCCATTTGGAGTGTCCATTCCTCGGTTACTTGTAAATTTCCTGCACTCCTAAGGGATGCCCCTTATTTATCACTTCACAATTATGCACAAAATTTACTGCTGTATGAAAACAATGAGTAATTTGCCCCTTCCAAAAGGAGGGACTCCTGGGACTGCAGATGATTAGACTTTTGCGAAGCTGCTGTATCAGCCATGTTATAGCCTGAGATATTGCTCTCAGCTGTTTTTTATCTGTTGTTTACCAGTAATTGTTTGCATCAGTGTTTTCTGCTGCCTTTTTGTCTTTTATCACTGTGACTGCATCACCCTCCTCTCGTTACCCATTTTCTGCTTCTGTTGCCTAGCTAGTTGTAATATGATTTCTGAGTTATTGAAAAGCAGTTTTCTTTTTATTCTTTTTCAGCACTGCTTCTGAAAGCTGTGATTGCAAAATCATACCAAGCAAGTCTGTTGGGCTTTATTTATCTCTCTCTGCTACTATTTGCATTTTACTGAAAGTCATTCCTGATTTATTTTATTTTCTTAGTAAGCATAATTAGCTCTTGTGAATAGGAAACTGTTTCTTGATTGCTTTTGGCACTTTTCTTCTCCTTGGAGACAAAATTGTAAACAGGACTGTGTTGGGAGGTATTCTTTCAGTTTGTATTTTTTTTTTCCTAGGTAGGAAGTAGTGTCTGATGGCCTTTGAACTCTGGGAATCTCTTAATACACACTAACTGAAGGTCTTCCCTGTTCTCCAAAACCAACAACAGTGATGTGCCAGATCCAGCCATTGACTTACACTGACATCAATTCCTACGTATCTTTTTGCTCAGTCGATCAGTTCCTTCTCTGATAAGCATTATTTGGAGGGTACCTCATGGGCATAGTATGATGAAACAGTATTGAAAAGCACAGGAGTATATGCAGCGGTGCTATCATATCTAGATGTTAAACTGACCCTGATTTTTCTATGTGTTCTTAGGTTTCTTTTCAGTGAAAGTCCCAGAGGTACTCTATCATCCAAATTACATTTCTTGATCTTGCTTAACCTGTGAGTCTTTCATCCTTTTCTCTCTGCCCATTGGTAGCTCAGGTCTCTTGTGCTAGCGTTCTCCTTTGAAAGGACTTTCACTTTTGCTGCGGAATTGTTTTATTCTTATGAGGCAGGAGGGTAGTTTTAACATTAAATTTAATTTGATGTGACATATTCTGAGTATCCTCTGGGATACTTTTATCTTGAGTTTTAGTAATAGTGTTATCAGAATATAAGGTTTAATTACCATAAACAATAAAACATTTGGTACATTTTCTTTTTAGCGTCCCTAGGGCTTTGTACTTCCTATGTCTGAGAAGTTCTTAAAAAAAGAAACTCATGGGAGGTGGTGGATAGCAAGGAAGGGCATCCCAAAATTGATTCCCAGGTAAGCGTTTTAATTTCTGTTAAACTGAGCTGAGATTCACAGGGTGAATTTTTTTTTTTTAATTTTTTTTTCTGTTTTTTAAAAACTTTAGCTGGAAGGATCTTCTTGTTCTAGCTTGCATTTGAAGATATTCTTCCCAAGCTGTTTTCAAATCAAAACAAGTGTTTTTATGTAGTTTGCCCACCCAAAGGTACTTTGTGAAGTTCAACTGTTAAGAATATCTGTAAATTGTTAGTATTGAGTATTAAATATTTTGTTACCGGAAATAATGATGTTTCATGTTAATGGGTAATGATGTTTCAGGGCAGCTGGCTGACACGCAGGCCAAGTTTGCATGTTCTGAAATCAAGATTTGTCCTCACATGTTGGGATACTTCCTAAAAGTGTGTAGTTATACTGAAATGTGGTAAACTACTTTACTAAAGAAATCTAAAGTATTTTCTGAATGAGCTTTCTGCACCTCTTTGGAAATGCAGTTTCTCACTGGCATCAGATACGTTGCAAATTTCTGTGTGCCAAATATCCAACAACTATTTTTCTCCTCGGGAAACCATGGTTCCTTCTAAATACAGAAAAGCACTTAACAACAGCTTCAAATGGCAGTGAGCAGTAGGAAAATAAATAGATGGATTATCCTTGCAAGTGTTTTTGCCCAGATTACAAGCATAGGAAATGTGTGTATAGTAACAGCTATTGTGCAGCTGTTCTTAATAGGATATTCAGCAATAATTTGAATTTAAAGGAAGAATGAAAGGAATCCATAGGCTAGTTCTTGCCCTCTAATTCTCAAACACTCTTCTGTTCTGTTTCATTATTGTCTTCTAGGTTTTCTGTCTTTTTTTTTGTTGTTGTTGGTGTTACACCTGTCTTTCTGCAGATTATATTCAAACTGAGTTATGTTCAAGGTGCTTCAGATTACTCCACCACTCTCTCTGAATGCCCCAAACCCACTCCAGCTGAAGATTCACCTGAGCATCAAGTGCAGACAGAATTTGGCATATTGACACCTCATGAAGACTGTCAGTATGTCTGAGCCCCCTTCGGCTGGAGCTACTTACGTTGTTTTCTTCACTTGGGACATCAGTCCTTCTCACAGTCAGTAAATCTCAGCCTTCTGAGTGCTGGAATCTAATTACCCTGCTTTATTCAAGCAGCTGGTACAAAGAGCTGAAAGTAGAAGTCCCTTTGGTGCCCATTATGAGCCAGCTTTGCTGTGTTTGTTTTGCAGAGCATTTATGTTCCCCATAAACAGCAGCACTCGCTGTCTGAACCATGGTGTAGGGAAATACTTATGTACCTGAAATAAATGAAAGCCCTCATGTCTGTCTGAGCAGTGCTTAATGATATTACTGCACAGCTGCAGAGGTAGCTCTATTCACTGTGTTTCAACAGCCCTCAGATAATTCTGCCAGGTATAGAAATTTTAAAGGGCATGTGTGTAATCTTTTAGTTCTTATCTCATCTTTTCTTTTTTTTTTTTTTATAACGTGCTTGAGTATTGGTCACTGATATCAATCTGAGTAGTGAAGTCATTTGTTTTCTTCTAACTACTAGTTTTCTTCTACTAAAAGGGCTGCTTAAAATGTGCTTTTCAGAGTCCCAAGTGGAAAATGAAGAATCAGAAGGGGAATGGAGAGTAGTTTTTCTGTACAACTACCTCTTAATCAGAGTTTTAAATATACAGGGTTGTATGGGAACTGTTAAATCACGACCTGAACCACTGATTGATCACCTGTGGCTGGCACTGAGTCAGCAGCAGGAGCACAGGTGAAGGCAATGTACTGTGTGATTGGAAGGGGTGCAGTCTGGCTCCACCTCTCCCAAACCCCATTTAAGGGCTGACCACCACTGGGGAAGGATCTCTTGTTGGAAATTCCTTCCTTGTAGAGTTACAGTGAACCTCAACCATCTGCAGAAGGTGAGCTTCTCTTTATTTACTGGTTGTCTGTTTCCCATCCAGATAAGCCTAGCAAAATGTACCATCTTCCTCGCTATCTTCTGTGTTTTCTGTGAATACTATTCTTTTGGGTTATTCACCCTACAAGGGTTCTGTGCCTTTCATTTATATCTACTTGTTTTACACAAGTGATCAGAAACTACTGCACTGTGCTTGGAGAAATGTACCTATGAATTAGAGTTCCCACCCTTGGCTTCTTCCCAGAATGAAGTGGATCTATAATAAATCGGTTCATTAGGAATAAAAACGTCAAATGTTAGTATTCCTAGTTTCTGGTGTTTCACTTTCTTAAGTGTTCACGTCCCACATCTCTTCTAAGTATTCTCGTGCAGCACTAATACTTCTCACTTGACACTTTTTAAATAACAACCTTCACTTGAAGACCTCTAAATGGTAAATACTTTAAATCATCTGAATGAAGTAACGCGAAAGAATTTTATGCAGAGAAGTAGTTGGAATTGATACCCAGAGCTAAGAGTCAACAATAAGAAATATGTAACTTTGGATGTAACTCTTATTGTTGCTGTAAGGCAGAAGCCCCCACTACTTCTATTAACATTGTATGTATTTAGATCAGGAAAGAAAACTGGTGCATTGTAGAAGCTCCCTGTGTGAAGCAGTTCCCTGATGGCTTTTTAGGATAGATCAAAGAAAGTAATTCTCAACAGCAATAAGATTACTTCCCTGGGAACGTGTGTGTGCAAGTTGTGCATGGGTTTTTGGTGTGGTGCCTTGTGGTTTTTTTTCTGATTTGTTTTAAACTTAATTGAAGAGGTAATAATGTATGTTATTTTGCTAGAAGTTTTGCGCTGAGGTGCTTCAGTGCATTTCTGAAGGTAGAAATGTGAAGAAACTGTTCAAAAACAGAAGCCTGGGGAAACAAAACTTTAGTGTAGTTTTGCTCCCCCAGCCCTGTTGTCTTGCTACTTCATTTTCTTTCTCTTGAGGTGACTGACACTATAATTATTAATTGTTTAAGCTCAGGGAGGCTCTGAGTTTCTTTAGGGATGCTTTACCTGCTCAGAATCAGTTCAGTGAATGCTGTACAGACCTGAGATACTAAGATTCAGGACAGTACCAAGTATATTGCAGCTCTTCCTCCTGAATGTGTGCCACCTCCCTCATACATGTGTGTCTACTTCATTTCCAGTTAGCCTTGCTTTAATCAGGCTTTGCTGTCAGTAGTCTGTGTTTTTCCTAGGGAGCTGACGTTCTGGTTTGGACTGTTTATTGCAGTGCACACATACAAGCAATTTCCTGCCATTTTTCCTTACCCACAGAACCCAGGCATGAGGTACCAGGTCTTCTTCTGTTTGCTTGACATACGTGATGTGGGTACTTCATGTGACTGAATGGCTTCTGTTTAGTCAGCTTAATATTGATGTGATTAAATTTTGATCATGTAATGATTTGGCTGTGTTGGGTGGCAGAGAAATGAGGGACAAGTGGGAGTAACTGGCATGTTACTGCTTGCAAATGAGCTCATTTGAAAGCATGCATAATAGATCTCAGTATTCTACTGGACTGGTTTACTCTTCAAGTTAAAATAGTTTTTTTTTTTGGTTCTTGCTCTTATTTTGTCATTGGGATGGTTAGATTTCTGTTCAGAAGACATGTTATCAAGTGAAACTTGACTAATGTATATACTAACAGTTGAAGTCCTAGCTATTCTCATATTTTCTGCACTCTTCAGCTAATACTAAGTATTTAGAACTATTAATGAATTTAGGTGTATAATAATGTTTGAATAGTAAGGTAATGTTTATTTTAAAATAATATTTTTGATACTTCTGCTCTGACAATCTCAATGATTGCCTCAGATGAAGCAATAATATGAGACAGTGGTTTACTTTCCCTCGTGTTCCAGGATCTGAATGCCCTTGGGTGAGCAGACCTGGAGTTATTTCAGTAAATTCAATTAGTAATAATTCTAACCCAGTTAAAAGCTATGATCAGTTAAGGCTATTAGTAGAATTGCAGAGTGGTATAGGTTGCAAGCAGCCTCTGGAGGTCGTTGAAACTTCCTGTTTAATGCAGGGCTGCACAGAGTTGGCCTGTGAACAATTAATGTGTCTCTGCATAATGAGGCTGGAGTTTTAAGAAATGTCCTTGATATTTGTTTGAACCTAAATAAAATGCTTGCTCTTAATAAGGTATTGCAGTTCTCACATCTGATCTGATTGTCTGGAATTGTGTTGGATAAACTTGATGCACTGTGGTGTTTGTATGCTGCTAGAGTTGCCTTTGCCTCCAAGTTCTGCGTGAAATCCATCATTTCTGCTTGGATATGAAGAGAGCTGTAGCAATACATAAATATACCAGTGCCTGAAGTTTATCCTACACAACTAGAAATGTGAGCCTGAAGAGTTACCTGCATAATCTCAACAAAGTGAATCAGATTTCAAATGTGGAAGCAAAATGAGGCAGGCCACAGTATCCTCCTACGTATTAGGATATATTATGAGGTTAACTGAACCTTAACTGAAGAGGTTACCATGAATGTAGATATGTTCATGTACTTATTCCAACAAAAAATCAAAGCTGAACTGCTGTGTTTCCCATCTGTATTTGAGCCAGCTATTTTAGTTCCAGTCAGGGACCCTTAATCTGGCAAGCAGTAAGTCTCTTACATATTTTATTCTCTCTGTGAGAAGCTGTGAGCCAAAAGCAAGTACAACATCAATAAAAATTTGCGTCTATTGTAACAGACATTACGATTCAAAGAAAAATAGGCTCTAATGGAGCTTTGGAGCATCTTTTGGCAGTTTTGTGTTATAACGTGGTGAGTACTTTTTATGTAAAATGGTCCACTGCTTTATGGCTTTGAAAACAACAAGGAATGGTAATGCTAATGGCTACCATGGGTCATTTCATAGGTACAATTTGATGTCTTTCAGGAGCATCAGAATTTAGATTTTCTTTCCTGATGCTCTAAGCTGGTATAAACTGTGTGGCTGTGGTTAAACACAAATTGGACCAGTAGGGCAGTGTCTGCTCTGTTTCTAAGTATACTGGGTAAGAGTATTGTATGCAGTGAGAGCTGTTGTGAGAGGTGTCACGATCTGATCACGAGTCTGAGGAAGTTCTTTAAAATTTCCCTTGTTCACACTTCAGTTTAGATTTAAAAAACAAATGCAGTGAATTCTAGTCTACAGAATATTTCTGGAGGATATTGCTTTCAGAGGTATAAGATTATCATGATAAATATTTATTGTTAGTCATAATTTAGTTTTCTCTTTCATATAGAGCTTTGTTTTCATCACATAAATTTTCCAGTTTTATATAATATAGTAAAATTTTAATTATTTCCACTACTGCCTGCCTGACCTCCCTGCCTCTTACCCATTCTGGCAGTCAGACTCAATGCCTTTAATATCATCTCAGTGTTTGTTTTTTTTTTTTTCCTTTCCTCCTTTTTTCCACTAAATATTTTCTGGCATTTTAGAACACTTATTCAACAATGTGAAGTGGAAAAAATTGTGTTAGGTCTGTGATGAAAGCTTCCACGGGACTCTTTAGAAACTTGTGTGCGAGGAAACTGCTTTCTGTGCTTGTTTCTCTTGCTGGAAGGAACTTTGCTAAGGTCTAGCCAATGTCACCGCAATGTCTGTCTTCATTAGAAAACACCAAGAGAAGATGCAAGTGAGAAGCATAGCAAGTTATTGTAAAAACAAGTTGTTCAAGTGTTATTTTAATGTACTTGAAAACAAGTTATTGCTGAATTCTTCAGCTGTGACATCTTGTTCCATGGTGGAGTTACTACTAAAATTATTTTCACCAAACTGAGTTCTCACTCAGAATGAACTATAAATTGCGATTGCTTGTGAGTGTCAGTACATTCTTACTGTTCTTCAACCCTGATTTTTGAAACTTTGAAAATCTATTTCATCAGGCGGCTTTCCCTCTATCCAGACAGTGGGCGATTCAGAGATGAGTTAAAATATTTGATTCTTCTTCTTTCCTTGATAATTCCATTGAACATTATTCATTCACAATACTACATTTTCTGTCTATACCACCAGCAGGTTTAGCCTTTTATGAACCAAATGATTAAATATATTTGTCTTGAACATCCTGAGATGGTTTAAAAATGTTTGACTTGCTGGTTGTTATATCAAAATACTTCAACTCACTTCCTAAGGTAGTGAAGTCTGGGTCTTGTTTTACTCATTTCTCCTTAAATCATCCTAATAAATGAGAGAAGAGGAAACTGTCAGTAGGTGACAGTCTGCCAGGCAGCTGTGCTCCAGTCTGCAGTGTGCTCATTCCTGAAATTTCCTAAGCATTGTTTGATGAAAATAAACTTCAGTGTTGAATGTGCAGTGATGCACTGTTGGATTACATAGTTGCTCTCCAAGACAGTACCTGTTATGTAACACCATTCATCACTGCATTCCAACATGTACCTTCAAGGTTCCTGAGAGCTGTGCAGGGGTAATTCTTCCCAGTGCCAGCCTGACTGACATGCGCACCTCTGTTTCTCTGCACTGAAACTTTATGAAGTCATTCACAAGAAAGCAACTTGAATGCTCACCACAGAGATCTTTTCAAATGGTCAATGGAGGGAATCTAATAGTTATTTTTATGTGATAGCCCTGACCCAGAGCAACAACTTTATTTTTCTGCCATGTAGCAGTCAAAATATGTGTGTGGCTAGTGAGGGTACTGATGGAGCCATTCATGTAAAATGTGTTAGTCATTCTGAGATCTTTAAGTAAAAGGAAGACAATTTCATTGAGTATTTAGCACCTGTAAAAGGATGACCTGAATATCAGAGCATTTTCTCAACTTAGAATACTTGTCTAAGTCATTTCATAGGAATCAGGAGAGCCTCTGCTGGCGTCTGTAGTTAGATAAGAGTTTTTAAGCAGTAGTCAATCGCTTGTGCAGTTTTCTCCTTGATTTATGCTGCTTTTCAAGTATGGAGAGAGAACTGGAGGATAATTTCAAGATCTGTATTATACAATTATAAGAATACTGCTTCTTGACTTATTGCTATTGTATACAATTATCTTTTAATTCATTCTCATCTCGGTCTTTCAAAATACAGTTAGTAGTTGATTTGCAGCCGCATAATTTCATTCTAACATTTAAATGTCACTTTAAACAATTTCATTTTGAGTAACTTTCTGATAGCTTTCTTTGGTGTTGATGCACTGTTTGCATATAGGAAGTACCTTCTCCTGTCATGAATATAATGAAAAATAGGAAATATTTAGTAATTATAAACATTAAGAAAGCACTCTTGACGGTCATGGCTCCATCTGCTCCTCTCCCTAATTCTCCAAGCAAAAACGATTTTAAAATGATACTGAGATGTCCCCAGATGTAAATGGGGTTCTGCCTGTGAGACATTCTGAGCAGAACTGAGAGTTTTGGTCCTTCTTTGGCTAGCATTGCATTCAGCACTCAGTCAGATAGGAAGCACAATATACTGTGTGCACTCTGGAAGGGTCAGTGTGACTTTTGGTAAATGGGAATACCAGTGCCCCCAAGCTGCATGACTCTAGGAGCAACCTTTTACTGGAAGTAGTTTCCATTATTCATCACTCCTGGAATACAGGAATGTTCCTTCTGTACCACTAATGTGCAACAGATCACTGGAAACTGTCAAGATCTTGCTTCATAAATAGGGTGCTCTGCAGAAAGAGCTTCAGGAGGAGCTGAGGGTTGCCCATGGTATACTATGAAGTTAATATTTTTCATAACAGAATCGGTCATTATTTTCAGCACTTCACTGTACAAACACCTCTCACAGTTCTGATATTCCAATGCTCAAGTTAAATCCTTATCATCAGTTTCCCAATTTTTCTTCCTAATGATGGTGTTCATTTAACTACATTTTTCACTGCTTTTGCTACTTGTCATGGATTGTTTACTGTATGCTGTTACCATAGATTGATCTCAGTTATTTGTTTAAAGGCAATGACATGCATGGCAATGTTTAATCCTCACAGAAAACTGCTGTGGCAATAAGTAAGGGTAATATTGTAATAGGGTATTCCCACGAGTTGTGTTTTCTTGTCTATCCAAATTCAGATGAATGTGTTCTTCTGTGTGTTGTTTTTGAGGGTCAAGAGGTCTCACCGGCGATCGTGGCTGAAGCAGTATGAAAGCAGCTTAAACCGATATGAATTACTCCACATCAGCAGTTGTATGAGACATGATTTATCTTAAAAGAATGCATGTAAGAAAGATAGAAATAGTGTTTTTATTGGCTTTTAGAGT
This sequence comes from Oreortyx pictus, assembly GCA_036925125.1. NCBI lineage: Eukaryota > Metazoa > Chordata > Aves > Galliformes > Odontophoridae > Oreortyx > Oreortyx pictus. The sequence goes on from JAUPFR010000017.1 coordinate 16,403,623, forward strand.
TTTGATTCCATTATTTTAGCAACTTCGTTTTGTGGTCTGAATGTGTAAAAAGTACATCTGGTATGAACTATTGAACTTTACAAACAGGGAAGATTAGATGTAGTTTCTTGTTAAAAGTTTAATCTGACTGTAATAAGCTTTCAGCATTTGTTATCCATTGCAGCAAATAATTACTTGCAAGCAGTTTATATAGATACAGGAAAAAAAGAGGTATTACATCAGTTTGTAGCTCCTTCCAAGGGCGCGCTTGTGCTGTTGGCTTTGCATTTTTGCTGTATTAAAAACAAAACAAACAAAACTTTGGCATAGAATATTCCTGCTAGATTAGGTGAACTCTAATGAATACATTAGAATCTGTCACTCATAAGACTTTCCATGAAGATGAAGGTGATGCTTGTGAAGAAGTAGGGAAATTCCCTACGTGTTCTCTGTAAGAGCAGGTCTGAATAGACTTGGGAAAGGCTGGGATTTTTTGTTGTTAGGATTATCTGGCAAAGAGAGAGAAATGCAAAGGAAGCAGCTGAGTCACTGTCTCTCAGGGTTAATCCTGATACAGTGCAGTTTACTAATCACTCCATGGTTAGAATTTTGTTTAGAAATAGAAAGTAGGTTGCAACTTCAAAAACATGTTTGTTCCCAAACCAATTAAAACTGCTTTTCTGTAGTAAGCAATTAACAGCCATTCTGAAAAGGGCTGTCTTTCTAGTAGAAACAAAAAGGTAGAATTTTCTTCTAGTACACTGAGCTCTGATATTACCCTGCCATGCCATATTTAAAATCTTCCATTTTCTACTGGGCAAGTAAAGCACATCCTCCAGCTTCCCTCAGAACATGCACGTGGATGCTGGCATGTCTGGTATTTGACAGATGTTACCTTACCCACATATATTAGTTCACAAGATTGTATATTTTAATTCTCAGTGTTGACTCCTAGGTGCTCTTATCCTGCACACAGAAAAGCCAGTATGCCCTTAAACCTAATCCTTCATACTCTGCATTTATTTGTTTAATTTCATGTTTTCTTTAGCTTGCATGAGACAGCAGCACTGATATTTTTTTCCCCCCCTTAACTTGGAGCAAAATGTCCTTAAATTTAATCCCCTTAAATTGATTTACATTTGTGAAGTATTTTTGTATGTTTACTATATATGCTTTAAAAAGCTCAAAAAGAGGGACAGATAGAGACTTTGAGTATGAAACTGGACTAGATATCTCCCGAGGCACCTTCCAGCCTAAATTATCCTGTGATCTAGCTGAGGTAATTTAGGAGCAGCAGTTCCACTGGGAGACAGTGGCTTAATGATTTACTTCTGGATCAAAGTTCGATTCAAGTCTTCCGTGAAGTAAGTCCATTGGTCTTAGCCTGAAGGTGCAGCTTTGATCCTGCAGGCTTTTCTACGGAGGCACTCATTGCGGGCACTCTCTGGGTGCAGCTAGGCACCCCTAGACATTAAGCTCTGTGGGTCCACACAGTCATTCCACTTACAGCTTCCATACGACCTTAAACCAGCTCTAGAATAATTAACTGCTGCCATGTTAGGATGCTTGACCCCAGACGGTCTTATGCCTAAGTTGTTTCATTTCTGGGCTTTGAAATCTAGCGATGAACGCACTGTATTGGAAGAAATGCCTATGAGATTGCTGTTCAAATTGGCTGCTTTTGAAGAGGAGTGCTCATAATTAAAGCCTTGGTTGTAGTTGATTTAAATTATGAAGTATAGCTAGTTTTTATCTTTAAAACATCTGTGAGTCTGATGTATTGTTTTATTGCTGGAAATGTTTACTAGGAACAAATTAAAAAATAATAGAAATGAGCTTCACCAAGAATTATTCCCTTAGTGGGTTCAAAAGAAGACAAGCTCTTTATATAGCAATCATTTTTCCAGAACCTCATGTGAATGATCCTTTCTGAACATTGTGAGGCCACTTCTGAACCCCTGTCTAGGCCTAGGGCCACCAGCACAGGTGGGATGCAGAGCTGCAGGAGCAGGTCCAGAGAAGGGCTATGAAGATGCTCAGAGGGCCAGAGCTCCTCCTACGAGGAGATGTTGTGGGAGTTGGGCCTGTTTAGCTTAGAGGAGAGAAACATTTGGGAGAGCTCATTACAGTATTCCAGAACTTGGAGGGAGCTTTCAAGCAGGATGGAGACTGACATTTTTACACAGTCCTATTGTGATAGGATGAGGAGGAATGGCTGTAAACTACAAGAGCTGCTCCAGCAGCTCCGTGTCCCTCCTGTCCAGAACCAAACACAGTACTCCAGGTGGGGTCTCACAAGAGCAGAGGGGCAGAATCATCTCCCTCAACCTGCTGGTCACACTTCTCTTGATGCAACCCAGGATACGATTGCCCATCCAGTTCCCAGGGAGTGGATGCTCTCCTGAACAATTGCTCACTTTTTTTTTTTTTAAGGGGCTTTTGTTTTGTATGATGTCCTTTGATTTGGTATATCCCATTGGTCAGTTTAAGTTCTGTCCTTTCCCAGCTTCTCATGCCCTCTCAGTGGCAGGATGGTACAAGAAGCTGAGAAACTGGCACGTGCTTATTTCTGCGCAGTGGCCGCTAAAACATCAGTGTGCCATCAGCAGTGTTTTTCTCCTAAAATCAAAGCATAACATTGTGGCAGTCACTGTGAAGGAAATCATCTCTGTCCCAGAGATGAAAAAAGGGCAGACTTAATGGAGTCAACTAGAGAATGCTCGAATGTTTGCTTTGTTCAGTGACATGAAAGCTGTTGTGACACAAAACGAATTTCGACCTATTGCAGAGAGATTAATTACTATGGGAGTTGCTGGCTGTATGTCTGTGTCTTAGTTGAAGATTTTGATTAAAAGCAATGAGCAAAGAGGCAAAACTGAAGTAAATAGATTGTAATAGCAGAGGTATAAAACTCTCTCCTGCTTTTGCAACACAGTGTGTACAACCGATGCTCTTGCAACTCATTTTATAGATAGCAACTTCAGAAGCAAGGAGGCATTGTGTAAGTGGGGAAATTAGGGGCCGAAGTTGTGTGAAATGAAGAAGAAATTTACCGTGGAAATAAGTGCATAGATCACGTCTCGAAATAAAAATATTATTTCTGAACAGAAGTTGATGGTTCTTCTACAGAAGGTGCATCTTCTACATTAGCATCCAGGACAAAAAAGATCATAGTATTTAATCTCTGATTGTTTTAGACAGTTCATGGCCAATCTGTTCTAGAAATGATAATATTTTAGTATCCTGTAAACTGAAATAACGTCCGAAGAAATAGCATAATGTCTGCACTTCCAACTTGAAACTGGAAACTGTTTTCTCTAATAGAGATGGAAGATCTCAAGGTGCTTTAGTTAGAAAAGGAGAAATGGGTAAAATGAGGTTGCAGTTTTAATCTGTAGCCAGGGGACTAATCTATTTGGCAGTATTTGTAACAAAATTCTATTTCTTTCCATTGTAAGGTATGGAAGGAGAAATCTTATTCCACGTGCTTAGCAGTAATGGAAGATACCTGATAGGTTTTGGAAACTGAACAGTTTTTGTATGATTACTGAAAGTACTCTTTAGCAATCTTTACCCAGGAACAAACTGTATATTTTTTTTCTTGTTTCCTGATTTTGAGAACAGGTTTGTAGTTCTAGGTGTCATTCTGCATTGGAGTGTATAATTCATATTCATATTCCCTCCTCATTATTTTAATTACAGTTTTACATTTTTATATATATGTAATTTTTGTGGAATTAGACACGCTAATTTGTCCTTTTATAGTGTGTTTACATTTTGATTCTTTCAGGACTGGGGTATATTTAGAGGTATGTTTTAATATATCTGTTCTGAGTTTTTTGATGTATACATTGCAGATTGTCATATTTTGACTATCTGCATGTATCTGTATGTATGAAGATGTATATCATAATGTGAATACTGAAGTTCAGTGTAGTTTTAGAGATCCTTAGGCCCTGCTTCCTTCAGAATTAATTATTGCTGCTCTGGCTGTGGGGTAATAAAAACATTAAATTAATGTCTTAGGAGCTCTTGGTATTGTACCAAAATATATTCCCTTGAAGAAGAGAATTGAGTATGGGATTAATCACTTTAGTATGAGTTATGAGTCCAGAAGTGAAGACACGTGGGCCCATGAAATATGGGCTTCTTAAAGAAACAGTGCAAGAGCTTCTGTAGAAGTTCAGAGCTGTTATCTGCCTGCCCACTGCGGCCATGAAGTACAAGGAACCTGTTGTGAGCATCGGTAGCCAGCTCTCAGGGGAGTAGTGCTTCCAGTCTTGAGACTAATTATTTTTTATCTTCAAGTGTCAGAGCTTGTATCCTTTTATTATCTGTTTAGTTAAGAAGCCTCATTAGGAGCAGAGACCAAGTCAACTATGTGATTGTTTCAGTTAATGTGCTCTCCCAGAGGGGCTTTGTGTCGCTATATTCTAGCGCTTTTTTTTTTTTCATGAATTGCTTAAAAAATGCAGCTGTATAAGAGATTAAAACCTAATTCTTCCTGATACTTAGGCAAATAACATTTGATGTGTATGTATAGTCATGTTAACTTCGGCAGCAGTGCTAACAGTTCTAATATTTTGCTGTACCAGGGAGAATCTTCCATTGTGATAGGACCATTCTGGGATTAGAGAACTGTCCTATGAGGAAAACCTTTCATGTATTTCAGACTGTCCTTTTAAAAACCCAGCCCAACAACAATCATTTGCAATTTGAACGTGCCTTGTATCTGTTGCTTAGGCAATACAATGATAACTGAATCGATTCCAATGTTAAAACAAGCTGTACTGCAACCTGTAAGAACCTGCAGATATATAATTACTGAAACATTCTATACACAAACAATTCTGCACTTTCCTAGCAATTTTAGGAGTTACGAAAGGAATCGAGTTTAGATTACAACATTATGGTCATGGACACATTACCCCATACGTTGTTGCATCTTGCTTCCTGGCAGATGCAGGCTACTCTATTTTGCTTTTGAAAATATTACCTAGATCTAGTTTCCTATTTTTTAGTTATATTGTTCTGTCTTTGATCACATCTGTATTTGGGATAAAAAAAAAAAAAAGAAACAGGAAGGATGGAGATTTAATTAGTGTTGATGGCCAGAGAGTATAACTGTCATCACCAGAATAAATGCTGCTTTCAAGTTGTAGCAGCAGGACGAGCAAAATTGTATTATCTTGTTTATCTCCCTGTTATTACACTCTGGGAATTCCTGTGTGTTGTCACATGCTTGCTGGGTGGCTGAACCTTTTTCACAAAGATTCTTGGTTTTTCTGCTTGCAGTTCTCCCATTTTGCTGTAGATGGTTTCCTCTAACTCAGAGTCTGGAGAGCTCTGTGTGACACAGCTGTGCAGATTAGTTTTGCTGTTAGTGCCCAAGTCTCTCACAGCTTCTCTCTTTTCTCCATTCTATATAAACTCAAATTATTTTCAGTGAATTAAAAGTGAGTTCTGGTGTTATTTCCTTTTCAACAGGGATGGACATTTCTAGTTTACTGTTGGAGAAGTTGTTTAATAAAAAAAACCCCTGTTCATTATTTGTGTTTATGAAGGTGGAGCAACTTCATATGTGGAACATAATTAGCACTTGGAATTGTTTTGATCTAGTTTCCTCTAGATAAGTTCTTTCCTAATAGAAGAATTGTACTGATGAGAAAACTTCTCCCTTAAACTCTGCATCAAAGCTGAACTAGATGAATTTCTTGAGTCAGCTAGGTTTTCTGTGAAGTGCAGGGAATTTGAAATGTCATTTTCAAACACCTTTTTTATGCTAATTTCAGTTGGGGTTGTTTAGTGGGATAAGTAGCACAAAGTGCAAAAAACGAATGAATTAAGTAACTGGCACGTAGAACCTCTTCTGTCTGAGAGTTAATGTGAGGCAGAGGAGGCTGTTTTTTCTCGTCTAAGATGTAGAGAAAGGAATAGAAAATATCTGTCATTTAATCTTCATCCATGTAGGGTTCATTGTGGAAACTGATTTCTGGTATTTTGAGGTGGATAAATAGGCTCTGTCCATTAGGCTTTGGTGGCTAGGTCACAAAAGATCTGTAGGAAAAATAAGCGTGTGAACACATTCTAAAGTAACTTAAATCCCTTTGTAAACCTCCTGTACTTAAAAGTGAGATGCAGTACTTGTGCTGACCTTCCAGCAGTGACAGACCATGACACTGCAGTGCTGCTGCCCTGTCCTGTGCTCAGCTGGCTGCTGGGGCTGGACGGAAATGCAGGAGTTCAATCAGTCCCTGCAGTTCTGCTAATGTGTTGCCAATCTACATGTTACACTTCACCTCTTCAAGAAGCAGGGAAACCAACTCTCCAGATTTAACCTTAGTTTTGCTATCTTGAGAATTCAGATTAAATTAAGAATGGAAAGGGTAAAGAATGTAACCCAGGGATTTGGTTACCACCAGTCAGGTTCTGAATATGAAAAGTTAAAAGGATTTTCCCTGCTAAAGACAAATATTTGACTACTAGAATGCTCTTACAATCTTTATTCCATATCATTTCTAAAGAATGGAGTGATTTTTGTGTTGCGCTTTCAATGTTGATCCTTTCAAGAATGTTGCATTCATTTAACAAATAAGATTCTTGTTAATCTTGCTTATTTCTTTCTCTATCACTTCCTCAAAGAGGACTGAGTGTCTCCAGTGGTAAGTGCGTTCCCCCGTCTGTCTATGTAACTTTCAAATGCCTGGATTGGAAATAACCATGCCACCTGATCTAGCTTCAGTTAACAATCTGTCTTCCTTCTCCCATGACATTAGCAAATGCAATTGAAACAAGAAAAGGCTTTGAAACTAAAAGAATAAGAATTATAGTCCTTAACTTATCCATTATCACTTTCCTCCTTCTGTCAAGACTCTTTGCTGCAGTAATCAAAATTGCAGTTGCTTAGTCGCTGATAATCCTGCCTCATATATTCATTCCATTCTGTTCCTGCAGGCCTTAGAAGTACCTTTTGACCACGATACAACTTGTCCAGTGATTGACAAGTGTTCTGATAGCTCATTTCACAGCTTGCTTGCATCTTAGGGGCTGAATTGCTGAAGGCTCATGCTATGGAGAGAGGAAAAGAGCCTTATCAGTGCTTCCCAAATTCTTGTTTAGGTTTTCCTCTTGGGCTTCTGCCTGCCTTTGATTTAATTAATACTTCTGCATCCCTAGGTTACATACATGCTGACTTTAAATCTGTTGTCATTTATCCATTATTAAAGAAACATTCTGTGCCTGATGACTTGGCTGACAGCTGTAGAGAATGACTGCCAAACTCCCAAACCCATTACAGATCCTTAAAAACAAATACATTAAGGATTTTTTTTTTTGTAATGAAAAGCGATAAAATTTATCAAAGAGTTTCAAGTCTGACATCCTGAAGCTCTTTAGTGCTTATTAACTTACACTATACAGACTGGGATATTGTTGTTTCTCCTTTTGCTTATGTCACTGCCTCTCACTGCCTCTTTGGAAAATAAGTTCTTCTGAGAGCCACGTGGTTCTGCCTTAAAGGGTGAAATTAAGGAAGGTAACCAATGTTACTGTAATATCTTTAGCCTCGAGCTTGTTTCTCTTGCTCTGGCTACCTTGCTTTGCAATTGAAGCTCATGTATGTTCTCAAAAAGCATCCTGTCCAGGGGATGACTGTGAATAAAAGACTTATTGCAATAGCATTAAGAGTGGAGGAAATTTCAGCTTCCTGCCATTGGGGGATATCCATTTTAGAGTCATTTCTGTGAGAGGGAAAGGATCATGTCACTTTCCAAGCAAAAATGCTTTAGCTCTTACATATTACATTAAAACAGTGATGTGTGATAGCTCTCGCTAGCCTCTAATTTTGTAATGTTAGCAACTATTTTCTCTACTCAGTTGTCCACTCTGGTTTGACTGAAATATGTTTATCAGGTTTGTTATTTTCATTTTTCAAATTGCAGGCAAGATTTACTAAGAGGAGTGCATCTGTGTTTAACAGATGTAGAACTATTAATGAAAGACTTGCTGCTCTCAGTTAACTGTCCCTAAGGCTGCACGGGCAGCCCAAAGGCCTTTGAATGTCTGCGAATCGTGACTGGTAAAACTACAGACAAGGATCTACAGGCACTAGTAAGATTTGTTAAGGGATCAGTATGGGACGGTATATCCCAGGCTGTTTCATTTTCTTTATAGATTTCTTCAATATTTCTATGTCATTGTTTCTGTGCTTTTTTATTTTTATTTTTTTAATTAAATTGCATTTTAAAATGCACATTTTCACTTAAGTATCAAACTTATAAGAAAAACGCACAAAATTATTGGATGAAAAGCCCTATACAGAATAGTTAATCCTATGTTCACAGTTCCATCTCAATCTACCTCCAAATGATTCTCCCAAATGCTCAGAGGGCATCAAATGAAACTTGAGGGATACAGGTGCAAAACAGAAGTGACTTATTCTTCATGCCATATAAATAGTTGTGGAATGCTTTTCTTTGGATTGTTGAGGGTCCTAAAAGTCAGTATGTCTAAGAAGTGACTGAGGAACAGGATAAAAATAATAATACATTGAGAATTATTAAGTAGAAAAATTGAATCCTGAACTGTGAACAGTTAGGAGCCAGGGGAGTATAAGAGTGCTTTCCCTGTTCTGCTCTTTCCAAAACTGCTCTTACATTTGAGATTCTGTGATCGTTGTGAGAGATACGTTTCTGTGTGATGCTATGATATTCTCATCTAAGTGTTCATCCTCCTTTGACTGTGTCTTTCTGTTGACTTCTTCAGGATTATCTCCTTGGTTAAACATTTGCAATCTTTAATGTTTTAATAATTGTTTGAACGAATACATCTAGAATAATATCATTTCTGTGCTGTAGATTACACAGGTGTTTCTATTGAGATCTTTATACCCGATTTGATTTAATCTTTTTGACAGTGTTTGTCCAGGATGTAGCATTTGATTGAATACAACTAAAATGAACCTCAGCATTTGAAAACTAAGTTTGGAAATACCTCCTGCCATAATATTTCTTGTTTTAAGCATAGTGAGTTTTGAACACATTGAAATCCCTGAACTATGGCTTTGCTCACTAAGGTTGTGTTCTGTTCCTTTTTGTTTTTTGTTTTGATGATCTCCAATTGTTTGACTCGCAATTGCAAAGGTCATCCTGTTGGGTCTGAATTATGTTGAATAATTTCTGCAGTTATTGTTAGAAAAGTGTGTTGGGTTTCCTTTATCTTGATCACTCTGTTTGAACAGTATCTTTGAAACTTGTAATGGCAGTGTGCAATTGATTACAAAAGACCACATCTAACTGAGAATAATAGGAAATGTCATTTAAGTTGACATCTAATGGTGTACAGTGAGAGTATGTGCACAGTTTTGTACAATTGAGGAAACAAGGTCAGAAAAGAAAAAAAACTGAGAAATAAAATTTTGAGGTTGAGCCTAATATAAATTCTGCTGTGAATTAAAGTTCTTAGAGTCTTCACCTCCCAAAGTTTGTTTCAAAAAGGTTGGAAGAAGCCTAGATGTGCATGAGCTGCTTTACTCTGTGAAGTGCACGCCTGGTTAACTTGCTAAGCATGCACACGGGCACAGTTCCATATTGGTGCTGCTTTGTCAGAAGCTGGTGCCATTTGTGCATTTCTCAAGGAAAAAAATGCTACAGCTGCAATCTCTAGTATGGTTTTTCCCGAGATAGAGGGGGAATTTCCTTCCTGCTCCTTCAGCTTAGTCTTTGCAGATACCTTTTGTTGCCAACACGGTCCTAATATCCATATTAGAGAAAGACAGCCTCGGTTTGTCTAGAGTAACCAACATACTGGATGTCTAACAGTCCTCCTCGCTTCCTTTTAGCACAAGTGACCTGGGGTTTAGATTTCCCTTGGCACAAAGGGATATGGATTTGTAAAGATTCTGCAATCATCTATCTTCCTAAGCAATCACCTGTTCTTCTGGTATAGTTTGAAGCAATTTCAAGGTGGTGTTTTAAAGAGATGTAGGGTCACACTGACAGTAGCTGTGTGTCAAAGCTGAGCTGTGTTGGTCAAACACAACTGTAAAACTTGTGGAGTTCCATTCTGCCTTGTACTTATTTTACTTATCTGTATTTCTGCATTGCACACTTTGGCTGGAGTTATAGATGTAATTGTTGATTTAATGAGTTTTCCCATTCACACACAAAAAGAGGAGGAATATCTTCAGATTTTCTAGTTTCTAGCTTCAGACGCTTCTTTTATCTTTGTCTTTTTGTCTCTTCATTTATACTCATGGGAACTACACTCAAATCCAGTGAGTGATTACACTGTGGTGTAACCATGAATAATACTGCTGTTTACACTCATTTAAGATAGTCCATTTCTTGATGGGAGATGATATTATGGAGATGGATATTGTCTATTTTTTTCCTTAAATTCTTTCTGACTTGCTATCCATCTTTCTAGACATTTGTGAAATATCTGTCTTCATTGTAACTTTCCATTAAACCTGGAGATGGTGTTATATGCCATGATGTATATCCTGCTAGTGCTTACAGGCTGCATGGAGTCACTCGCAGAAAGATAGAATGCAGCGAGAGGAAGCTGGGGAGAGCTCAGCAAGGAATAATGGATGGAAGTGAGAACTTTTTATTTGTTAACCTTTCCTCTGTAAAACAGAGCAAATAGTGAAATCAGGAGGAATCTTGTGTATAAAAGCTCACAGACAAGGTAGATGGCTGTGGGTCATTTTTTAGGGACTGTCAGAACAGGCTGATTATGTTATTAGTCATAGGCAATGAACAACGGCAACAACGAAGAGAAATTGTAGGTCTACTATAGAAAGATTTTCTTCTTTTTGTTGGGGTTAGAATAGTTACTCCAGCACAAGGATATTGCTACAGAAGTGAATGTTACATGAACTAATTCTACCAGAAAGAGCTCGGTATGCAAATGGTAGTCTTGTTGTATTGGATTAAGTAATCCAGCAGTTTCACAAGCTATCCTTTTGATTTAAATAACTCTACAGGTTTCATAAAGGTATTTTCTCAGCTAGATCTCAGTGCTGTAAGGTGCTTAAGAATGTTTAGCTTTAAGTACAGAACCTCTGCCCTCAACTATCAGATAACTGTCAGATATAAGGCATGTGCTTAAATACCTCACTGAGTGAATGCCACAAGGTGTGAGCTAATCCTTGTGGAGGTCAGTAGGAAAGTGTCTATAAGAATTAGGATTGGGCATGATGCTTCCTTTCCTTGAAATGTATACCTCTAAGTTGATTCTGCTGGCATCAATGGTGAAGCATTTTGCTAATTTTGTTTACAATTTATAATGATTTTCAAAATTTTAATCCAATTTATGCTGCTTCTAGCAGTCTGTTTCACTTCTAAGAATCAAACTTATGCATATAAACTCTAAATTATGACTGCTAGTGTTACTCAGCAAATATCAGCAGTTTCCCTGTGTAGTAACCGAATAGCTGTTTTACATTTGCATTTATAAATGTTAAGTGACCAAATCTGTAGTGTAACGAGCACAAGAATCTTATCTCCAAGTTAGCTGGGGAAATGGTAACTGGAGAGGTGCTTTAAATATTTAATATAAAATTGCATGCAACCAGCTCTGGAGTATGGTTGCCTATAGGTGATAAAATAATCCAAAATAAAGAGAAATGCTGCTTTTTTTTTTTTTTTTTTTTTTTTTGCATATATAGGAGTTTTTCCCACAGTCTGTAAAGGGAGATGAATTCCCACCTGACCAAATTGAATAGCAGTCCTATTTAAGGATTCTCTTTCAGCACACCTCACAGCACTTACTGGTACAGACTGATAACCGTTTTATAAAAACAAAACCAAAGATTCTCATAGGAACAGCAGCTGTAAAGCAAAATAATATTGAACCATCATTGACAGATAGAAAATTAATGGCCAATGTTTATGTGTAATCCTAGAGTAAGTAATGATAATTCTTCAGGCATACGTTTTCAGTCATGTCTGTAGTTTTTCTTATTTAAGACAAAGTATTCTGCATTTCAAATACAGCGCTGGGGGGAAACAGTAGCCTAGAAAGGATTCAGTATATTTTGTTTCAGCTTTCTAGAAAAGGCTTTGATGGATCAAATGAAAATTGTGACAACTACTGCTAATTCAATTTTCTTAAGTGTGTTTCTCATTATCTAATGGTGAACTGACTGAAAAAGGATTAACATGTTATGGTTTTTTTTTTTTTCCCTCTTGCAAACATGACATCCTTGCAGTTAGATTTTTAAGCTGTTTTTTTTGCTTCATCAACAAAAAAGTATGCAAGTGTACTATATAACTTCAGGCTATGCTTGTTACATGCACATGTGTACTGCTGAAATAATTCAGCTTCATTTTATAGTGCTTTATTTTGGTAGTGAGTAGCTTCAATGCCAGCCCAAGACAGGAAATACACGTGGAGTTCTGTGTGACTGCATATGGACAACTAACCAAATCCAAACTAGTTGTTTCATGTGTGTTACTGACACTGCTATAACAGCTGTTACTGTCCTAATTATTAAGAATTATTAGGAACATTGATCATATGCATTATAATCTTGTCTTAAGAAAATAGGGAAAGAACTCTAGGTTGCATTTTTTTGTCTTCTCTTTTCATAGAGAGACTTGACAACAAATCCTCTGATGTAATTTAAAGCTGTTCTGAAATCACATATGTGACCATGTGTAAGGTTTAGTTAGTTCTTTTCTTGAAACCCTATAATCTTTCCCAGAGTTCTTTGACTCCATAGATGAGTCCATCCTCTGTGCTGTCAAAGGCATGGGGCTTTCCATTTAAGATTTTCAGTTATGATTGAAATGTCTTTTGTTTGTGGCACTTCTTTTTGTGTAATTTTCATGTGCCAAAGCTTTAGGGTTTTGTGGTTTTGTCCTTGTTACTCTGGCTAATTTATTCTCAGATACTCCTCTTTCCGTATTTTTATTTTTGCCTGGGAATCTCACTGATTTCACTCATGAATCTAGAGCTGATTTCTGAACAGCTGCTAATAAAAAAAAAAAAATTGTCTTGATGGTTACACTCAAGTCTGAAGAACAGAGCATGCAGGCAAGCTGTTGGGCCTTTTTCTTTGTTTTCAGGATGTTTGGCGTGTTTGAAGAGCTCTTCTGTAAAATCTCTTTTATCTGTAATTACAAAACATTATGGTTTCATCTTGGTGCCAAGGGCCGGTAAATGACTGCAGGGAGTACTGACAGCCCATTTGTCAATCTTAGGGCCAGCTTCTGGTCACTGTGATATCATTGCCTAAATGCTCACTGAGTTTATCTGTTTGTGGCTTTAACTGTGTGCATGCCTTGCAGGACTGACCAGAGTTCATATATGAATTCTGCTGGGAGCAAATGAGAGTGTATTCTTCTCCCTTCTCTCTTAAATAGTATGGGCTAGACTGCTTGTTCCAGGGAACTTTATAGTGACTAATTATTTTTATCCCTGCTTTTAAATAATACCACAAATAAACTAAAACAAAAAGGAACTGGTACGTCCTAAATGAGATAGCCTTCAGATGCAGGACTGAAACCTATTTCCTATGGTTTTGGAAGCCTAGTTTTGTATCTTGGTAGCTTCTTTCCATACCTCTGAGACCATGTCATCTGGAAAAGCCTCATTGGATTGCAGCTCAGAATTTTGGCCTTGTGTAGATAGTGAGTCCCAGATAGGGACTTGGAATGAAAGAACTACTGTCAGATGTTTGTTATCAGTAATAGCTAATAACACAGTTAACATGTTTCCAGACATTACTGTGTCTGAATTTATGCACTTTTAGGTATTGTGTCAGTCTGTCATATGAACATTATGCAACAATTTGCAATTGCAGTGTAACAACGAGTTTTGGGTAAGCCTCTGTTACCCTTACATTACTAATTACAGCTTTCATCTGCTGCTCCCTGATAAAATGAAAGTGAGAGAAAACTAATTCCTATGGGAACAGACTCTGTGTCCCATCTTTGCTGCAGGCATTGAAGGAAAAATAATAGAAGAGTTGTAATGGACTTTCAAAGATCATCTAGTCCATCTTTCTTCTTCAAGCCAAATTCAATGATATCTAAATCATTCTTGACAGAATCAGTTCAATGTTTCTTTAAAATCATTCAACGCTGGAAACTCCACAGCCTCTGTATATAATCCATTTCACTGCTTGTCATTCTATGCCGTTCAATAGATTTTTCTTCTACTACTTAACTAAATCATCTGGATGCCAACTACTTTTTCTCTTGTCTCCAGAGGGGAATATTATTTTCCTCCTTTCAGCACCTCTTTGCATAGATAGAAACATTTGTTTCTGAAGCTATCCCTCAAATAAAATGAAGAAATGTCCCCTAAAATAACAAAGTCTTTATTAATCTTGTTTTCTTTTTTTTTTTTTTCCTTTGCCTTTGTGATTTCTAATCATCTGACCATTTATGTTTCTCATTTCTGGTGTTGATTCATAAATTTCTGGTTGTTGCTTCAGCTAACACATAGGAATAAGAAGAATTCTGCTGTTTATCTTCTCTGTGACATGAAAACCCCAAGATCGTGTTAGAGAAAGGGAATGATGGGATAGGAAGCCTACCTTGTCTGTCTCTCATGTCCTTGTGCTGGTAGACCCTTTGACCTTCAGTCAAGTCTTAGGAGCAATTGAAGTCCCAAGTTGTTCCATTCTGCAATTGTATACTGTTGTCTGTCCTCTAAGTTACAAGTGAAAATACTCATTTGTACTGAACTCCTGGAAAATCTTATTCAATTCCACATTCACATTTGCTTGGGAGCTATTTTGCAAATATTGGAGTTGGCACCCATTTTGTAATAGTTCCATCTAGGCAAGATGGGAAAGGAAAAGTAGTTTGGGAAGCACTACAGAGGTGCTAGAGAGTAAAATGTAGAGTCTTCCTGTAATGTGCTGAAGTCCCCTTCTTTTTTTGCCCAGTCTTTCCTGTTTTGTTTCTCTTACTTCTGAGTTGAGATTGTAGTAACTCTTCTGTCCCAGAATCATGTATGTACTCCATGAGATGAGCTTAAAACCATATGACAAAAATATCCTTCTCCATACTTCTGAAGCCATTTTTTTTTTTTTTTGGCCAGCGTTTTGATTCCCCTTGACTTCACACTTGCCCTGTTTGCACAAGTGCTCTGGTCTGAATGACACTGTCAGAGCCTTTGCCTTCTTCTAATAGGGTGTTGCTGAAAGGAGATAAAAACAGAAGAGAGCAAAGGGGCTCCACAGCTTCAAGCTTTACGTACAGGAATATGCACAAAGGGTATTAGGATTATATGTATGCAAATCAGTCTTCTCAGAGGAAGAGGCACGTCATACCGCCTGAGAGACTGTACAGACTGAAAATAGTAGAAACCGTGATCTGCAATGCTATGCTTGGAGATAAAGTACTTTTTATTCCTATCTTTGCTTTGGGGCTTGAATTGGCAGCAAATTCAAAAACCTACTAGGCAGCAGAAAAGATCAAAAATGCAGCATATGAATGGTAAGGCCTGGAATGCGGCTCTGGCAGGAGATAGTGTTCATAACCAGTGATAGAATCAGGCCTGAGAGATAATGTAGTCTGTGTACTTTTCAAAGGGTTTTTTTTTTTTTTTTTTCCTGAGGTACCATGCTATGTCAGTTTTTGAAGACTCTTCGTGAACAGATTTTTTGACCTCTGGCTAAAATGACTTTGAATAGAATTATCGAGAAGCCCCTATACTGTATTATTTTTTGGCATTCATTATTGTGCAGCATATGGACATGTCCCTCTGCGGAGGCTGTGTTGTCTGTCTCAGCTGTTATTCCACATTGATAAAAATACTGGTTCTCTTCTCACTTTTATATATTAACAGCTTGAGTGTAAGTGAACATATATGTTACGGGTTCTGGAGACTCATGATCTCCAAGAGGAAAAAATCTGTTTATTATGGTGTATCTCATTTGGTTCCCTTATGCAGCAAACAAAAGGGAAATTAACAGATGGTATAAAAGCCCCATAGTTTTTAACTCCTACAGGCAGCATTATCAATTCTGTATGATTTTTCTTGCTTCAGCCTTAGTCACCTCTTAACCTTTGTCTTGATCTAGTGGGTGTTTTTGATGATCTCTTTTCCTTAGTTTTTTGTTTGTGGATGAGAATATGGCTGTTCTGGTACTAGCAAAAACTAAACCTAACAGACAAACAAAAACAACCAAAGAAAGCCTAAAGTCAATGCAGAGAAGTGATGGAAAATGGTGTTAGTGCCCTTTGTTTAAGGAGGTTGTAAAAAGATGGGCGTTATCTCTTTTCTCCAGTGACAAGTGACAGGGCAGGGCACAATGGCTGTAAGTTGCTCCAGGCGAAGTTTAGATTGAATATCAACAGAATTTCTTTGTGGAAAAAATGATTGGACATAAGAACAGACTGCCCAGTGAGGTAGTGCAGCTCCCAGCCCTGGAGGTGTGTTTAAGAGACGTGGATGTAGCACTTAGGAATCTGGGTTAGCAGTGGATTTGCAGTGTTAGTTGATGGTTGGACTTATAAGGTGATTATAAGGGTCTTGTCCAACCTAAAGGTTTATGTGATTCTGTATTCATGCAGGCTCGCCTCTGTTAATGTCAGTAGTGGCTCGTGTTTTGTAGCACTGTCAGTGTAAGTTGAAGGTGTGGCACACCTTGCTGTCTTCTCTGTGTGTGTCTCTCTCTACAGTTGCTTCTTTTCACATATATATGTGTGTGTCTGTGTGGGATGGAAAAATCCTTCCCGCTTAAGGTAAGATAGTAGAGAAGAATTCTGAAGGCTACTGAGAGCTATCATGTTTTATAAAGAACAGTTATGCAATTTTTTTGGAAGTTGTGACCCATCCCAAAGGACTATTGTTGAAAAGGGAACAAATGTAATAGGACATAACGGAAAGTTGACTTCATTTCATCTTTCTCTAAAATAGGTGAAATGTGTTGACTTCAGTCTCAGTAGTACTTTGTGATGAGAAAGTGTTGTTATACAATGGTTATGGCTGTGATATCACACACATGGGGAATGAGACTGGGGCTGATGAAGACTTAATACCACCTCTCTATTTCAGTGCAGCATCCTCAATCTTCTGCCTGCTCTGCACTGTCACTTCACACAGACACATTTTTGCAAACTTTTCTGTTAAGCAAAAGTTTAAAATGGTAGAATAAATTTAGTGGTGTATGTTGGAGTGTTCAACATAAGTTGGTAACAGAAAATTTTATTATCAGGGAAGTGTCTACCAGAAATAACTGTGCTCATGAGTAAATTTGGGGATGATAAAATAGGGCTTTCCTGCTGAACACTCATTTAGCTGAATACTCATCTATTGTCTGTGAACAATGACATCTTATCTAGTAAATTAATCATAAAATAAATTGTGCACAGTGAAAGTGTGTAGAATTCCAGTGTTTAATGTGGCAACCTTTTTTTGTGTAGCAACTAAAAAAAAAATCCTAACAGGTAAGCCACCCAAATATTACCTAAAATTCAAAGAAGCTTTTAAGGCAGGATCTTGGGTTCTGGTTGATTCCCTGGCAGCTTAGGTTACCTTTAAGGGTTCCTTCCAACTCAAATGATTATGTGATATTAAAAATGATGCAAGGCCCCAAAAATGCAGCCGGGCATTAGGTGGGTTTTCCAGATCAATCCAGTTCATCAAAGATGAACGTGAAAACTGCGATGTGGGCATATACAAAAGTTGAGAGGTTAAGGAAGGTGCTAGGTGTGATGGGGGATGCACAGGAAGACTGCAGAATTTCTCTGGAGAACTTCAGTTTTGAACATACTGCAAAGTTCTCTTGAGTTCTTGAGATGGGTTGTGGGAAGTACCACTGAAATAGTTTATTAGGACACATCATTAGCTACCTCAGGCACGTAGACCAGGTCTGTAAGAATTGTGAGAGGTCTGAGTGGGCAGGTTTAGAGAGAGTTTTTGGGGGCTGAGTTGTTGTTTATGAAGCCTTTGTTGCATCTAATTGTGTAATTAACACCACAAGTGTAGAAGATTCCTGTGAAATGCATATGGCACGTGGTAAAGGCAATACTGATATAGTGCTGGTCTGTGTCTTTCAGCTGCTTCATTTTCTTCATTCATAGTGTGTGAGGAAGTCAACAGAACGTCTCTGTGCTCGGCAGTCAATACTATCTCCTGCAGAGCATGTCTGAAAAATCCCTACTGAAGTCTGATGCTGCCTTGAAAACTTGAAATCCTTAGACAGAAAAGTAGGCATCCTTTAGCTTTCTTCCTACCTGTAAGGAACTGTTACTGACAAAGCGAAGTTTCTCTTGGCCATGGTGGTGAAAAAGAGCACAATAATGGTACTTAGTGTTTCTGTTGCTCAGTGAAATACTAACAGGTAAAGTGCTCTTTCCCTTGGGTACCAATTACCATGGGGAATTACTTGAACTCAGATTGGCAAAGGTGTCTCAAATAATAATGACTGTGAGCAAAATGTTAGTGTGAGCCCAAGTACCATAGAGTGAAAGTAAGGCTAGCAACTGCATACTCAAAAAAGAAGACCATTGTGCTCCGGCAGCATTACTGATTTCACTGGTGCACCTGCTGCTTGCTAAGAGCTGCTTCCTTGACAAAATTATGCTGCCAGTGACCACTGGAAAGGCCAGTGTCTAGTTCTATTTTTCAGTCCTAGTTGTAGCTGAATTTCAGGCTGCACAGCAGCACTGCCTGACATACTCTCTTGTTTGGTTATTGTCACTGAAAGCCTGGTGTGCTCCCAGCCTTATTTATTTCTAATAATAATGCACACAACACTTGGCATGCAGGTTCAGATTATGTACTCTGACAGTGAAACATCCACTCCTATTAGCAGGCAGGGATGTCTCATAATTTAAATGCAAGTGAGTTTGCTAAGCTGAGGTAGCTAGTGTTAGCTTAAACAGACAAGGTACAACTGTGTTTAAGAGCACAAAACTAAATCCCTGAATAGGAAAATAATTCTTCTGCCTTTACTAAAGAAAAGAAATATCTGTTTTATAAAGTGATCGCAGTTTTGGGATGCAAAATTGTCCTCAAGTGAAGGATAGGCATAAAGACCCTCTTCATGTATCAGTAGAGGACCAGATCAAGCATGACATTGCCTCATGCACGTAGGTACAGGTAGTGGCTCACTCTTTTCACTTGTGTAAAGCAGAGCAGCTTTCATAGATTGAGATTCTAGACCTATCTTAGCTTCAGGTAAGCATGGTTCTTTAGCTTCTGCTTCTCAGATGAGAGCCCAAACTCAGAGGGTGAAAAATGAACTGAAAACCTTACTTCTGAAGCAATACCTTTACCTTGCTAGAAGAGTGGGGACCTAGGATGGAGAAGGCCTTTTGAGGGAGCCCTGGACTGTTCAGATAATGTTTATTTGCCAAATAAGGACACAGAAAAAAGCATGAGAGCTAGGGCTGGGGTCGATGTCCTTCTAGAATAAAGTGTGTGATTTGGTGGTGCTACTGGAAAATATACCTGCCTTTACATTTTGCTAACCTGACAGAGCCAGCAGAGCTGAGTGAAGTGTGTCAAATTCTTCATGGTGCATCTTCTACTGAAGCATTTACTGCTGTGCCTGATCAGCTGCATTTGTCTGCTGGCAGCTTTTGCAGAGACAGGATATACACAGTATCCTGATTTGGTCGTGACTTTCATTAGTGTAGCTGGGGGTTTAAGGCACATATTCTAGGTTGAATCGGCATGTATGAGGACATATCTTACCTGCGGACTGAGCAAATTCAAGTCTGGGATTCTCTAAAACACGAAGTGTGAATTCCAAGAACTGTTTTTTACAGCCACTTTTCAAATTAGACCTGTATCCGTGCATTTTCTGCAGAACTGCTGGTAAACTCATAATTTTATCTACAATTAGAAAACCTCAGATTTTGTCTTTTCGAAAAAGATTTGTTTCTAGAGGATTGGTTTCCAGGAATTTTCTGAGTACTTCCTGATATTTAATGCTGCCAACAGTGTTAATAGGAGTTTTGCTCCTTTGGTACTTTGTTATTGAACCGATACAAGATTATTAATTTTTTAATTAGGATTTAAATCTATCCAGTAAGCAATTTCTTACTGATCAAATATTAGTATTTTAAAGACATTCCATAGAGCGAGTTGTATAACTTTACATGAATAGGGCTTTCATTCAGCCTTTGTGGCTGAAAATAGCTTTCAGATCCAAGCCAGCATGTCATTTGCACTGCTAATAATATTGTACTGATGCAGCTGACAAAATTATCTGAAGTCATATGTAATCTATAGACTTAGTGATACTGCTTTCTCACTCACTAAAATAGTAATACCCACTTTTTAGTAAGAGGATACTCATCCTATTATCACATTGTCAGATCTGGATAGTACATGAGATGATATAAACTAATGTAACAATGCTTCCTCTTGTTACTGTTTTTATCAAAATAAAATTATCCATGCCAAGTAGAAATCAGAGCTCTCTGATCATCAAGGCTGGAAAAGACTTTCAAGGGCATCCAGTCTGCTTATCACCAGTAGTTCTCACTAAACCATGTCCTCAACACAAGATGATTAATTACATTAAAGACTGTATTTATCACTGGAATCCTTACTGTATGTAAGTATGGAGACCAGGTGCACGAGATTTTATCTAAAATGGGTTTTTGGAGTGGGTTGTTTATTTAGTACCCCAAATTCAATAATGACTATATAGAATTAGAATAAAGCATGAATCTTTTCCTAGATCTGTTTGTTTACTGAGTGTGAAACATCCGCAGCTGCAATGTGGAATGTTATGAGATGTGATGGCTTTGTGTATGGAACGTATTCATCTCTTGATGACACATTGTTGGGTGTAATGAGGTACTGAACTGATATCAGGGAGACTTATGGAAGAAATGCTGAAGGAAACCCAGTGCAATTCTTGTTCATGGTGACAAAAGGTTCAGGGTAACACAAGAGAAAAACAAACATGCAAACACCTGAAATCATATGCAGGATATTGAGTGTGAGAAAAGTGAGGAAGAGTGAAATGAGAGGTTAGAACCTAATTTCAGTGGTAGCACTGTGGTTATGTAGAGGGTGATTAGGGAATACAAAGATAGCTGGAGCTGTAAGTCAGTCAGATCTGTGGTTGTCTGTGGACAAGCATTACTTACTTGCAATGAAGTTTTATTGAAAATGACTAGGTATCGCTGCTAGTGAAGACCTCTCTACAGAGTAACATGAAATTCTGTGGCTGCTGAAAGTGCTGGAAACTGTATAGAAATTAATAGGTATGCCCCAAGAAACTTACGGGGATAGGATCAACATTACGCAAGCTACAGTAAGAACAAGGCCTGGAAAACAAGGGAGAGAACAGTAGAGAACTTACTAACTTAAATTGAATGGCCACAAATGAAGACAGGGAATGTGACACAAGTCCATGGAGGGAGGCCAGCTTTCAGAGGGCAGAGCCAAAGATGCCTTCTGCTTTGTCCAGGAGGCTGTTAGGATTTAGTGGGAAAGTCACATGAAAGGATATAGTACAAAGGGGAGAAACAGTGCAGTGGGGTGAGCATGACAAACATAGACGGTGAAAAGAGGAATGAAAAGGAGTGGACAGAGGAATACCTGAGCATATTTGAAAGTGCCCTCTGGCATTTCAAGGAGGAAAGCTGAATGGAAATGGATTCCTTGTTTCTCCTGAGAGTTGCTCAATGTCATTGTAGCAAAGCAAACTGAAGTTACCAAAACACTCGTCTTTTCTGAAATTCTGTTCATGGTCAGGATTATGAGCCATTAGCAGTAATGAGAGCCCATAAATGACCTTTCTGTTCCAGCTGGCTTTGTACACAGATGCTATCTATATACAGGCTTTTCTATAGTGAGCATATAAAAAAAAAAAATTGAAGCAGTATACGCCAATGTTTCATCTGTGGTTGCTGGGTAATTTCAGACCAGAATCTGTCCCTGTACATCTTTCCCTTTTTTTCATTTCTCAAAGCTGATTTTGTTGATAAAATGGTACAAACTGTGCATGAGCTTGGAAGTTTATAGGGCACACAGACCTTTGCAAGGTATGCATGCCTGGTATGTATTGTTACATGGAGGATAACATACATTGCACTTACGAAACATGTAGGTGTGTTTTTCAAAGAGCCTTGCTCACAAGACCACCAGTGGCAGAGTCAGATCATCATTTCTGCTGAGTTGAATGCTGTTGACTGCAGTGAGAAGATCCAGAAGTTAGTTAATATTTGAAAATTGATCCAATGGTAAAAGCTTACAAATGAGCCAGCATGTTGGATTCACATAGAATCAATTTTATTGCCAGGTAAGAAATTCATATTAATATAGTGAATACATGTGTTTACAAATAAACATTCTTAAAAAAAACAAACAAACATTTTTATTGTAGGAAGTATTATTGGTATCATAAACTCTGTAGTTAACAAGTATTAACACGGATTTACTTACAGAACATACAGTTACTAAAATATTTCCACATAAAATATGCTCAAGTTACACGAAACCTGTGTGAATTACGGTGCAGCTGTAAAGTGTATCTAAAGAATATGGATTAACAGCAACATTCCATAGAGGATCAAATTAAGTCAGCCAGTTGTGAAGGCAATAGAGATTAAAAGAACAAAAGTAAGATAATACGGAGTCTGGGTTGTGTGCGAAGTATTTGTCCCCTGGGCTTTGTCCAATTCTGATGGTCTTAAAATAGATGATCATACAATTTAGCAGCTCACTTATGGAGTGATGCTGATGCTCTCAGAATGCACATCAATCTCAACATAGCTTAGAAAAGATGATCTTTCCATTTAACTGTATTTCGCATTCCTAGCCCTTACATCCTTTGGGCTAAGAAGAAATGCTGCCAGTCACTCAAGTACAGTAAGAAATGCCACTTCTAATTCTTCTTAGAACATAACAGTTCTTACTGCTCCCTATGTACCCTTCCTCAACTTATATCGAGAAGAACTGACAGCTAGTGAGAATCCAGCTGTAGTAAGATAGCTAGTTAGGATTCAGTTCTGGGGGAAGGGCAGGGGTTTGAGTGAGAAACATGCTGTTTACCATCCCAATTCTGCTTACCTTATATGGGGTTTGCAGAAGCCTTACAGTCCTAGTGCTGTGTGACTGGCTACCAGGGTGCAACTAGAGAGTTCTTTTACTCGTACAAACAAGGCATCCATCTCATCAGAGCTGCAGCTAAGACCATGAATCCACTTGATTAGTTTAAACCCAAACCTCTGACATCTGAGGCAAGTCCAGTAGACTCTTTCACCAAAGAGTCCACCAGGAGGGTGGACTACTTTTGGGTGCTGCTATAGGAAGCCAAACAGTTGAGACAGTATACCGTATAACATTTAATTGTACTACAACAAAAGAACTGCCATGGCTAAAAGCAAATACAAAATGACAGGCGAAAGGTTTAAACCAGGATAATGGAGGGGTCTAACTAAATAGTGCAACCTGACCGCAACCACTGCTTGCAGATGTAGTCCAGTTTTCCTTCAGGACAAACAGGAGGCTGAGCAGGGCAGAGCCCTTGTCATCCTTAGCAAAACATGAGGATATAGCATAAAGGGACAGAGGGGTCACTTGAGGAAACAAGACTGTCGTTGAACAATAGTAATACAGTAAAGGCACCACCCACGCGTATTTTCAGTCTGAAGCAGTTGAAGATAGGCAAAACATTTAGGTGAAGAAAAAGTCCTGACAGTCTTCAAAGTGAGAATTGTTACCATCTGCCTGAAAACAGGAGGACTGAGAGGGAATAGTTTGATGCCCTTATTCCCCCAAGCAGCTTTCTGCGTCACATGATGTGTCTCATTTTCAAGGTTCCCAAAAATTCAAATCAAACAAAGTAAATGGAAACAAAATCTTCTGTTGATGGACATTGTTCCTCAGAATTCTGTACTATCAGCTGGAAAGGTCACATACGCTCTCAATTGTAACAGTCTTCATAAATTCCACATGAAGGAGTCTTTCTTACTGTATAAATATTTTTTGCACTTTCTATAGAATGGGATGAAGATATGGTAATAGGTGTTTGGAGTTGTACCAAGATGTTTGGTCTTGGTTTTCCATGGGTCTAGTGATTGTTTATTAACAATAAAACCTATTGGTTTTATACAAAAATCCTCATTGAAATAATATATTACAGCGTATTGTTTTCTTTTACCTCTGTCTCAAGGCAGGTACATAGAGTAAATGTTTAAGCAGACATAAAGTTTATCTGGATTGTGCTACTTCTCATCATGGATTTTAGTTTCAAGTAAAAAAAATTTAGTCACAAGGGTTTATGGTCCATTGCGAAATACAAATGGAGTTTGTAATTCCACCTTCAGTGTGTATTGCTGAATGGTATTAACTCACTCTTCGGCCTATTTAGCTGGATACCAGGATGTCCAGGTGGAGATTCCTTCCTTCTTTCTTTCCTTCCTTCTTTCCTTGCTTTCTTCATTCCAGTGGTTTGGTGGTTTGTTTTTTTTTTCATGTTCTAAAATTTATTTTTTGCCTTTTAGTTGAGTGTGTGTTACATTTTTGTGTGTGGTTTTTTGTTTTTTTTTTAATTATTAAAGGATTTCTTTACAAAAAGAAAAGAAAAGCTTAAACAGTTACTTCTGTCTTGCTGTTGGTTATGAAGTATGGCTGTGGGCCCAAATAATTCTGGCTCCGGGTTGTCAGTGGGTCACTTAATGTTGGGTCTCCCATACTGTGTTTCCCCTTGTTTGCGTAGGCTTGCCGTCTAAGGGACTGGTCATTGGGATCCCAGGTCTTGTAATGAGAATTGTAGCCTAATGGGTGTGTGTGGATCTTTGCCATTTTGGACTTCTGCCCGTTCTGTTTGGTGAAGCCGCTGTCGATCGTGTACGCTCTGTCCTCCTCTACGCGCACCGGGTGGAGTGGCAGGCTCCCCTTGGCAGCCAGCTCTGCGAGATGTCGGCGTTTGGTGTAGAAGTCATCATTGACTTTGTCAGCTGTTTGGATTTAAAAGGGGGAAGGAACAGAAAATTAGTTTCTCTCAAAAAAATTGTTAAATAATTTATGATAGATTATCTGTGGAGCAGATGCAACTGCAGTACATCAGTAGAAGGAATCTGTGCCACTCCCTACCCCTGATTTTCTCTCTGTAGTGTATTTGTGGATGGCATTATGTTAGGCCCCATGAATATGTGCTCTTTAGCATGAGGCTGTCCCTGCTCAAATCACTCAGGTATTCTGATATCCTACTGGATCTTCATACGCACTGCTTCTGCATAAAAAGCACTCAACGTTCTTTTGCCTTGGCTTCACAACCTGTAAAATAAGCTGTTAATTCATTGGAAGGACTGGTTAAATGTTGGGAAGATTAATTGCTATTTCCAGAGTACACAGAGTTTTCAGATGAAAGGCCACTCTAGAAGAGCATTTTGCATTGGTTTCTGTAGATAAATCATTAAAATAGGATTTAAAGATATCACTGTCACGTTTGCCATAGGAGTAAAGAATTAGAATTGCAAAATTGCCAAATGGACAGTAGTAAAATGAGGATTTTAATTCTGAGCATTATCCTTAGTGTTCCCTCTCTCCAGTCTTGGCAGGTAATAATACAAATGTTCCAAGTTTCAGTATTTCTTTAAGATTTTTTGCTCCCTTAAGGTAACGCACCCACAAATTTAGTTACTGTTGCAACTGTTCATCTTGAGGAGAAAAAAAAAAAGTTGAAATATGTAAGTTTTCCAACCCGAAATGTGTTTCAAAGGATGTGCCTGGGAAGGGAGAGAACCTAGGCTTTTGTTCCTGCTGTGCAGGAGATGAATAACCAGTAAAATATGGAAACAGCATAAGGATCAGGAGCAGGACTCCTTTGTCCCAGCTGAGTGCCCTTTTAAGCTGAATAGGTGCTTCCTCTTCCTTGAGACACATCTTGAATTTTCTTCTGCTTCACAGCACAAGTTCATCAGCTTCATCAACTGCCTCAAACACTCCAACTCAAACTGAGTTCAGATGAACTGTACTCACATGAGTTTTATCTAATACATTAACTGAAAAGTGTATTCCAACAAGTAAAACAATTAACGGTATGTTTTTTGAATGAGGATATTCCATGGGAGTGACGCAGTGCAGATGTTGCAGGTAGGCATAATCATGTCCTTGCAATGATACGGGCAGTCTGTGCGTCTCCTTGTGGCCAAGAGGACAGAACAAAACTGGTCACAAGCTGTTCTCCTCCCATGGGCACTGCAGTAGCTATATATATAATAGAACAATATTAAATGGCACTAAATTCTAAGACAAGGTAAAAGTCATTTGAAATAATTTTGTAATCTTTCCCTCCCTCTTTATCTATTGAGCTCTGAGAACACAGAAGTAGGCCTGCAGGCAGCAGTGCATTGAATTCTGTCCAAATATTTTCCTTACTTTCCCTCAGAATATCTAACTCTGCTTTGGCTTTACTTAAGAAGTGCTGAGAAGAAAGATAATATTTTATATCTGTGAATTATTTCTCATTATTTTTATTCCCTAACAGTGGTAGGGGTAAAGGAAAATACATAATGTTTAGAACTGCTGTTAAATTGGTTACAGTTTTGGTAGAACCCACTTTTTGTGGCTCTCTATCATTCCTCTCTTAGTTTCCTTTGCCACTTTATCTGTTTACTTGTTCCTCATAGTGATCTGGAGAGAGACCAAGCACAAAAAGGCTTGTCATGTCAACCTTTTCTTCTGCAGACGTAGTTTGAAATGAGCTTGTCCACCTCCAGACACAAGGCTGCATTTGTTTTCCTGGTGAAGTAAAGTTCGACTTCCATGGTATGTGAGACATTATGAAATATGAATACGTAGGCCCAAAAATTTCTTCTATCAATTACTTTTATGACACTTTCTGAAGGGCTGAAGAGGCCATAATATTTCTGGGTTTTGAAATGCATTAGGATTGATTTAGAATAGGGATGTAATTAGACTTGGTAAGCAGAGCCTCCAGTCTCAACGGTGCTCTCTTTATGCACCGCAGGCAGTGCAGGCTGCTGCCTGGCTGTGAATGCTGAGGCAGCATTGGATTAACCCCTCAGGCACCAGGCATGGTGTGCAGCACCTCACGTGCAGGGTTCCCTTTCCCTGGAACACAACAGTAGCTCATGTGCATGAGCAGAAGCCCCTTTCTTCTGGCAGCGTGCCTGGGAGCACAGCACTGCTGAGTCTATTTATATTTTTTCTTTCTCTTTTTACAAACACTTATTTATTGTGTAAGATGAAGCAGGTGACTCTCTGGACTTGTGAAACAACTGTTCCAATTGGACTTTGTATACTTGGCTGCATCAATTTACATAGTATTAAATTGAGGTATTTGTAGTTCAGTTTTGCAAAGTGCTGTAACGATGCCATGTTTTGCTCTTGATCAAAACGTTTCAGGCACTTGCACACGCATCTTACCTAATGTAGAAGCCAACGTAATGCAGAATCCTTGTGTCTAACCCGTGTAAATGAAACAAAGCCTTTCTGATTTACCAGAATCAATAGATTGTGTTGACCTGGAATCGAATAGTGGCTGCATCATGTTAAATTTATGCTAAAATTGTGGGTGTTTTCTGTTGCGTGCAGACAGAGATCACACTACACAAATCCTCTAGTGATTTAGCATTTAAATTCAAGCATCAGAATGTTAAGTTGCTTTTTCAGTAGCACACAGTGAATTACAAACTGAGAAGGAAATATGAACTAGTCCTGTGCTTAAACCAACGTATGAGGTTGTAAATGAAGTCTAGGAGAATTATGTATTCAAATCTGAGTTTTACTTTGAGAATACAAGCCAGTGACCTGCAACCATTACTCTGTTTTTTCATTATTTTTTCCTAGGGGCCACTAAGCTCATGTACTTTTATAGCATCTACAATGGCAAAGAAATATGAAAAGTTCTACTGCAAAATATTTATTTCATTTTATCTCAGTTAGGCATATTTGTCAGCGTGAGTTTTACTGGAAACCTTATATGCAGTCAGAAAACTTTCCTTTTGAAATAGTAACTATCTAAGGAGTCATGCTATCAAGCTTAACTTCTGAATAAAGCGTGACTGCAGCATAAACTGATTATAGCAGAGGAGAGTTTGGAATGCTTTCTAAAAATGCTGTCCAAAGTCAAAGAGGTTAACGCTTGGGAGATTTGTTTAAAAGGCTTCTTCCACTTCTTCCTTCAGTCATCTTGCTTGCTTTTTTATGGAGTAATTTTAATGCTTCTCAAGCAAATCAATTAGGATAAGTCTGATTATGTCAAAAGTTTGCAGCAATGCCTTTATACAGCAGCAGTAATATGAAGTTGCTCATGATTGGTGAGGATCTTCAGTTTGTTTAAGGGCACGGCTGCCTAACTGTTCCAGAAGCCCTGCTTCATTGTGCATCTGCAGAAGAACAGTGCAGTTGTGCAGCAGTGGGGGCTGCTGTGCAGGGCAGGGCTCAAGGCAGTCTGCACACAGCCTTGCTCCCGGGGTGCTCTGCAGAGCAGTGGACGTTTCCGTATGCTGCCAGCTGTGCATTGTGTGGTTCAATTCACGGTGCTCTGCAGCGTGACTCAGTGTCTAAAGATGCATGTTTGTTTTTCTTTAAGGTGTCCATTTATCTTATTTAATATTGATGGAAAGAGCTGCTGTATTCCTGTTCACATTTGTTTGTAATAGCTGTTCTTAGCAAGTGTCTCGTTTCTTTTTTGCACATCACTGTTGGCAGTTCCTCTGTTCACTGAATTTTATTTCTATTTATTTTTACTATGCTGCTGGTTGTAACTCTTTATCAGGAGTCTGAATCAGCTACACATGTTTCTAGTTGTGATGGAGAAAGCTGCACGAAGGCACAGAAACCCAGTTTGGGACTCAGCGTACGTAATTAATATGTGGGTTTGGTGCTGAACTAAAACTGTGTTTTTCTGCCTTCTACTTGGCAGCATACCAGATTTACACCGTTATTTCTAACTTTAGGGTGAGGCCTGCTGGCTTTTTGAATTGCAGTGGTTAAGTGAAAAACTCCCAGTAATGTAGTAACTATTTTTTGCCGCAGTTATCTTATTGGATCTGGTTTTTAACTACTGTAAACTTCAAAGAGTTTCCACCAATCATTCTGGATTGAAGTCAGTTAAAAAAAAAATGGACATGGCATAAGTTGTTTCAGTAGAAAATGTTATGTTTTTTTTATTGTCTTTGCTGGAAGGAATTCTTTTCGTGAGTGGGTTATTAAGCAGTAGTGAAAGCTATGAAGTAATTCCATAGCTGCACTTGCAGACACTCGGTTTTGTACTTCCTCCTCCCTTCCTTTTCTCCTTCCTGGTTTCCAAAACTTTTTGTCAGAGCAGAGATGTGTGTCACACTGAGTTCGCTAGGAATTGCTGGACTTGCGGTTTCAGGAGGAAATCAGTTTCATAAGCCTTTCACACCGCTTGGGCAAACCCAAAGGCAAAGCAGAACTAATGCCTGTTCTGTACAGAGCCCGAGTTGTCTTCACATAGCTACAAATGTTTTTGCTCTGATGGATGGGGAAAAATCTGTAATAAAGCTCTCTTCCTTGAGTATTTAATAGTGCACACACACACGGCTTCTGTGTGTCAGAGCCTTCAGCTCCCACCTGTACCATTTTTGGCAGGAGTTACAGTCATAACCATCACTTCTGGAAATGAGAGGCAGTGCAGTCTGACCTCCTGCCCTGCAGGGAAAGGTGAACTTTCCACAGGAGCA
Source organism: Oreortyx pictus (assembly GCA_036925125.1). Classification (NCBI taxonomy): domain Eukaryota; kingdom Metazoa; phylum Chordata; class Aves; order Galliformes; family Odontophoridae; genus Oreortyx; species Oreortyx pictus. The sequence continues at coordinate 16,433,214 of JAUPFR010000017.1, forward strand.
CCTTACAGAGCAAAAAAAAAAAAAAAAAAAAAAGGCTTTTCAATATACAACATAACAATTCCACTTAATTTTATGATTAGGATGTGGCAGACTGATATTTGGGGTATTGTATTCATGCTGTAGTAGCATAGTTAACGTGTCAGAGAGATTCTTGTTCTCAGCTTCTCTTTTCTTCCTTTTCCTTCCTTCATTTCAGATAGGGCAGCAGGGGAAGGACTTTGGGAAAAATGAATGGCACACATTTAAAATGATGTTATTGCCCTTCTTCCTCCTGTGCCTCAAGCCCTTTGTTACTGTTGTGTGGATGTGTAGGAGAAAAGCAAGTGATCTCTGAGGCTTTTATCTGTGATTTCTTTCTTAAACACATTTACTGACTTTGGAACATCCTATGCAGGACCAAAATAGCAGGCAGGTAACTGTGCTATTTATATATTGTGTTTTTAATAAAAGCTTCATTTCTATCAGTTGCCTTACTAGTCTTGGCTGGAATTCATGTGTAATTCTGAATAACATTATGCTACTGCCATTGACATATATCCATGTACAAAGCAGAAGAGTGTTTGAGTTCTTGAATTCAGTTAGGATGAATAGTAATAGTAAAAATTCTGTACTTAAACTTAGTTTGCAACCAAGTAATCCTCGTAACTGCTTAAAGTTACCAAACTGAATCTTGTCAAAAATATTGTAAAGGTAGCAATCACACTTTTATGAAGATGATAGCCTACTTGAATACTGTCAACATGAATTCAGTGAATAAAAGTGGCTCTCAAGAGCGTCTAGGTAAACAAGCTGTTAACTGAATTACAGAAAATCCTCTTGGAGATTTTTCCTAGAATTCATCTAGCATTGACTCTTGAAGATGGTTTACATCCAGCTGCCATGTGCTGAGCGTAGAACACCTTCCACATACTTCCAGTATTTATGTAAAGGTGATGAACTTGAGACAGGTTCTAGGAATCCCTGTTCACTGTTTGGAAAGCATCTATGGGAGGTTTTGGGTCAGCAGTGAAATTGTAAGTTCTAATCATTTGGCAGCGGGGAACCAGTGTCTGAGTGTCACACTTTGAACAAGTGTTTGAAACACTCATTGCTTACATACAGCAGAATTCCCCAGCCTCAGAATAATATCACCTGGTAGATTTTATGGTAAAGTGTTGTTTCTTAGAGGTCTGGGAAAGCATGTCATCAGTGCAGTTGATCTTGCTGAAGTTAACTGAGGGTTTGCTTAAACAACGTATTTATTTTAAACTAAAATATGGCTCCCTCAGTGGAAGGAGAAATGAGCGTGCTCATAGGAAATAGTGATATACTTTGATCAGGAATCCCCAAGCATGCTTGGTGTTGGTTTTTTGTTGTTTTGTTGTTTGTTTGGTTTTTAACATTGTGTCTTATTCCTTACCTTTTTGAGAGTGCTTGTACTTGTGGCCACAATACTATCTGCAATAGTAGCAGTGATTTAAGCAGTGGATATTCACTGTTTTGGTATCATACTCACAGAATCTCACTTTAGAGTTTTGCAGCTGCAGGCAGAGCCAGAGCATTGTCTAATGTTTTCCTTTGGGATCAAGGAACTGTGAAGCTTCAAAAAAGTTGTGCATTCTGATATGTGATGGTGATGCTCCTAATTCTATTCTCTTTCAGTTTCACTCTACCCAGTGAATTACATCTGGTGTAGTCCCACAGGAGGCTGCAGCTCCCAGCATCACTGTTGGTTTTATCAGCTTGAATTTCAGGTAAGAATTCTGTCCATTGCATTTTCTTTGACAAAAATGTAAACCGAGTATCTCTTGTTAAGTCATGCCCAGTCAGTTCCTCAAAGGTTTGTGTGTGCATGTGTGGGTAAGAGAGAAGAGAAAGGAAGTCTATAAAAGAAATAAAAAGCCATCATGAGTCACAGAAAGACTTATTTTCGAAGTTTTTACGTGCATCACTCTAACAACCAAGTGATCTTTTTCTCCCAGTCCTGAGCGGCTTAAAGTGTTAGATATGGGGTATTATTTTTTCAGGAGACTTTTGTAAAGCAATTGGATCACTCTGTGAAACTCAGGAAAGAAAATTAACTGTTAGTGAGCCTGGCTGTGTGGCCGAATAAGTAGAATTAATACCACGGGATAGCAAGGCCACTGTGAGATCTAAGAAACGGTTATTAAGGTACCAGGTGGATTCCAGCTCTTACAGCTCAGCAGAATGGAACTTGAAGTTGGACTGTACATACTTTCGGAGTGAATATCCAAATGAGGTCTGTATGAATTTGTGATGAGCTGATGTTGTATGTCCTGAGATTTGAATTTCATGGAGGTGTTCATGTACAAGATCTCCGTTGTCTTGTAGCATTAGGCATGTCAGGACTGCTTAAGTGAACAATAACCATTTAAGCATAGAGTAAAAATGTGATTGAACTGGAAATAAGAGTAATTTGTGCAGAAAAAAACATTTCTGGCAGTTTTAACATAAATAGTCAAATAGTGCAAAGCACCAAAGGAAACGAGGGTCATGTCATCTCAGGCGAGCAGAGTGCTGAAATATCCAAACACCAGAAGCTTCATTGCCACACAGCTCCCCATGGCCACTTCCAGTGGAGCCACTCTAAGGAAGGGCTTGTTAAATTCTTTTCCCTCAGTTACAGTTTCTGACATTTCTTTATGGGAGAAGTTGAGCACTGGTGAGAAGATATTCTGCAGCTGAAAAATGGACAGCTCATTAACAGAGTGCAACACCAAGTCAGACAGGTAGGCTAGGGATGCAGGGAGATGCCTCTCTTGTCCATTCCTTTAGGAAAGACATGCTGCTGTGTCTCATTTACAAGGGCTCTCCACCTTCTGCTGATTATTCCCTGGTGGTGTGTGTATTAAGGTAGAAGGAGAGGAAAGTTCTGCTGCAGTGAGGAAATGAGCGAATAAATCTCAACTCACTGTTACCTTGTGCTTAAAGCACTCATCAGAGATTATAAAATAGGCACAGAATGTCCTCCTGTTATTCAGAGATTTAAATGACAGCAGATGATAAGAGGAAATGGTAAATTTGATCAGCGGTTGCTGGTCAGTACTTAAGGAATTCTGCAAGTTGCAACAAGTGAATTTGTAACTGGAAATGAGGAAAATATTCTCTTGTTTGGAGAGTGTAAGGATTTGGGTGTGCAGTTTGAACTGGCTGACATAAAAGTATTTTACTTTTTGAATAACAAACATCCATATTGGCCTTTTCAGCTCTCTTCCTCCCTGTTGTGCAGAATCAGCTGCTCTGCAGTGCACACACTGTGTTGCACCCTGCTTAGCTGCAAGATTTGGAGGATGGGTTGTAGCTTATAAATGGCCTCTAAGGGTCAACTTGGCCTCACCTCTGAGGCATTGGTTGTTCTTCAGTAACACAATGCAAATTAATCCCAGTGACACTGCTGCCTCATTTTCAAAAAACATTTGAGCTTCAGATATTGAGTTTGGTGCAGGTTCTGAGCAGGACCCAGAACCAGGAGTACTCGGACATCTTACTTCTCCATGATCTGAGTTTTTACAGCGGACAGTCCCTGGGGGATGAATGGCTCACTTCAGAAATATACAGCCAAATCTTTAGGATGTCTGTAGTTCAGAAGAAAGCAACTGTGTAATCTAATGCTGCCTCTGGTAAAATATCACTTCTTCAGTTATCTAAACTTCTTACTAGTTATGGCCACATTATGATGGCTGCTGTTAATATAGTACAACTCAAGTTGTTAGATGCAGATGGGAGTGCTTCTTCCACCACCCACCTCCTTAAAAGAGAGAATTAGGCACACTGGACTATAACTGAGCAATGAGATTGGGCAGATGCAGAAGCACCTAAATAGATACAATTTTCTTCAAATGCATGGAGGGATATAGAACATATCCCTAATTAAACTTCTGTGTGGCAACTGAATCTGCCCTCTAGCCACTGTCTGTAGATGTTGAGATAGACTACACAGGCTCATTAACCTACCTCGTGATTCAGAAAATCTGACTGAATGGTATTACATGAAAAATGTCATGGCCCTGTGACATTAACATCAGCATGGGGTGAACTCAGTCTGTGTTTGTTGAAAAGTTGAATTGTAGCCAGGTTAAATGTGTGGTGGTGAGCTGGTGTGGAGCAGTTGCTGTTCCCTCTCAGAACTCTCAAAAGTCAGGATGAATTTTGTGCTGTGTGGTATGGGCTGGGACCTTGGGAGAACTGCTTTGTGATCTTGAGAAGTGCTCATGAGGTGAACCTGGAAGGTGTCCTGTCCTGGAAAGTTTGGCAGCAGTTAAACTCTGAGTGTCTTCAACTGGCTGCATAAGGCCAGAAAAGAGTTCTGAAGTTTGAACATCTCTGGTATTTTCTGCTGAAAAGTGTGGAGAACACTGCAGTGATTCTGTACGTTTCCTGTGAAAATTACCTGGAATCAAAAGCTTGGCTAACGAGGTCTTAGTCCAGGACATTTGCAGGAAGAAAAATGAAATAGGAGATGGGAGAAAAAGCATGGGAAGATGGTAGCATCTTCTTAGAAGAGAATGTCCCTGAAAAAGTTATGTTTAATTTAGAGTAAGAGGGCATTGTATGATTCTGGAGCTAAAATGCACAATCTCTCAAGCTTGATTTCAGTGTAATGGCTATAATCTGACTGCTTTAAAAAGTTGTACTCAGACACCCAAGAAGAAACAACTGACATTCAGTGGCTCTTGGGCAGATGAGAGGAATTTCATTGGAATGTTTAAGTTCTGGTTTTATTATGATTAAGCACCTTTAGTTTTGGTCACTGACTTGACCTAAGATGATATCTGAATTAGAAGCCTGATGTCAATGCATAAATCTTCGATAATCACCACGTGGTTACACAGTACTGCCTGCTGAAGAAATAAAATCTACTCTGTATTTAAAAACTAAAGCAGGACCGAAATATTTGGGCTGGGGCTTGGCTGTACATTTTGTTAGAGCTCTGCTGTCCTGAAGTTTGGAGGTAGGAATGTCAGTTTACAACTGAAAAGCCGAAAATCTGAAGTCAGAATGTTCTCAGCTGTTCTGCTGGGGCTTTGATTCTTTGTTTGGTTTTTGTTTTGGTTTTTACTGAGACAAATAGCTCTGTCTGGAAACGGGCACTGTGAAGCTGCCCCGTATTCATGGAGGAATGATTTTACTGTTACATATGTGTAAGCTGAGGAAGGCTTAGTGGAAATCTGTTTGGTGGAAACCTTGCCCCAGAAGTTCTTCATTAATCGTGGTCCATCAGAATCTCAACATGTACACTGACAAATGCTTTCTGTCATCCCATGATGTGCAGCCAGTATTTGCAGCTCCTGAAAAGCGTTAGGAACTTAACGCTTCTAAGGTGAAAGATATGTTGCTGTGTTTATCTAACATTGTCCTCTTTCTTCTCTGTAACTGTTTATTTGAAGATGTTCCCTCATTTTATTGAAATAATAGCATGTAACATTGATTGATAGCAGAAAAAAACTAACAGCAGGATCTTCATTGGGAACCTTGTGTCAGGTACCTGCTGGAAATTCAGAACATACCTTGGTCAATCTGCGGAAAATATGGTGAAAGCTGTTACTTCTGAAACATTCAAGTTTGTCTCCTTTTGGAAGTACTCTGCAGGTGTCCTAATTACATGCTTTAAATCTGCAACACATCTGATCCTGTTCTTATTTGTACAGGTAGATGAATACCTGTGTACCAGAAAATACCCACTGAAGTGCATACAGAGGCACATTTGGGGTAGGTAGAGCTAGAGCTGAACACTGTGCACAGTGCAAGTAAAACTTACTGAAAATAGTGAAGGTATGGCATGATTTGTTATGAATGTTTAGACACATGCCTATCGTCACCAGTTCTTATATGTAATTTTCTAACTGTAGTTCCCGTGTTTGTTTTCTATGTTTCCAATTAACATGATGTGAAAAAGGGCAAGTTCTGTAATGAAGCTATCAAAAAGAGCAAGAGCTCATTTTTAACTCTGAAGCAGAATGTCAGCTGACAGCAGACTGCAGCATGCTGATGGTAGCAGAAGTCATGCATCACGTTCCTGACTTACCCACTGCCTTCAGAGAGGCGTACTTGTTAAGCTCTTTGCCTGGGGGCTGTTGCTCATATGGGTTTGTGATCTGTCCCAGGCTGGGATATGAGTGTTGATGTGCCATCTGAGGAAGGAGGGGTGACGTTGGCATGACGTTATTCATCTGTGGTGGATCTGTATTAATAAAGAAAATGGACAAGGATTAAAAAAAAAGATCAGTCTTTGGATTGTAACACTGTTATCCATCATAGAGTAGACAGGACATGTCACAAGATTTATTGCAAGAAAACACTACTTACTACAAAGTAGGAGTTAGAGTACAGCAAATCTGTGGTTCAAACAGTTAATATAATGAGTAAAGGCTGATGAGTGACTGTAGTAGTACATATAAACTTTTGTATAAAGAAGGTTTTTGAACTGCAAAGTAAGTTTTTAAAACAGTTGAGGGCTAGCACAAAGGCATTACAACTTCAGGGTATAAACCAAAATGTCTAGTTTATCCCAAGATAGCTTTAACACAGGGCAATAGTATCACTGTGCACTTAAGTAGCCAAGCTACTTCAGATTGACTATAGCAGGTTGCTGTGTACACGTGGCTGTACTGCTTTCAGTGCCTGGATGAGCCTGGTTATTTGCACAGTGTTGTGCTGTGTGCTGTAGATGTGGCCACAGTGCAGAACGTGCAGTTTTGGCTTATGACTGTCATTAGGTAATTTCTTCAAAGCTCACACTTCATCTGTATGTTTTTCCCTTTTCCCTGGCAGTAGGTATCACAGTTTCCTATCAAAGTAACTTTTTCACCAGCAGTCGTACCTAAAGCCAGGAGCCTGTTACTGCTAACGTGTGGTGTGATACCATCTTTTGTCTCATATCCCTTCTGTGGTAGTTCCTTTATAACTGAGAATACATCTTGGGTATTTTTTCTTTCTGAGAAATGCCATAATTCATGGGTTTTTGACCTTTTGGCTTGCCTGGGCCACACTGAGCCAAGAATTGTCTTGGGCCACATATACATAGTTTGCTCTGAAAGTAATGCCTCCTATTTATTTCCATGGAAGCTACAACACCAAAAGAGTACACCACCACTATTTGATACAGCACATTATCAGCTATGGAACACCATTTTTCAGTGTAGCCACCACCACGAGCTATGCATTTTTTCCACCAATGAATAAGAGCCTGCATGCTGCGCTCGTAAAAGTGACCCATTGCCACTGTCACCACTTCTGAAATGTACCACCCCCCCTCACTGCACTCATATCACTATTTGGTTCCCATAAATGTTCACAACCATCAATGAATGTCAGTGGGGCCATTTTTTCTGCATGGAGGGATTCAGTTCCACCCCTGTGCTCCATCCACACTTCCACGTCAGACACCGTTCTGCCGCAGTGCCCTCTGCTGCCATCTGTCACACGGCACCAGCATGTCACGGAGTGTTGGTGGGGAGGTTCAGCCTCTGCTGCCATCCCACCAGCAGCCGCCTCTGACATCACTGACCAGCATCATAAAACAGGAGGCATTACTTTTGGAGCAGCCCTCATAAAATATGTAACATTGTTAAAGTATGCAATTTTATTTTAAATGTTTTATAATATTTATTTTTCCAAGAAAAAGGAACAAAAACATAAAACTAGTGAGATATTTGAGTTTGTGCCAATATCATTGCATCAGTCCGATTCCGTGGTAGTGGTTGTGCTCTCAGTGAGGTGTTCACCAGAGATCTTCATGAAGTTTTACTCCTCCTGTACTTCATCACTGATGATTGTTCACAAATGCGTGTACTATCACAAAGCACTGACAGAAATAGGATGTGATTGTGAAGTGAAGGATATTTTTCTCTAGTAAGACAGGGATGATGGAAGTCTTGGAAAGACGTGATCAGATTTCTGAATTGAATATCTGATTGCAAATCTATACGTTGCTTTTGAAAATTTACAGGTATTGTATTTATATCCACTGAAAATGGTGTCACAAACAAAAGTCAGCGATGTTTTTAGCAGTCCTGAAACGTGCTCTCAAATTCCTTTATCGAAATAGAAAGCACAGCTGCATATTCTTCGCAGTTCAGTGTGCTGTGTGGAGCTGGTCATCGCAGTGTATGCAGTAACACGGCATCTCTTGAGCCAGCACTGCTTGTACCATAATATAGCTGACCTCTCTGTCCAAACCAGCTGTGTCCTCCAAATGCCTCTTTGTTTTTGAGGAAGAATGATTGTATGGCTGTATTTCAGTAATGGCAGCTCAAAATACGGAAGCATGGAGGGACCTTGTGATGTAAGGAACGTGGCAGCCTTTTACCACCACATTCCCCGTTTTGTTCTGGGTAGATCTAAATCAGCTCTTTGCAGATCCCACTACCATGAAGTTCCCTTGAGCATGTTACTGCTGAGTCTGTCGAAACATCATGATTTCACTATGATAAAAGTATTGTGTGTACCAGGATTTCTGCTCTCACTGCCAAAAGGACTCGCACTACGCAGGATTTGGGGAAGTAGTGTAAATAAGGTGCAGTCAATCAGGATTGCTTTTGTGTCTTCTGTCTCTTACCACTTTTATTCAGTCACCTTTTAAAAGTAATGAAGACAGTTACCCCAGAAATGTGCTGGGGAAACTGATTTAGGTGTACCTCTTTTCTTCCAGCTGTTCTCAGGCCTTGTTACTAGGATTCACTTTGCTGCAATTTTGTTCTTTTTGAGTTCTTAAGAGAAAGCAAGAGTTTTTCATTTCCAGATTGTCTTTGACTTTTATTCTGATTAAAAGCCCAGAACTCTTCTAAATTATGAATTTCAATCAAATTAATGACAGTCATGCTTTTAGTGCTGCACTGACTACACGTTGCCACTCATTTGCATCCAGCTGCTTACATGGGACTAAATCTGCACGTACAAAGCACAGTTCAGATCACTCATTGACCATTTGCACAGAGTATATTAAGCAAAAGGCCAAATTGTGACACAGTGAACTGTATTGAAGAGAGGTTCCTGTTCATCGGAGATTCTCAATGGACTCGATTCCCAGGGCCTCACTTGAAATATTATTAGCTTGATCCGTTCACCTGTTGAAATCCAAATCATGTGTGTTTTCAGTCTTCGCTGATCACACTCGGGATGCTGCGTTTCTTTGCAAGCTTGCTCGACTGTATGTGATCTGACTCCTCATCTTTATACTTCCAGAAATGTTTGCAAATTGAACATTTTTCTGTTTTCTCCAAAAATAATACAGTAATGATGGGTAAGCTCACTTATCTCCTGGAGAGTATCCAGAGATGTTCCTAATTAAGGTAACACTGATGTGATGCAGATTCTGCAGCAGTTACTGTGCTGAGGAGTGTTGGGATAGCACAGGAGAGAGCCTGGGTTTACCATGACTGACTAGCAGGTTTTAAGCAGGAAGTAGAAAAATACTGTCCCAAATAATGTTATGCTCACAGACGGTGTATCAGTCTTAGCAGTACTGGGTATGGAAAGAAGAAATATGTCTACAATTCCTTGAAGGTCTTGGTGGGAAATGTGAGATTTTTCAGTTTGAGATTTTAATTTTCTTTTTCCTGAAATTTGATTAAAGCATTAAATTTTGGAGAGTAAATAATAGTCCACTGGATTATTCAAAGTATTTAGGGGTACTTCGGAATACAAGGGGTTGCTTTCATTTGGAGGAGAGTTAACTGGAAAATTCCTGCCCATCTTTATCACTGACCTTTGGTACCAAATTAAATACATCATATTTATAAACCAGATATCATATGAATGGTATTTTACAAATAGCTGGCTCCACTAAATGGGGACGACGCTAACCTGAAAGAAGTGGCTGAGCTGATGCATTATTTTGGCAACGTGGTCTGGGTACATCGTCCAGGCTGTGCTCCATATGCCCAGCTGCACTGAACTGCTGCCAGTTTATGTATTTATTTTTAAAAGACAGAAAACACAAACATCACTAGTAGTCATAAAGCACCTTTGCCACAGCTTCGAGCGTGAGTAGTCAGACCTGATTAGAAATGGTGATACTGCGAAACAAACAAACAAACCTACAGGCTTCAAAACTTATTTTCTTAGGTTTTGTTGAAGCAAGGGAATAAACTGCCAGGCTGTTGGAGGAGTCATTCTGCACGTAGTGTTAGTGTTTGCTCTGTCCTACTACAGCCATCCCAAGAGAAAGATTTGGAGGAAATGTGCTGGAGTTCACTGCACAAAACATAGGCATCTGCTGTATGAAACACACCAGAAACAAGAAAAGCACAGAAAAGGCTTTCAGGTGCTGAAGAGTGCATTTGACTGTTACTCAGCAGAAGGTCTAGGTGTGGAAAGAATGCTTGCAGGAAGCAAAGGGGCAGAAAACAAATCCAAAAATGTGAATTTTGGGGTGTCTGTAGTGTACATTGTGGTGACAGCAGTAATGTAGTCAGTTGTAGTTTAGCTGCACCCCATGCAATTATGGCATCATATCAAATTTATGCACGTTATTTGGAAATCAGGAGATCGGCATCTCAGTGACTCCTAAATGAATTGGGAACCTAGTCCTGACCTGGCATCCTGACATGCTTTGGTCACAGGTGTGAGTGTGGTAGAAAAAGACCAAAGCCCCCCAGACATTGTTATTTTCTGCACTATTTAGAGTATGTGTTATGCTGTTCACCTGGTTTGATTATTGTGAAGAAGCTGCCAGAGAGAAGGGAAATATTCAGGGCAGGGCAGTGGAATGCTTTCAATAATAAGCTTGTTCACCAACTGCCTTGAAGCTCAGCCACTCCTCCTGCTCTTTAGCCACAGGAAAGTAAAATCTCTTCTGCAGCATGGCCTGGGGATTCATTCCTTTCTGTAGCCACGAAGGCGATGATTCGGTGCTTGGAGGCACAGAAAATAAACTCCACAGGCACAGAATGAGATCTACTATAAACGAGCAGTTACAGGGAAGAGAAAAAGAACAAATGAGACAGATGATGCAGTAACAAAACAGGAGAGGATGGGAGAAGGGTAGGAAAGCAGATTGAAAACCACCTGCAGACACACATACTAAAGAGATGAGAACAAACAGTCAAAAGAAGACTGGAAAAACAAGATGGAAAAAAAAAAAGAAAAATTCAAAGGAAAATATTACAATAGCTTAACATTTTCAGATACTCAAGTGTCTGAACTACCTTACGTTGAAAATAATGGCTGTGAAAACAGGATAGCCCTGAGCAATTAGAGATTACTGGTAAAAACTGCTCCCATCCTCCCCAAAACTGCACTGTATCGACATGCATATTTCTCTCTTCGTTCTTGAATATGTTGTGCTTAACTGTAAAGGCCATCTCAACCAGCATGGCATCCGTATGTGGTCCATATAGTCCTACAAGCCTCACCAGTTGAAAGTGTTGGTGCTGCTTGCTGCTGAATCCTAGATATTATCAGAGCTGTGGGATTTTAAAATCTCGACTGTGCCTGTAAACTTGCACCTGTTAGGCCAGGTTTTTTCTGGATAATAATGGGACAGGGTGTTCTGTTGGGGTGAAGCTCAGTACCCCTGCCAGTATACTCACTCTTGCATCCTTGAAGCCTGTCTCAGGGCAGATAACCTGACCTTTCCCTTTTGTGTGTGTCTGTGCGATTTCTTACAGCTGAATAATGTGCATTTATTTTCTCTCTTTATAGTTCTTGCATTACCATTCTCATTCCCTTTTTATTATTTACTTCTTCCTTCAGATTTACGTTAATTGTTGTATTTTTAAAGGATATTTTTATTCATGTACAGAGAGCATCAGAAAGCAGTAAAGGGTATATTCCGCAGTAGATAATAACTCATATAATGTAAGTGTAGAGCTCTTCCTTCAGTCAAGGTCATCACCACATGGCCATCATGCAGCTTACTTGGCTTTGTTTTTCTTCTTCTGGAGTGCCCTTGGTTCTCAGCCTTGCTTTCTCATGCTGTTTATCTTGCTGTACAGTTTCTTCTCTGAGTAGTCTTTCTGTATTCCCACACAAGATGAGTAGGATGGCATTTCATCCAGGAAAAAAATGTTTCTGTTTAATGGAGGTGACAGTCTACAGTGTAAATGCTTGTCATCAAACATGCTGTCTTTTGCCTTCGTGTGTCCTATCTAGCAATTGTAGCAGTCACCCCATGCTACATGCTTTGCTTTTGATTCTCCTGGGTGCCACTGAATGCCTCTCAGCTTCCTGATGTCTAGTGATGTTTGTTGTTCATTTCCTACATGGTTTTCCTCTTGGTCTGTTGCTATGTCCTATGGTAGAGGTTGCATACTGTTTCACACGTGGATATCCCCAACAGATTTCTGAGGATGAGAATTTTTATCACCAAAATAGGAAAATGCTGAGCCCAGGTACATCTTTGGTTACACTGTCAGATTCAAAAAGGTATTAAACTCCTTACGAAAATGTTGTTGTGGTCTGTGCTGAAAGAATGTAGGGTAGAGAATTGAAGGGTATCCCCTGCTGCAAGCATTTGTGACTCAGCAGGGTTGTAGTGCAACTGACCCTCAAAAGGCCTACTGGTTCAAGTCGAAAAATGGCAGTAGATGGGCTGGCTTAATGTCTCTCAGCTCCTTAGCTAATCCCTTAGCACTCACTCATTCACACACAGGAAAGAAGGTCAGGGATCCAGGTCACAGAATCCTCAATGTTCTGCCCTCAGTCCATAACTTACGAGGAGCCGATGTTCTCGTGGCAGGACAGGTAAGCTGCAGAGCTGTTTCAGTAAGCCCTGCACTCAGGGTGCTGTCGTTGCTCAAACAATGCACTTGCCTGGTTTATAAGTGACAAAATTGCCATTTCCTTCTGGTGCAGTGGAATTCTGTCCTGCTGTCAGATGTAGGCAGTGCTATCAACACACACTTGAAAACAGATGGGCTCTTAATTTTCAATACTTTTATATTTTAAGTGCAAATGAGGACAGCACTGATTTTACAATACAAGCCCCCCTCTCTTTATTTTTCTGCATGCATCACTGGGGCACTTGCCTATGTAACTGTCAGACATTTCCCTTTGAATAACAAATTCTGGGGAGGTAGAAACATGACAGAAATTCAGAAGGGATGTTGCTGTCTGAGTCCAGCAAGGGAAGAGCGTACATAATGTCCCTGTAAAAGGTCCTCTTTTCTACTGAATGTGCTGGTGCCACTTAATGTTTAAATCTTTTGAATTATTTATGTATATAAAAATCTCATGCCAGTAAAAGGTTACAAATGGGAAAAGAGAAAACTGCATCTCTGTGTATCAGTTACATCCGAGAGCTGTCGACAGAAGCATCCCGCTGCCCTAAGGTGCCACATTTTCTGTGAACACAGTGATTTAGGAGATGGGCACTTCATTGTGTTTCAGGTTTGGGCTCCTGGTTTCTGGACAGACTCCCAAGTGCATAGAGACAGAGTTCTGTGAAATCAGTTGTCAGTTTTACTGACAGCAGCAGTGGGATATCGCTGCCCTTGTGACTAACTGGCTGGAAGCTCCCTCTCCTGGTTTTCATTTCTCTTGTGCTCAGTGCTGTACCATGGCACTCACACTCTTGTAATATTTTCTGAGCTCTTGCCTTGAAAAAACACTGCACTCTGAGATTGGTTTCCATGTAGACCTTTGTTATGTGACACTCCATCTCTTACGAATGTTATTTTTGTCTCCTGTGAAGGTTTGCTTTCCCTTCATAATTACTTGACAACCTGACAGACTTACAGTCCTCTGATAGGATTTGTGACATTGCAGTATTTTTCTAGAGCAGTCCATTGTGCCTTCACAAACAGGATTGTAAACTTGAAGAAAGCAATAAACAGATGAACTCCTCAGATATCAGGACCATGCTTTCATATCCATTTCTAATGCTTGAGCTGTGGGAGGATGGGGAGCAGTGCTGTTCTCTCCCACTCACGTTTCTGGTTCTCTTCATCTTCTTTTGCCTCAAGTAGCAGAGTTGAGAGAGTAATTAAACCCACCAGTTACCCACACTTTGATCACTGCAAATATCCTTAGCTATGCAAATTAAGAAAAAAATAAATTAAGCAAATTTGACTTTCATGACTTCTTTTTTCCTAGCAAAATATTTGTACACTTTCCCATAAGGTTGTTTTACAAATGAGACCGTTCTGCGCCTTCTCATAGAAATAAAGTCTGCTCGGATGTCCCGACCAGCTCAGCTCCTTTTCTTTGCTAGTTGATGACTTTCATTTGAATTACTTTCCTTTCCACAATAAGCAGACTTTTGCTTAGGAAACATTGCGTTGTAATATTCGGTATTTCCTCTAAATGTTTATATGCCTTCTGTGTCTGTTGTGTTCTCTTATCACAATGACTTCTGGAGCACCAGTAAGTGTAACTTTCTATGTAGAGGAACACATTTAACATTCTCTTATTGGAGGCTGTGTATTTGTTATCTACTCTTAACGGAGCCGTGGCTTAGTGGTCCCCTGTAGCTTGCAGGTAGCAAAGTGCCTGCAGGTGTTTTGCATTGTTCATGGGCTTAAAGTAATTGTGGAGTTGAAGTTTAAAGAGGAAACAAATTTGATACTTGAGGAAACTCCTCAGCATTCCATCAGCAAAGGCTGGTGTTAATTTTAGCAGCTGATGATCCAGCTAATGTGGGGTTTGAGAAACATTTTACTGAAATCTGCATCTCACCTGAGTTTATCTCAGTGGCAAATATTGTCCTTACACATCAGACCAAGCAGCGGAGAAGAGTGTGCTCTTTCCCTTCTGGAATAATTTAGTTCAGTCTTTGAGTCTCACTTGAGATGAAAATGCATCACTGAGCAGCCACAAAGCTGCAGTATCCAGTTACAGACCTTCCCTGATGCCCATGCACAAGTCTCATTAATGCTGGTGCCACTTTTGTTTTGTTAGTCCATGTTAAGCAAATAAAACCTCAGAGAACTCTGAAGACCAGTGAAGAATTACAGTCCTGTTTTTAGAGAAAGGGCTGTAATTCGTTACCTTCTATATTGGTGGGGACCAATGTTTACTGATAACTGAGTAGGATGTGTGTTATCTTGTTGCATAGCATTATACAAATGACTAACTCCTCAAAACATAATCACTGTTATCCCACATTCCTCTCAGCTGTTTTTATAATGCCTTTGATGAGGGACTCCACAGCCTACCTGTGCAGTCTGGGCCAATTCTAATGCTGTTCTAGTAGCACCCTCACTATTTTCTATTTATCCTATTATGTTCTTTGCATCCCCTTTGAGTCCATTAGTTCTGTTATCCTCCAAGGATGTAGGGAGTAGCTGATTACCTTCCCTTATGCTGCTGCATTTTGTGTGTTTTAAACTTGCTACTATGGTCTTCCTTTGGCCTTCCTTGGACTATGTAACAGAAATCCTTCTGCTTTTTTTCTCACAAAATGACTGGAGGTCTCATAAGACTGACCTTTCTGAACAGTCATATTTCTCATATCTTGCAAGGTCTCTACTCTACTCATTTATGCGTCCCAGTATACCATTTATTTTCTGGCATTAGCATATTTTTGATCTATTTATTTCTGCCTCTGGTCCTCAAAAGCCCAGAATTCCTCATGTGGCAGACTATGCCATACCTTGCTGTTCCTGTCCTGTACTCACTTAGATCATTAATCTTGTGCATAGGATGAATGAACGGGTGCACCACAGCTAGATAAGGAAAAATTTGAGTGAGCAATTATTTGAGCTACATTAATTTGGATTTGCCCTTTTATGTATGCTCTGAAAGTAATGCCTCCTATTTACTTCCGTGAAAGCTGTGACAAAGTGCACAGTAGCACTACTTATGGAGCACATTCACAGCTACAGAGCACTTTTTTTCCAACTTAGTCACTACCATGAGCTATGCATTTTTGCCAGCAATGAGCAAGAGCCTGCATGCTGTGCTCATACAAACATGTACCAGCAGATGTGACCACTGCCACCCCTTCTCCCTCCCCTCCACCTCACTGTGCTCACACCCACTGTTCAGTCCCCATAAATGTTCACAACCATCCATGAATGTCAGTGAGGTCATTTTTTCTGCATGGAGGGATTCAGTTCCACCCCTGTGCTCCATCCACACTTCCACGTCAGACACCGTTCTGCCGCAGTGCCCTCTGCTGCCATCTGTCACACGGCATCAGCATGTCACGGAGTGTTGGTGGGGAGGTTCAGCCTCTGCTGCCATCCCACCAGCAGCCGCCTCTGACATCACTGACCAGCGTCATAAAACAGGAGGCATTACTTCTGGAGCAACCCTCATAGAGTAATAGTTAAACATTTGGCTGCTTAGTAATAGTGTTCATGTTGCTATTTCAGTAATTGCTAGTTTCAAATTATTTCCTACTTAAATAATGTTGTTTTATCCAAATATATGCACAAGAGTTTTACGGGAAAAAAAGATGAGAGAAGGTCAGAGGAATGGCTTCTTCTGGATAAGAAAATGTTCGGGAGAAAAATCTGATACATCTTTTCCTTCTCTCTTATTTTTATCCCATCTCATTTGCTTTAGGCCTGTGAAGTGAATCTTGAAATATAATAATGCATGCAAAGTAGACTTAAGTGTATCATATAAGGGTAAATAGAAATCTGGTAAGTGTCCAACTCATTTTCTTTCAAGTAAATCACTTCTAACCGTGCAGCATAGGAAACTGGTTATCATCATACCTTGCAGATACATGGTCTGAAAGTTCAATCCTGTTTACAGAGCTTGAAATTCTCATCAGAGAGAAAACATACTTTGAAAACTCTACCATTTAAGAAGAGGCATGCATTGTTGACTTAAGGAATCCACAGGTCTTAATCACTGCCTTGTCACCAGCGTGTGGCTCATTGCCTTGGCTCTGCCTCTTGCTATGTACTGGTTACTTCTGGTTTTAACTTTCTCATTACTCACAAGTATGACAGCTGTTGGCGACGTTTCAGATTCCAGCTACAAGTGGGATATCTGACTTTTTCTAAAAAAACTATATTCCTTCCTCAAAATGCCACTCATGTTTATTATAGAAGGGGCTTATTCCTAGTTTTTTTTATTTTAAATTGCAGTTTTGATAGGAAATGAACATTGTATTACTAGATGCAGTTTATTTTTAGCATTTTAAACTAACTTCAGCATCTTTTAGAAGTATGCTGAGTTACTTCCTCTGTCTTCCCAATATTTGATCCTGTCTTCTGATAATGAACATTCAGATATATTGAAGGAAGTGCAAAGTGGGTATGGGAGTGCAGGAAAGAGAGGAAAAAGAAAATGTTTCCATAACTTAGACATAGGCAGTCCTCTATCAACAGGAATAGTACTTCCCTTTTAGCATTTCAGTAATGTTCCCATTTTATTTTTAGCCATTAGACTTAAAAGGCGACAGTGATAGCTGCTGTCTCAACCTTGTTGTCATTTTTAGAACCTCTTCTTTAATTTCTGTGATCAATAATGTCCACGCACATACACTGGTGTGCAGCATAACGATGACCTACTTCTATTTCTGCATTTCAGCAGCCTTTTGTGAAGTGGTAGCTCTAGTACTAAAGGAACATTGATAAAAGTATGTTCAAATATGAGAAAATCCTAGGGCTTTCAAGAAGCAAATTTCTGTGGCCTTTAATACACTTCATCTGCCTGAATGTAGATTAAGGTTATCCGTCTCATTAAAAATATTCTTCAAAAATGCAAATATTTTTATCCAAACAGACTTTGCTGAAAGCAGTTGCCAGTTAAGGGCAGTAGGCTGGGCACAGGTCTCTGCCCCTCTGAGAACGAGGCAGAGCGGGCTGCATTATCATAGGCAAGTTGCTTCATCAAGAACAGTCTTAAAGGTGTGAAGCTGATATGAAGGGAAAACTGGAAACAGCCTCCACCTATCCAGTGGTGGAAATCAGAATGGATTAATCACATAAGGCTGAGCATGTGAGCTGGTGTGAACCTTCGTTCTGTGAGCCATGGATGTACTAAATGTCTCCTTTGTGTGTATGTGTGTACATAAGCACTGTTGTTATCAGTGTTGTAAGTGCTTCTGCTGGGATCATTCTGTTAGATTGGTGTCCCAAGGGTCTTGCTGCATACTGTCTAAGGCACCATCCTGTTTCATCCTGCCACGCCAGAGGTAAATCTGCACTATTTCTGTGCTTTGTTGCTAGGTTTTTCTCAGAGCCTTTTCTTCTTTATTGCTTCTTTCTCTTCTACATTACCTTAGGTTAGACGTTTTCTGTGTCTTCTTTCTCTTTACAGTCTGCACAGAGAATAACCGCTTGGAGATGTGACATCTTCAGCCATATCTTCTCTTCACATCTACGGCTGCCAGTGCTGCTTTCCCCAGAAGGCATCCTCATTGCAGTTGTCTGTACTATCTCATGCAAGAATGAAGGATAGGAATCTGTGAAAATACATTCAGCCTAAATCTTTGGTCTGCACTTTATGTCTGGAGCACCAAGGCAGATCATGGCTGTAGCCAAAAAGGCAAGACTAGAGATGGCAATCCTCCCCTCCCTGTCAGCATATCCACGGGCTGTTGCTCAGCCTGCCTCAGTGCAGGCACTCTCCATCGTTGCAGGCATGTGCAGAAGGGAACAGCCTTCACCTGCCTCCTGCCTGCAAATGCTGGGAAGGTGCCCTGGGCCTTCTGGGCTTTCTTTTTGAAGTGTTGTAGTATCATAGAATCGTTAAGGCTGGAGAAGACCACAAAGATGATCTAACCATCAGCTCATTACCACTATGTCACTAAACCATGCCCCTCAGTGCGACATCTATCCTTTTTTGAACACCTTCTGATACTCCACCAGCTCCCTGGGCAGCCCGTTCCAATATCTCGCCACTCTTTCTGTTTTTCCTAGTGTCCCGCCTGAAAATGACCTCATTGAATGCCTTATTGAACTTTTTTTTTTTTTTGCTTTTATTCAGAATTTAGAAAAAATAAAAGTAACAGTCTCAGCTCCTGGACAAGTTTTTTCATGGCCTCTATTTTCTTATAGTTCGTTAAAGTCTCAATCATTAAAATGGCTGCGTTGTATAAGTTGTAAGTTGAGAGAAAGTATGAACATGAAGATCTGATATTTTGAAAACTGTATTACTTATGGCACAGTGTTGATTAGTACAGAAGCGTGACTAGAAATTTTCAAGAATTGCAAAACTGGGCAAATTCTGAATGTTTGCAGAGCTGAGCAGTGTGTTGGATCAACACCTACTGTCATGGAGTTAGGCCAGTAATTAGGAACAGCCAATACTTAGAAATTGTGCAGCAGTAATTCAGCACGTCTTCCATAGTGATAGCTCATCTCTGTTTAATTTACAAATGTGGTGCTGATGAATTAGTCACAGCACCTTTTATATCCTCAGCACAGCACAAATGTCAGTGTTTATTTGCACTCCTCATTGCCCATGTGCCCTAACCTCAGGCTGAAGTACTGTACCTCAGTGAGAACATCTCATCCCCTTCATCCCTTTTGACCTTCCTGATGAGACTTCTTATTAGTCCTCTTTGAGAGCTGTGTTTTATAATGTTGTCTCTGGAAAGTGACTAAGATCAACAACCCTTTTCACACAAGCCACTGAGTGAAAATGTGTTGTTGAATCTAAACTATTTCTCAGTCTCTTGAGCCGAAGGTGGGTCATGTTTCCCCAATATCTTGGAGTGTTATCCCATGACAGTTCCCTGAGCTCTGCCTCTTTCTGTCATTAAATCACAGGAACACTATTTTGAGTCTGATACATAATTGTTCTTTCCAGTGTCTGCATTCATGCAGTGTTACCATTCCAGAATGGGGCAATGTTCTAATGGCTGTCATTTCTGGCTTAAGGATTTTCCTTTGCTTCTGTAGTTAAAACACCTTGCAGTCCTTTACCTTTCTGGAGGGTAAGCTGGATGAGTTAATGAATAAGAGAAACTTTTCTAACCTGGACCTTTTCCCTCGCCCATAAACAGGAGTGTAGCAGGCTGGGTTTCATCAACTTGTGGAGATCAAGTGGGAGATCTTCTGATAGCCACCATTAACTGGTATAAAGTGATGAATAGGGGACTGGGACCATTTATTTAGCAGCAGTGCTAATTAACAGTACAATTGAGCTTAGGTACCTTCTAGCATTGGAACAGCACCTGAGATAGACTTAGAGTGCCTGCCCAGAGCTACCTGCATAACGTAAAGCATGTCAGATAGCCTAGAGGCTTAAAGGGGACACGATCTGTGTCCCATTTCAGTATGACCATTTCTGTCATGTTTTCTCCATATTAGCTGGACTGTTGTCAATCATTAGTCTTTCATACAATGCAGTTCTTCTTAAAAATGAAGTGGAGGCCCAAAAGAAAAAGTGAAATTGATGCTTCTGTTCTCAGACATTTCTAGCTATGGCCTATTACTCTGCATACATTATTTTTAATGAATTGCAGAATGCTTCTGTAGCTTTCTTAGAATGTCTTCCAAGAACAGGGCTTTACGGATTCCTTCCAGGCAAGGACACATCTAATTTGTATGCTGTCCTTTTCTCATTGGTAACAGAGTTGTTCTGGCAACAGCCTTCCTATACTTCCTTCAGTTCAATTTTCTCTAGAACTTGTCAAAGCTGAGATATTGCCTTCTCTACCTTAGTGTCAAACGTGGCCAGATACCAAAGGCCCCTCTTTTCTGTAGGCTTTTGTTTAGAGATGAAATGAACAGCCTCTGGAAGAGCAGGAATAAATCACAGGTAGAGTGCAATGGAAAGGAGCTGCGATGGGGTCAGGCTTTCACCTCCAGGATTGTCACTGGCCTGGAGGACTTTGCTGCTGCGTTTGAAACTCCATGTACAGCTGACTGAGGAAACGAGCTCTTGCGGCATTTCACATTAAGAAAACGTTCCCATGCAGTCTTATTTATTTATTCCTGAGGTGTTAAGAATTTGACAAGCAGAAAAAGGCACTGTCAGTGCCCCAAGGTGAGCCGTGGAGTTCGGATGCCTGTAAACTTGCTCTGTGACCACAGGCTATGTCCATGTATTAGTTCTTTCAAAGCTATTGCTTCTTACAGCATGTTACTGTAAATAATCGCTGTTTGCATTAATGGATCATTACTCAAACTTCCCACAGAAACTCAATATGCTCCGTGTTTCCCTTTGTCTTTATTATGATTTACCTCCAACTTAATCAATACTACTTAAGGAAAAATTTCCTCTATTATATATGTACAGCCAGAAATACTGTGCCTAATGGTTCCTTTCTAGTATAATTACAGATAAATCACATAACAATAATTTAATCCTCCCGTTGGTGTCTTTATTATGGATTGGGGGATCGTGTTCTAATCTCCTATGTAGTATTTCCATTACCTATTAAACAGCTGTCCTATTTCACCCATGGGTGATTCTGTAGTGACCCCTTTTGTGAAGTAAAGGAATTTGCTTCTCTTTCTCTCTCCCCTTCCAAGGAGAAGACAAGGAGACCTTAAATTAGTTATGGTGGTCTTGCAGCCTGGGATTTGCATTCCTGACTGCACTGCTGCTGCCTTGTGTACATGTGCTGTAAGGAACTGGCAGCATTAACAGCTCATCTAAATCCCCACTGGCATACTTTGTGGAAACCTAATGCTATATCTCCTTCTGCTCCTGATTTCTGTATTTGCAGAGGGTAACAGAGGGTTGAGAGGAGAGAAAGCAGTGCTGTTGTGTTTTAGATGTGAACCTGTAAAATCTCAGATCTTGGCGGTGTGCTGAGTTCAGGGGGCCCTGCATGCGGGTTTCTTGCAGGGAGAGCGTGCTGCTGCTCCTGACCCCAGCATGGCAGCTCCAGCTGGGTTGGGCACCACACGGCCTTGGGACATGGCAGCAAGTCCCTGCCCGGCTGCAGGCGCGGAGGGACACGGCTCCCACCCAGAATATCTTATGTTCCATATAAAAAGCACTGGAGCACATACAGCTGTCTCATGCAGTCGTTTCCTGGGTGAAGACCACACACACCCTCAGTCATAACCCTGATGGTGGATACTTTTGGTTATATGTAGTAGGTTTAGAAAGCAAACAAACAAACAGGATTCAGTGCTTTGTAATTCAGCCTTCATCTACATGTGCTGGTTATGCAGTGCAGTTGCCCAGATTTCCATAAGGCTCTGGGAAAAAAAAAAAAAAATCATTGTGAAATGTTCTTATATCCTCCTTTGATTAGATTCAGTTTACTGTTATTTCTAGCTAGAGTTCCTTAAGCTGTGTCCACACCAGGATCATTAGTACACAATGGTATATCCATACATAAGTAGCAGTACATGTAATTATTCCAATTATCAACATTTATTCTGTATGTTGTTTTTGTGATTGTTTCCAAAAACAGATCTGAAAGATGTGGTAAACCTCTAAAATATCAGTGGTTGCTCTACATGAGCGACAGTTACATGTGAACCAAGCAGCCACCCACTCCTGCATTGTAGCTGTGTAGTACTAAGCACATTTAAATGTATGGATGCATCATGGCCAGTAACTGAGCACACCTCACTCATAGGAAACAGCAGTTTCGGCAGAGCAGGGGGTTACAGAAGACCAGCGCTGTGGGCAGAGGATGGGGGTGAACACTATGAATACTGAAGTCAAATTCTGCTTTGCCTACTGTGATTGTTTATCCTTGATGTTAATGTAAAGAGAATGATACCTAGAAAGCAATTTGGAATGAACTATGGATGCTTTGTTTTTAGGAACAAAACCTGGTGTATCCGTGTTAAAAAAGTGTAAGATTTCTGAGCCAAACCCATGAGATTTGTGGGCATATAAAGCAGCTTGGGCTCTTGGTGCAGCCACTAGAGCTGGCTGCCTGTCCCAGTGGCTTGCTTGCTGTGCTGGAGGATAATGCTCATGTATGGGCTTCTCTGTAGGAAGTTTCAGGCTTTATGGAACGCAGCTGTCAATGCCCACTCTTAAATGGCATAAAGCATTAGCATTCTTTTCTTTCTTCAGAAAGGATAAAATGAGACCTAAGAATGTAAATATTTTGAATTCAAGTCAATTCAATGTTTTAGCTTTGTTCTGAGTCTTTAGAGGCAGGTTATTTGATGAGAATCTTCAGAGATGACATTGTTTCTCTCTTGGTTGTTCTTAACGTGATATCCATCGGACTCTAATCCTGAAAACACAGCATCAGGCTTGAGTCCCAAGAATGCAGTGCTCTCAAAAGAGTGGATTTTTGAAGGAGTCAGATGGAGACAGGCATCCAGCTCCTGTGGAATTTGTGATTTAGAGCCTCAGCTAAAGCTGTTCACAAATGCTTTGGCTGGAGAACGCTGATTTGTGAAGATCAAAGCATTACCCAGGGGCAACTTGGTTTTAACCAAAAGCTAATGAAAAATGGACAGGTTTTGGAATTTCTCTCAGTCTCTGTCAGCTAATCTGCAAAGGCCCTCAGCTGCCTGCCCAGAGCTGATGTGCAGCAAGAAGTCCACGCTGGCTCTGCAGCCCCTCTGCTCCACGGCAGTGCCAGGCGGGCAGCTCCAGCTCCCTGCAGCTCCTGGTGCACCCGTGAGGCACTGAGCCTTTGGCTCTGAGCTGGCAGCTCCTTGGCACTCACAGCCCAGCTCCACAGTGTGAGCTGCAGGACAGCCAGAACTTGGTGCTGGCCCTTGGCAGCCAGTACCAAAATATGTCGCTCTTCAAGCCAGAAGTAAATGGAATTCTGAAATTTCATAAGCTTTCCAAGTGCAAAACATAATCTGCTCTAGTTACTTCGTTCCTTCTAGTTGTAATTGCTTGCTTTTTTTTCCCCACTAGTAAACATGAAGGGGAATTCATTACTGAGCAGTAATATCTATATAGAATTTCTCAGTATTGGAGCTACCATCTCCAAAACAACTGCAGAACATAAGGGTATTCTCACTACAAATAATAAGCAGAAAAAAAATCATATAAGCAAAGTAGCACAAAGTAGTAGCACAGACTAATTGCACAGGAGAGGCATCCCTCAGCAGTCAAAGTTTTAATAGGAAATAATTCACCATTCTGTTGACCTTTACAACTTCAGCCTTTATGGAGGAATGAGTTGTTTGAAAAATGCTTATAAGTTAGTTGTTGCAGACAGACATCAGATTCATGGCTGGTCTGGTTCATGGGCAGAGCTTTCTTTTTTTCACAAGCATCAAGCTTGATCTCCTACCATCTCCCTTAGTTCTCAGATGCACCATCACTTCTTCCTCGCAAACAAAAGGCTGCCTGAAAAAAAACCTGTGCACATGACTAAGATAATGAGGGTAATAACAAGGTAGTCTTGGCAATTATTGTTACTTACACATTCAAAACCAGACACTGTCTCCGTTCCAGGAGCCCTGCTGTGCCAGGCTGGTTGATGAAGGAAGAAGGATGCAGATTTATTACTTACTTGTACACATACAGACAGACACAAAGGACAAGAATGATTTGACCTATTAAGAGAAGCAGCAGCATAGACTGTTTGCTATACGGACGAGGATATCAGACAGTAAGAAAACGAATATTAGCTATAGAGTTCTGTAGCAGCAAACCAGACTCCAGCTGTAACTGATGACTACAGTGCCATTTGCTCACCATTCTGGACTGTGTTCCATCCCAGTTTGCTCCTGATGCACAGCAGTGAGCAGGGCAGAGAGAGGCACATGAATGGCAGCAGGCATTGGCATGTCGGACCCAGTGTGAGCAGGCTCCAAGAAACAAATACAGGAGAAGAGACGTACTTCAAAGTAAATACACTGCTTGAAAATATGTGAGAGGATGCTTCAGGGCCCATAATGTTATTAAAAACAAATAATGGCTCATCAGCAGGAAAAGATGTCCTGGAGAATATTCTAAACCAGAAACTGACTTTATAAACCCATTTTCCTTGTTTCACTTATTATCAGTTCTTTTCCAGATAATGCCTATTTAGCTGAGAGAATGTTCTTCCCTTATGAAAACTATTTCTGCATTTTATTAAAGGCATGATTGGGTCATCACTTTTCTGGAGCTAATGTACCACTGCTATTTTTGTGGACAGGGTGCAGTGGTAACGGGGGTTGTTCACAGCTCGACTTAACTCATGGTGTGGGAAGCCACAGGGCTGTGCTGTTAACTCTTTTAGAAGAGCAATAGTAAGAGAACGTAGTGCTGAGATCCAGAGCTGCATTCTGGGTGCTTCTGCCTAAGGTCAGCCCTGTTCTGCTTATTGTAGCAGTGCACCAGAGATGATGCACTGTGGGCAAGGTTCTGTGTTGTGAATGGAGTGAGCACATAGCCTTGTATGGCTCAGGAGTTTTGTTTACACACTGTATAAATGCTCTCAGTGCTTCGGGCTGGCTTCTGCTTTGCAGGCCCATGGACCAGCCCTCAGCTGCAGCAGGTCTCATTGTACTCTGTCTGTGTCCCATGTGGGTGGGAGCTGGCGTCTGTGCACAGCTGTGCTCATGTTGCTGAATGTGGCTCCCCAGAGCCAGAGGAGCACAGGGGGTTGCCAGCTTCTTCTGAGCAGTCCAGAGCTGCTCAGGCTCTTGTGTTCCGCCACAACATGGTGATGGCAATGCCCGCTCAGGGCTGTGCTGGTGAGGAAATGCCTGTGGCACAGCCACGGGAAGGGGTGATTCAGTCTGCAGAAACAAGCTGTTTCCATGTTGAGAAGACTGGGGATGGAGTGGGAAGGAAGCCAGCTGGGTTTTTTCTTCAACTAATGTACACAAGGACATGAGTGTGAGAGTTATTTTGATGGGGTCAGAATAACAGTAGCAAGTATTATGCCTATTTACATTTTGCCCGGTTTCTTTCCTCCACTTCCATTTAGAAGGAATAAAAAGAGAACGGCAGAAAAATCCATGCAGTGAGATTGGGGATAATGAGACCTTGCTGCAGAGGAGCCTCAGCAGCTCTTCTGCGAGGCCTCCAAGGAGGGACTGCCTCAACTTTTCAGGCTCACTGCCCCCATGGCTGCGGGAGAAGGAGGTGCAGCTCTGCCAGCAGCACTGGGAGTGCTTGTAAAGTGCACAAAGCTCCTCTGTATGTCTGTCCTTGTGAACAGCTGACGGGGCAGGGCAGAGCTGCACTGATTTCTGCCCCATGCTCTGTAGTTCACAAAGTATCATTTAAGATCCAGTGAACAATAGCGTTTTTTTCATTTAGTCTCTTTCTACCATTAGCTGTAGGATTTGCACTTAGAATCATAAACATTCATTTCTTAATGACCTTTCTAAGAAAAAGCAAGTAAAAAAGGTTTATGGGCATACACCAAAGTCTTGCAATTAATGCCTCAGAAAAATATTTCCATCAAATGGCTTCTTAATATATGTTATCTGTTAATGTTATAGTGAAATGTGTTAACTTCCCTGCTACTTCCTCCTGGCTGATGGAAAGAAAGTAAACATATTCTGCCACTTGGAGTGGCATCTCACCTAAAAGGGCATTATTTTCTGAATGCGCTGATAGTCTCCATATTCACTACTTGCACCGGTGTTTACAAGCAATCGATCTTCAACAAGTTCATCAGCATCTTGCTTTCATCTCAGAGACTCATTTTTATATATCCTCTTCCCTCAGTTTGATGGTGGATTTAGGTATTTCTACACCAGTGAAACTGTGGTACTTTTATTAAGGGTTGCCTGATTTACAGACAGTTCTAAAATAAATAGCTGCTTCTATTCAGATAAAATGAGGGAACAATTCTGTCTCTTTTTTGCATGTCCCTTTTTGATCCAGGCTGAAATAGTGCAGCCTGCCATCCAAGGCCTCTACTAAATTCCAGTGTAGGAGTTTGATTGATTTGCTGGTAGCTGTGTGTAGAAGCGCAAAGATGAATGACCCTCAGAAAAACAAGCAGAGCTGCCTGCTCCGAGCTGTGGAGTCACCGGGGCAGCAGAGAATCGTATTCCAAATGTTTTAATAAAGGGAGCTGGAGAAAAATCCAGTAGCTGATTAATCATGTTGCTAGTGTTTTCAGGGACATGGGCTAATAGAGAAGCAAATGTTAGGACACTGTGTTTCAAGGGAAGGCCAACAGAAGAATCAGAGGATTGCACCCACTGATAACATGGTATACAGAACCTGAAGTAAAACGGGGGAAAGATGAACGTGTGTGACAGCAACTTGTGAAGGGTGGAATAAAAACCATACTAATCATAATTCCTAAAGGTCATAGCAACACTAGAAGAATAATATGATGAAATGAAAAAAAACAAGCTCCCTGATGCTGTGTTTTGTTGAGAAAAGATGTTAGAGGTGGTGGAGGGTTGTGGATGACAGAATGCTGAGGAGCTGTGTCCTTACGGCAGCCTGTGTAAATGGAGTGGTTACTGAGGATCTACTTTGACAATGGACTTTGGAAATAACTTTTCATCTTCGTTGCTGAAGTTTCCTAAGTCATTACTTGTCAGGCTAATTTCTAGAGACACTTCCTTCTGCAGCTCTTCAGGCTGAGCTGCCCTGTTACAGAAACAGGAACTGTGAAGTTTGAGGGCAGCTGGGTACCATGCAGGCAGGAGTGGCAGCCAGCCAGAGGGAAGGGCTGCTCGGCTACGTGGATCAGGAGTTACCATTCCCTAGATGAGAACATTCTGTTTGAGTGCAGTAGCTGAAAAACACTGATTGTGTTTCTGACAGAGCAGTCATAGATTTAGTGAGCTTCGTGGTCTTACTGAAGAACGGGAGAGATTTTTTTGTTGTCAGAATGTTTTCTTAGTAATTGTATCAATTAATGTTTTTTAAATGTTCAGTCATTCCTTTAATTTACCTTGTTGAATTAATCTTAATAAATATGCAGTAGGAATCAGCTTACCTCAGTAACTGACATTTAATAGCATACAGTAGCTACCATTTGCAAAGAGAACTTTTTGGAGTGGTTTAACTCCTAACTAGCCCTTAGGAAAGAGCTAACCCTACAGGTAGTTATTTGTTCATGGACAGTGTGCATGAATTTGTTTTTGCTAATTTTGCAGAGTAAATTATGTGTATGAGAACAATTAGCAAATGGAAAATGAGCATAAATATATTCATTTCAATCTACTGCATTTATCACCTCCAGATTCACAAGTACAGCTTTAATTCTTTTTTCCTTCCATGCATTTAAAAAAATGTATCATTACTTAATTTCAGTGCGTGGGCTGACTTGGAGTAATGTGTATTAATGGAGACAAGATGACTAGCAGCTCTATTTCACGAAGAGTTTTAGTGCCCTGGACCAGTGGTGAGTGGGGACACACGTGAGACTGACAGATGATGATGGTTGTACCGAAGTCTCAAAGGAGGCTGTGATTTGAGAGAGATTCCTTTAGATATCTTGCCCTTATCCCCAAAATAGCTTGAAATCTGCTGAGATTTGATCCTCACTTCCCCAGATCTGTTTCAGTAGTGATGCAAAACCAGTTCCTTTAACCTCCAAAGGAAATGGAGATCTGCAAGGGAGAGGCTGTGCCCAGAAGCAGGAGCTGCTTCGGGTTTTGCACAAGCTGCAGTTACAGCCACCCCCAGATGGTCATCTTCAGAAGTTTCGTTTTAAGCGATGTTATTTAACTCATTTAAAGTGCCTATTGCAAAACCTTTGTTCCTGGTGACATTTTTATCTCTCTAGAGAAACAGACTCATTGTTTAATTACATCATTGCTATTAATTATTAGACAGCTCACTTTTCCCTGTGACTGTTACCTTTTTTTGTGTGTGTGCACGCTGTTCTAACAGCACATCCAAACAGAAGATACTTTGTATGAAGTTCACAGGAGCCAAACTCAGCTCCCAGATGTTATTGTTATATATTACCAAGCCAAAATGTTTCAGTTTATTTTATATAAGAGAAGAGAGTAAGCTATGTTAGAGTGCATCTTAATTTTCAGTGAAAGCATCTGAACAGATGTGGATGTTCTGAGTCAGCTTTGATCCTGGATGAGCACTCTGAGTCCCCTGTCACTGACACTTGTCCTGCACTGTTGGAGACAGAGGTGGTGTGGATTCCTTCTCACAGCAAGAAAGACCTGTCTAGGTGAAAGTGCAGACCTATGCTCAGCTGCTCCTAAAACCATTTTTGTTGTGCTGCCTGTCTCTCTGCAGATAATCATGAAGGGTTGAGGCCTGGGAGATGGGGAACTTGCTACTGCATAATTTAAAAAACTAAAAGAGAAATAAAAAGCCTGAGAAATTATACAGGGAAATAAATATTCTCAATTATTAAAAAGGCTCATTGATCAATGCTCACTCACAAAAGGGAGCTCTTCTGTCTGAACTCCTGCTGTCAGTGGGGTTCTTCTTAAGTTAACAGGGCCTAATCTCCCATCTCCACTACCAGGAATAGTTCTGTTGACTTCTATTTCCGTCTTCTATAAAGCATGACAATAAGAGCAAGATTTGAATTATCATGTTTGTAATTATTGAAATGGTCTGAAATTTCCATTTTCCACCTGAGCCTGCTGACCACTGCGGCATGAACTGTTGGCACAGTGCTCACACTGAGCAGCAGCCCAAGGAGTTCTCAATTCTGATCTCAGATTCACTTTGGACAGTGCTTCTCTCATTTAGGTATAGCTACACATTCGTTCCTGTGTAACAGCTTCACAAAGCACTTTGTCAGTTCTTTTGTCTGTTGTATCATCCAAGAGGAATCATATGCATGTTTTCTAATGTCTTCTAATGTTGCTACCAAGACATAACAACATGCTGGAAAAAACATGGTTTATGTTTCTAAGCATATACGTATGTCTAAAAAACTAATCTTTATTTTGTGGGAAAAGAAAGGTGTGAATATCTTTTCCCCAGTTATGGTACACAGTCTTTACACTGCTTCAGTAAAAGCTGCTGGACACAGGTCTGCATGGTGCAGCAAGATGAGAAAACCTTTGTAAAGATGAGTTACCATGTCTGCAGTGGGACATGGTAAACTGAGATTGACTTCAGCATATAAATTGACACTCAGCAGAAAAGCATTTCATACATGTATCTAAGTAAGTGAGAGAGCCATCTCAAAGTACAAATAAATATGAAAAAATTGTATGAAAAATGCATTTCAGAAACATTGGAATTTGTCCAGTACCTGCTGCTCTGGGCCAGTATTTGGTATTCCTTTGGCAACAGTGTGTACTGAATTTCATATAATCTGTTTATCAGAGATTTCCTAGAATTTATTAAAGCAAGTATCTCAGCAGAGGCAGCCACTGTTTGGATAACTGAGCATCTCACTTTATTGGTATAACCCTCTCTGTTATTCCTTTATCTGATATGTTATCCTTTAGGGATAGAATGGACTGTGAGAAGACAGAGAATTTATAAAAGAGTCCTGTAAAGGAAAATATCTCTTTAGGTTCAAACTTAGTATGTTTTTTTTCCTTCCATTTTTCTAACAAAGTATGTGTTAAGACGCAACATTAGATACCGTGCTGCCTTTCTACTTAAAAACCAAAAGCTAGGCTTTTCCATATGTGCTTATTCACAGACCATGGGAAGATGGCACTGTGCTTCAACTTGTCATATTTAAAGAGTACAACAATTTGATCCTGTTTTGGAACATGCTGTTTAAAAACGTGCAAGGATATTCCTTCTCCTAATTCTTTCACTGAATTCCCTCACATTTGTTTTTCTTTGTGACAGAAAGTAACACACATCTATCTGTCTAATTTCTCTTTGCTACGTATCAAAATGAAGGTCCTATGCTGAAAAATACATTTGAGTGGTATTCGGTGTATGTTCCTAAGGCAACTCCACCTGCACTCCTTTGGAAAAGCTCTGAACCACTGCTTTTGAAATTAAGTTAATTGCTTAAGTCTGGCTGCTGCTTTATATCACCGAGTGAAAGGATGTGGCAATGGTTGAGACTTGAAAGCAAGAGGTGCCCCAGCTGACTTCACCACGATGAATGCAAAGGAACTGGGAACAGTGAAATCTCAGTACTTAGGCAGTGCCAGTTGTCAGAGGCTGATGCAGTTTTGGGAAGGAACTGACTAGAGGAGAGGGATTTTTCTCCAGCTGTTTGCACTCCCAGTCTCTCCCTCAGCTTCAGCACTGTTCTGTCACCACTACCTCTGAGTGTCCTGGAAATCTTGCATTGCAGCTTTGTGTCCTTGAGGATAAATATCCCACCCTTCTTCAAGCAGCAGTGTTTTGTTGTCTAAGTGGATATTACCTTGTTTCAATTTCTACCAAAACGTATTTCTCAAGTTGTGTTTGGGTTACCATCTGATGGGTAATGTAGCTCCACAAATCCTACCACGTGGCCTGGACATTTATGAGGACAGAACACTTAGTTAATTTAACAGCCTATAATACAACAGCCATTTTCTAGTTTTAAAGCCATTTCCCCTCTTCACTGGACAGGAGGAACAGTACTGTGAGAGCTGGATTTTTGTGTAGGTTTTTTTTTTTTTTTCTGTATATCTTATGCTTATGTACATATGCTACTTCAGAGGTGTTGCTTGTATTCTGTTGTCATTCTTCTCCCAGTGTCTGATACTGAATTCTTAACTGAGTCAAGTCCCAGGCTACACTTAGAGCAATGCTTCATAGAGCCGGTGCACAATGACCATTGCCCTGTGATAGTGAGACAACACGAAATACTGTGAAAGGTATCATCTGCCTTCCACTCCTCTGAATCAAAGTTCATCTCATTGGTATCCTGTTTAACCAGGATGTGTAACAGACCATACCTAAAGCTTGAACAAAAACAAAAACAATCCCAAGTGCAGTGCTCAGTGCAGTTGGTAAATTATACTGATCTTTGTCCTAATTATTTACTGAAGCCCCCTTATGTGAAAAAACAGTGCATCACAACGGTAGTATATGTGGGAAATGTAACATCCTGTCGCATTGTTCCAGGGCATAAATTGTATTTGTTAGCCTGGAGGTCCTGTGAGTAGTGCTCTGGTGTTCTTCAAATCTGAGTGAAGTATTCTCTATATTTAGTTTGTTAAATATAGCAGTAAAGTCAACTGGGAAATCTTAAGCTCCACTGTGAGCTATTAAGAAGCCACACAGCTGTGGCATGTCAAAAAAGTGGTACATGACCCATTGGACCTTTGTCTTATTTGCTCAGCTACACAACATTTACAGCAGAAGAACCTGCATTTGGTGTGTCTATATGATCAGAGTTTTGAAATGTTCCCTGCTTGACAAATCTTCTGTCCAACGAAGGCGTTCATTTTAAGATGCTGGATCGCCCCTGGCCAGTGACTGGATGAGCATCCTCTCTTGGTATGCCTCAGCCACCAAAGTGCCACACGCTGTGAGAGACTGAGGAGGGTTTTCACTGAGGACTGGTATCAGTCTCTTTGGTGACAGAGGCAATCAGGGCAGTGTGTGTATTGGCCACAGGGATATTCAAGTTGCAGTGTCAGAGAGGCTTACAAAATTCCATCACAGTGATACAGAACGTATACAGATTGCTCCTCAAATGCTGTTAATTGCCAAGTATAAGTGATAGTAGAAGACTTACAATCAACTGAAACTACCAATTCCTTTTATTTCTCTGTAGGAGCCAGAGATGAATGGCAAATTTCCCCAGTCTTGATTTTGACACCCATTTGAGGATGACATTTTCCCAGTGGGCTAATGCCACCTAAATGCAAAACTCCTCCACTGGAAGGATTCTATTAATTTCAAAATGACTGTTTCACATTATTTTTCTGAAAGATGTATCAGATAATCAGTGTACTTCCTGAGAGAAATCAATGCATCTTAGCAACCAGAAGCTTCAGAGCTTGTAATAATGCTAATACTGGTCCTTAGCCTCACTCAGAAAAGTTTGCTCAGCCTACACAGAACTTCTGAAACAAAATGTTCCAGTTTCACATCAATTTCTGAGTAAGCAAGCTCTTGTTTATACCTGTTCTGAAAACTGGGCTTTGGAAGGGCTTGGTGAGAAATAAATCGATTCTAAGCAAGTCAGGAGTTAATGAATAGGCAATTCTCTCATGTGTTTCTTGTTATGTTGTATCTGCATTCATATCTCAGCTCTTTGCACTGGTTCACCCAGAGCTCTGTGTTAAATTTAACACACTGTCACACGAGGAGTGTATTTCCCTGGTGCCCTGGTTGAGTTTCCAAATGCTTTGACTTTGGCATTGGTGAAGGTTCCCAGCTGTTCATCTTTTGATTTCTGTTATAATTCATGTGAGTAAAAAGAAAACAGATCAAGTAACATTCTGCTCACATCTCTAGTGTATGTTCTTGCAACTCTTAATGCCCCAAAGCTTACTTCCAGTGCTCCTCTTCTTCCCTAGTCTCTTATTTGCCCTGCAGTGATCTAGTTTACCACTGCCTCAGTTGAGGAGATGCAACACCTTGTGGGTATACACAACAAAATCAGTTGTGAAATTATTAGGTTTAATTTTTTCCACTTTCTGTCTCTGTGTCTGTCTGTCTCTCTCTCTCTCTCTCTTTCTTTCTTTCATTTCTTTCTTTCATATAAACTAACGAGCTGCACAGATGACAAAGCAAATTGATATGGACAATAGCAGAAAACTCTGGCTCTGAGGTGGAAATTACTTGAGGAATTACATCCAAATCAGTTATAATTTATCTAATGTGCTTCATAGTGCTGATAGTACTGTAATAGCTAATACAGTCAACTGGGAACTTGTTGCTTGATGCATATTCACATCTGAACATTGATGGGTGAGGTGAACAGCACCCTCTGTGAGTTTTTGTCTTCTGTGTTAGTGAGTCACACTTGAGTAAGAAGGCAAACCCCTACCTTTATCAGAGTGACATACCCCTGCAGTGTACGTCAGGAGGGGAAAATTTAACCTGTAGGTGACATAATAACTCAGGGCCTGGTTTTGGCCTCAGAAAGGAGTGCAATCGGAAGGCACGTGTGAGATCTGTGCCCTTCAGCACAGCTTTCTGTCCTCCTCTTATTTCGTAGTTTTCTTTCTTGTTTCCCAGGACGTGCAAATGCTGCACGTGTTCCCACACGTGCATTATGTAAGGCATTCTGACAGGTGTTCATATACAAAATACTTCCAGGACTGAGCCTTCATTTCATCATTGTTTTCTTTTGCTTTGTTGAGTCTTCTTCATTGTGAAAATAAATAGCATTTTGCTTCCTTTTGTGGGATTGGATTTTTTTTTTTTTTTTTGCATGGCTGTAGCTAATGAGATTGGCTTATTTGTGTGATAAGAATGCTGATATGTAAGGAAGATCATAGGAAGTCAGCCTAACCTCAGTGAACACTATTCATTCTGGTGTAATTGTGAACAGTACCAGATTTTGTTCATCTTCTCTGCTTTGCAGTGCTCTCTCTGGCAATCCTGTCAAGTGTGGATTGAAGAGATAGCGATTTTTGATTTGTTCCTCGAGAGTTTGGGGGACTTTAGGTGCAGGGTATTGACTGGACTGAGTTTTACTGCTCAGGAAACACCAACACTGCCCTTTGCTAACTACTCTTTTGTCTTCTACGTGTTGAATCATACGACATGGGTACACCTGGCAGACAGAGTGCTGGCACAGGTGGACTGCTGCTGAAACAGAGCAAATGCTGATTGAAATGTCTCAGTGAGAGACTGTGTTGAGTTTTAAGCTGTTACACCCAGGGAGATGATTTCTAAAAGGTTTCTAAGTCAGAGGGACTTAACAGTACCCATTACCTCAGTTTCTAAAGAATGGTGCCAAATTTAAGTGCTGCTCAGCAATCCAGATATACTGTTCCTTCTGTCTTTCAAGAACAGAGAATTGGTCCCTCCGTTAGGCAGAGAAATGAAAAGATGGGCAAGCTGCATTGAAGTGATACTTATATTTCCTAGTGTTTTCTACATCCAGACTGCACTGCATCTGAGTAATGACTCTCAACAGAATGGCAATAATTAAGATGGTCTCTAAGTTGGGTGGTCAGTAAATGTGTTGGACACATGACACTAACAAAGTGTTCCTATCTACACGTATTGGCTTATCTTTATCTTTAGATCAATAAACTGAGTCTAGTTGCTTTAGTCTGCTTTGGACTGTACTATTGGTTTGTGTCTTGTGTTTTCCTCTGTCCCTTGATGCATTATGAGGAAGTCCTCCCATTTCATTACAGGAAATCCAGCCTTGTTTAATACCCAGGCTTCTGTTTTTTATGTTACTTTTTGCTTTCTCTTGCCCCTTACTGGGCCCTGTAATAAGCCATCTGCAACAAATAAAAAGTTGTGGGTTTTTTGGCTAAAGGTTGCTGCAGATCATTTGCCTATTCCACAAATAGTTCCTGTGCTTGATTCATTCTGATTAATTTCTCTGCAAGAGATCTTGTCTATCAAGCAGAGATCTGAAGTCACTGATTTACCTGTACCATACTGCTGATATAGCCAGCTTGTAAGTTCACATGAACAAAAATGTAATGATAATTACGAACTGGGCAGGAGGAAAGGAGCACTTTTAAGCAGGTAGCAATAGCACTAAGAGATACAGGTGTGTTGTAAACCTCCACACCTGTTGTTCTGAATTCTCTACTGAATTGCTGAAAATATTTTACAGTTAGTTGCATTTGGAAAAATGGTGCTATTAGTATCCATTACTTTTTTTTCTGGCTTTCCAAGTCAGGATTTTTTTGAGCATTAGGCTGTGCTCAGTCACTGTCTGTGAACAAACTGGGTTTACCCACCTCCATGGCTGCAGGAGGCGGCCGTGCAGAATGGGGCTGAGTGCCATCCATGCCACATGTAACTCCTGCAGCTCCTGCTGCTGCTGGGGGTTTGCCACACACAGGCAGGCACCTGAAACCTGAGTGCTGTGCTCAGAGAGGTTTGTATTCATGGTCATTTGCAATTGGGCTCTGTTGTAAGGTCAGTTTAAGTTGGCCACGTGTAACATCCCAGGAGTTCCACCCTCAAGGATGTGGAGAGCAACAGCCACAGCTGAGCCCTCACTGGTTTTGATCAGCACAATCCTTCCTTGGTTATGCTGGGGACGGCATCACCTCACTCCTGCTTGTGCCCTCCCCAGTCCAGCCTCCACATCCACTGGGAACAGCTTAGTGTTGCTTCGTGCTGAGCTTGGGCTCAGTTCCCTGCCAGGGGTGCCAAGGGAAGGCTCCCACAGCTGTTGATGGAAGCTATTCAGGCCTTTTTGTTGTGTTTTTTTTTTTTTTTTTTGCCACCAGAAAAGCCATCCTGGCCTTTGCTGTTACAGTGCTGCTGCATTTGCTGTATGTGCACACTAGGACTATCCATTGCCCTAAATCTTGTCTAATCTTCACACCAGTACAAACTGGATGTTGGACGCTGATCTAGCAGCATTTGGCACCCACGGCTTGTTGTTCTCCTGGATGTTGGGATCATTTCTCAGATGCAGTTAAAGTTCCATCTCCCCCAAAGACACAGTCTTAAAATCTGCTGCTTAGAACATCAACTTCTTTCAGTACTATGAAGGATCAAAATATATAACTACTCAGGATATTTTATTTTGTAACGTAGTCAGTGAATGCCTACAGTGACTAATTTCCTATCAGATTCCCTGTGTTTGTTTAATGGTCACAGTTTACTTTAGTGTAATTGGGATTCTGCACTGATCTGACATCTCTTACCTCTTTATTTAACTCTTTCAATTCACCTTAATTCAACCAGAGCCAGACAGCCCTCATTTATGCAACAGAAATAGGGAACTCAGATGAGGGCAGAGTCTGGCCCACAGAGTTAAATGAATGCTGACCGTGTGGGTTCTTGTGAAATGAAACTTCAGTGTAACTAGTTGGGAATTACAGGCAAGCAGAAGTTTGTTTGTTTGTTTGTTGTTTAAGCTTTCTCTGAGTTTGTGCAATGCTTTTGAAGCAGTGTCTTGGTTCAAACAAAAATGGCTATGTATGAAAGGTATTAAAAATATCAAAGCTGTTCCTGTGATACAAAACTTCTGGAGTTCCAGAAAACGTGAAAATATCCCATGAGGAATCACCATCTAATGAAAGACTTGGACACATTGTCTTGGCTCTCCTGCACCTCCTGTGCCATACTTGGGGGAGCTGCATGTGCCTGACCAAAAATGCTGACACACATTCCTACTTAAATATACTTTTCTGTCAACCTCTTCTCATTTTTTTCAGTATTGTATTCCATACAAGATGAATTAAGCAGTGTACCTCTCAACCCTGACATTTTTCTTCTTATGGATCAAAAATAAGTATAGACTGGTATTCCACAGAAGCACACACTGAATCATTCCCATTAATTAAGGATCACTTTTACATCCACTTCAAATTTTTAATAATAGTCTTGAGATTATCTGTTTTGTTAAGCTGAAATATATGAGCAGCTGTGTCACTCCTACAGCTTTTGGCAAGTTGTGGGAATGCAGCACCTATGTGCAGCATCAGGGTCCTGTGAGAGTAGATGTAATTGCTCATCCCTGCAGTGCTTCTGCATACCCAGAGCCTGACTGTGCAATTAATATTCACATTAGTATTTGTTTTATTGTTGCACAGTGAATTTTCAGCAGACTCGTGCTTCTGACAGGCTGGTATGGGTAGAACTGGCTCTCCTGTGGCTTTTCCCGTCGAATTGCCTGGAGCTCGTGCTGTTAGTTAGATGCACATGTGCTGGCAGTTCTAAGCATGTGCTTAAATACTTTGCTAAACTGAACCTGTAGCACGGAGACCACCAACACATTCTGTTGCCTTCTTTGTAAGTTTTAGTGTGTCTGCCTGACTTCTGAACAGCTTCTGTAGTGGCAACAATGAGCTGCTGGTAGTAAGGGGAGATAGTTAAGAGGAGATGGTGCTGTATGGCAGTGGTTAAGATCCTTTTCTGTACTGAATGCAGCAGTGGCAGCACTTACAGTGGCAGCAGTTCCCGGGAGCTGCTTTCCACAGAAGCCCTCCCTTTTGAAGGTGGTCATAACTTTAACAATTGCTGCTCTGTTGCTGCCAGGATGACACAGTGTCTTTAAGAGCAGGTGGGGCTTGATGTCTTCTCAAGATACTGTTCTGTACACAGCCCACTTTGTGCTCTGATGCAGCTACTGGCTCCTAGTTCATTTCTCATCTGTGATCTTAATCTTCCAAGTCACCAGCAGGTTAAGCTGCTGCAGCAGTTGTGTCTCCAGATCTCACCTTACCATGCCTGCTGGGTTGTGTAAATCCCCATGGCTGACAAATGCGAAGTGACATGGCACACAGAGGGCTGAACTCACTGCAGAACAGACTCTCAGATGCTGATCATCTTTGAGACCCACCTACGGATCTTTGATAGAGATTTCTTTCTGTATTATATAATTCACCAAACGTAATTGGTGAAACGTGCTCAGTTACTATGGTGACGGGCACTGGTAGAGATCTCTGAGACAGATGAATTGGAAAACAAAAGAGCACAGGAAGCCAAGAGCCCCAAGTTCACCCTGCAGATCTAATTTGTCTGTGTAATGCTTAAAGAACAGAATGAGGAATTCTGAAGGAAAAAAAAAACAAAAAAAAAAACAAAGCAGATGTAACAAAGGATCCCATCTGGTCCCAGAGTACCAAAGGTTGCAATGTTCCTTCTTGTGTTCATTTTCTTTAATGTTAAAAATAATTTTGCAGGCTCAAGCAGACAGTAGAGAAGATGACAGCTAACTGAACAGTCACTCGAAAAAGGGATCTGAGTCAGAGGTCAGTATTATCAAATGTTAGTGGGAACCATCTGAGGGACCACTGGAAATTCATGGAAGACACAAGACAGTAAAAGAGAGGCATGAGGACAGCATCAAGGAAAGGACAGAGCCGTAGCAGGAGAGGCCGAGCGGTCCAGAACCAAGTCTGCTGCACACGGGATCCTCTTCTTATGGCTCACTGCTCTTCTTCCTGACATCTGACTGAAAAGTATTGCGACTGTAGAGGGATAGCTGGGGAGCTGCTCAGCTTACAGGGAAGCCATAGGCACTCTACATTTACTAAAAAAATGAAAGGGTCTTAAAGCAGAAAAAAATAATGTGTGGACATTTTCCATATAAATGCAGTTACTGTCAGCAGTCATTCTAACTTTCTGTGAGTGACATTTCAAAGGATTTGTTTCACTTTCCTTGCCTGAAACCACTTTGCATTTCCTGTAGCACTACTGCTGTGACAGTGACCATGCAGTTTGGGAAGAATTATGTGCTTGACTAACTTTCCACTATTTTGGTTCAGTAAAATGCATTTTCTCAAGCTCTGTTCAGCAATATTTACAGCAACTGTAACAAAGCAAGCGGAGGATGGGCTCCAGCTCACTGACCTCAGTCAGCAGCTGGACATTGTTGCACTGACTGACAGGGTTCTAGGAAGCAAGCTGCAGCTTTATTGTGTTGATAAGCACAAGGGCTTAGGTGACTTAGAGAAACCAGTTTCCCTGTCAAAGGACAGCAGTTTGTAAGTATGTCTGTTTAGGGAATAGCAGTGTAATCTGTCCTGTTGATGATGGTCATCATTCACTCACAGCTAAAAGTTGACTGTGTCCATTTTATGAGTTTGAAAGAAAGTCCAAATGCAAGGTCTTGGAAGCACGCTTTGTGCTATGAATAGGAAAGCTCGTGTATTTTGCTGCTAACTCTGCTGCAGAGCTTTTATGCAGTATGCATTTGCAAACATAAGGCTGTATCTTGTCTGAATATCACATTTGAATTGAAAGGAAAGGAGGAAAGAAAATGCATCCTTGTCCAGGAGTTCAGGAGGCATACAGTAGACATGCATATTGCTGGTTGTAATTCTGTATTAGGAAAGGAGGAAAAAGGATACTTTGCTTATTTTGTACCCTTGTGCTTCTCCATACGTACTACATAAATGTGCCAGAGGCACCATGTTGACAACAGGATCAAATAATTGAGATAAGGAGAAGGAAAGCCAGGATTAATGCCTCCTGGTTTTCTCATTGCTGTTCTGATAGCAGCTTGGTTCCAGCTTTGAGTTTGAGCTCGAGAACTCATTTTTCTCTCTGACTGGTGTTCTTCTGAGCTAGAAAACCACAGTATCAGTGTCTTTCTGAATTTCCTTAAGGATTAAAACAGAGATTATTTATTAGATTAAATGCAGTTTATCTAACTGAATTTTTATGACTGTGTTCCAGTATGCTGCAAAATGTGAAGGGCAAGATCAGCAAGTACAACTTGCTGCAATTTCAGAGTTCACTACTTCATTGGAGACTGCCAGCCCTTCAGCATTCTGTAATTGGCCAAGATGGGAGCAGGAGATTAATGAAGTTTTAAAATCCCTTCCCAAGCATTTTATAAAAGCTAACATGGTGTGCCTCGATAATTACCGAAAACCTCAAAGAGACAACAGATCAGATGCAAGAGCCTGTATAAGCTCATTAACTTTGAAACTGAAGTGAACCCCTCTCAGGAGTTGCATTGATCCTGGTCTTTTGTCCAATGGTCTCATGGCCTCAGGAGTCTTTTGTTTTTAAAAGACACTGAGTCTGAATGTGATCCTGAAAGAGAAACCAAAATGTCTGCAACTATACCTGAGCAGATAAGTACACTCAGGAGGTGTTTCCTGTTCACTGAGAATTGCTGTGTACCAATGGATCCCTTCAAGATATTGACTGGATATGGACTGCTGCTGCAGCAGGGTTTACTAAATTAGGAAATAAATATCAAGTCCACCAGACTTCGGACATTTAGATATGATATAACTTTCCAGGATTAAATGCCTTTAAAATATAGTGTGACACCACACGGTAGCCACGTAAGCCCACACAGGCTGCTGTGTTAGCTGTGGAAAGCTGTAATGATGGTACTTCTATCTTCTGTGTTCTGATACAATTTTCTGTTCACTTTACTGTCGAAAAACTATTTTCAGGAAATGAACTCTGCTGATTGATAATCTTTTTAAAAATGACTGAAGCTCTGAAATTTAATTTAAATTGCTCACTTTTTTTTTCCCCATGAAACTGAAAAATAATCTCTGTGAGGACTGCTCCAGAGGGATGAGCACATGAAAAATGCACATGCTTCTATTGTGATGTACTTGTGAAATTGTTCCTCACAAGGCAATCAGATAAATATGAGATATGTTTTTTCTTTTCACATCTTTTTGTACCATCTTTGTGACTCTTGCATCCCATTCTCAGCTCATTCAGCAGTTACTCAGATAAAGCTATGGGGTTGGGGTGCAGCAGGGAACTTTGTTTTTTCTCTTTTTGTCTATGAGTTTATACTCATTGTTTAGCTTTTTAATGAGGTGGAGCTTTACTGGGGCATGTGTTGAGATTTCCTGTTGTATGAACTACAGTATTCATCAACCTTTGAAAACTGTTAAACTGAATATAAGCAGTAAGTTACATAGAACAAATATATAGAAGAAATTATTTTTAGATTGCTGTAAGGTCTCAGAAGTAACATTCTCTTTATGAATTGATGTGTTCAGAGCACAGTTCTGATACTTCTGTAGTATAAACCATAGTAACTTGCAGCTTGCCAAAAGCACTTGCAAAGCTACATCTTCATGACATTATTCTGAAGCACTGTCAAAGTGTGCAGGATGCACAGATACGGATTGGTGTAGTGGAATCAGCTGAGATGACTGAAGTCCCAAGCTGACATGGGCACACCAGCCCTTTCAGGGCAGCACAGAGGGTGCCAATAGCTACAGAAGGATTGTCTCATCCCTCTGCTTTTGCATCTTCTGTCACGCTGAGTAGTTGTGATGCTTGCTGTAACCAGGGAATTGTGAGTTCATGCTTTTTACTCCCGTTTATGCAGCCAATAAGTTTCTCACTTATCTGTGTCTGGATTTAATGTAATGGGCTCTCCGTGTTCAGTGTGGGGTCCATGCACTGAGAGCACCAAGGAGATAAACATGTCTCAGAACAGCATAATGCTCCTCAGAGGGTGGCAGTAGCCATCCTGACTCCAACGAGACACCATTTCTGCCAGGGAGGGTTTCCAGCCATTCCTCAACAGCCTCCAGCTGTTTCTGTGGGAAGGCAGAGGGCTCCTGTAAGCCTCGTGTCTGTGTGCCAGCAGTAGGACCACGGGTCAGCCACCACAGGGTGTCTGAAACGATGAGGAATGAGTTTGTTCAGAAGAAAAGGCTGAGATATTCAACCCCCTGATCAGACAGTGGAGAGAAGGTGAAACCTGTCTCTTTTAAGAGAGGAATAATAGAGGAAGAGGTGATGGACACAGGCTGGAATGTGAGCTATTCTGATAGGAGAAAAAACTTTCACCATTAAGGATTTACTGTAGCAGGATGCCCAGAGAGGTTGTAGAATCTAGTCTTGAACATCACTCACAGTTCGACCAGATAAAGACCGGAGCAGCTGGACTTCAGTTGAAGTGCTTTGAGCAGAGAATTGGAACTCGAGATTATTCCAACTTGAATTTTAATTTGACTTTACGTATCTGAATAAGAATGGACCCCTGTGCTGCTTCCTATCTAAAAACAAAAGAAAAATTTCTGAACCCAAAACAGAATACAGTACACTTTCATGACCTATCAGTCAAAACTGGTTAGTGGTTGCATTACTGTTTCGACTATAAATTCTAAATTTTAACTAACTTTCCCTGGTAAATTTCTGCTCGATTCTTAGAAGCTTTTAGAGCTCCAAGTTCTCTCTGTTATTCAAACAAGAATGTTCTTCTAGAGCTCACTTGGGAAATTAAATGAGTGTAACTGTGATCTGTGTATTGGTCCAGTAAATCTATTCTAATACCTTCAGAGACTCTCAGAGGGCAATTGTATCAAGTATTATCCTCATGTGTGATGCTTGTACTCCAGGCTCTTGGTGAATCACTCATACAACCCTCAGGACTGGCATTTAGTGGACTTCACAGTTTTTCTGTCGCTGTTACATTTCCATGGCTGTTTGCTGTGCTTTTTGCAGTGTTTCCATGAAGTTTTAATGAACATTTTCATTTCATGCAGTTTAATGCTGACTTGTTTGTGTTGCAGTTCAACAAAAACTCTCCTGTTCCAGAAGAAATATTCTGTGTAATTGTTGAACTGTAACATGTGTCCATTTTAGAAACAATATACAACGAGAACACTACTGCAAGTGTTGATTCTTAAGTATTGTATCAAATAGTTTTATCACGGTGAGATTTGCTTTCTTTCCTCAGTGTATGTTGTAAAGGAACACTCCTATTTGTCTCACTCCATTGCTCTCAGTAAGTTTGAGCATCATTTTAATTTTGCTTCACTGTTCTTATTCAGAAACATTTTTATTGAGTGCCTTTGCTAGTATTTAATTTAAAGGCAACAGACACAAGCTTTTAGATGCTGTGATGTTTATCTTGCAGTTCCAGAGATATTTATTCAAGTCACGTAAGATAGTGTGAGGCGCATAATACTGCATGAAGTAGCGTCTGTGCACTGACTTCCTCCATGTTAATTCAATATAATTCCAAAAATTTGATAAGAGAAACCTTTTTCTATAAAATTAAGTTTAAAAATGAAAGGCAGCTTGAGAAATGGAAAGGAAAATCTGTACAAGTGCCACTATTATTCAAGAATATGAGTTCTGACAACACCTCTTCTTTTCTTCAGAAGAAACAGCAGTAAGTAACTGAGATCCGTCAAATGATTTTGTATGGTTCATTAACTGTATTGCCTCCACTTTGTCACATTTTTTACACATTTCAAGTGCAGTCACTCATTCAGGTTTTGACGAATACAGCTTTGCTTCTCATTTTAAAATGTGTCATTTACCAAGGAAAAACAGAATTGTGAGATTTCTTATCAGATTGACTTCTTCAGAGATTTTGCAAATAATTTACTTGGCCTTTGTTTGAATAAATACGTGAATGATGCAAGTTTCCAGGAGAAGTTCCATCAGTTCAACACTTCATCATCACGTGGCAACATTTTTACCTCCTCCCAGAAGGAGATTCTTTTTTGGGGTAGGAGATGTTCTTGATGGCAAAACCAACTAGTCTTCAAAGAGCATAAGTGTACACGTGTTGCTGGTCAGCAAGCTGCTTCTGCAAGTACCCAGAACTAACTCAAGTCCCTTTCAGTTAAACTTCAGCTGTTAGCATGTAATACTGAACAAGCCCTGGTTATACTTTGCATTTAGGAGTTTCAATAGCACGACCATATCAAATCATTTTCTAAATATTACTGGATAGTACTACAATCCTTTAAATGGTACAATAGTATTTTAAAGTCAGATAATGAAGGTATTGGGACACCTCTCCTGTGAGGGAGATGGGGATGCTCAGCCTGGAGAAGAGGAGGCTCAATGGAATCTGATCAGTATGTATAATTACTTGTAGTGGATGTGCAAAGAGGATGGAGCTGGGCTCACTTCAGCACTGTGTAGGTCCCAGAGCCCTGGCAGAGGCCGCCCAGGGTCTTGATGAAATCCACTTTCAATGTGAACATTCCCGGCTGTTTTCCTCATATTGCCA
Source organism: Oreortyx pictus (assembly GCA_036925125.1). NCBI lineage: Eukaryota > Metazoa > Chordata > Aves > Galliformes > Odontophoridae > Oreortyx > Oreortyx pictus. The sequence goes on from JAUPFR010000017.1 coordinate 16,477,315, forward strand.
ATGCACTCTCAGAGAAAAGCACAAAATGTTATTAAAGACAAAGGCTTCAACTGATTATTTTATCTACTTCTGTGGTAGGAATTCCAGACAAGTCCTGTTGAAGTAAGGAAAAGATGGGAAATAAGTATTGCAAAGTGCAGTTGTGGATTGATGGGTTTTCCCAGTGGCCTGTGAGTTTTGGACTTAGGTGGTACCTGCTGTGTGCATGTGGCCTGATCCTCCTCATGCTCAGTATAATGCTCAGCTGGAAAACAGTAGTAGGATCTGAACAGCTTTCCCAAACACAGCTGTGCCTTTTCTTCTCAGAAGTGCTGCTACCTCTGCTTTAATTCTTGCCTCTTCTTTCTTGTTATTCATGCTGTTCTACAATCAGGGCTACCCAAAAAAATGGAACAAAATCTCACTCATGACAAATGATGCTTTTGTTGACATTTGCTGTGCTTGTTTTGTTTGTTTGCTTGTTTTGTGGAATACATAAATTAGAGCCTAACATTCATTCCAGAGTATGTGGCAGCTGTACACAACAGTTTATTTGGAATATCAAAAGTCGCACCTGAATCAAACCTGACTCAGAGAAACAGTGTCAACTGAAAAAATGACAATGCTTGGGAAGGTGTCAGTGTCAATATAAGGACTTTTTTCCATTGAAGAAGAAAATTCTGACATTTGCTAATGTGGAGTAAAAGGGTTCTGGCTTTGTTTTGTTATCAGTCTATGTTTTCCTTGATGAATGCTTATCTGGTTAGTTTATTCAAAAGTGTAGAAAGAAACTGAGCTGTTCAGAAAATCTGGTTCTCAGTTTGCAGAAAAGCATCTCAAGATCATAAAATCATAGAGCCATAGAATCCTTAGAGCTGGAAGGGACCCCTGAGGGCCATCTAGTCCAACTCTCCTGCAGCAAACAGGGACATGCACAGCTAGATCAGGTTGCCCAGAGCCTGATCCAGCCTCACCTTGGAAATCTCAGGAGAAGGGGCATCAACCACATCTCTGGACAACCTGTTTGGTGCCTTACCACCCTCACTGTAAAATACTTTTTCCTTAAATCCAACCTGAATCTCCCCTCTTAAAGCTTCAGGCAATTTTCCATCCATGTCTCTCAGCAGCACAGAGCAGAGGGGCAGGATCACCTCCCTCACCATGCTAGCCACACTGCGTCATGTTCTGTGTGTCTTTTTTCAGACAAAAGAAGTGAATGTCAGACATGATGCAGATGAATGATCTCCCAGTGTTAATGTTTCACTGCCTTAGATGTCTTCGGACAGCTGTAATATTTGTAGTAGTTGTTTTAAATCATCACTTCTGTCAATTTGAAAATGCCATGGTATAAAAGTTTACAACCTTTTTCTTTTAAAGAGTCACCACTGTGAACACTGCTGAACTAAGGAGCCAGGCCGTATGGAATTATTTTGTATCTCTTGTGACAGTTGAAGGAGAATTAATATCATAGCAGTTTTATGTCACGTTGGCTTGAAGTTTCTGTATGGATTTTGTCGCGATGCAATTTGCATTCAACCTTTACAAAAATGTTATGTGTTCCGTAGTCATTTTTGATTGATTTCAAAACAGATTTCTTAGAAATATGCAAAATGAATATTCTTTGTGCCATATATATAAACCAAAACAGAAAAGAAAAAAATAATTATGTTGTGACAGATTCACCATGTATGCGAATTTGACCTTTCTGGATTTGGAAGCACATACCAGTGTTCAAGTAAGATCTACTGTAGAACGCCGTCAGCTTGGTTGTGATACTTCAGCCTAGGACGTGCTTTCATGGTGGTGTTTTTTGATGCTTCACACTACCCCATAGATTATCTTTACATCTTTCTGTTGCCTAAAAGATGCTGATGAATATCTGATGAAATCAGTTTGATGTGTAATGCTGAAAAATTACCAGCCTCTACAACTACACAAGACTCTACTTTCATGCAGTCAGATATTCTTCAGTAATAAAAACTGGTTGTTTGTGTTCCACATGACTTAGCGGAGCCCAGGTTTTCTAACTGTTCATACAGGGTCTCGTTTGGCCGTTGTTCTGCTCCCAGTAAAGTCTTGGCCTCGGGCATCTCACCATATGTTTGGAGTGGGAACAGTCCAATGGGAAACCCACAGATTCCTTTGGAGGCTGAAATAGAGCAAGAGTTGCAAGCCTGCAGTATAGTTTAATTACTGTATTTAAATCTCTAACTTTATTACAATAAAAAAATTAATTTTGTAGTACATAATTTAGAATATTCCCAGTATCCTAGCTTTAACTCATTAGCCACTTCTGAGGAAGATCAATGAGTCGTCCACTCAGTAGTAAAATAATGTACTGAAAGGAACTATTTTTTTTTTTAAACTCAGGTGCCCTTTTATGCTGCAGTCATAGAACCCCTGATAGGAGCAAAAAGTAATCAAGTTACAGATAAGAATTTAAGTGCCTGAAGAGACAGAAAATGGCACTGAGATTTTGGCTTCGTATTCAGGTGCCCAAACGCCTTTAAGAATGTGAACTCTAAAGTCTAAAGCTTCTGATTCTGACATTGTACTCTTATTACAATCCTGGTCCTTGACCAGAGAAACTCATCTGAGCAAGAGCACAGGAGAGAGGGAGCGGCACTTCTGTTTGGGCCTGAGCTACACAAAGGAGCACCAAGAGTTTTGTAGAAGTAATGGTTAAAAACCAAAAAAAGAAAAACACTTCCAAAGTGTATGCTTTTTGAGACATTCAAACTTTGAATTTGTCTGAGGGGGCACACTGGGTTTTTGAGGCCTAACTGATCTTGGAAACTTTTCATTTGCAACTTTACGTATGGTAATAAATATACCAGCTCCTTTACCCTCCTGCTGAAGTATGGGCAGGCAGTGGGAAGAGTACAGCACAAAGTAGCAACTTCATGTCTGAGCATCTCAGTTCTTGGCAGTCTGTATCTCAATCTCTTCATCAGACATGGGACAATGTAGAGTGATGGTCTGGCAACTTTTTATTTGTTTAATTATTAGCTTAGAACCAGAAATAGTGCAAGTCCTGTTTACTTTAACACTAAAGGTCCTATTTATAGAACACAAGGCACAAACAAGGGAGAATTGCATAATTCAGAAACATAATAACTATAAATACTGGAACTACAAAGGTTACTGGGTCCATCTTCATCGTTTCTTAATTTGCATTTTACTTTTATCCCTTTGTCTGTGTAGTCCTATTTTAACCAGTACTTCTTTAAACATTTCTCTTGCATAAGCATGAGTTAATTTACTGCCCCTGAATTAAGCAGCATGCCAGTTCTTCCTGAACGTCTCCATTTTTGTTCTAAATGCTGTAACTTTTCAGTCCGGCATTTAGAAACCAGAAAAGTATTTACTCAGCTCTTCACAGTACACATTTAGTGAGTAAGAAATTTTAAAAATTTGGCAGCATCCAAATTGTATGGGAACAGGGGATCAGTCATGAGTTTAAAGAAGGAACAGCATGGAAACACTAAATTAAGTCCAATTCTAAATGGGCTTACAGCTTAGTGATGATCTTAAATATAGTGATGACCTTAAATATTATCACTTGGAAAATTAAGTACACTGGACACTATATACTTGATAATGAGGTAACTGTGTTTTAATTGAAATCGTAACAAATTCATCATTACTGCAAATTTTAAAAGTAAAAGGGGCTCCAAGCTGCACTGAATCGCAGCGTCTCCTACAATGCAGAGCCTAAAGTCTGTACGTATCACCATGGTTCTGCACAATGGCCACGATCTAAATTTGAATTTACCTCTTTTGAACATCCTCTGTGTTTTTACTGAGTTCAAAACTGAGGGACTCCATCATTCACGTGTGCAAGCAGCAGCTTGTATCGCTGCACTGGAATGAGTTTTCCAGTCTCCTTTCACATCACTTTTCTGCTGCTGTAGGGTGTCTTAAGTAGGAAGAGTGTCAAGAGTGGCTGCAAGATCTCTAAAGAGAAAGAGAATATGGAGAAGTAAGAAATGGCTGTTGTAAAGGAGGGGTTTGGTTTCCAGCACAGCAGTGGATTGTGTTTGAAAGGTTCGCTGCTGCCATTTTCTTCAGACACCCAAATTGTGTGATTTCAATTGAAGAGTTAATTTCAATTACTGTATAGGCATATTTAATTAAATTTCTTCATTGAGAAATATCAGACAATGGTAGCCACATTGCTCTTTTTCAGAAGGCTGCACTAAATTCTCTCATATCTCTTGCACCCTGCACTGCTTATATGTATTAATTTACTGCTCTATTTATTACTTTTCTCCTTCCTTGCACTCTTATGCCAACTTCCCCCTATCTGTGCTCAAGGTGACTACAGATGGTAGCAAAGAATACTTGTTTGCAGGACAATGAAACTAACTCCTGACCTTCAGTTAGAAGGAAGCTCTGCAGGGATAACACTGAACAGAAACCCAGACAGATGTAACTCCCACCATGAACTCGAGCAAGCCCTGGGCTCAGAATGCAGGGAGCTGTGCGTGTATTCCCTGCTGATCCGCAGTTCTGAGCCATGAAAATACCACAGCCAGCACAGCACACGAGGCAGCTGCACTTAAAGGAACATCCTTTCCATCCAAACACAGCCTGAAGTTTTGAAGCAAACCAAAATTTGCTTCTCTAAAACACAGCACTCCAACAGAATGGCGTCAGTCACGGACGTGCACATGAAGCAAAGGGTGGAATGAATTCCTCCATGCAGAGAAAATGGGCCCCACTGATGTCCATCACTGAGCTCACGGAGCCGAGCGCGGCAGTGAGGGGCAGCGGTGTGACAGTGACAGAGGTCACCTCGGCTGCTGATTGTTTCCTTAATGTTTGCAAAGTAACTAAACAAAAATATTCTTTGTGGGAGCAGGTTGAATTTTGCTGGTTAGCAGCTGCATCTCAGCTCCATGAATGCACACGTACTGTACTGCTGTTCTCACAGCATGTTGAAAGAGGATGCAGTAATAGGTCAGGACAGAGAGAATATCAGAAAACCCCAAATAGATTTTTCATGTAGCTTATTGGAATCAAATATATCCTGGGGCAACGAGAAAGAAAGGAGCTTCAGTGTGAAATGGAAGTTCTGAGGGTTTTTTTTCATTCTTTTCATAAAGCATCTGAAAGTCTGTCAAAACGTAGGGGAAAGGAGGCCGAAGTGGGAAAATATCTTGAGGGACTAATGTTCCCATCTCCAATAATACTTTCATATTTTGCAGCTTTCAAGCTTTCTGGTTTCTTTGTTGTTGCTGTTGTTGTTCTGATGTTTTTGGAATAACAAATTTCTTTCCCATAACAAGAAGTGTTCTGTATGTTCAGTAGCTGGTGTCCTAGCTATGGCCTGATGAGTGCTGACTTAAAGAGAAAAATCCTTCTGCTCTGCCCACTGGTGGGTGCTCTTCAGGCTGGGCTGCACTGGCCTTCTCAAGCAGGGATACACTCTAGTGTGCTGAGCTCAGCCTTGTGCAGTCCCCAGCCCTCCCAGCAGAGCTCTGCAGGAGGATGGCTGAGGCTGCAGTCCCTCACCTGCATCCTTGCTGAAATCCACCCACTGCCTTGTCTGCCTTCCCTCAAGCGCTCTGACTTCGTGTTCTGTGTTCCTCCAACAGTTTTCCTAGCCTACGGAGAAAACTTCTTAGAAATGTCTGGTGGAGGAGGGGTTCACTGCTTTTCTGTCTAGCGAAGGATGCAGCTGCAGTCATGCTGTTTTAAGCAGTCCTCAGCTTTGTTTCAGCTGATGAGGCATCCTATTTTGTCACTCTGTATTTAAGCGTCATGTGGTTTTCTTGTTTGTTTATCCTCCCTCTTACTACCGTATTTTTCATGAATATTTTGGTATTTAGTTTTCTGCTGTTTATCAAGTCTTACGTTTGACTTTGTTGATTTGTGAATATTACTAGTGGCCTAAGTCATACACAGGCTGTAACCTAATATGTTCGCATACCACGTTCTATTTTCTGTATGCAGAACCTTAACTGGCATGTGCAAATGGAGACACGAGACAAAAATGCCTATTTTCACAAAGAAAACTGATGCCTGTGTGGTTTTACACGTGACTAAATACAGGGCAAAGACCGAAGATGCATTATTTTGAACAATTAACTTCAAAAAATATCACATTTAATTTTTAACAGTTTCTGATTTTTTAAAAACTAATTGCTCTTGCTCTGATTCATGTATCTGCAGAGCTCTCTGCACGTTTGTAGCTCAGCTCAGACTTCACAAACTGAGCAGTCAGTTCTCAGCCATTAGTCAAAATCTGAGAAGCTTGCTCATATCAGTATTTCTGTTACAACTGTCAATTTGGGCTGTACACAAGACTATGACTAAATGTCTTTCTTGGAAGTGCTTCTGGTGAGTGTAAGGCCTGAAACACTGCTGGTTCAGGGCAAGCTTGGAAGTCAAATGGTGAAAAGGAGAGAACAATTTAGTAATGTAAATATCAAGATGATCTAGGCACAAGAAATATGTATGGATTGGGACAACAGATACAGGATGACTTGCCTTATACACGTTTGTAATGCCATCTTCACTTTGATCATTATCATTTAATGAGATATTTTTTGTTTTAGAATAGGTTAGAGGCAAAAATGTTAAAATATTACTGAGGTTGTTAAGCTAAGCATGCAGAAATGAAGAGCCCTTCATCTAGCTAGTATGAATATAATGTAAGTGAATCTTCTATTACACAGTCCTACATTGCACTTTCTGTGTTTCTCCAGAGTTCCCAATTCATTCAGCTTTTCAGGCAGAGATTGAGTGAAGTGTCAACTAGTGAAATAGAGAACTGCAAGTGGAGGAAAGAAAAGGTTAAGCTGTTCAGTTCTGCACTCCAGTAATCCTCAAGACTCAGGAGTTTGGCCAGTGACACCTTTTCTCTTGTTCCCGAAGGATCTCATTAAGTATGGCCCTTTATATCCCTCACGTGTTATGTGTCCCTGAGAAATGTGGCAGACTGTTCAGTGACGAGAGCAAAAACACAGTGGAGTGCTGGTTCCAGGAGCCAAGTCCTGCGGGCTGGCCCGGCCAGTCCCACGCACACAGCTGTGTGGTGGATGTGTGCAAAGATTGTGTGTGTGAGTGGTGCTGATGGCTGGAAACTTCTGCCAGTGACACAGATGGGGCTAGGAGGAATGACATAAGCCAGCGTTCCTCCTAAAACACAAAATCTCTGTTTGCTAAGACACCAGGCCTTCTCAATGAGGCAGCTTCAGCCTGGACAAGCAGTGTGTTTTTTGTTTGCCTTTTTCTTAAAAATGGATGTGTATATATCAGTGGAATTTTTGCACAAGAGCCAGTCTGACTCTAGCATGAACTAGAGAACTTGTTTAAGTACTATCTGAACAGCTTACAATTTTCCAAAAGTAATACACAGTAATAAACAAAACAGGAAATAATTAGATGCATGAGAAACCATCCAGTGCATGCTACGAATTTTAGACTCACAGAATCATAGAGTGCCATGGGATGGAAAGGACCCCAAGGATCATCAGGTTCCAACCCCCTGCCACAGGCAGGGCCACCAGCCTCCAGATACGCTACTAGACCAGTTTACTTTATGTTACTTAAGGACATCTATTCTGTCTCAATGAAATGGCATGGTTGAGGCATGCCAATTGTGTAAAATATTCTTAGGAACTTCTTACACATGCAGGCAAAGAACTCTGTCTTCCTTTTCTCCATTCAGTCAACCACCTCTCCGAGTTAGAGTGACCTTAAGCACATGAGCAGTGCGAGCAGTGCAAAAAAATGTGCTCTAGAATGCCAAACTGAAACTTCACTTTCCCCTTTAGGGGAATCTATGGGATCTGAATTGTTCCTGAGGTATAGTAACAGTAAGCAGTGAACTAAAGCCTAAAGATGTGTGAATAATTTGGTTAGAGTATAAACTTTCTTATTTTAACCAGTAAAATCTTTTGTGTGTGTGTGTGTGTGTGTGTGTGATGGTTTCAGATATAAAGCTGTATTACTGAAAACAGATAATCATTGCTTGTATACAATAAATTCTAAAATCTTTGTTTATGATAAATGATGTTATTTTTATTTTCTCACATCTGACAATGTAATGCAATAATGCTGAGCATGACTCATTCATTGCAATGATTCAGCAAGCTCAGAAAATCAAGTAGGTATAGCTGACTGGGAAACTGGAGGGACTGAGCAGTCAGAGATGTATAATTTGGCTGTATAAAAAGAAATGCAATTTCAGTGAAACTGTTGCATATTGTGTACATATATACAAAGAGTACATATAGGTTGACCAAAAAAATATAGCACAATCTGTTATGGAAGTTATTAAAGTAAATAATGGAACTGCTAGTAATTTAGATCCAAGTAGAACTTGAATCTTTCTGTAATATTCCAAGTAATAATATGAACGGGGTATCATAGGAATCAAGCTATGTGCAAGCAAAACATTCTGAAGCGCAACAAGATTAGTAGGCTCAACAAGCTAGTTTTTCCATAGAAGATCTGTTTCATTAGATGACATGAGAAATGACTGTTTATTTGGCAGTCAGGTGGTCACTGGTCCAGCCATTTTTTTTATCTTCGTAACAAATCCTGTCAAGATGCATTTGTATTTTGGCTTCAGTAGATGCAATCAGATTTGGAAAGTAGATGCTCCCAAAGGTGGGGGACCACTTACAGAGTAGTAAAGTAACAAGGCATGCCCTTACTAAAAGGGGGCCAGACAAGGACAGAAATATAAAAGTCCCTGAGGCAAGGGATGGGAACGACAGGCAAAGGGGAGTGCAATAAAAAAGAACTAAATGAAGAGAGGCAGATTGAAATGAGATGGCAATTACTGAAACCATATCATCCATGTCCTTCAAATGGTGTTCTCTGTGATCCAAGTGACTGGAAGAATCTAAACACACATTTGTTGCCACAAGGCAAATTGAAATGCTGAGCATTTCCACTTCTGGATCCTCCAAAAAGTTTGGGGTACCACAGGTCAGGTCCAGCACATGGAAAAATCGCCTTTACTCTATTAGCATATCATGTGGGAAGTCACTGGAGCTGAAACAGCTGAACTAGATAAATTCTGGCTCTAATCATCTTAATTTATATAATATACATAATTTATATAATATACGTAATTCACAGTCAAATCACTCGTTCACTTGGTAAACCAGCTTATTATTTTTGACAAAGATACTCATGAAACTGCCTCTTCCAAAGCTATATGAAAAAACACTGAAACAGTAAAAGCTCCTCCAGCATCACCAAAATCAGCAGCCTCATTCCAGCATCTTCTTATGTTAACTTTAGTTAACTTTTTAAGACTAAATGCCTACAAGTGGGTGATGGTAAAGACATGTTGGTAGGCAGTTGTTTCAATGCAATCATACTGTGTGCTGCACAACCTAATGGACTGATCCCTTAATGAGTTTTGGTTTTCATCCATAGCTATCAGGGATGAATATCTGCCTGTGAGGAGTGGATCCTTTGGCATCTTAGTTTCCAGCTTCAATTTTTAGACCTTTGTGTATCTGTGTATCTTGTGAAGATCACAGAATTGTAGGGGTTGTAAGGGACCTCTACAGTTCTGTGATTTTGTGATCTTCACAAGATTTGGTTCTCTGATCTGCATATGCTTCTGAACAGTACTCACAGAGCTGCAGTGTTGTCTGCCTTCATATCCCCTCCTGAAGCTTTTTCCCATATGCTGACAGAAAATTTTGAGTGATTACGCAGCTGGTATGCCATGACCCCTCCTCTTCACCAAATACTGCCTTGCTGTTATATTGGACTCTGCGAATCCATCTGTTTCCTCTTCCATATTCCTAGATGGCAAGCTGTGTGACAGCTCCGGTACAAGACTGTATAGGTGCTACAGCGATACAATGTGCAGACCAACAATCAAAGCATTCTCTTTGTTAATAGGAGCAGTTTCATCACGAGGTGTGTCTCATTTAGTTATCCCATCTTTCAGAAGGGAGGAGGAATTAGGAGCTGTAAAAGCAGTAGCCCAAAGCAGCTCCAACAGTGCGTTGATCAAGCAGGCAGAAAAAACACACTGGGAAAGTTTTGCAGTTCAAAATAATTCACCAGCTTCTTATGTATTCATAGCTACCAATGAGTTAGAGACAGACACTGTCAATGTAAATTATGTTCTGTTTTTAAAGGTTTCTTGTAGGAAGACTGTTTCGCCTCTTCCCCCGTAGTACATTATCATGACTAAAAAGGCAAGGAAGAAGGGAGTGCCGTGGTATCTGCCCTCTGCAAGGGATGTTCTGTTTACTGCAGGCAAATTATCAGTGTTGGATCTTGAAACTGTTCTCATTTAGCATAGCTTCTACCAAGCAAGGCAAAGCCCCGCAGTGCTGAGAGCACACGGTGTGTTTGTCAGCCATGTGAGTGCAGGTGGTGCATGGCTGGGCTCAGGCTTATCCCAGGGGCTGTCCCCATCATTACTCTTGAAGAAGTTAGCTCCTGTTTTCTTTATATCCATGCTCTGAACTTACACTGCTTCCCTATCGGGTACTCTCAGCGCTTCTTCTCCATGTTCATCACTTCAAACCTAAAGTCTGGGTGGGTCCTTAAAGCCTTAATCTTTTTACTTACAAAACAGAGAAAAGATGTGTTTGCTAAAATGCAGAACATAATGCATCTCTGAGTACACCTCCACTTAAGGAAGGAGCTAACACAGTGAACTCAGCGCAGGCTTTCAGAGCTACCAGAGCATGACCATATGCAGCTCACAGTTCCCAGGCTGTGTCAGGTGCGGGTGCTTCCTGGTCTCAGCAATTGCCAGCAAGGGAACGCAGGGTAGCACAGAGAGGGACTCTGTCCTAAGGGCACTATCAGGTTGTAAGGACACAGATTATTATTCCTACCCAAAAGTCAGACACATCTCACGAGGAAAGTGTTATATCCAGTCTGTGTATTCCTAATGGAGGAGCGTGTAATCTGTAGCCCCTGGGTAGCTTGAGAGGCTCTATCAGGACATACTCAAGGTCTTTATTAACAGAACAGCCCTAATTTCTTCCTCCACTATGGAAAAAATGCAGAATTTTCTAATAAAAAAAGAAAAAAAAGAACCACAACCAAAACTTAAAGAAGTTCAGTACTTCGTGCTAAATACTCTCATTTCTTTTTTTGCATATTTGGACACTTCAAAGGTCTTTTCTGAACTTCAAAGACTACCTTTTGAAGTCTCTTAAATTGTGAGCTGGCTAAAAGGATTTACCTCCTCAATACCTCCCCCATTCAAGGAGTGTTTAAGTAAATGCTTCCATTGGAATCCATTTTTATTTATTATTTTGTAAATGTCCCCCTCCAAAAATATTGCTGTACAGAAAATTCCTGCACTGCTCCGTGACAAAGAGGCATGATAACCTTTTTCAATAAGACAGCTATTAATGTGACTATTAAATATCTACTAAACTACTGCATCTGTTAAAATTCCAAAAGAAAAAAGGAAGAGGGATCAGCCCCCTTTTGATACTGAGAATATGCATTTCTTAATTCCAGTGCAATTTATAATAGCACAAACGGATTGAGTGAAGTGCTGCTGCCAGCAAAACTGGTGGCAATTACAACTGGAAGGCTGTGTCAGCATCTCTTCGGAGGTGGGCTGGAATCCGTCGGCCACAGAGACACCATGGAGATGCCTCTTTCCACAGTGCTCCTTCAGCAGCCACACGAAGAAAGAAGTGATAATCTCTCAGCTGAAGCAATCCTCCTCCTTCTGGCCATATAGCTATTTTGGATAGGCAGAATAGAACAAAAAGGACTCCACTATCTACTTCTGAACTTTCAAGTTAGTTCATCTCAGAACCACAGTTCCGGCGCGGGAAGTCCTGGAGCAGGTGCTCTCTAACGTTGCAGGGTAGTTTGTTTGTACCAGTTTATTTCTAGTCTTTGCCACCGTGTGAAATCATGGAAAGATTAAATGTAGGTCTGACATCTGTTCGTTTACATTTTCTGCAAATGTAGTGTGCTCTGCATCAATCTCGGTCTTCTGTGAATTTTGTACATCTTTATGGCATCCTTACTGCAGACTCCCTTGGAAATTTTTCTTGAAAAAGATTTTTGGTGGAAAAAATGAATTTTTTAACAAAATCAGAAGATCTCCAAAACTAAGTTAGCTTTGACAAGAAAACAAAATTTGAAATGGAAAAAAAATCCAGTAAATTATCAACATTATAAGAGGGAGAGCTCAGAGTTTCATTTCATAACTGTGCTCTGTAGGAACTGCTCAGTGCTGCATCTTCTCTGTGTAGAGGTCAATACAAGCGGCATATGTAGGTGCACGGCTATCGGAGTGCAGTCATATAATGTGACAGTTAAATATCAAGCTATGTTCTTAAGCCATTAAGATTGGCTGATCCTTAGTACTGACTGATAAGGCAGCTCATGCTGTTGTCTAACTTGTCTTCAGCATTGTTCCAGCAAAATCACCAGAACTTTTGTATCAGTGCCAAACTAGCTAAAAATAAATGTTGAAATACTGATTTACTGCTGAAGTGGAAATCTCATGTCTGGCACAGTTCTTGATCATCTCCCCACATGTCTATATGTTCACAACATTGTTTTAATCATCTAAATGTACTGTAAGAGGAAGATACCTTCTGTGTCTCTCTCTAAGCATTCGGTGAGTTCTTGCTTTTGTTTTGCTGTTGTCCTCATCTTTTGACTGGACTCCTAAAGAGAACATGAGGATACACCTTCTGACTGTCATGCAAATCAGTAAATGCCTGAGACCTCATCTTTCTATGCTTACTTTTCTGCTGGGAATACATTTTGCAGTAAGGCCAGGTCACAGTTTGCTCTCGCGGGAGGTTTATGTTTCCGAGAGGCCAGAAGTAGTGACTTGCTAACAGCCACTTGCTATTTGGCTAAAGTAGCCGCGTTCCTTCAAGATGCAACTTGTGAAGCTGCCTTTATAGTTCAGAAATCACATTTTAGGCATCCTTAGTAAAAATGATACAACTTCCAAAGGTGCTGACTGCAGCTCCCATTGTATTTCTGTGGGATTCGTAAAATGCAGTTAATTCACTTACATAGCGGGGTCTCAGGATGTGAATGCATTTTATTTATATAGGTTAGAATATTTCAGTCTATTATTTTTTTGCACCCAAGGCTGATCTGCTCTTTACAATGAAATAGTTTCCTTCCAGTCCATTTTAAACATGTTGTTCCATAAATATTATCAGTGTTCAGTATCAGCTGTAAATAATGACTGTCATTTTGATGTAGATCAGATCTTAATTGGTAAAATTGCTTAATTGTCTTACTTACACTCTGTGTTCTCTGCTGAGTTATTTAGAGTGCTTTCTATACAAAATGCATTATTCAAAATGCAATCTGTGCTCTTGACTTGCAGATTTCACATACATTACAGGATGTCTGATCATTGTCTTACTTCTTTTACTTCCATATTCCGTTATTTATTTTCTTCAAAAAATTCTTCTCTTCAGAACTTCTTCACCGTTACGAAAAGAGAATCTATAAAGCACATACCAGGGAGAAGGACAGAGACAGCATGAATACACTTCAAGATGATAAAACTCCCTCTGCTGTCCTTTCCAAGTCATTGAACAATAATGGCATCGAGAGCAGTTTGCTCATCGTTCTGGTGGCTTACAGCAGTTGAAGGCACTCTCTTTAGGAGCAGAAGCAGAAAGTGGTATGCTATGCTGTTTTCTTTATATGGCAAATTGCTTGGAAAGTACCATGTTACGAGTGAAACAAAGTTCCACAAATCCCGTTGGAAGAAGGAAAAGGCAGGTGGTGAGGTTCCTTGGAGTGTGCCACTGCTGCATCAAGCTGTCCTCGGCATCTGTGATTGTTGTCTGCTCATTAGGAGAGCGGGCATCACTTCTGGATGCTACAAATGGGAGGAATGAAGGTTCTTGGACTTTCTGCAGTACCTGCTCTCACTCAAAAGTGCAGTTGTGGTACTCTTAGAAGGCAATAATAATTCCAAAGAAATTCATTAATGAATGGAGGTCCTAATTAATCAGCAAGCTACATGAAGTTATATCAGCAGATGCTAAGAAACGTGAAATTCCTGTGACTGTGTGAGTTCCCCCAGGACTGGCTCAGCCCGGCAGTGCCTGCATTGCACCACTCTCCCCTCTCCTCCCCTCCCCTCCCCTCCCCTCCCCTCCCCTCCCCTCCGCTCTCATCTCCTCTCCTCTCCTCTCATCTCCTGCGCCCTGCTCCAGCTGTTGGAGATTTCTCTTTGTCACTTCACTGTGCTGAAAATCCACTCCCTTGCTCCCCAGCGACTCACATTCTGCTCTTGGGAAGTGCTGGTGCTTCAGCTGGTTCTTACCCACACTTTGCCTTTTATACAGTGCTCTGTCACTGCTTTGCAGTTCTGAGAGTTTTGCTTTTATCAGTCTTTCAATAACAAGTGATAACAGAACTGTCTTTAATCACTGATGTGTAGGTAGCCTCAGGAATAATCTTCACACATCTCTATTTTAGCAGTCCCCAAATGCTGGCCTGCTCCAGTGGACAAGGACATGGGATTCTTTCAAAATACTTTTCTAAAATAGATCTTTCCTGAAGTCCTGTCTAGAAATGTGGAAGTTTTCTGTGTTTTCTGAGATGGAGAAAGAGGAATAACATGCTCTGAACTGGTTTAAAGCTAAGAAGAGGTTCGGCTTTAGCTTGAGCTTTAGGAGAGACTTCTGTTCCTTTTCCCAGCTGATGGGCTATCTGAACTTTGTTTCTTTCCATCAGAACCTTATAGCTGTCATTTACATTTTTACAGGTGCTTAAGATATTAGCCAGTTAAACTGTGCACAGTAATTCACCTTCTGTTGCAGACATTTTCTCTCATATAACAAGGCTCTCATAAATCATGCCTAACAAAGTAAATAAATCTCTCAGTCCCCACCATGCGCCATGATTAAATTTCAGTCCTTTAGAATAAAGATGAATACATTTAGTAACTGCAAATAACTAGACCTGCCATCCTTAAAATGTGGTCTCCTTGTATAGAATTTGAACTAGAGAAATGCATTTACTTTTAACAATGTGAACATTAATCATCTGGCAGAAGTGGCATACAATGCACATGAAAGTTGACTGTGGAGTGGAGCTGTATTTGACATCTCCAGGGACCAGAAAGAGAAGCCTACAAAAGGAGGAAAGAAACAGAATGAGGCTTCCTGCTGGAATATGAAAGCACACCTGACACACGCACAGTGCTGACAGCATTCTGTGCCCATGAGAATCTTTTGTAATACAAGTGTTTAATTATTTGCATTAGTTTGGCGGTTAATTTTTGTAATGTGGACACCAGTGCAATTTCTTTTCCATGTGTTCCTTTCCACCAGGGTCAGCAGGGCTCCTCAGCTGGCCTTGTGTGGAGTCAGGTCTTTTTGGCGGTCCGTCTGCACTAGATACAAAACTTGTGTTTTGTGTTGTGCTCTTCTCCGTGAGCAACTGAATGGTGATTCTTAGAGGGTGTTGAAATGCTTAAAAAAACACTCTTGTGATTTCATCTGGAGGTTTTCTGGGAGAAAAGTGGCATTATTGTTTTTCTTTGTTATTTTTTTCTCTCTTGTCATTCTTCACAATTTTGATCTAGGACAGAAAATCTGTAGTATTTGTTTTCCATTTTGTGAGCTATGGAGTCTCGTGTGATAGACCACAAAAATCCCATTCCTTTAGAATATTAAAAATACTTTTGATCTAAAGATAAATCCTACTGTCTCTGTGGTTGGGATAAAAAAAAAAAGCATTATGTTCTTTTATGGCCTCTTCAAGTTAGCAGATTTTTCATAAAGTTTAAAAAATTTATGATGGTAGAAGATTGCAACAGAAAGGAAAAAAATCCCAAGACAAGAGCATAGCTTTCAGGTCCACTCTTTAGCGTGCAGTAAAGTGGATGTAGAAGATTACCAGAGCCAAGTAATAATACACATTTTGAGATGTAAACGACTGCCAGAAGTGATGGCAGCAGTGAATCAGCCTTGCTGTATTTAACAGCTGTTGTACTAGACTGAACAATGTTTACAATCGTCTTTCTTCAAAGGAACAGTGCTTTCTGAAAGAGAATGAAATCTTAAAATATAGCTCTTCAGGAGGTACAAAAGATGTGCTTCTTGAAGGAATTGGCATATTTACACATTGGGATTTAAAATTTGGGTCCAAAACGCACTATCAGGTGTCTGTATCTTTCCAGCAGTGATCACAATATCAAATAAAACCTGCATTCAGAACACTGTCAGCAACAAATTCTATGTGCAGAGTTTTTTATGTGCAGTGAAATCCTCCCCATTCCTGACTTCTAAGCCCTCACTGGTGCAAATGCTTGCAGGTGCTGACTGCACACACACGAGCAGCTCTCATTCAGGGCAGCTGCATACATGTCCTCGGACATGGGCTGAAACTGATTTGTGTCTTGGAGTTGTTTGTTTGGTTTGTTTTTCAATTGTTGCTTTAAAAAAGGGCATTTCACTTCAGAATAAAACACAGCTTATGATGTCTGTTTAATAGGTAATTAAGTGTAGAACTAACCACGGAAGTTAAAAATGTAACTGGTTTCATTTTAATCAAAACTGATACTTTTTTGTTTAATTGTAAGAACTATATGCAGTGTGTGTGAATTGCAACTTCAGAAAAAAATATCTTTACAGCTTGACTTATGCTCCTCTATGGGTCAGTATAAGTATAACCAAGCTAAATTCAGTCTCTGTGCTGACTGGCATACATATTTTTCTGTTTAAAAGATAAAATGAAATCATTTTTGATTCTTCTCTGTCAATATTTGCAACATATACAATGCAACAAACAGAGTTACAGAGCTTGCTGGAACAGGAATCAACAGTTCCTATAGTGATCCACACTATAAGTTAAGATCCAAATACCTACAAATATTGTAGTTATACCTCTGTTAGAAATGTAGGGAGCTTCTTTGTCACAGCCCAATTGGAGAAGAAAAGCTGAAATTTTTCAGCATACAATTACATGTTTTTATCTTAGCACGATGCAGTTGTGATAGCATGTGCTGTTGTCATCTGCTATACTGATAACTCTATGGAAAGATCTGGAAATGTGACAAGAAAAACTTCTTTTCATACTTAGATAAGCTTGCCAGAAGTTGCCATGTTGAGAGTTTTCTTTTTCTGTAGAAAACCCATGTCAAATAGCCAAAGGTAAACAAATACACAGAGCAATTTTTCTTTTTTCTCCCAGGTTTTCACATAATAGCATATCTCCCTTGCAGTTAACACAAAACCATTCCAAGAACTCCATCACTCAATAATTTAATGCACTTCAGAAGCAGCTGATGCAGTCTTGAGCTTTTCCTTGATCTCAGCTTTGACAGGTTTAATCATTTCCAGGGAATAATCAAGAGAGACCGTGTAGAGAAACGCCCGCCTGTACCTGGGGGCATCAGTGGAGCACACTGCTGCCTGTTTGCCATGTCAGATGCTTGAGAGCAGCGTGCACACTCCTTATATCCATTTAAGCACTTAACAGAATGTTCATGTATCGATTTGAGAGTGTCTTTTAAACCACTCAAATGAATTACAATATGAGCATCGGAGCATTTGTGAGTTGTCCAAATGGGCATTGATCTTATATAATGACCTTGCTTCCACAAGGATCGTTCTCTTTATTCCTTTCCTTCTGTTTTTCTCTCTGATTTGCCTTGCCAGTGTGTAAAGTATTACATAAGATTCAGTCTCCTATCACCTGACATGTCTTAAACATTTTTGTTGAAATAAAAGAAGGAAAATGATCATCCACGCTTGCCCTGAATTCTGCATTAACGTCATAATAGCGTTATTTCTCATTCAAATCAGTGTAAATGAGAACGCAGTCAGGTCAAGGGGGTTTTCTTTATAAAGGGTATTTTTCTGTGAGTATATAAGCAGCTTCAAAGGGATCAGACTGCAGACTCTCAGCCAATATTAAAATACAGGATACTCTCTATTTTGAGGTTTAGTAAAGCTCAGCACTCCATCACTGCATCTTAAAGTATCCTGCACGTAGTCTGCAGCATGAATGGTGGTTTCTAGAACACTACCGAGTGACTGAAGCAGTTTTCTCTGTACTCCTCTGGCCTCACACAAGCATGCTGGGTGTGACGGTGCCCCGCTCTGGCTGAGTGGCACTGCTAACTGCCATTTCAAAGGGAAAGCTGGAGCTGGCCTTCCTGCCTCCTGCAAGGTCTTTGTTGCTGCTGTGTGCCAACACAAATATGTACTCACTGGAAAGAAAGCAGCATGGATATGCTCTATTAAAAATGCCAGAAGTCCATTAAGTGTCTGAGATGATAGCATTTAAGCAGTGGCCTGAAGTGCAGCATGAACTCGCTATCACTGCCTTCTCGCACGGTTGTGCTCATGGCAAATGACTCCTGGCTGACGGAAGAGCAGAAGTGCTGCAGTTAGTCTGGCTTTTTTTTCCCCACAACTTTCTGCATTGTCTGATCTGAGGGGTGTGTTTCTGTGTTATTAGTCAAATCAACATTTAGTTGCAGAGGTTAAATGTTGACTTGGGTTAATGCAGAAGGCAAAAAACACAGTTCCACCTAGTAAATTACAGGGCTTGGTTAGAATTCAGTACTCCCCCAAGCACAGCTCCTGTCAATGGTCACTGAACATGACTGCCACCAGTTCTTCCTGCTCTAATTCAAAGATTGAGAAATGCTTAGAAAGATTTGGAAAGATCTGCTGTTCTACAGGTTCGCTGCAAGGTACAAGTTCAAGACGCGTCTAGACATGCACGAGGAGCCAAATTAAACCCAATTAATTTATTGTAGTATTCATAGACTTCTTTAAATCTGCCTTTCTGTAATCTTGTCATCAGAAAGGAACTGCCTTGAAGTAAATTTATTTTTCTTTGGTCGAATAAAGCATCTTTCTTTCTGAATTAGTGTCCACACTGTATCCACTGAAGGCTGTGTCAAAGATAGCTTAAATTTGTGTCTCCATTTCAGTAATTCTGTTTTGCTCTCCTTCTTATCCTTCCCCATATAGACACAGCATCACAGCTGACAGAACTGAACCCAAAGGGGTTGACCTTGACAGTGTGATGTACTGCCTATCTGTGTTGTCCAGCGCCTGGTACTGCCTGTTCCTTTCACCTTGGCTGAATCACAGTGATGTACATTGTAACAGGAGCTGATAGGGATCATTTATAACTACCTGGGACTGGTTTTATACACATAAGACCAGAGGCAGCATGATAGATACATGTATTAGAACTCAGAAAACAGGATTATTATTTTTTTTTTTAATTAGGGCTTTTATGGAGCTATGTTTATTTCAGTGGATGGATGAGAGATTAAATGCCCCAAGAAACTTAATGGTGTTAACTAAATTGCCAAGCAAGAGGGGGAGACAGAGATAAAGGTGAAGGCCTGCTCAACTTTAAGGTGGCTGTAGAGTGAACTTTTTATGCATTTGCTTTTGGTGAATGAGTAACACAGTGCAAGATAGACAGGCTGCTGCTGATCTTCCATGTGTACCTTATGTGGATTGATTGTCATTGTGCTACTGTAATATGCAATGTCCTCATACAAACTAAATAAAAATAGTATCTGCATACAGTTTCTCCAGTATCAACTGGAAAAACAAAGTCTTACTAAAGATCAGACTGGATGTTCAAAGGTGCTTCGCTATATTATTCCAAATATCACAATACTTAACATCTCATTTACTGAATAGTACTTGAGTTGTTAATAATGTAGGGGATTACCATAAATCCACTAACAGGTTCTATCTGTGAGAGCGGTTGAATGAACTGAGAAGTCAGATAATTCAAATATAATCATGCATTAGGACAAGATTTAAGGGAAAAAACTGTCTCAGTGTTTTCTGCTGCACTTTGGCTTTTTGTTCAGTAAGAAACATTTAGAGTTACTCTTTCTTAACAGTCACAGCCAAATCTAGACGCATAGGTAATGGTCTTCGATGAGAACACATGTTTTTGTGATGAAATAATCAAAGAAATTTATTTGCCATACATTTAATAAATGTGAACAGACTTAACTCTCCTGTATACAAATTATCCAACAGTAATAAGAGTTGAGTGAAAATGTTTTCTTTGGAAAGATGATGAAAAGTTACAGCCTTGTTTAATTTTGATATGTTCAGTTTGTTCCAACATGAATTAAGTGACTGCTGTAGATGGACGTGAGAAATGGCAGTCTGGTAATTAGGATAATTAGCTGGTGTCCAGGATAGAGGGCAACTTAAACCATTTAAAGTGCAACCTATTCTCCTCAGCAGTAGTACTGCCTCCACTGCCCATGTCTTTTTCCTCTCCTGCACACTCAGAAAGACATCACTTAATGACAATCACATCGTGTTTGTCGTTAACACAGATGGGTAATGGCCAGGACAAGGCTGACACCGATCCCTCTGTACACTGGAGAGTGTGGATTTTGGTGTCTCAGCTCTCCCATGTTTGCCTGAATCCAAATTTTCCATTGATCAGTTTGTATATAGAATAAGAAGGGAGCTCAGAGTACAATCAAGGATAGCTGAATAACAATGCTAGGAACTTTTAAACAGATCTGACAGAAGAGTCCTAGAGACATTTCAGAAAGAGTCCCACAATACTGTTTTTCAGGAAACACTGATAATTCAGATTGGCTCAGTCGGAGAAATTCTTTGGGTTATACAAGGGATGCAAAAGATGCTTTTCTCCAACTGCAAACATGTAATTTATGAAACTGCAATATTTTCATACAAAGTCTTGAAGAGGAAAAAAGTATAAATGTGTAGGACTGTTTTGGGAAATTAGTCTGGGAATAGGAAAATCTGATCTAACTGAAACACAGGAGATTTTCTGCATGCACTATTCGAGCGATATTGCTTGGCAAATGAGAAGCTAAGTTTGACAGTAGTCAAATAGCGTGCTCAATAGATTTCTTCAGATGTTTTTATTAAAATAAGTACTTTTTACTTCTAAGTTGTATCTGTATGTATTTACAAGATGTTTGTCTAATAGCAAGATACAGGTGGGAATACAGTCTGTGGGCTGCAGTCCTGCTTGTAGTGTGACAGTGTTGCCCACCTGGATGTGGTGCAGTACGGCTGTGCAGATCCTGGCTGCTCGTGTCCCTGTCCCCACATGCTTTGGCAAACTCTTCTGTTACATCTTTTGAGAATTTCCAAAGCCTTACCTAATACTAGATGGGTATCACGATAGTCTAAAGGATTTCAAATATCAAATTCTTGTTCACTAGACATGGACAGTACGATCTGCCAGGGGCCACTGGCCCAATGCACAGATGGAGCAATCACTAAGAAATTTGGTCAGTATTACCAAAGTTACAGAGATAAGCTACTGACAACATCTAATTCTTTTCAACTCTGACCCTGTTAGAAAGTCAAAAAAGCTTATATAATCCATGAATAGCAGAAAAATACTATTGCAAAAATTCTGGAGACTATCATTACAATTAATCAGGCCATTTCATTTTCTCAGGTCCATACGATTCTGTGATTCTGTGATTTTGCAAGAAATCTGTGATCATCAGAATCCAACATTTCTGGTGGTGGCAAGGAGAAGGAAAATACCTGAGTAATGGTTAAAAAATCTCTTCTTTAAAAGATAATGCTCTGACTTTGTACTGTGACAGCTTAATAGCCTCTAACTGATGCAACACAAAGCACTCAGACTTACAACGAAGGCACACACATGCAGACGCAATACTGCGTAGTGCAGAAAGCAGTCTAGGAATAGGAAGAAAAAGATACAAAACATCAGCACTTAAATATCAACACTCTTGTTGTTTCCAATTCTTATTTGCTTCTTAAATGACACGCTCTTTGTTTGGAGTGGTGTTCTCACAGCACCAAGCCCCACAAGGACTCCACCTTCTTTCTGATGCAAACACACTTATGGTTTCTCTGGACAAATTTAATTTTCAAAGTAATTATCTGAGAGTAATGTCTGAGAGAATGGGAAGAGATCTGGTGGAATTAACTGTTTCATCCTAGTAACTATGTTTGTTACATACCATATTCAAGAAATAGTTTTCTGGACCACTTTGGTCACTTTGGCTTGTGTTAAGTGTTCCTCCCACCTTTAGAGACCTTGCAGTGTTTTCTCCTCAGATATATAGTTTTATTCAGTAGAAAGACTTTTTGCATCATGTTTCAGAACTTTCTGGTACAGCGTTCTTCATTCCTGGATGTTCTGACTTCCCTTTCTCTCACTGTCTGTCATTGCTATCATAAATTCTAGGATGCTGTTCTGATTTAAGGAGCCAGCTTTTCAGTGTTAGGGGCAGCTCTCACTGGACTGCTGTCAGGTCAGTGCAGGTCTTCTTAATATCACATGAACTCAGTCTAACCCTTCCCCTCCAGCTGTGTGAGTTACCCTGGATAAGCCCAGTGGTTCTGGTTGGGCCACACAGCAAGAAGCATCCTGTCAGATGCTTCACTGTAAAGGCTCTGGTATATGCTTGAACTCTCTCTTTGGCTAAATACTCCTTTGAAAATATCATCAGCCTCTGGAGTTTCCATCAACAGATCTCTTTGTGTGCTGTCTTAATTATAGACTGTTCTCTTTTTGTTTCATTTGAATGCAAATCCTGTTCCTGAAAGCGGAACAATGGAAATGTCCACAGCCCTCACTTCCTCAGATCAGGGTTCAGGTTTTAGGAATCAAAAGAAAAGAGCTGTGCTAAGCCTAGAGAAAATCAGAGTGCTCAAAATGCCTTTGAACTGTAGTATTTCATGGGCAAAGGAATGTTAATAGCACTGTGCAGTAATTAGGAATCAGTTGTGTGTATATGCTGTGCCCTGCAACATACAATCATATGTCAGCTATTAATTGGATACTGCTGTTTTCATTTATTGGAAATAAAAAGATCTGTCCTGTATAATGAAATAATTTCCAAATACTTTGAAGGAAACCAACTGTATTCATAACCAGCCTTACTAAGCCCTCAAAAGGAGCACTTCTGATAAAGACACAGCGCTGGAAACAGATCTGCTTCAGGAGGAAGTAGGTTAATAAGAAACTGCTAAGTCAGTCCTTGAAATAATTGAATAGTTTAAATCAGAGGACAATAATTGAAAGATTCACATTCTTCTGAATCTTTGTACTGTAAGAGTGTCAGCATGACTGAAATGACAAAGGCTGTTCCATGGTGGATCCTCCTTCCTGAGAGACATGAATCAGAAAGTGTATCTTCCAAAAGAGAGATGGAGATTTGGAAGGGATTTTCTTAATGAATGAACCAACAGATGGTTTGGTTTCCTGCCCTGACACATACCTGAGGCACCCTGAAATTTGTATGGATTTTTAATGGAGGGGTGGTGCTTACCACTTGTGGCCAGGCTAGTCTCTTTTCCACTCTTCTGTTTTAACTTGTATATCCTTTGGATTTCTAAGTGGATTGATAATAAACATGTCAGTAAGAAAGTTTAAAAGAATACTAATATAATTTCATTTTATTGTTTCAGTTGCCACATTTATGGATACACACACAGACCAATATTTTTCTTACTGTCTCTGTATTATGTCACGTGCAGTATGTTTCAGCTAAACCGGGCTCCGGAGGCAGAGATGGTAATGAGTCCAAATGGAAAGTAATTCCTCTGTTTTATTATAAGCATTCAACATGATGCTGTACTGCTCTCAGGATTAACCGGTCAAGCAGTGAGAAAGTGAGCATGATGGGCTCCAGATCAGACCCTGTAGGGGCAGAAAACCTCCCCCAAAGATTCAGACTCAGTTACAGAGACCATGAAGAATTAGCATGCTGTCTGGCATGCTTGTTTACTGAGAGCACAGAAGTGAATCATTCTTCCTGTAGCATCTTGACAGTTAAAAATAAGGACAACGTTCAACAGCCGATCAGGAACCTGTTCATTTCTGAGTGTTGCTAACATCTCATGACCACATGCTGCATTATTTTATACACTTCAGTGGCATCCTGGCTGTTCTGCTGAATTCATACCAGAGAGGAAAGATCAAACATTTTAACTGGCCCAAAGGGCTGCCCTTCACATCAGGCCGGGCTGAATCCTCCTGTTTTGGTAACTAGCCATTAACAGATGATTATAACAGATGAACTAGTGTGGTAAACGTCTTAGATATTGATACTGTAAGACAGATAACAGTGTTTAAAACGCAAATCTTTTAAGATAAAATAAAATATGCTACCAAGATTATATCCAGCATTTATTTTCTGTAACAAATGGAAGGAAAAAAACTTTCTCTGTGAAAGTAATTCCTTTCTCAAACATATCAGGTTCTAATAGTGGGAAAATAACATGTGCTGGTAGCATATTGTGATTATACTCAATTACAGCTTTTTTCCTCCACTTTCCAGACCGTAGTAAAAAGAAATTTGTTCTATTTTTGTCAGCACTGTGGGCAGAATAGTCTCAGTGAATTCATTTTCACTGATTTTCACAGTCATCTGTAAACAAGATTTATTAAAATAATTGAGGATTTTGTAATTTGTACAGCATTTAACTCAGAATTTGGAAGTGTTAGAAGTACTAATATACTTAGAATTGATTTGTCCTTAAATCAGGAGGGTCTCGCAGATATTGCTACTACCTAATGGAATCATAATCAATTCATAACCACCGAGTTCGTGCTTATTTTTGGAGAGTGCATATTTGAGGCAAGAACTGTGACATTGCTCTGGGGAGAAAAACAACCTGGTACAGTCAGCATGCATGGAAATGCCTCACACAAAGCTTGTGACAAATTACTTCTTGCATTTTTCTGTCCTAATCAAAAACTTCCATGTTAGAGTGCAGAAGTTACAAAGGATGCTGTCCAGAAGTGCTGAGCAGCCAAGGCTAAGGGCCTTGGCAAGTTTGTGAAACTGTTTGATCAAATGTTGGCTGGCATCACAACCTTCTGACACTTCTCCTGTTAACAAATCCCTCATTCTTACACACTTGTTACTGTTGTTTTAAACCTGCTGCATGAATGGTCCCTATTTGCCAGGAAGGAACGTGAAGGTCTATCTGCTGCTGAGCCACAGTGGCTGCCCTCTGTAGGGGGTTTCACCTCTCCTACAGGCAAACAGGAGGGAAGCCACACCTATCCCTCTTTTCAATCCACAAGGCTGCAGGGATGAAAAAGCAGAACAGTGCAGCAGCCCAGCCAGTGTCTGCTGCAGAGAAGTGCTGGGCATACAGGGGATACTAGCTAAATTTCCCCTGTGCCATGGCAGCTTCCTGCATTTCTCTTATCATCTACAGATCTCAGCTGCATTTTGAAGCTGTGCCTCCGATGAGTTCTTGCAGCAGCTCTGCTTTGCTGCATCTCTTCTGTGTGCCTGCTCTGTCCTGGGCCAGAGCTGTGCTTTGGTCAGTGGGCGGCTGACGTAGTTTGGATTTCTTGGTGTTTGTTTTTTTTTCCCTTTACACTGTTATGTCATTTGTTGTATATAAATCAACCTAACATCAACTAGAATAACTAATAATGGGAGACTATGGGTCCTCTGAAAAAAAAAAAATTTGCTTTTAGAGTGACATAATTGGTATAAAAATATTCTGTGGAGTAATACAGTAACAAATTAAGGCAACTGTTGCTAGTTCTTCCTTGTACGTATCCAACTCTGAAAGCCTCTTTCTTAGCAGTGCTGCTTGATTTATTTTTTCCCTTCCAACAATACTTGCATCATTGTCTTCCTTTCTACCCTTCTCTGACCATCTCACCCTTTGCTGTCTTTCTTCGACTCCCCACATCATGTCGTTTCACATTCAAGTTTATCAGTAATGAAAATGTCTGCAGCAGTTATACTGAATTTAGGCAAATCAATAACACAATTCTAGAAAGTCAAACGGCTGTCTTCTTTGCATTTCTGGAATGGACATGCAAGTAGATAACGTCGGCAAATTTCTATTCATGAAGTAAGAGCTGAAGTAAGAGCTGAGATTGTTCCATTGCAGTGCTTGTCCTCATCGTGCAGTCTCCATTGCTGAGGAGCAGAGGAAGCTGCATGGTTTTTAAAAACTGATTTTTAAATATATAGAGCAGAAGTGCTGAAAGGCACTCAGAACCACATGGAGCAATCGCTTTCCTGCTGAAAAAAATATTGCCTACTTTACTACTCATTATTTTACAGATTGCTTTATAATCATGGTTAAGAGAATTGGACCTGGTGCATAATGTATATTTTTTAATGCTGTAATTGTGTCCTGTTGATTTTCACTTCACTGTCTCTGCAGCCTCTTTAGAAATTGAATACTTCCACAAGCAACCACATCTGATCAGTAGGTTTCCCTAAAAACCTGGATGGGATCATCCTGTCTGATGGCACTTAGCTGCCTCTCCTGGACTGTTTGCGTAACCTTGGCATATGCACATGTGAAGAATGCTAAGCAGTTTTTATATCCATATGTTTTCCATTACTGAACATAGCAAAGTAAAATGCAGTATAATATTTTACACTTCTAAGAATGCAAGGGAACTTTACACATTCTTGTAATCAGAGTTTGGGCTGCTTTGTACAGTCTCTGATAGAACAGTGACATTTGTTTATTGTATTTCCTTGTTCAGCGTCCAGACCTTTATAAGCACTCATGAAGTACCTGCTTGCCAGTGCAGAGTGACAAGGTCCTGTGTGTTCCCTTCAGTCTCCACTGTTGTGCCAGCTGGGTGTGAGCTCAGGGCCTCATGGCATCAGTTCCCCCCTGGAATGCTCACCCCACTGACTCCCAGCTTGAGTTACTCTTTCTAATTAGGGTGGTTTTTTTCAACATTATGGGATAATATTATGTTTAATTTTAAGGATTTGATTGCATATCATTAAAAATGAAGGCAACTTATGGTAGGAAAATTATGATGGTAAAAAAAGGAAGGTAAATTATATTTGTGCCAATTGTGATTCTCCTTGAGGGACCTACAGAAAAGCTCAATGCAATCAGCACAAGTAACCCCATCAGTTTTCCTGGCGCTTGATCATACACCCAATTTAATAAAGAACAACCTGTACACTGGTGAGCTGGGTGTATGGGTAGGCTTTCCTGGAGCTGTGCAGTGCAGGCACAGTCCTTCATCCTGATTCACTGGACAGGCATGATGCAGTGCACAGCTGCTGTATCAGTGCACAAGCAATACCACTGTGTGGGTTTCCATCGCATTCCTGATTATCCCAGAAAGTTAATTTCAGATTGTTGTCAGGCAGTGTCTTGTGATACATATAGAAAACCTCTCTTTCTTCCCTTACATTCACATGTGACTGATTATTAGCCCTAAAATTGGGGTTTGATTCATAGACTACTTACTTCTGTGCATTATTATGTAAGAACTGCCTTAATCAATGTCAGAATTTATATCAAAACATGAGTGATTTCATAATAATTCATCTTGTTGTTGCCACATGACTGTAACAGTGCCATTGAACTTTATGTGGAGGGTTACAAAACAGAGAGATGTGCATGCAACAAAGGTCAAAATGCATGGTGATCTCAAAGGCTTCATTTCAGAACTCTAGCATATCTGTTCCAAAAAACACTTCAGCTCCAAACCAGAGCATCAAGGACTCTGAGTTGGCTGGAGAGCACCTGCAGCCAACGTGGATGTTCAGAGCTGCTCAATGTTTTTAAATTGTGAACAGAATCAGTAGCTTTCCTTCAGTGTATCTTAGAATGTGTATTTTTATTTTTAAAACAGTGACACCATATGTGTAGCAGAGACATTACTATATTGGATATATGATATGCCAGTTTATTTGCATAAAATTTCCTCCTTAATGATTGCTAGATGTGAAAATTAGGACACTTACTTTTGCAAAATAAGCTGAAAAGGGTGTTCTTGTGCTACAGACTGAAAGAATAGGGAACCCAGCAGGAAAAATGCCCAAAGCACACATCATTTCTGCTGGCACTCAAATTGATGCTCCCCTGCTACAAGTGGCCCTTACTCCAGTAACATTACAACATAAAAACTTTAATATAATAACCCTGCAATAAAAAGTCATCTTTGAGTGGACAAGGTCTGTGAAGCCAAGTCATCTTGCTTTATAATGACACAGTCATAACTGTTTTTAGTGCATACTTAAATTATAAGAGCACATGCCCCTGCCATGTTTTTCCATCCTTCTTTCCATTATCTGCAAAACAGGAACACAACAGAAGTTAGGGGGATATTTTGTATGAAGTGCCCATCATTGCTATTGCTAAGCATGGTATTTGTTTTCCTGCTCAAAGTAACACAGCTTAGGGTTCTGAGTATAATTTAAAATTCAGATATGATAAGAAATATTATGGTGAGAATCTCAAAAATGTCAAGAAAATGACTCAATTTAAATGTAAAATTTCAAGTTGGAGCCCACTATTCTTCAGCTTTCCTGCATTTCTTGATTTTAGTTCTACCAGAAAAACGTATTTCATGCTATTTTGGCTCTCATCTCTGGTACAAAAATGGAAAAATGCGTTGTGAGGGTGGGAGATAAAAATGAAAAATGTGGATTAGCTGTAAGAACCTTAATACTGTAACTGAATTCTGGGTTGAGCTCACTTAGGCTGCGAGCTGCCGTGCAGGTCACTGTTCCACTGTTTCCCAAACGGAAGTGGTTTTCTGGTGCCAGAAATTGCACTGCTTCTTCAGAAACTGAGTGCTATGTGGGTTCAGCTTCTGGAAAGGACAATTTTTAGCATTCAGATAGTGTGGTGCCCTAGAAATAACTACGATAGACAGAAAGAATGAGTGAGGTTAGCACACTAGCCACAGTTACAATACTGAGTCATGTGTATATATTTATTTCATTGTTAATTGCCAAAGGCAGTGCAGGAGTTGGGGAATGGTCGTGTTGCACAAAGGACATCTGCAGCACTGCTCGGAGAGATGTGCTGTACTGTCAGAGCCAAAAGAACAGGTATTAAAAGGACAATGTTCCAACTTTAGAAACACAGATACAGTGGTAGTGCTGTGCTTTCTAATTATAGGAAATTAATTTGACTCAATTTATACTGGATTACATTAAAAAGAAGTTGTTTATCAACTGTGTAGTGCTGATTTCTCTAAAGAGATGAAATGGTCTGTCCTTCAGTTACAGGCTTCTCAAACAGGGACAATCTTTTCTGTGTGCTTTGGAAAGCATCTAGTGAACAGTTTGCATTCAAAGTGAAAGTGATAAAAATAGGATGAAGGTTCCAGAAATTCCACCAGGGAAGGTGTTTGTGAGGATTAAAGAATCTCTAATGCTTCTCCAACAGAGTGCAGATGTGCCAGTACTGAGGATGGCTTTAGTGGGGCTTGCTGGAAGGCTGGCAGAATGCTGTTGGATAAAAACTTGCAGTGTTTCCATGGAATTTCTTTGTAAGTCTTAGGAAGAGTTGTTATCTAACCACTGTGCTTTGGAGCACCCGTAATGGAGGCTGGAGACATAAAGTATTGATTATTGTCAGCCAATGCAGATTCTTACTTGAATCAGTCTGTTTGGATAAGAAGTAAAAATTATGTAATAGCAATTTTTTTCACAAGAAGAGGCTGCTGAAACACTGGCTATTACTGCAGCATTCATTATCTCTTTCTTTTGGAGCAGTTATTTCTTTCCTTTCTCTGCTCAAAAGCATTTTCAATCTGTTGTTATTACTTATCCTAATACCAGGAGAAGTGTTGTCAGAGCAATTAGGAGTCCTGAGCCATTTCAAAGCCTCATTGCATTTAGTTTAGCGATGTCTGCTGCAAGAGTTCACCATCCAACCACAGTTTAGCATCCACTAAAAGCTAGTGGATACTGATGGAACTGCTCACAGATAAGAGAAACCTCTGGGCAAGGAAGACATCTTGTGATTCTCTGCACAGCTGTTTTTGGTGAGATGAAGTTTCTTGAAGCTCCTAAATATTTAGTGTTGAACAAAACTGTGTACTTCTGAGAGGTAATCTCTGAGAAAGCATTGCTGCCTCACAGATGGGTTCTTGCATACAAAGTGGCAGCGATGTGCCACAGCCTTTTCACTTCAAAGTCTTGCTGCAGCGCAGCCCACATGCTAGTGCTGTTGCCTTTCAACATGCTTTTCAAGATGGTTTTGCTCACTGCCCCAGTTCTTTTAGGAGCATTCCATTGTAATCCTGCTTTCAGTCAATACAATAGAATTGGGAAAGCCCTTCGGCACAGAAATCTGCACTGGTGTTGAATCCTCACAAGATTTCCAGTCAATTAATCTCTTCATACCCCCTGTCTCCCTGCAACCAGAACTCTATCGCTCCTGCAGAATTAATCTACTAGTACGCAACTCATTTCAGACAAAGAACCTACTTAATTTTCAGCAGCACTCCTGGCACACCATGAAGGTGCCCATCTGCTGCCAGGTGCCTGCTAGATGCGCATCCCTGCCCCAGGTGTCAGCCAGAGCGGGACCAAGCCGCTGCCTCCATCCCCATGGCAACCACACATCGCGTCACCATGGCAACACACTGCACGCACTGGATGGAGCCCGCGCCCAAACCCGTGCAGCAATCCCACTTGTAAAAGCACTTGGAAATTGCTAAAACACATTGTAAAAAGAGAAGGAAAAGGCAGCACTGAAAAGCATTGCCATTTCTGCTGAATAAAGGGCAAGATGGATGGCCGCTGAGACTGGAGCGTTTTTGTCTTTGCTCCTCCATTTTTGAGGGAAATGGCTTCATGATGACCTTTCCTTTGCTTGTAAAATGGAATAAGATAGGGCACATGTGCAGCATGTATGTGTAGAAATTGTGAGTACAAAAATACATGCGTATGTCACAGTAGGAATAGTCAGTGTACCCATAAATACCACGTATAATGTGCTGTGCCTCATAATTTCTATTTAGCATATGCAACTGAAAAAAGTTAGCATGAGATGGAGTGCTTTAATTCCTTACGTATAACCTGCTCCTCTTTTGTGTCTATTCCTATGTGTATCTGAATGCATGTATGTACTCATTTCAGTAGACTATTGTTATTAGTTTTTACACAACAGTAATCTTAAAATATGGTTGGCATTTTGCACTGCAGAGTAGGTATTCCTTCTTGCTCTTCTAATCGGCGTTGGCTGTTTCTTGTCCTCACATCACTGTGCACATCTGTACCAGCACAGCAGAGGAAAGAGACATGAGCGCCTGGCGCAGGGAGCAGGAGGCAGCGATCTGTGCCCTGCCCTGCAGGGAAGCAGCAGAGGAACACAGGGCCCAGGAGTGCAGCAGGCTGAGGGGTTTTCTCCTGCTCTCTCCTCCTGAGGAGCTGGGCCACAGTCAGTTTGACGAAGGCACATTGTCAAGTACACGTGGAGGATTATGTAGGAAGTTGGAAATGGAAGACTGAAATTACAGCCTGTTTAAATCCTAACCTGTAATTCAGTTTGACTATATCTCAGTGGTTTCAACAGCCAGAACTCAGAGGGCATCATTTGAAGGCAGTTAGTAAATGAGAGCAGAATACAGCTGTGTGCTGCATGGCACTGTCCTGCTGCCACGAGGGCTCCAGGGCAGCTCAGCTGCTCCTCCTCAAACTGCAGAACTGCTGCTCTGTGCTGTATGGAAGAGTCCCTTTCTAAAGGTTCTCATTGAAAATCCTGAGGAAAATCACTGCAACCCTTCTTGAGACTCACAGCCTTAGATAAAATACACCAGAAATATACCTTTGAAGATCCATTTAATCATTTCTGTTCTAACTCCGAAGTGGTTTTGGTTTAATGCTTCAGATACAGCTTAGCACAGCTGTCAATGAGCTGCTATGGCTTACGTATGTTTCTAAGGAAATACAAAGTTCTGAATGTCTGGAAACTGCAGAACTACTGCTCTGTGCTGTATGGAAGAGTCCCTTTCTAAAGGTTCTCACTGAAAATCCTGAGGAAAATCACTGCAACCCTTCTTGAGACTCACAGCCTTAGATAAAATACACCAGAAATATACCTTTGAAGATCCATTTAATCATTTCTGTTCTAACTCCGAAGTGGTTTTGGTTTAATGCTTCAGATACAGCTTAGCACAGCTGTCAATGAGCTGCTATGGCTTACGTATGTTTCTAAGGAAATACAAAGTTCTGAATGTCTGGAAACTGCTGTCCTGCTGAGCAAGTTTTCTTCTACGTGGCCATTGTTACTTCATTTTATTTTTTTTTACTTTATGTGTTCATTTGTATTTGCTTCTTCTTTCTAATCAGCAGCTGTGTGTTCAGATGGCACGTAAAAAATATTTTCCTTTCAAAAAATGTGGTCCAGTCTGCTCATGATTTTGCTACAGCACTATTTAACTGAATGGATGTACTCAGACTAAAGCTAGACTGCAAATAACCAGGAAGGGCTAAAAGTGTTTGGACCTGAAAATATTACTCAACAAATCTCATGGACAGCTATAGGCCGTGATATTTCCTTATGCTTTACTTCTTTTATTTAACTGTATAGCCGTTACTGTCCTGTTGTGATCTCTATGTGTAATCAGACAGTGCTCTTGACCTTGGCCAAGGTTTGACGTGAGCCTCCTTTGTTTCTCGGAGTTCACAGTGATAAATTTTGATAGAGAATGTTCAAAACAGTTCCCTGGGATCTGTGCAAGGTTTTTAACCAACAGTTATGCACATCTGCTATGGACTTGTCTTTCTTACGCTATGAGAAAATGATTGCCACTGCACGTTCGTCACTGAACAGACATGATAAAAGTTATGTCTGAAGCTGTGGATGTTCTGACAGTATTTCGAAAGATATCTGGGGATTCTTAATGATATGTGCGTATATTCTGAAAAGTAATAGGGTTTGTGCGTCCTTTTTTGTATGCTTGTGTCTCTCAGCTCTGTTAGATGAAGACTTTCACTAGAATTCATCCTCTCTAGTGGAAGCCCTCCAGCTCCATCCTAACAGACCAGCAGGATGGCTGCACTGCAGGTGTGCCACAGGCTTACATGCTGAGAAGTTCTTGTGGAAATGCCAAACTCAAGCCCATGCTATCTGTTGCAGATGAGCCCCTGGATTTCTCAAACTCGCACACAGTGAGCCTGCAAGTTCCAGCTCAGGAAAAGCAGAACTCACAGGGTGCTCATGTGCGTGAGAACATCGAGGGGGCAGGGCAGTCCCAGCAGTGCCTGGGCACATGGGCTGCACATGAGCTTCCAGAGCTCGGGGAGAAAGTCAGGAGGGCTGCAGGCAGAGCACAGCAGCACCTCGGCTGCTTTCAGAGCAGTGCAGACCTGGCTAACACGCAGCACTCACATCCATGCTGCTGACTTCCTGAGAGAAGGCTCTGTGCCACTGCACTTCAGCAGTTCATCAAAAACTCTGCCTTCTGCAGAGGCAAACAGCACACGAAGGAAATCACTGAATTTTATACCAGTCTGCCACAAGCACATCACACAGCCATGGAAAAATTGGATTGGAAGAGTTCCCTGTTATTTTCATTTGTAATCTCTAGTTGAGCATACTGTAAAGCTGGACTTCAGGTCATGATGACACTTCATGTAAGCGTAAAGCGTATTGGTTTTAATAAGCTATTATCCTCTGTTCTGGTTGTAAATGTGTAGGTCTCCAAATAACATAGTGCCTGCCAAATGATTTGTTTCATCTGAACATTAAATGAGAATTGTAAACATCTGAGATAGGTAATAGGCTGTGTATGTATTTATGGTGATTTTTTGCACATCTTTATAATTCAGACATAAATGAGGATGACTCTGTGGCACATAACTGTAACAAGTGCCTTTAAGTACGTTATGAAATGTCTCCATGGCAACATCCTTCTGCTCATCGTATTTATAGTGAAAAAAAAAGAAAACAAGCAAAAATAATATTAACCCTGAAGCCTTTCTGAAATCTAGGCGTTGAAAGGTATCTGAAGTCAAGGTTCTAATCCTTAGATCACAATACCAGAGAACTAAGAACTGAAGGTAGAAGAAGAGTGTTTCTTTTGATTTCAGCTTTACATGAGAATACCAAGTTACTGTGACCAATTACAACTTGTTTTGAACAGAAAAAAAGTTAGAAAAAGGATGGTGTGGTTGCTTAGCTCACTGCAGAGCTGACCATGCTGGATTGGTCACACAGGTGTAGCCCCAAAAATCCAGAGGAGAAACCCCTTTGGAAGTACCCCTTCAAACATCCTCCTCTCTCACCCTGTACTTTGCACCATGTAAACGTGGCTCAGAATAGATGGGCATCCTCCTTGTCAGTGCTTTATGGAGCAGCAGTGTTTTATCTGATCTCTTGCTGCCTTCTTTCTGTAAAGTCTTTAGAGATATTGGAAATGCTCAGATAAACTGCAAAAAACAACTGTAAGAAGAGTGTGCTAGGATGTCCACACTGAAGAACTGCACTGTAAGTGCTCCTCTTGGTTTAATTGCAGGACTGCAGCTGAAGAATATTCCAGATAACGTGATTCAGAACAGTTGATTCCCAGCTGTTCCATCCGTTTTTGTGTCCTCCCTACCCATTTCCCTATGGCCTCCACAGCCCTGTGTTGTAGGAACATGTGAATGAAGCAGTGTGAAAGGAAAGGCTCAGCTGAAGCTCAGTGCAACAGCAGTGTCTCAGGCCACCAGAAGTGGGCAGATTCTTAGATAATTCCCCACCTACATATTCCTTGCAGCTGCAGCTAAGTGTGTGGATGATCTGAATATCTAAACAATCATTTTTACTTAGGTATGAATACAGGGTCTAGAATTTATCTAATTACTTTAGGAATTATTTGACTTATTTCACTCGAGTTCATTCCCATTCATCCAACTATTTTAGAACAAGTTCTTTGTTTATATTCAATATAAATAGGGAAGGAAACTAAGGGAAAATAAAAAGAGATTCTGAATTAAACCCAAAAAGTCTATTTTTAATCCTTCATGAATTATTCATTACTACTTCCCACAAAACACCTCCTGCATTCTCCAAATGTTCTATAAAGTACTGCCATTTTAGGTAGATAGAGGCAGGATAAAATAATTGTATTAAGCAAAACTTCTTTTTTTCTCAAAAAAAACAAAAAAAGCCTGCTATATAGTGACTTTTCACCCAGTGTCTTCCACAGTGGACATAAATCCCTTAACTGTCAAGGGACAAAATGCTGTAAACTGTGCTTACAAATCTGTACAGGAACTTGAGCACAGGGACAGATTTAAGGGCCTTAGTGCACGTGTACACAAAGAATTACAGAATAGAAGTTCATTCTCAATCACTTCTTTGTGTTCCTCTTTGTAGAGGAAAAAAAATGTGGTACTGGTACCAAAGCAAGCAGGAGATGTCCTGTCCTTGCACTGTGTCCATCAGTGCTCTGCCTGCAGCAACGTGAGTGAGGTGGAACAGGGAAGAGTTTGGAGGTGAGGCTGTAAGACCTGGCTGCAGTGGTGACATCTACATCTGCCAGACTGAAAGAAAAAGTCTAAAATCTATCAGAGGTGGAATTTGCTAAATATTAAGTTTCAAAGTGGTCAAAAAAACTCGATGAAGTTTGGCTTTTTTTCTTTTAAAGATATTTCCCCATATAAAATCAGGTCCTGTGGTACAGTATGTTTTTCAGTCATTACCCAGGAGTCCTGTCACAGTGGAACAACATATTTTTCAACACAGTAAACTTTCTGAACTATCTTTTAATTCTATATTGTTACTAAGAATCCAGAACAACAGCTCCCTCATCTAT
The DNA here is from genome assembly GCA_036925125.1 of Oreortyx pictus. Taxonomy (NCBI): domain Eukaryota; kingdom Metazoa; phylum Chordata; class Aves; order Galliformes; family Odontophoridae; genus Oreortyx; species Oreortyx pictus. The sequence continues at coordinate 16,512,775 of JAUPFR010000017.1, forward strand.
CCACTTGATCTAATAAGTGCTGATGTGTGGCACACAACTCAGAGCAAAATGTTTTCTGCTTGTACATACAACCCGAGTCTTACACCGTGAGGCTGAGTTAAGTGGGAGCAGCACATCCATCTTCTCTGGCTGCTGCACTGCCTTTAGATTTTTCTGCTGTTTCAGAATTCAGAGCACAAAGTGCAACTGGTGGTTGTGCCAATCATTTAGGTCATGGGAAAACAGAGGCAGACAATGCAGCGAGCAGGAGGCAGGATCCACACTGCTTTGTTCTGCAAATAATGAGCACTGTTTATCAAATCTGTACAGGGGGAACATGCAACAACCTTGATCAGCAGTCAGAACTGACTGTGTCAGGTATTCAAAAGGGATGGCCTTACGTAAGGAGCACTGAGCGTAATCCAACACCCTCCTTTAATGCTAATGTTTCCCAGTCCAGAGCTCTCACACACCAGAAGTGCAGACCTTGCTAAGGGTAGCATGCCCTTGACTACTAAAACCTGAAACCTTGAGCTGCCTAACACAAGATGCGAGGAAGAGGGAGAGAGAAAACTTTTGCTCTGAGTATGTTCTAGGCTATACAGAAAGTGGGTATTTTGCTACTCCGGCGCCCAGTGTGATCAGCAAAGCGTAATTGTTTGCTTAAGCAGCCTTTGGAGCACTGAGAGCAAGCAGAGCTGTAAATTGGCTGGGCTGGCCAATGCAGTTGAGCAGCAAAAGACTTTCAAAGAGACGTTTTTGCTCCCAAGTGCTTTTTGTCTGCTCTTTGAGTTAAACAGATGTTAACAACCCAAACAAAAACTCCTCAGGGGAGCCTTCTACAAACAGAAAACAAAGGAGCCATGCTGCAGATACATCAAAGCTTCCCGGCCTTCTTAACCTCTGGGGGCAGCTCGTTCCGTCCGCGGCCCCTAACTCCGTGCTTACATCAGTCTTCCCGGTTAACACTGACCCGTTCTCCTGGAGTTTCCCGATCGAGGCTGAAGCAGAGGAGGCACAGCCTCGCTTAGGCAACGCGCAGCCATCCCTCGTGCCGGTGTGAGAAGGTTTCAAGCCCCAGGTGTGAGAGGATTTGGTTGCTCTGCTGCACCACCGTCCTCTGTGCGGGCCAGAGCGTCACAGCACAGCTCTGAAGATAAGATGATGCCATTTATTTTTGTCTTTTTTCATTTCCGTTTCTGTCCCTTAGCCAGTGTAAATAAGAGATAGTAAGAGATTGCAATTTCTCAAATGTTCATGGCAGTGAAATTGCCAGCACAGTTGAGAAGAGCATTGTTTTAGCTTGTAATTTTGATGTGCTTTTGTTCAGAATGTGGCAGCATTTAACACTGCAGCGACAAGGGGGATGTTCGGGTCACTGTGAATAACTACAACACATAATCAAAACTAAAATGGTAAATATTCATAAAAATTGTTAAAAGCCCCACAGAGGATTTTTTTTTTTTTATGGAATTGCCAAGAGACACCACGAGGGCATTTCATGCCCCATGCTTTTGGTGGCCCGATGACATCGCTGTTCTCTAGGCTCCTTGCTAGTATCGCCTTTTCAGACAGTGCTTTGCTGCCTGCAATAAACTAGGAAGCTGCAACTCCCTGATCACTCTCCTTGGTCTTCTCATCCCTGTACCTCCAGTTTTCCCAAGTCAAATGGATGATTGTGTAATCTTAACAGTAGTACAGACTTAAATATATCTTTTCACCTAGGATCATCCTGCTTTCCATTGTGACTGTGTGGGCTAAAGAATTCTGCCTTTGACATTGTATGTAAAGGATTTATTTCTGTCATCTGCCGGAACATGCCACATATACTGATTCCTCTTGAAACTTCCGTGGCTGGTTACATTTTTAACATTGTCTTACGGACTGCGAAATAACCTGACATGTCAACCAGATACTTATCGTAGTAAATGAAAAATTATTTTTGATCTTGTCACATTTAAAAATTGAAGGCACAGGATCCAGATACCCCCAAGTACTGCAGTTCCGTTCCCTTTGTCCGACCGCAAGGTGTCCAGTCCAAGTGCTCGTCAGGTGGAGATGGAGGGGAGTGAGCACATGCTGCTTTTATTCTGCTAGATAGAGTCTTCTTTAATTGTGTAAGAATCAACAGTGGTCACAACTTGGAGAAACAGATTTCAGTGGGATAAATGACATCCAGGAAAAGTGTAAACTTCCCATCACAGTGACCGCAGAGTGGCACAGACAGGATCAGTGACTCTTGCAGCCCTCCGCCTCGTGCCACCTCTCCTTGGGCTGTGGCAATGTTCCTGCCCAGGACATGGCTGGGCAAGGACACTTCTCCCATCTTCACCCCTCAGCGCACTCTGTGGAGATGGGGCTGGCTTCTTGTAAGCTCATTTCATTTGTACAATTTCGCTCTTAGTATGACAGGGCAGTAATCATAATTTTTAAGAGGAATTTTAAATATTGCAGAACATTCCTCTAGATTATATGTTTTTGTACTTTTGTTGGGGTTTTTTGGTGTTGGTGTTGTGTTTCTTTGGTTTTTTTTTTTTTGTAGTTTTTATTTTTTTTTAATTGTTGCTGTGTTTTTTCGTTTCTTTGCTTTTTTGTTTGCAATAAAAATTGAATTGCTGTGACTCTGAAGTGAAGAGCTTAGGTCCAGTTCCAGCTTCCAGTGCATACTGTTTGTGCTCCCATCAATTTGCTCCCAGCCTATTTATCTCTGCTGGAATAGCAGAAGGGGTAAGAGATGTGGGCATGTTAGATTTAGGATATTTGTAAAGCCTTGTGTGCCACAGCTGTGGAAAACATGCCTTTCACTAGGTGGTACAGGGTTTCAAGTGCCAGTGTTTTCCAGCTGCCCACTGGGAAATACTAGTGTGACTGTGGAAAGAATTTTGTAGGCGTTCTCTGGACCACAGTTCAGGCCAGTCTTACTGCAGCACTGAGTTCAAAATGCAGGAACTGCAGAAAGGGCATTCTCTTTTATGTGAGGCAGTTTAAGAGTTTATCTCATTTGGTTCAACAAAGAAAGCTGAGAGGAGATGTGATCATTCTTGGAAAAGAGATCTGCAAAATAAATAGCAGAGAGGAAAGAGACAGCACAAAAACCATCCACAGATAAAGCAGAAGCAAATTTCTAACTTGCAGAGAAGCCAGGTTGTGAAAAGAACTCACAGAAGAGTGTCAGAGGCAGAAACAGGTTTAGGTGGGCCTGAAGCTTATGCTCACCAACACATCCCGTCAGTCTCACTGCTGTAAGACCACGGGAACTCCATGGTTACAGCTGGGGTTTGACCACTGCAGAATTTTCACTGAGTGGATTATATCCTTGGCTTTGAAGTTCATTCATTCTAAATGTGAAGCAATTAGGAGAGAAGTTTCTCTGCTGTCAGAATGGCAGGTATTGAATTATAAATGCATACCCCCTCTTTTAGAAAGAGGAGACTTGAAAATCTGGCACTAAATAACCTGATTTCCATGAAAGATAACAGGGGAGAGTGTTCATGTTTTAAGATGCTAACTTAGACTTAAGGCCAAGCTTTATGCCTGAGAAGAGGGATGTAACAAAATACCTGGGAAAGCTGCAGTGGTTACAGTACCATAATCCTGTAGAAAGTATATTCTATGATATTAATGGAATGTATTTTTCCTTGCGGCATTGACGTCTTCCCTTGCCTGATGAAGGATCCTTGCCTCTTCCAGTGTCAAGGAAGGTAAACAGTCTCACAAAATCCTGCCCAGCACCTTCTGCTATGCTTTTTGTGCTGTGTGTGGCACCAATCTTACTTGTTTCTCACATCTCAGAAGAGGAATAGTTATCTCACAGACTTTTCTGTCTCATTAATCACTCACTGCTGTCTCTAAGGGCTTCGCAGTGACTAATTAATTTAACTTCACAAATTCTTGCAAGATAAGGGATGTCATTTAATTGAGGCACAGAGAGATGAAGGTCAAAAGTATCTCCATACTTGGAAGTGCAGTACTGAGATGTTCTGAGCATGGTGTTTAGAACAATAATGCTTTTTATGTTCAAATTACAAATTCTTATTTGTCTCAGTTGCAATAAATAGTGCTCAGCTCTTCTGTCAAATCAGAAGTTCAGGATGGACACCCAGAAAATAAGAAATGAGTACTTGTGAAAAATAGGCTGCCTATAAGTGCCTCATGTAGTGAGAGGAGGACAAAAAATCTTTGACAGATGCAAGGCTATAATGTGATTTTCTGGGACAGCATTTAACGTTCAGGACCTTTTCTTTTCCAGCAGCAATATTTATCAATACTCTTCCCTAATCTTAAAAACCAAAATATTGAAAACAATATTTGTAAACAAACACTGCCCAGAAGTTAACAGAGTGACACTTCGCCTGCAGAATCCCACTGAATCAGTGCATAGTTTCTGGAGGCCAATATTTGGAGCTCATATCTGCAACTGTAGAGTTGCCTTGGTAGAATGTTGGTGTGAAGAAAATTAACTGCTAACCTAAAAATTTTAAAGAATGTGAAATGAATAAATGAAGAAAATTAGTGAAACGACCACAAGTTTTTGAAAAGTTGATAATAAATGTGTAGTTGAAATTATTTCCATAGTACTGTTCACATATATATACATTTGTAAGTAAATTCTCCTCTGTTATTAGCAAAATACGATTTTTAGGATGTTGCTCAATATCTGCCAAGGATGCAGTCAACTGAAATGTGTTTTTAACCAGAGGATAAATCCTGTTTGAAAGCTTTGTAAAGGAACCTTATAAATTTTGGCAAAAACTGAGAATTCATTTTATTCTCTAGACCTCAGTTTGGCTTCTGATCATAGGAAAACTGGTGTAAATCTGGAATACCTCTTTGAAACCAGCTAAGACTTTCAGAATTTATGCTTCCATATCCAAGAGCAGAATTTATCCCATGGGCTCAGAGCCAGTTCTGTTGAGCAAGAGACATTTGGTCTGGCTGCACGGGAGCAAAGCTGTGGCAGCTGGCCAGCCTTTCTCCCCAGGAAGTTGTGTCAGGCTCATCATCAGATCCCTTTGGGCATCCAACATCATGGGAAATAGCCAGGCTGTCTTGAGTGGCAATTCCTAGAGAGCCAGCTGGCATCACTCTTAGGCTCAGAGATGGCCACCACCTAAAATTGCCTTACTAGTTTTTGGCCTCTTGTTTCAAGGCTGCTGTGCCTTACTCTCAGTCCTCATTCTTTCTGTAACGTAATTTAATTTTTGACCACAGGAAGTGCAACAGGAAAGGGAAAAGATGACAAATATGCTAAACAGAACCAACCATATACTTGAAAATGTAAACATCAGACTATTCCCTAGATATGCAATTACAGGGAGCTTCAAAGAGAAAAGGCACATTTTCAGTAAATACATCATATTTTGTATACACTGCCTTTGCTTGAAGGACAGTCTGCTTTTTACAGCAGCACAGCAAACTGTTTTTAAAGAGACATCAACCAGAGTTCGTGGCCGATCCCTTGGAGTTCCCGTGAGACATACAGAGTCATCACATGGGAAGGGTTAAAAATAGAAAAGCAAATGCTGCATGTCTTTGGCATTCTCTTCTTTCCTTCCCAAGACCCTGAAGGATGGTCTCCCCAGCCATGTTCCGGTGTGGTGGGACACAAGAAGAGCCATCCTCTGACACATTCCCACTACTCAGCTCTGTGAAATTAGTGCTGGAAAAACATCAGGAGGAAATACTTCTGCTTCATGCTGTCAGTACCATAAAGGGAACCGGAATGGTTGTGCTGAATGGCTGATTTAATAGCATCAACTGTTAATAAAAACCCTTAAGACCTTCCTTCCCCACTGCTGCAGTTTCCTCTTCTGGAAACTGCTCTAGACTGCTGTAAACATAGAATCATAGAATCATAGGGGTTGGAAGGGACCTCAAGAGATCATCGAGTCCAACCCCCAAACATCTCCTCCTTCGGCCTGTGCTATGCACTGCATCCCAAACTCCTGCCTCTGGTCTTCCTCCATGCTGTTGGAGAACACTTCTGGAACCAGCTCACGTTCCTTTACTGGCATGGTGCAGGTTTAACTGAGGTGCACACCACGTTCTCTGAGCACCACATTGGTGTAAGGTGGACTGTCTGCGTGCCAGCTCCCAGCTGGAAAATCAAACTTGGACTTATCTGCCTCTTTCTTATGGCCTTAAGCCTCTCCCTTAAGAAGGGAAGATGCTTTCCTTGTGTGCTGGAAACAGCACATCAGTTTCTAAAACCCTAAGTTTATTGGCCAGTCTGATCCAAAAGTTTCTGCAATCAGAAGTTTTCCATGCATGGGCTCTTAGACGAGACCCTATTTATCAAAATCTATAGGTCCACTTCATACAGGATTTCTGAGAGGACATGTACTTTTAGGCAACTTGAAGATAAAGAGAAATACACTAGTTTTCTACTATCAGATTCCATCAGTGCATTTTTTTTAAAATACCTATGTAAGACAGAGAACCCATGCAAAGTAAGAGTTTTGCAGAACTCTACATCTTCTAGCCCTTGGTTAACACTTAAACAGAAAAAAGCAGGTGTGGCTAGAGCCAGCCAAAACCTTCTTAGAGATGTGGGAAGGTGGCCACCGCAGTGACCAGGATAAAGGGTAACCTGCAGCTATCACAGTGAGGAATGGGTGGAAAGGGGAAGGCCTGCGACACAGCACATGGTATGCTGTGCTGCTCAGCCCTACTGATGTGCTGCAGCTGAGGACTGGAAGATATTGGCAGCAACTAAAGGAGGAGACATTTTAAGCAGTCATAACGTGTTCATATTTGTGGAAGTAGCAGCCCTGCGTGTTTTTCAGAGCTCTGGCAGAGGAGATGTAAGCAGGAAAGCTATGGCTGTTACAGTCCCCAATAGTTTGCTGCCATGGGTAACCGCCCACATCAGCTGTTCCACATGACAACCCCCAAAAACCAATCACTGACAAAAAAACCTCCCCAAATCCAGGCAGCTTTATCATCGTTCTATTTTCTAAAACGTTTTTCACCCTAAATAAAAAAGCCCAAGAAGATAAGACTTGAAACATCTGACTTGTGTGTTCTTTTTAATCATCTTCCCTCTCTGTAGCTTGTTAGCCTGTTTCTGGGCAACAGCAGCTGCGCGTTAGCTTTTGTTCCCCTTGTTCCTTCTTCTGTTGGCATTCTTTGTAATACTAGCTGTAAAGGTACCACGGTCAAAAGATTTGCTGCAGTGGACATAGTAGATTCTTTGTGGGTGGAAAGAAACATTTTATAGTTCCTGTTTACAAAATAAGAGATTTCTTATTTAACTTTTCTAAACTTTTGGCTTAGATAAATTAAAAAAAAAAATAAAAATGCCAGGCAGGATACAATAAATAGTATCTGGTAGCAAAAAGCTGAACTGAGACCAACTGCCATTTGCATTCTAGAATAAACCTTTAGACAACACAAAGGAGAATCAGAAATGGAGCCTGAGGATGCTTCTGAGTGTAATTTAAACTCAAGTTAAATTCTCTGCTGTCTGTGGAATTTTACCTCTGGCACGTAGCTCCTGGTGTCCTAATACCTAAATAAGTATGTTTGCATTTATAATCTCCAGCTACTGTCAGAATGAATTTGGCTGTATTTGATGCTTGAAAGCCAAAGGATTATCTTAAATCAGAGAAAAACGTTCTTCTGGACTGTGAATGGGAAAAAATCAAACTTTGTTTCTCACGTTACAAAGACTTCCTTAGTGACTGCACTTCAACAAGTTTTCGTTTAACAGTTTTCATTTAACAGAAGAAATCAAATCCTCAGCACAGGTATTGCAGTCTTAAAGCAAGAAAGAACAAATGTAAGAACACACCCTGCCAGAGATGAAGGTTACTTGCTGCTTTTCTCTTTCCATAAATTGCTGTAGACTGAGAAAACTCTTGCTCCCACCTGCACACGCTCTGCACAAAAAACTCCTCCCACCATTACCCCATAACAGCTGGCTGTTAAATCAAAATAACATTATGCTCACACATTTTACTGAGATTTCAAGGATCCTGGGAATTAGCAGATATGCAAAACTTTTTGCTACTATGCTGCTTTGCCTTTTTGGCATAATATTAGGTGTTTATATCTTATCCCCTGTACATTTTTTAAGTAGTAGGGAGCACTAAAGTGCAATGATGGTAGCAGAATGTAAAGCAGGAGCACAAGGAAAGTGAGTAAGGTCAATTCATGTTTTATTCATATGAATCATGGTGTTTTTACTATGGAATTATTAATATACAGGTTGGTGTTAATCTACAGTTAGTTAAATAAATGTAATTGTTTTATTAGCGTGATGTAAGGAATGGGGTCAGTACTCCCTCCACCCTTGCCTAGTATGACTCTTTGAGTAGGAACCAGGAGTGGTCACAGCCCTGACATGGCTCCTCAGTCCCTCACCCCTTGTCAGCACGTGGCTCCACTTTTCTGTAAGGTAAAGCAGATAGGAGAGTTGTCAAGGCCCTTAGGAAGCATATGCTGTAATTTTACTAATTGGATGTGAGAAAGTGTGACTCTGAGCAGCGTCCCCTCAGCTGCTGTTGTAGCAGTCGTAGTGTTTCTAGATCAACACCCTCATCTGTGGCCTGTTATGGGCAGCAGGAGCCATTTTGGTGTCTGCAGGGGGTTTGAGTCCAGCCCTGGATAAGAGCTACGGCTTCACTTTTCAGCTTAAAGAAAGGCAGAGACCTTCTCTGTGGAGAAATGACTGTGAAATGTTTCCTCATGGAATTCTCATAGAAGGAACTCTGGCTATCACCAATGGCATGACACAGGGAAAAAACAAGACTATTTTTTCCTTCCAGTACCTGAAGAGGGCCTACAGGAAAGCTGGGGAGGGAGAGGCAGATAGCGACAGGATGGGGGGAAATGGTTTTAAACTGGAAGAGGGTAAATTCAGACTAGATATCAGAAGAAATCCTTTACCAAGAGGGTGGTGAGACACTGGAACAGGTTGCCCAATCAGGTTGTGAATGCCCCCTCACTAGAAGCACTCAAGGCCAGGCTGGGTGGGCAGAATACCTAGAGGCAATGACTGTCTTTTAAAGACAGAACAATAGTGAACTGTTTGCTCATAAACAACGACTCATTACAGTCGTCATGAGAATCTGAAAGGAAATGGTCTGCTGTCTCTGTGGGTAAAACTGTTTCTTCAAGTTTATGATCTTCTATATATTTTTTGAGAACCTTCTAAATCTCTTTGAAAAAAAGATATTTAAGGCTGGTAAGACTTTGAACTGCTAGCAAATCAAATGCAGTATTCAGTTCTCTTTTGTCTCCGTTCTGATGATTGGAAATAGTTATTTGTCCCCAAATGTCAAGGACAGATCGGCAAAATTGGCTGAACAAAAGAACCAGTAACCTCAACCTGTATGTTTACAAGAAAACAATATAAAAATTACTGTGTGTATGCAGAAACAGAGGAAAAGATTTTTTTTTTCCTGTTACTATATGTGACATTTTTGAATAGCTAATACTCAAAGACCAAAAGGAAAAATGTTGCCTCGCAAATAAAATGAAAGCAATTTAAATGCCAAATCCTAATTAGAAAAATGTTGTGCTCTGCAGACTGGATGGGTGACCTTCAGAGAAGCCATGATGCAGTAAAAGCAGGAGGAGAGAAGGGACTGGAGCAGGTTGGAGGAAACATGCTCAATGCAGTCGTCACGTCTCTGTGACTTCTTGTGACTGCCAGCCCCAGAGGGCAGGGCAAGCCATGCAGTTCTCCAGTGTTGGTAGAGTAAGCTAGCAGCACTAGGTGCTCCAAAATGGGAAGTGAATGATGTCCTATCTCCAAGTCTGAATAATTTGGCCCAACATGCATGCCTGTGCACTTTGAGATGCTGCAAATTTGAAAATTTGCACACACAATACTCAAATGAAACTTGCACACACAATACTCAAATGATGAAACTTGTAATAAATTTAGATTATTGAATTCTTTTGGTTGATATCTACTTGAAAGTCCTTTTTACTTAAGTGTGAATCTTTCAGATTCTCAGTCAATAATAGTAAATTAAATAGAACCTCTGTCTAAGCTGCAGCATAGCACACAGTTGCCCAGTTTGTACAGTCTCCGATACAGCAGTGCTGCCCCGTGGGTGTGAACATGTTTGGGTAATAGCGTAGGTGGCAAAATGTTTTCTGCAAGCAGCTTGGCTGGAGCCACTCTGTTTGGGATATGAAAACAGACAGCTTTGTGGTCGTGTGCCCTGCCATACCACTTGACATCAGACCGGCTTACTAGCAGGGCCGTGGGTTTAAGGGACTTGTCTGCACTTCCCTATTGCTGGCTGTCTACACTGTCCTGCCTTGCTTTCTCTACCATTTCAAGCAACACTGGAGTTCTATTTCGCAGTTTCTAAAGATCATTTTATGAACCAGAAACCTGAACCTCAATTCTGTTGATCTTTTTCTGAGAAGTTATGCTGTACATTGCAAGCAGCCCTGTACTGCAGGTAGGGTAATGCTTGCTGCTCCAAGGTCTGCCCAGGGAGAGTACAAAGAGCACCACGACATATCTGGGGCATAACCTCAACCTTAACATTCTTTAGAGCAAGGACTGAAGCTTCTATTCAATGTTCAGGAGTGTCATAAATGAAAAGTTTATTCCTAAGCCAAAAAATGGGCTGCAAGTGTAAGAGCTAAAGCACAGAGAGCATCTTCCCTGTGCACCGAGAAGTCCCATGCTTGAGTCAAAACCTGCCACCGAGAAAGACACAGGCAGAGCTGTATGCCTGTAGTGCTGTGTGTTGACAAGAAGAGAAGATGCCAGGGCCTACAATTTCTGCTTATTTAGGAGGGAAATAAAACAAGTACTATTTCTAGAATCACTTATTACATTAATACAGGAAATCTGTTTGTTAAATGGACTGAAGTGGAGCTGCTCAATATTGTGCAAGAGGCATTATATACTTTTATAAATCTGTTACAAATTGATTATTCTTAATTTAATTTTTCAATTAAATTATTTGTTTTTATTCAGTATTGAAAGAAGCAAGCTAAAAAATAGGTTATATTAAAAAATTCAATTAAAGTCACCAAGAGCTTAGTTCAGAAGATTTGTGCTCTTGTTCTGGAGAAGTGGGATTTTATTTGTTCAAATTTAATTGTCAAATCCAAGATCTATCCTAAACCTACATAAAGCTGTTTTCATCTTTTGTCTATGAAAATAAACTTGCATTGATTCTTTGGTTTGAAAGCAGCAGGTTAATATTGCATATAATATAGTTTATGTATGTTGTAATTTGGATTGATAGACTAATCTGTCTGCTTCAAGTCACGGGATTGTAGGGGTTGGAAGGGACCTCCAGAGATCACGGGGTCCAGCCCCCTGCCAAAGCAGCTCCCAGCTGAGGGTGCACAGCTCGGTGTCCAGGTGGGTCCTGAACGTCTCCAGAGAAGGAGATCCACCACCTCTGTGTGCAGCTCAAGTGCTCCGTCACTGCACTGTAAGAAGTCCCCACACACATTTGTGCAGAACTGTGCTTCAGTTTGTGGCCATTTCCCCTCATCCTATCACCACACACTGCTGAGAAGAGTCCGGCCTCATCCCTTTGCCTCCTGCTCCTTAGATATTGATAGCCCTGGATCAGATCCCCTCTGAGTCTTCTCTTCTCAAGCCTGAACAGCCCCAGCTCTCTCAGCCTTTCCTCTTAGTGGAGGTGTTCCACGCCCTTTATCATCTTTGTAGCCCTCTGCTGGACTCTTTCCAGCAGATCTTTTCTGTACCAGGGAGCCCAGAACTGGACAGAGTGCTCCAGGTGAGGCCTGGCCAGGGCAGAGCAGAGGGGAGGATCACCTCCCTCAATTTGCTGGCCACGCTCTCCTTAATGCACCCCAGGATCTCATTGGCTTTCTTGTCCACCAGGGCACACTGCTCATGGCCAAGCTGTCTCCCACCAGGGCAGTCAGGCCCCTCTCCTCAGAGCTCCTCTCCAGCAGCTCATCCCCCAGCCTGGACTAGCACATGTGATTATTCCTCCCTAAATCATCTTCTAACATGTCTCAAATTAGATTGAATTTGCTTTTCTTTTTAATACTGATATGAAAAAATAGTTACATTTGCTAAACAATACATCCGAAGCCAATCATGGACATTCTTAATAAAAGTCAGAAAATTATGGGTGGATGCATTATTTTGAATCTGTTATGCTCATTTCATCCCAAAGACATGCACAAGGTAAGTGCAGTAATCAAAGGGCAGGTGAAACTTCCCTTTTACCATCAGATATGGCTTGCAATCCCACCTGAGTTATCTTCAACAGATCTTTATTTGAAAAGCTGCAGTTGTCCCTCTAATAACACATGCTGTTGAGTGACAACATAATGCTGTACCTATTAGGTTCACAATTATACTAGCAGACCTTGTAGTGTAAAGAGCAATAGATTCATAGATTCATAGATTCATTAGGTTGGAAAGGACCAACAAGATCATCTAGTCCAACCATCCTCACACCACCATCCCTACCCTTCAAGCTACTAAATCAAATCCCTTAGCACCTCATCTAAACGCTTCTTGAACAGCGCTAGGGACGGTGCCTCAACCACCTCCCTAGGCAGGCCATTCCAGTGCCTGACCACTCTCTCAGAGAAAAAATTTTTCCTCAAATCTAATCTAAATCTTCCCCGGCGCAACTTGTGGCCATTCCCTCTTGTCCTGTCATTAGTTATCTATTAATTATACATATATAGAAGTGGCTACAGTCCTAAAATATAGATGATAGAAGGGTGTTGCAAACAGTAAACTGAAAGAGTTCAAACCCTATACCAGTGATGTTGATCAGTATTGGATTTTGACTGTTCAGTAAGAGCTGAGGCTCCCACAGCTGTGTGTTTGTCTTCCCTTACAAATGAGCAAGAAGTTACAGCATGAGCAAAGCTCCAAGGAGTGAACATTCCAGACATGGTGCTTTAGACAGTGGAGTCACTGATCAGCTATGGAGGACGACAGAAAACTTCATAGTGAAAGCTGCCTGCAATTTTTGAAATGTTCAGCTGGAAGGAATGTAATCAAATGGGACACTGACACAGAGAGCTCACTGCATATATGTTACGAAGAAGGTAATTAAATACTTATGAATTTTACAGTATGTCACCTGTATGCATGCTGTGCTGAAACATGCCGCCTTCAATTTTTTTTTCATAGAAAATCTCTGTCACAAAACATTTTATTCAGCACTTAAAACATTGTTCAGGGTTATTTTCACCCTAAGACAATTAGTTGAACTTGAATATATTTGTCACCTTTAATCTTTGTAGAACATTGTGCAGAACATTCAAGTTTCTCATTTTCTGTCATCAAAACTACCATTCAAAATAGCAAGTTTTAATTTTATTTGTGAATAATTTATCTAACCACCAGACACCTATGGACTGCAGAAAACAGATTTTTCTGTGTTTTAATGTTATGCAATGGGATGGATGACACGGTACCAAAACAGCTTTTCAGAGAAATCCACACCAAGCTCTGCTTTCCATTGCAGAAACCAATACAAAGCTCCCTCCTCCAGAATGGAAGAAGTCCAAGGAGCTGACAGTCCCCTCTGCCCTGCTGTTTGACACAGACAATAAGGATGAGCACAGTATTCCTCTGCAGAGCCATTACCAGTAGTGCCATGCCTGGTTTGTGCTCACAGGACATTTCATTTCAAATTAAGCAGCATAGATCTTAATGTTCAACTTCAAAGGTGTTTGTAGAGTATAAACATTAATACATTCATTAATGGAAATCATAATATAGTGCAAACACAATTAGTTTAAAGCCAATTTATATTTAATGACATAGCAGTTATCAAAGCTCAATTACTCTAATTAGAATTTTATTCAGTAAGGCAAAGAAAGCGTTTGCTCAGCACTCTGCCGGATGAGTCCCAAAGACAAACAGTGATTTAAGTTGTGTTTTGTAACTGAGTTTCTAATGTGTACATCCTCAGAAAAGAAATGGTATGCTATTTATCTGCCTTCAATAGAGTACCTAAATAATTTTTGCACAGTAGTAGAAAAATTGCTCCATAATAGCAGTTTGTGAAATTAACTGACTCGTGGCTATCTCATGAACTTGTTAACATGCTTCTTCCATCCCTCTTCAGTCTGTGAGATGTTTCTTACTACAGAGACACCTATAGTTATTCCCATATCTGAAACCACAGACTTTTAGTGTCAGAGCCTCTGTAGAAAACTTAGTAAGCATTTTCGTAGTAAGTTATTCAGTGTTAGATTTGTTTTTATACTAAATGCAAGTGGGGCTCCTTTTATTGTAATAAAATCCATGATGAGCCTTACTGTGGTACTTGGTAAGGTTATGGAGCGAATCTCCATAAGAGTCATTTCTAAACACATGATATGTAGTATGAAGCATACTTGCTGCAAGTTTCTGACCAGCACTAGGATGGAAGGGATGGCTGTGCTGGAGGGCATGGCTGCTCCTCGGGGCATCTTGGGTAGGCGGAGAAAATGGGCTGAGCAGAACTTCATGAATTTCTACAAAAGAAAGTGTGAGTTCACACGTACACAAAGGGCTCCCGTGCAAGCAGTCAGCGTGCTGGTGTGCAGAAAAGTGGACAAATACTGCAGCAAGTTTCCCAGAGAGGTTAGAGAATTCACTAAGGTGTTCAAGACTTCGTTGGACGTGACCCTGCACGACCACATCTATTCAGACCTAGTTTGAGTACAGAGTTGGAATGGACATCCTCTGAACTTCCTTTACATCCTAAATTTTGATTCTGTGTATTGTTTAATGTATAGTGCACTGCGTGTGCATGAAGACTTGGGAGAATACAGCATTTCTGAAAGTTGTATTACCTCAGATAATTATTATGTACAGTTATTATGCAGGTTAGCTACTGCGTTAGTTTTTTTTACCATTTTTCTATGAATTAGACAATTCTTTCCGCTCTGAAAAGGATTGTTTCATTGACTTCAGCTCCAGAATAGAATTTCTGTTTCTCACTGAAATGCTGATTAATGTCTTTCTGTGCTCCTTCTAGAAGACAGGATGACACACAAACATTATTTGTCTATTTAGCTGTATCTGAGGTCCAGCCTTGGACAGTTGTGTTTTTCTCCCTCATGAAAGGACAACAGATTTAAAGTTAATTGCAATTGGCAGGCAGAAGTCCTGTGGAATGCTTCTGGCAATCAGGGTTACGGATTCATGGGGATGTGCTGGCCACACACCTCCTTTGTCAGAAATGCCATCTCCAGCTGCAGCAGCACAGCCACTCGGAGCACTGGGAGTGGACATGACACCGTGCCCACAGAACCCATAGATTCAAGGAAAAAATAACAAAATACTTTAAATTACTGAGTCATGGGAAAGGGAGCAGACTAATAGGATTACAAGCTAAACATTACTAGAACCTAGGAAATCAATTATAAAACTATAGGAATTGAAGTCAAGCTTTCTGACTTTTTCGTCTAAGTCATGAAGTCATCTGTCTATCTCATGTGGCAACTTCTGTACAAAAGTGTTAAACTGTTACATCATGGTTAAAGATCTCAGTCTGTTCAGCTAGCTGACGTGCCTGGATTGCAGCACTGTGTGTCTTATCAGCTGTATTTTCTGCAACAAGGGCAGTCTGCAGAAAAGAGGCAGTTGGAGATGAATTGTCTTCAGTAACAAGAACATCAGGAACACCTCAAATGATAAAGCCCTGTAGTCACAGTCCATGTATATCATTCTAGGAAGAGGTCTGGCTTGTCAGTAAGTGAGTGCAGAATCACAGTGGCAGTGACTAGCTATCTATAATGCTTTTTTCCTTCTTTTCTTTCTTTTATCTCAACAGAGTGTAGTACTTGGCATGGTGACAGTGTCCTAGCACACCCAAGAAAGCATGCTTTCTTCATTCCTACATTGGGACAATTTTCTCATGGATTAGTCTGAGTCTTTAAGAGCATTTCAATGTCAGGCTGGTCCTGGCAGATAAATTATAATGTAATTTTCAAGTGCCCTATCTTTACTCCACTCTGCAGTTTGAAAATTCTCATACAAAATGGCATGTTGTGATCATGGGCGGGTAGCTTCTCTGAAATTTAGTTAAAGTCATCTTTGAATCCTAAGTGGGATTTACATATATATATATGTACATATAATGTACATATAGTACATTATTTAGTGATTTAATTTTTTATAGTTAATATCAAGTAACTACGTATATATAAAAAGCATTAAATATTCAAGAACTTTTCAAGGCAAGAAGATTTTGATTCCTTCTCACCAGTAAATCCAATGTGAAGAATAATGTACTTGACTTCATTTCAGGTCACTGAGTATACTCCTATTTCCAGTCTTATTGTCAGTGTTGGTGGCAAAAGATCTTAATTGCAGGCAACTTTCCAGACAGCACATGCAGCAGGTTTACAGTTCCATTTTTGTCACAGTGCTTCACCTTGTAGCCTGACAGTGTGCAGAACAAGGAGGAAGCCTTCAGCTTTCTAGGTCTTGAATTAGTCAGGGTCCTGGCAGAAGTTACGAATGGCTTATTGGGCTGTCTGTAATTCATCAGATGATTGTACTTAATGTTCTGCTGTAAATCTTTTCAATTAATTAAAATCTATATCCTTTTGAAATTTGCTCTGAGACCAGCTGTATGGAAAGAAGGTACTCTGTCACTGGAGTGTTCTGTGGTGACAGTGGTAATGCTATGAGTGGTGGTATAAGAGAAGTTTGGAAGTTACAGACGTCTGTAAAAATGTCATTAGAAATGTTTGACAGAAAAAAAAATGGAAAGGGAAAAGGAGTATTTTGTTCTTATTCAGATAGAATTATTATGGAAAAGTTGAATATATGCTTTGCACAGTGTGGTCATTGCAACTGCTCTGTTCCTTTGAGGGCTTGTTTGTCCTTCATGTTGTTGAGGAAATAAACTATTTTACTCAAGGTATAGAATTGAAACAGTTATTTAAAATCCCAGCAAGGGCAAGCAGGCATACTATTTCATTTGGGTATGACTGGAATAGGGATCATCCTACTAAAACAATGAAGGATTAAATTTGTATTACTTGTTTTAAGCTGAACATATTAACTGATTGTATTAAACCTTTGATTAGCTGTCCTAGGATGAATTCCTTGCCTGATCTATTATGTCTGTATACATATGTGAAGAACACAGGATTAGCATACAATTACTTTATCACTATGCAAGTTCTGTCTGTACATTGAAATATGTGAATGGACTTCCTTTGTGTAATTCTGAGCAATTGGGAAATCAACAAGAAAGAAAATCAGAGGTCCTTAAAGGAATCAAGAGTCCTTAAGAAAATAGCCATTAATTTAGGGGTGCCACTTCCCGGCTCAAATCTGATTAGCAGGCTTATTTCTCTCATATTCCATTGTCAGAGGGACACAAAATTGCTGAAAACAAACCATAGTCCACAGAAAATACAAGTTGGCTGCAGCTACAAGTGGAGGGGTGCCAGAAGAGAGCTTGCTTATAGCCCCACGTTGTAGCCATCTGCCCCAGTGTTTTCCAGCCTCATTTTGCTGTGAGACTATGAGACTATTGCAGAAGCATAGGACGGACCAGGGAAGTTCAGAAGTCAGCACTGCATGCCTTCTTCCTTCCTCCCCTCCAGAAGCCCTTCACAACATCAAGTGAATTACAACAGTGTTGTGGCATAAAGTATTATATTATTTCTGTTTCGTTAGGAAGCTGGAAATGTTCTGACTTAAGACAGCTGCCTTGACTGCTTGGACTTCAATGATTCCCTGATCAAGAAAAAAGCTGTGAAGAAAGTAAGCTTCAGTCATTTACTGTGGCACAAGATGTCAGTTGCTCATAAGGGATGTGTGCAGATGATGTTTGTACAACACTGACTGTCTCCTGATTGATAGAAAGCTGCTAATCTTAATAAATCTCTTTTCTTTGACTTCACTGAACTCGGGATTGGGCCTTTTGAGAATAGATAAAAGCTAAGAATATTGCAGTGTCAAGACCGTGTGTAGTCAGTAGAGGAAGATGATCAAATTCATCATTATAATACTCAGCGGTTTGTAAACTCATTAACATTTGCAGAGAACATGCTGTTTTACCTGTGACCTATAAATTCTGGAAACCTCAAGGGAACTGACACTCTGAGAAATGTTGATAGCAAAGATATTGGAGGGAAGCACGATGAAACCAAGTGGCATGGCTTAATTGTAGTTGCTGTTACAATAAAAGCTTCATGAGACGCAAATGACAAGTTACTGTGCATCTACACAATTACAGGGCTTGCACAGAGTAGGGTTATAGCTTAAGAAATAATACAGGAAAGTGGGAGTTAGTGAGGTTAGTAAGGTAATACCCAGGACTAAAACCACTCCTACAGTGTGCATTTACAGCAATGAGAGTAGGGATAACTCTCACATCCCTCATTCCAACTAGGTTGAAAGTGATTTCCATCTTGGAAGCACGGAGGGGGAAAAATAAATCCTGAGTTAGATCAGTAGTACCAAATGCACAGAGGGATCAGATGCAGACAGTAGAAGAAGGACTGGAGGACAGAAAAAAGATAGGCCTGAACAGGTTTAGACACCAGACAGAGAAAATACTTGAGTCAGGAGTTGTCTAATGAGAAAGAACACAAATACTGCTTGCAGTTGTCTTGTATGAAGTGCCTTTCCATTAAGAATTACTTTAAATTGTATTGTTTTACTGAAGGATTAAGATTAAAAATCTCTATAATAAATAAATAAATAAATAAATAAATATATTGCTACTACCTTTTCTTGACTCATAAATCAGTAGCACTTTGCACTTAGCATTTAGAGCTTGTTATTAATGGCTGGCCAGAACAGAAGGAAAATCTGGATAGACTCTTTTGTTTCCCTAGTTTACATCCTATTTTCTTCAATCAAAATGTGCTGTACAGCAGCCTGAAGTAATGCCAGACATCACAGCTCATAGTGGGTTCCAGGACTACCTGGAGTTGCTGGTACAAGGACAACTATCACAACTTCAGCAGTGCTGTGCTCTTGTTGACCCAGGACTGCAATCTCTGGTGCTTACTTCAGTTCCTAAAAAATATTGTACAGCCCTTGCTGTCTATGGGAACTTTTGGTCACTTACACCAAACTCCTGGCCCTCCTCTCACCCCAAGCCTTGCACTTGGGCAGAAATGGGCCTGACAGTGTCTTCCATAGTCCATATAAGGTGTGCTACTGTAAGCTGAACCTTCCCCGGTCCAAGCAATTATGAGCCTCCAGAAGAACATGGAGTACTGGCCCACAAAGGAACATGAACTTCAACCAAGGACAGTCATCAGTCATCTTGTAATTTGTCAGTCCACACTGCGATGCGCAAACTGTACAAAGCATCACGGTATGTGGATCACTGTAATGGAAGGGGCTTACCTTCAAACTGCTCAATCATTGGTTCATGCCATGAAGGGGTGGAGTGTAGCAGAAATACAAAGTCACGGCCTGAAGCAGTGATGGAGCACCTGGGGGGAAGGCAGGGCTGGCCCAGGGCAGCTCAGCTGCATGCAATGCAAGGTAGCTGAGTGACCAGAAAGGTGGAGCCGGGATCCCCTTTCCCAGACCTCATGTAAAGTTGGTGGCGCAGGCAAGGTGTCTTGCTGGAGATCTCTGTCTATCAGAGGTCTTCTAAAGGTAAGCAGGTTTTCTTCTTTTGTTTCGGTGATCATGGCTACTTCATTTGGGCTTGTTTTCATTTGCTGTAGCCCAGGATTGTGTCACTCTGCTATTGTTTCTGTACTTTCCATCACAGTAAAGCATTGCAGCCACAGTATGGTCAAGATGAAGCTAAAATGTGTGGTCCAAGCAAGGCTGACTTTTTCTTTCCTGGTGTTAATTGTGTATAGCTCTTTGGGAGCTACTCATAACTTTGGTTGTGTGCCAAAGTTGTATCAACATGGAATTTTGAAATGTTTTATTGGTGCAAGCAAAATAAATAAATAAATAAATAATCATGTGATACCTCAAGTTAATAAGTTAATGGTCATAAAGACTGTGCCATACCAAACTAACATGTATTTTCTTCTTGTTTGCTCTATGTATATTTGATATTTGCTAAACTACCACTATTTAGGAATTATTTCAATCTGTTTTAAAAAATTAACTAGAACTACGTGTCTTCTATTTCTAGTCCACGATTTATAAATCAGGGTAACTACTGAAAACTCTAAAGCATTAATTTGCTCTCAGGAAACATGCTATTAATCTGTTTGTATCAGTTTGTGAGTGCTGTTAAAAGGAGATCAGAGTTTCAGAATATCAAATCAATCTCAGTACTTTAGGAAAAACATGGGAGTTGTTCAGTCACAGAGATATTCAAGAAACTAAGAAACCGTCTGATAGAAATTTATTTATGTGCATATATTTGTCTATAAAATAAAAAATACCTATGAAAGCGTAGTCCTGTCTTTTGCAATTCAGCCTTTGATCTCACTGCTGAACTTCAGATGTGTAGCTAGCAGAGGTGAGAACCACGATTTTCTACTGCAGACTTTTGTCTGATAGGAAGTAGATGGAACTGCCAGCTTATTACACATGGCCCATTGAGCATCAAGCAAGGAGAACTCTCCCTCCTGCATGTTCATTGTGTTTGTGAGTTTCCTCATATCATTACTTACCCTACTAGCTTAAGGGAGTAGCTTTAATTGTATTCACATGAAAGCAAAATCTTCAGTATATGCTGTTTCCATAGTATTTTCCTTTTTCCTACTAGTACTTAGGGACTGACAGATCTCTCAGGGTTGTCAGCATATTTTACAGTTCTGGTTTGTATTAATGTGTGATACCAAAGCAAGTAAAGATAAATGAAACAAACATTTATCATTCAAGAAAAAAGTCCCGGAAATCTAACCCTCAGTCCAGGGGTCAGTCAGCAGTTTGGCTTCACAGCCTCTGTGCTGGTGGTAGCAACTGCTGGACAGAATTGTAGGACTTATGTTATAGAGGGAGTGTCTGTGTAGGTCATATAAATTAATGAGTTTTACAGATAGATCTAACTGTGAAACCAGTTAATAAAGATGCAGCTCCCCTACATGCTGCATTTTATAGTTTAGAGGAGATGGAAGGTGGAGGCAGACCTATGTGTGCATGTTGCTTGTGGATCACTGTTTTGCCCATTTGCTTTTCCTTTCTCCCAGTGAGGGAACTTAAATACACCACTGAGACTGCATTAGCCCTAAGCATGTTGTGACAGAGAGCAAAGCACGCAGCAGCTCCTGCTGAACCCAGCAGTCCTGTTACTCTTCACTCTATCCCAGAATTTGTTCTCCCAAGTAATGATTCTACCCAAAATTCAATCTTACATTCTACCATTTAAAATACTTTTATTTTCATTCCTTAGGGCCAAGTGTGTTCATAAATTAAACATTTGCTAATGAAAATTCTCATCTGTTTTTTAGCAAGCTGGTCTGCTAAACGGAGCAGGTTACTGACAGCATTAAGAACACTGGCAGGCTTGTTTCTTTCTGGAGTATTTAATGCTCAAAGGATTAAAAATCTAGTGACAGATAATTTAGGCTGCAGACGTACAAACTAGCCACTGTTAATCTAGTACTATGCCAGTATTTAAACAGGGGATCCAGTTGTGAAAATCTGTTTTCTATTCAATAGATGCCTTTGGGTTGTTTTTCTTATGAATGGTTTCTTCAGTGCCTATGTCTATAGCAGCAGGAGGACTTCTTTCTTGCACTTGGTTTTTATATGACTCTTGAACTATCATTGCTATGGGTACTAATCTATTTAGAGAATTGCATGCAATTTAATACAGAAGCCTGGATACTTTTTGAAGTACTTCAGTACCCTTATCTGATTCATCCTAGAACACTTGTACTTCTCCCATTCTCCTCCAGAAGTGAAATCCAGATTGGTGCTTATTCTTAGCTTCTTCAAAGTTAGTTTGTTTCTTGTTTGTTTGTTTCTTTCGATAATCTGTAATTGGAGGGAAAGTGGGAAGCGTTCCCCAGTCAGCAGTTCCCAGCCTGGCAGACTACCGAGGTGTTTGTGACCTCCAGAAATCCTCAAGGTTTTTTATCAGCGTTTCCTTATCCCCCAGTGGTCTGTTGTTACTGTTTTAAATTACATTTCAGAGTACCCAGAGCAGGTAATAATATTAACACAAGTGATATAATAGATTGCTAAAAGCATCCTTTGGTTATTAGATGGGAATATCTTGATTATAATACAATAAACACTATCATTGTTTACATATATCTGAAATTGTTGTAGTATTGTGCTGATACACATTATACAATCACATCCCAAGTGTATTTATTTAAAACATAGTGGGTGCAATTCAAAGACTGACAAAGACAATGAAAGACAATACCTGACTTTCACTGCTTCTGATCAAGATCAGCATGCTATTGTAAACTGCTCATTATTTGCACTAATTCCTAAAATAAGAAGATAGAAATTTCATGACCGTTCTGAACCTGTAGCTCTGATCACTTCCATCATTATAAAATATTGTAAATAACAGGCAAAAAATCACACTGCTGCTTCTGAAGCACATTTGCCTGTTTCAGAATATGTAATGAGAAGTTAGTTCAGGGAATCTTGTGATGGTAACTGTGCGTAATGTTAGAAAATGCATCTCAGAAGGCACTTTTTGTTAGTAGATTTATGTAAAGATGTGTGAACAAATGGACAAGATCTTTCCCAGCTAATGCTCAGAAGGGATAGGGAAATGAGGATTGCTGAAGCAGCTGAGGAAAAAAAATGCATGAAGTTACTTTCCAGTTATTCTTTCGATCTGAAGTCATTGGAGCATTGACAATATTATGTGCTACATGCTACATGACGTGTGGTAGTATCCGTACAGTGACATATGTAGCTATGAATACTGTAGCATCTTATACATACTCTGCACACCAAGTGGATGCACAAGGAGCTTTGTGGGGAGAGAATTAGATCAAGTGAAAGAGAGAGTGAGCAGGAATGATGGTATCATCCCTGAGATACTCACAGGATGAGGAGAAAGAGATTTTGCCTGGCCTGCTTTTGAATAACATCTGGGCAAAGCATTAAATTGTTATTACCATTGTAAAATGAGCTGGTTTTCAGGCCAGCAATAAAGAAGAACTAATACTGCTTCTGAACTGCATTAACTATTGTCTGGATTTTCCACTTGGAAGCTTCTGGCATACTCTTAGCGTCAAGTAAGGTCAAAATAAAAATAATTGGTAATTAATAAATCTGCCAAGTTTTGAATTTACAATTTAATGTTTAATATAGATCTGATTATTTGATACATCTCCAGTCCCTTCAGAATTTCTTATACCATTAATGACGAGCCTACAAAGCGTGCGTCATCCTGACTGACAGAAAACTGATCAGTGACAAATGGGCTGTGCCGTAGATTCTTCTATACTTCTTTTCTTGTTTTTTCTGGCACTCCAAACTTTGATGATTGGATCTTTCTATTTGACTATTATAGTCTCTCAGAGCAGCATCTCAATGCTTATTTGATTTAAGAAGCCAAATTTAATGCTAACAGTGCCCTGTGGCATTTTATTGCTCTCAGTAAATAACTCTAGATTTATTGTCCTTAAAGGAGAACACAGCTAACGTAATTTGTTTTGTCTAGCTATGTGTTAATCACTGTAGTACCTTTTAACCCATTTGCCCCAACTCTGTAGCTGTTTGTTGTTGTTGTTCTGTTTGCTGATTGATCAGTATATAAGAATAGATAATTATGTAAAAATCCAGAGCGTGCCTCCAATTACAGGGTTAATCTTCATCATATTTGTAGGAATGGAGGCAAAGTGTCACATAGGAAGTAAGGTGTGACTTCCAAACATTTCTACACAGATTTTTTTAAGTAAATGTTGATGGCTTCAACATGCTAGACTAGGACAGTGCAAGATCATGTTATAAAGTGTGTCATTTATGAGTGCTTGAAAAGAGTCCTGCAGCACTGCTTTTTTCCTATTATAGATTGCTTATCCTGAGAGGAAATAGGACTAATTTATTTCCACGCAGTTATTTATACCTCCCTATAAGACATACAGAATCACAGCTGGAAAAAGAGTTAGCATTATGCAACTGCTAGGTGGATGTGTTAAATTATTAATACAATGAACAAGTCAGGGAAAGAGCCTCCTAATAATAAAAACTGTATTCTATAGACATCTTCTGTAGTGTATCTGTTGAAATGTGAACATCTGCAGAGAAGCCCAGTTTTGATGTTTGTATTCTTCAAGATTCCAAAGTTTTTTGTAATCGTTACAGTTTTTGCCAGGAAACGCTATCCAAGCTCAGCCCCTGGATTCTGTCATCACAACCACAGCTTGGGATGACTAAGAATAACATGCTGGACTCAGAAGTAAAGTTTATTAGCTTTGATGCATAAACTTGCAGACTCGAGATAATCTCTGAACAGATAGTGGAGAGCAAGGAGCTATCTATTCTACACGAGCTTTGTTCTTTAATGCTCTTGACAGAAATCCTTATTTTAGTCAAACATCTATGAATAAGCCTTCTGCAGACGTTTTACCCTACAGAGTGCATGCTGGCTCTTTTTTTTTCCTTACTGATTTTCTATGGATCTTTTACATAGAAGAGGTCTTCCTCTTCTGTTAAGAGCAAGATCTTAATTCTCTTGAAAATAATTATTAATTATTAATTTATTTTCAAGAGGAATCATTTATTTCCACAGACCTCTTTTCCTAAGTGCTTTCATACACAGAAAGGAGAAAATGCTAGAACAAAAGAAAAGTAATTTTAAAGGGAAGGGAAAGAAGTAATGAATTATAAATGCAAATGATGTTGCTTAAAAATCCTTAGAGGAGTTCATTTAACTAAGTAAAGTATTTAATGGCAATTCAGCTGCAGAGCTATGACTATTAACTTGAAACTATTCTCATTGAATTGTGGGTAGGTTCAGCCTTGAAAAAATACTGAATTATGATAAATGGAAAATATGTATGGAGGCAGTTATCTGATGAGGTAGAGCAGAGTTCTTGAGGAAGCAGTGTGGTTCCTGATCCTCATCCCTGTCCTAGCAGGAACCGCTTTGCATCTAAAACACCCTTTCTCCCTTTATGACCTCCAGGGGTATGAAAGAAAGAGCCAGGTATGCAAGTTATTAGTGTCTTCCCCAGTTTAGCCCCTCGTTGAACCTGCAAGTAACCGTGTTTCCTTTTGCAAGTTCTTGGAAATATTACTGTCAGCAGTCCTCATTCTTTTTAATGGGAGAAACGTGCAAGAACTCATCTCTATTTGCTGCAGAATCGAGAAATGTACTGCATTACACAGGCTGAACCTTGTTGGCCATTTAGTCTGCTTTTGGCCAGCAGTCTTTCCCAAACATGGACTCGAGTCCTTCATGAGAGGAGAGACCGAAATGAAACAATTCCCCACTGCGCTCAGCTCCCTGCTCATGTGCCCAGAGAAATTTCAGACTCTCTGCAGTAAGTGAAAGCTGCCACCTGCAGTCCTAAATTGTTCCAGGGCTCATGCACTGAGATTTCAGTACCTGCAGAAAGCCTACAGGCCTGGATTGCATCCTGAAGGTGGCGAAGGCTGTCCAGCTGCAACAGCTCTGCTGCTGAAGGACAAGAGCATGGAAGAAGAGCAGGAATGGCTCTGTTACTGTCTGTGCCAAGGGCGTGGGCACTTTCCTCATCTGCAGCTCCCTGAACTGGAAGCCCATCTCTGTGTCCATGAGCTTGTTGTGATTCATGGCTGAAGTGGCTCATCCTCAGTGCCCTGTTGCTGACGACATTCTAATAGAGACACTTGCAGTATTTTTCTGTGTAGTGGTACTTTTGTATTTTGTCCAGAATAGCCAACCATGTGCTTTCTAACCCAGTGCAAATTAGCATCATCACATACTAATTGCCTGCTCAGCTTGCTGCAGGCAGAAGAGATGGCAATAAGAAGCACAAAGTTTAGTATGCACAGAGAACATGTTAAGAGAAGAAAATTAAGCAGTTCAGAAGTGATAGGGGATGATCAGAGTAAGCCTTGACAGAGCAGTTGGCTACATGGAAAAGGTGTTGTTTGGATTTTTCCCTAGCTATTGCTGTTGAGTGCAAAAGCCAAAATAACATAGTTAACAGCAAGCATTTCAACATATTAAACACAACTGTGTTTGAGGAACATGTTTAGCTGGTAGTGTCCACAAACAAATAATTGCTAACCCCAATAAGGTTTACAGATTTTGTCATGCATTTGCTCTCTTGTGTATGCTCATGGGCATGAATAGCTGTATATGGAACGTGCATTTCCTTTGGTGGTAAGGAGTAGATGATAAAACATAACTGGGTTATTCTGGATTATATTACGAATTCATTGTGAACTCAGAAGTACAGTTATTGCCTAAAACTGTGCATGGACATATGTTTCTTAGATGTATCAGTTATAAACTCATGTTACTGAAAGGTTCTTAAAAGCTATTCAAATGTGCTGACTAAAAAGATGAGATTTGTTTATAAAAAAAATGCACCTTTGTATTATTCAACTATTGTTTCTATTATGAAAATCTACAAGGCAATTTAAGTACTCAGTTCCTGTCTTAGCTTTATCTAACAATAAGAAAACTGAAATCAGCTAATATGCACATTTCAAATAAAGCTGTGATGTAAAGCAGAGAACATAGAACAAAACTTCTAAAAGTCATTTCTGACTGAAATTTGTGACAATATCTCACTGAAATCACAATCACCTTGTAATACTGGGATGTGTATTCATAAGCTCTTTAATGTATGCAGTCAGTCTCTTCTGCTTTAATTTGTAACCACCGTACTGATTCTGGTTGGCAAAGTTGGTGCGACTCCATTAAACGAAGAGGGGGAGTAATCTGACAATAGCATTTTAAAAGCTAAAATACACTGCTGAAGTTTAAACAGTCATGTAAAAGTAAATGTTTAGGTGTGGTAAGTCACTTCACAGTAGTTTAAGCTTGCACCTGAATGCATAGATAGGAACCCATGTATCAGTGAATGTTTTTATGATTTTTGTTATAAATCTATGATTTTTGACACGGAAATAAAAGGCTGGGAGCTGGCAGATATACAAGGAGGATTCAGTTGTAAGCCAACATTGTTTTGGCATGGAAAAGGCAAGTACAATTTGTCAGTGTGATGATGTTGGCAAACGGACTGTGAAAGCAAAAGGTGCTTTTTATTTGCTTTTTGTAATTTTTTTTATTATTATTAGTTTTTCTTTTCATTTGATGTTTGTTTTTTCCAAACATGATTCTTATTATTTTGGCATTGTTTGTCATATCAGTTTTTTACATCAAGAATCCCTGTAACGTGAAAGATTGCAACATGAAGCGCTGGTGATGGACCTTGCTGATGGCTAAGCTGAAAAGTAGGAATATTTTGCACCGCAGGTTATGCAGTGATGAGAACAGTATCATTCAATTCACCTGTCCAAGGACAAAATACAATTTTAGATACTGAATTATGTCACGGGAATAGTACTTCAATAATAATATTTAACAAGTAAAACAGAGTGCCAGAACAGTGCACGATGCTTACTCTTCTAAGGATTGCTTTTGTTTTCAGTGGCTGTTTGATGATAGGACTTATCAATACTTAATAACAATCTCCCATGGAACTAAGCCCTTATTAAATAGTTATGATGATGGGACAGAAGCAAAAGCAGATTCAAGGGAAACAAAGTCAGATCATATTTAAATAGTGAACTTTTCATCTGCTAGATAGCAAATACATCCCTGTACCATTGGGCAGCATTTCAAAGTACATGAATCTGCACCTGATGACATCAAAAGAAGTCTTGTCCTTTATAAGCACTTCTCAAGTTTGCTGTTGTGTGACTCAAAACTGACAGTGTAATAGTCTGTTACTGCAACACTCTCTTCTATTATGACAGTATTTTTTTGTCTTATAAATTAATCGTTTCGTCTTGTAAAATTCATTATAAAATACATTTCATATTTTTATTCCCATAATGTTAATTATTGTCACTAAAGGATAATGTCAGTGATTAAATGTATTTCTCCCAAATGTTTTACATTGATGAATACTTTTATTACGGTATGTCAAATTTATCTGAATTAAAAGCTCAGTAAAAGTAAATTATAGGATGCAAGACAGTAATCTAATCTAATTATTCTTATTGCACAATAAGTTAAGACAGAGCAAAAACTTCATTGTTAAGTCCTAATGGAAATGGTTATATTGAACAAAGATTATGAACCCACTGTTGTTCAAAACATCTCACTGACTAAAGTTGCATAAAATCCTAATACTGAAATTGTTACTAGTTTCCCAATGAAACCAAGAAATATTCCCATTTTCACCAAGAAATATTTTAGAATAAGGAAGAAGGCCAGTAAACTTGTGCAGTAACCTCATGTTCAGAGTTGCATTGGATTATGGACCCAGTACACTTAGTCCTTGTTCATGCCAACAATTGTCTTCGCTATTTGCTTTAGCTTATTTTTTCATTTGCTAGATTGAGCCAACAAGATGGCCCCAAAAGCATGGAAATAGTCATGTTCTGACATATGTACCTGGGTGAAGGCAGATGTAGTTGGTAATGAAAAGCTATTGTGTGTAGTGTATACTAACATTTTCAAAATTACCCTTTTATTTTTTATTTTTTTAACAAATTAGAGAAAATTGCTACAGTCAATGCTGAATGCAATACTTTGTTTGTCTTACTGTTTTAACTTTCCTAAATAAATTCAGAAGCTCTCACTATCAGGTTGTAATTAAATTCCTTTAATATCCTCTTTGGTGTTTCAAGAAGATTCTCAAAAATCAGCATCGCACATCTGAATTAAAATCTGAATGTAAATTACTAGCATTTTTTATTAATAACTGTGAGGCTAAACAACCACTCAGAACAGATTAAACACTGCTGTCTTTAACAGTGAATGACTGGGTTGCAAAAGAAATGCATCTTTAGATGCTAAGTTCTATGAGAAACTGTGTTTCCAGCATGGAAGGTCTGGAGCTGTAATATTTACCACCACAGCTGTCATTTTATCAATTTTTAAAAATTATTAAAAAATAGCAAAAATTCTGTTACTGATCTGCTAATGCTTTGAAGTTCTACAGGATACAATAATATCAGTTGATGTCAGTATCTAGAATTTAATTTAAAGCGTTGTAAAAAGTGACAGAGCAGCGTACTGTTTTTAACTTCAATCAGAAACTACGTTAAAAAATAGAATATTTATTTTGACATGACTTCTGATGATGCTATGGGCTTTTTCTTAGCTTATTACTTTTGTAAAGCTTGTAGTTTAAAAGTCCATTTTTTCCTTGTCTGAAATGTAATAATATTCCTCTTCCAGGGTTAATTTAAGCCCACTGGCTTTTTGGTCAAGAACTAACTAAAGACTCTAATTTTTTTAAATTGTTTTAAGGTGTTTCCTGGGTAGATTTTGAATCAGTAAAATGAATTTTTGCATACTAGCAGTGAAAACTAAGCCTTTCCTCTGCCACAGTTCTGTAGTTTCTTGTGAACTAAGTATATCATCCAATTAAGCTGGCCATTTTATTCTCCCTCATTCTTCGCTGCCTCAGAACACTCCATCAGCAGTACTTCACTTCTCCTCTGGTCATAGTGCGTTTTCTTGGCTGGAAACTTACTAGTTCTCTCTTTGCTTGTAATATATGACCAGAGCTTTGTCTCTAGAGATGAGCTTTTCTACCTGTACTTTGTCCTTCTGAGTGGAGGAGGTAACAGTTAACATTTCTGTAGAATTAGTCCAGTTCCTTTGGGCTGGACCTGCATATATCATCAGGCCTGAACGAGCGTTTTACTGTAATCAAGCAACCTAGATACCAGCAAGGCCAAGCATCAAGTTATTTGCTCAGTCGTTTGCATTCTGCATTCCCTTCACTGGATCAGTGTTTTTAACAATGCTTTGAAGAACCTAACAATGGAAGTCTATTATTACATAATACCTCCACATTGTGACTGCTTCATCACTAGGCACGTAAGCAAATTAGTTTGTTTTATGTACTCCAAGAGCTTTGCATTTCAAAGATAGTACTTCACCAGAGTTTTTCAATAAGCCTGAATGCTTATTTCCAGTAAGCAGAAATAGGAATTATGCGTAGACAATGCAATACAGTGAACCATAAACTTTTTTATATCAGATTATGTTTATATTTTTATGTTAAAAATAGTTTTCCAAAGAGCTCTGCATTCAACAGCAAGAAAAATATATTCACAAAGGATGAAAAGGACTGCAAAAAACTCTTGCAAATTCTAACTGCATTTTCACAGTGTCAAATTAGTGACAGTTTCACTGGAAAACAGAGGCTGAGCTTCAAATTACAGCCATGGGGGATACACAAGAATACACAGTACAAAATGTTTATTCCAATATGTGAGAACTTTAGAAAATACTCTCTCCTTTACATGCAAACCAGCGCAAACAAAGAAATAAATAATAAAAAGAAAACTTACCATAGGCACCAGTTACAGAAATGTTTTAGCTTTTTAGCTTTGTTTGCAGCATTAGCATTTGTAATGAGCAAGCATCCAGAACTGACAATCAAATACAGCAGCAAATACAGCATTCTCTTGCAAATATTTAGGAAAAGTTATTTTAATCATGTATGCTGCAAATCCTTGGCTAGTATTAAAATGGACTATTTTGATATTGTGCAACATTTCATGTTCAATTAAAAATGAAGAAATAACTCATATATGTCAAGCTAACTAAAAGCTAGCATTTCACCTTGAAAATTTCACCTTAATCTTGAATTGGCTTCCCTTTAAAGTCAGCTCAATCTCTGGATTCTACATAAATGCTTTAAGTATCTTAGTGCAAGGAGATACTAACTGAGCTTTTACAGATCATTAGGAAAAGTGTCCATGGACAGCACTAACATAAGTGTTTCTTCCTGCCATCATAAAATATGAATTAGAAATAATACTAGCAATCATCTTCCAGAAATGAGGATGTAGCTAGAAAGGCTCCTAAGTCCTGATGCACTCATCTTACTATCCTAAGTTTAATAAATTGCTGTCTTCTAACACAGTAAGTAGGGAAAAAAAAAAATCTTGAATGCTGCTGTGCTGTTAAGGTCTGTGAAAGTTAAATAGAGATGAACAAAACTGATCTCAAATTCTGTGGAAGTGTTTGCTTTTGGTTTTGTTTTTAATATAACTTACAAATGCTTTTTTTTTTTTTTTTTTTATTTTAATGTATTTAATATGCCATGCTAGAAAACTTGAATGTGGTAACTCTTAGTAGGTAACTGCTGCTTGTTTACAAAGAGCTGTTCCATTCTGTTTGAATGACATGAAGTAATGGAAAAGTAATCCTAAGTAAAGCATGTTTTCAAGAGAAAATGATGGCAACTAACAACTACTAAGGACAAAGCAGCTTTCACTAATAAATGTCTAGGCTGTCTGGATTTACCTGGGCACAGAAAAGAACATCTTTGTTTTTCCAGAATTTCCAGTATGGCTTTTCTTTTCTCTGTCAGGAAAAGAAGGGACAGGGAACTCAATAACTGCACTTGCTTAGACTGGAAGTTGCTGAAGAGAAATTTTACTTTGGACTTCCACTGCACTACTGCTTTCAGCAAATAGCTGGGCTTATAAATCTTTGTTCTCTGGGAATAAAAAGTCCAAAGACAGAAACACATTTTCAGTGTCAGAGGTAAGCAAAGTTTGTCATTTTGACATAGCATCCTTTCACAGAGGGTAAAGGGACACCTTCAAAGTGGGTTGGCAGCACCAGCGAGATGTTTTTTCAAGAGGGCAGAAGAGCAAATGAATACTCAAATTAGAACACTTTTAATAACGTTGGGCCTTCAACAGTGTGACTTCAATATTTTGAACGATGCGATATGGAAATGGTTCATACTGCCTGAGAGATTGCTCCTGCCCTCCTCGTATCTACAGACCAATGTGAATAGTACATTAGTATCAAATTTTTATGCATAACTTAGCAAAGAGAACTTAAAAAATATATATCCAAGTTTCTAATGCTGTAAGTTTGTAGTACTTCATTTTCTCTGTGTAAGTAATGATCTGGAATAGAAATTCAATGGAAGCTGTACTTGAGCTTTGTTAATTTACTTCTAAAAATACCCCAAGAAGTCACTTTTCCAGCACTAGAAGTAGGTAATGCTGAACTGAGAAAGTTTCTGCAAGTAATATCTGCTCTCTTAGAGTGTTTCAGAACTCTACTGTAAAATGTCACATTGCTAAAATACTGGGTTTAGGAAATTTCTCTAAATAATTCTTGTCTAAAGCCTTTTCCAGTACTGTAATGCACATGCACTCAACACACTTAAATCATATTTGATGTACAGACCAATTCTACGAGGTCTTTTTAGTCACATTTTTGATGAATTTATCAGGCAATCTAGTGGCAACCAAAAAGCTATGAAGCAAATGTATGTAGTATTAATTAAAGAATGCCTTGAGTAATTTCACCACTTGAAGATCTACACCAAAAATTTGATTGACTTAATCCATGAATTTGACTAAAGATTGAAACAGCTACCGTCAGTGCTGCTTTCTTTCTAGGCTTCCATTCATAGCAGGAATACGTGAACTGCAATCCGAAGTAGTCTTGAGACTTGGCTCTTTTTCATCACCTCGGTGTGTTAAGATATCCCTACTAGTATGCTGGAGCTTCTATATGTGAGCTGCAGTGAAGCAAGAGCTACTTCACGTATAATGTGTGCCAGAGGGACATGTTCTGAGGCTGACGTGGTATGGATAACTGGGGCCATCGTAAATCAAGGTGCTAAGGTACTGTGGCATTTCTCTTTTCTGCTTCCTTGACACTGTAACTATGTTTTTCCACCAAGAGGGACATATGTGTGCAAGAGTTTATAGAGCAGAGTTTTAAATCTGATGAAAAATACTGTAGTACGTCATAAGTTGTGGTATACAAAGTTTTAAGCAAAACACCTCAGTGTGAAGATTCCAAATTCCAGCTGAAATTAATACAGTAAGAATCTATTTACTTTCTGTCTCTTAACTGGGATTATGAATATACATTTCACATGTGATAGAAACTAAGGATTGTAACCAGACTTCGTTAGCATTTGGCATGTTCCTGGTTGAAAACACAGTCACAGGAGGGATTGGAAGAGACTGGCAAAGAATTAATACACAGAGCAAAGACAGCATATCCTCCTCAAGCCACATGAGCAAAAAGCAGTTAAAGCACCTTTGAGTGAGAGAGAAGCATAAGTTTCTCTTGAGAAATTGTGTACTTTTATGCTATTAAAAGATGCCACGCTTCAGTGTGCATGTAGTTCCCCTTCAGTAGTGTAGAACTGCACATGCCCAGGTGGAAGTACTTTGCTGGAGAGTAGTGCAGACAGATTACATGTCAGACTTCACTATATATGGTATCTTTATTAAAGGTCACAGCTTTAATTCTCTCCTGTTGTTCTGTAGTAACCATGTGTGTAAGAAATCACAGTCAGCCATAACCACAAAACAAATATCAGGAGTGCACATACCACATGAATCTTTTCTTCATCTTATTATTCTTACAGTGTTTTCCCCACAAAGGAAGGAGCAATAAAATCTCACTGTAACTGCACAGGCCAGTATGAACAAAACTAATCATTTGTCTAAATGCAAGCAAATTTTCTGCTTTCTCCATTTAGAGAAAGATAAGGAAAAGACAAGTGCATATAGTATAAATGTTTCAGAGCCCAAATACCGAAAGTATACTTGCAGCAACATGCTCAAGTACACTGATCTACAGCACAGAATAAATCCATTTACTGTTTAATAATCCAGACCTCTCTGAACAATGCTTTTCTCTTTTCTAAATATACTGAATTGCAATTATAAGCATGAAATCTATACTTTCTATGTATGTGTGCATATATATAATATAGAAGGATACAATATATATAAACATATGCAAATTAAAGTTATAGTTGAACTGTTTGTCATGAAAGGAAAACATATCTGAGCACAACAAAGATCTGCACTGTGGTGTAATAGAATACTGAGAAAGTGCATACGAATCCAGAAGCCTTTGAAACGTCACCGCATTTCCTTTGAAATTCCAAGGTCGAGTTTTACTTTATCTCCAATAGCAAACAAATAATAGCAGATACAAAACAAAAATATTATTTAAAACGTAATAGTTTTCCTCACACATTTCTATCAGAGAAAAAAATGAGGAAGTTGAAAGCTACATATGACTTTATGCTCTCCAGGAATTTATTTAACTATTTTACTTGTGGAGATGATAACGAGACCACCACGATGCCACCCCAACGGGGCCACTTTCTTTTTGGGTGTTACAGATGCATGATACATCTTGTTACATCTTGCTGTAAGCTTAGCCATTTTTATTTTGGTATTACAAAGAAACATACAATAAGGAATAGATTGATGAGCTTAATAAAAACATCTGTTAGAAAGATGGAAAGATACAATACAGTCAACCACGACAACAAGGTAAAAACAAAGATAGTAACTCATTTTTTTCTCTTCAAAATGGTTTTCTGTAAGCATTGCACTTCTTACACCAGGAAATCTAGATATTTTTAATTTGCAAGAACCTGTGTACTATCTATTCTCATTTGATATCCACCAATAACAAAGTAATCATTTTCGTGCAAGCATTCCAGATATGAATGTAGTTATAATGCAACTTACGTAAGTTATTTGGAGGAGGTCTTGTCTCCATGTTTTCATAATGTTGCACGTGTACTACAATGTTGAGATCTCTTTCCATGTGATCTGTTGTACATGGACCTTGAGGTCGCATCACATCAGCAAGAGCTCTGAAAAACAAACTAAATTTCAGAATACACCTGTTGCGAAATCTCTAAGTTATTTGTAATATAGTCCAGGTGTGCTGTTGTTGCAGTTTGGGATACAGTCTGTCATAATGTCTACTGGAGAAACCAGCTCTATTCACAGCAAAATAGGGATTCAGATTCATCATGAGACTTCATACCTAAGACTTAAGTTCTTCAGCTGTCTTTGCTCTCTGGGACCATAATTTAAGCTTGTTGAGACATGCAAAGTTCTTCCATTGCCTGTGCTCAATGACACTGCCATCGCAGTCGTACTGAGCATGTCTGTCAGAGTCACTTGTTAAACATGCACCTGTACAGAGCACCCCATGGCACGGTGGCCTTGACCATTTTCAATGAAAAAAGTTACCAAAGATGAAAAGTTTTCATATGGTTTTCTTGTCGCGATGCAGTAGGCATAGTACGTTCCACGATCAGGGCTTTAAGCTTTCTCCGTTCAGAAAGGCAACTAAAAATGTCTTCTCAGTTCTGTAAGAGTGACCTCATCGTTACAGTGGAGCAAAGCTGGCATAGTACCATTGCTGGAGAAAGGATGAAAGCTTTGCAGCAAGCAGGGGGAGTCCTCACAGTGTGGCCAGCCCTAACCTGAAGCTGGCTGTGAGGGTTTTCTGGTAATTTTGTGTGACAAAGTGGCTCATCCCACACTTCCATTATCTTCTATGAACTGGTTCAACTGTCAAACAACCTGCCCAGCGTAAGTCACGTCAGAAAGAATGCACACATCAGCTGTGTTTTAAATTCTGAAAATTCCAACTCTCTGTCATTCTGGGCTATGGAGTTTCACTGTTGCCTTTGCTAGGAGCAGACTTAGCCCCTAGGTTTGCATCACATACTACCTGCTGAACCACTTTGCCAGCTGCAGAAACCATTCCTTCTGGCAATAGGAACATTCAGTGGGTGCTACCAGTGTCTTCAGAGCTCCATGCAGGTCAGTGCATCACTGAGTACTATTTGCTTCCTCCATTTTTCTTACTAGTGTTAATTTTTAGATGCCTTGAGCTACTTTTTGAAGGGAATGAATGCATCTCCTGAGCACTGTGACTAGTTTAATTTTCTGCCAGATTATACAGTGTCCCAGACACTGCCTCACGTTTATAAGGTAATAAATAAATAAACACATTCATTGGTGAAAGTCACAAATACCATCTAGTTCCTGCGTTGTACTTTAATTACATGATGCTTTCTTGGTCAAGAAGCACTGTACTTTTAAATATTAAATAGTTGTTTCATTTAAGGTACAGAGAGGAATTCTGAGATAAATCTTGCTCTCAGATTGCAGGAGCATTGCTGAATTATATTAATGTTTCCTTCTGTAAAGGGCTAGCATTATGTTTTTAAAATATTAGTTACAGTCGTGATCAACACGTTACAGAATATTCTGTTAATGCTGTAAAAGGTCAGAAGATAGTAACTGAATGATTAATAGTATCAGAGCAATGCTTCCATTTGAAGCAATGCTTATACAGCAAAAATTGCAGAGCTGGCCTACATAGCAGAAAAATAAAAATTCACCAGGAGAGCTCTCACAAAGGTATGTAGAAAAAGATGCAAGAAGAAAGCACTGTATGGCAAAAGATACTTTAGAATAATGGGGATCAAAACTACCAATATCTAGTCAATGTATGTGATATTTATATTTATTTATACAAATATACATATATATATATAGATGTCAAGATATTTTTCCAGAGGAAGATGGACACATTTCTGGAAAAGGCAAGGAGCACAAGTCAAAGTTCCTAACTTCATCACGGGAGTTAGAATTGTGTTCACTTTTAACACAGAGCTTAGTACTTCCCAACTTTGTGAGAGCAGGTTTTCTGAAAGGTTTTTCTCATTGCCCTTCATATGATGTTAAGTATTGTAAACTACAGACTTTAAATGTGACAGCAGATTAACTACTGACTGACTGTGAAAATGCCAACTGAGTTTTCTACAGCTTTAGTGTGGCTTTTTTTCAACCAGGTTTTAAGGAATTAGCTGTCTAACTATATCAAGGAAAATGGAATTTCATGTCAAGTTCTATTTTTAATGGTTTTTAATGACACAGCACCTATGTTTGTACTGTATTAGTCAAAGTTATACAGTCTTCCCAGGGCAGAATAGCTCATGTAACAAAAGGCTTGTGCTTATCTTCCACTGATGTCAGGGAGAGTTAAAAATGTGTGGCAGGCTCATATTACTGAAGCACAAAGGCAATGCAGTTACCTGCATTTTTTTCCTAGGGATTTGCCCAGGTAGAGTTTTGTGCCCCAGTACACAACAGTATCCTTGAACAGTTTCTTGCTTCGAAAAATACTGCAAAGGCCAACAGACTTTGTGCTTTTGTCTCACCTGAACATTGTCAAACAAAGTAGGTCCTACTGAAAAGTGGTATTTATGGTAGAGGGACTTTATTCACATTGCATTGCTATGCATCATGATTTTTTAAGGAAATGTAAAAGGTAGTGATATCTAAGTCCTATATACAGATATAGTGACACTGACTGCAGTTCTGTAGGTGGAAACATTACCTAAATATGGCTCAGAGCTATCCAACTGTTGCAAAACTTCATTGTTTCTTCTGCCGTAAGATTTTTCTCTTTGGATATATAATGCTATTTTCAGACGTCACAAAGCCTGTATAGCCATGCATTTCCCTTACGGTTATAAGCCTGAAGAAACCGAAACACAGGTTATTCCATGAAAGGTCAGTTGCCATATTTTGCCTCCAAAACTGGGTCAAAATCCATAAGGGAAATAATTTCACATGTAGGATTCAGCATTTTGGCAAGTCAGACTATTGCTGGCCCCAGGTACAGGCCTTTTGAATAATCAACAAAAGACTTGACTTATGAGCTCTGCAAATTGTGAAGGATAAAAGAAAAGATCAGGTGGTTCATAACATTCAGAAAGCTGCTAACAGGCTATCAGAAGCACTGTTAGAAGAAAAAAAAAAAAAAAAAAAAAAAAAAAAAACAACCCAGGAGCTAAAGAGTATGAGTGTAAATATTGTTCATTCAGCTGTGGGTTTGTTTGCACATTCTCCATGAGGATTAGGGAAATAGACAAAGGTGTGGTTTTATTTACAGGAAAATCTCCTCCATGGAACAGAAGTAAAGCTTTTGCCTATTCTACATCCCTTCAAGAGAGGATTCACCATTTTACAGAGCCTGAAATTCCCATTCATGCAAGTTTTAAGCAGCAAGCACATGCTGCCCTCATAGGCTGCAGAGCTCCTAGGTCTGCTTCAGGAGACACAGTGCTCCTCTTTGCCTTTCCAGCGTGATACTGCCACACGCAATCCCTCTGTCATATCTGATATCATACACCATCTTGTTCTCTTAAAAGACATTTGGATACAGAAAGAGTTACTCTGCTTGGACGCTGCTATTATTGCTTAGTTCCTGAATGCTGCAGCTGAGGTAACGTTTATGTCCTTTTAACATCAAGTAACAAATCTAAAAGGGAAAATGATATAAACAACATATTATCACACAATGCCTTAAGGGAAATATACCATGCAGAGTTAATACCGTACTTCCTTCTCCACTTTCATTTTCCATGTTTACAGTTCCATGCCAACAGTGTTTTATTGAAAAGCAAAGGAAAGAGACCGTCAGTAGTTCTACACTCAGCCTTTTTTCTTAAAACAAAAGGAAGTAACTTTTCTGCTAAATAGTCTTGCTTGCTGCATTTTGTTGTTTTTTTTGTTGTTTGTTTTTGCTATGGGTGTTTTCACTAAATAAGTACATTTTCCCAGTGTTTCATTGTGGAATATTTCAGAAAAACAGCAAAATGAATAGAGCGTTCTGGGTTTGTTTTGGTTATGCAAGTAAACAAAATACAATGGAAGGCTACTGAAACTAAGCTCCCCAACTCTGAGAAGTTTCCTCTGTGTGCATATTGCACCACTCTAACATACACAAGTGCCTTATTTCAGCAGCAGATCCACTGACTGTAAGATGAAATGATGCACAGAACTAGTGAGTGTGGCACAGACCGCTCCCTGTTTCCAGGTCAGTACTCTTACTCTCACGTGCAGGTAGCTGTTCGTGTTTCTAAATAGTAAATAAAAAAAAAGGAGAAACACATAATTTACACTAGTTGTATTCTGTTCACTACAATAAATAAATAAAAAAATCATCCCTCATAAAAAAGTCAATTTACATTATTTATAATCTTATCTGATAAGCAGTACTAGCCTTTACTTAGATGAATTTGTTCATAAGGATGGAGAGTCTTTCCTGTACCTGTGGGGTAGGGAAGGGAAAGGAGACAATCTTAGATAAGAAAACAGATAACAACTCAGTTTCTGTATGCTTTTTGTCGCCAGCCAAAATGGAGTAACACTTACACTTCTGGTTTGGCCTACCTAACACCCTCAATGCATTACATTTTTGCTTATTAATAAGATCTGGTACAGAAAAAAACATAAGGGGTGCTCCGTTTTATCTGGGTTTGTTGTGTGTGCTTTTTTTTAATTGTATAAATTAGTATTATAAAAGAAGGTGAATACAAATGCAAACTAAACATTATTTTAATTGTTGGTACTATTAACTATTTAGACAGGTAATTTTTTTTTAAGTACTGTAACCTCTTTCAGAGCATTAAGAGTGTAAAATGAGCTGGGATGGAACATTTTAATTAAACACACATTTGAGAATAAAGGGGTTACTTCAGTTCTTCATTCAGTGAACAAAATTTTAGACTGCCCAAAGAATTTACAAATAAATTCCTTTTACAAGTAATGCCGGACTGGATCCACCCCACACAGCTGTAATAGGAGTGTGAGAACTTTTGGGGAAAAAAAAAAAAAAAAAAGCTATAGCACTGCTTTATCAGAACATGACTAGCTATTATGTGCAGTGAGTGGGTGACTGTTTTTCCATGTGATCATGACTTTCCCAGTTGCTATAATCCTGATTTGAATGTTTTCGTGGTGAGGAAGGTACAAGATCTCAGACAATGTTAAGTAATTAGGATAACACATGACCTTTCTAAGAACCACTTCAGAGACCTAATCTTTATGCACACACGATAGGGATTTCAGAATGATTTTCTGGTCCCTTGCAATACTATTTCCATAAACTAAGACAGAATGTCATTTCAGAATACTTCACATCTGTACTTTAGATAGCAAATACACAGAGCTTCTTCAGCAAATATTTCTGTT
Source organism: Oreortyx pictus (assembly GCA_036925125.1). NCBI lineage: Eukaryota > Metazoa > Chordata > Aves > Galliformes > Odontophoridae > Oreortyx > Oreortyx pictus. The sequence goes on from JAUPFR010000017.1 coordinate 16,552,577, forward strand.
AGTAGAAGTTGGATCTGTTTAAGCCAGGTATAAACAGGGATGGCTACACCTTTGCTTTGTCCTGCTTTTTACTGCAAGCTTTGACCTACTGCCTGCACAAAGACACCACAGAAATAGACTGAAGCATATGAAAGCTTTTCACAACCAAGCTTCAGCACCATGGTTAAAGGGCAAGAGTTAAAAAAATAAATTGGGATCCATGTATTCTGTCTCAATTCTGTAGTTCAGAATATTCAGAATGTCTAAAGGATTAATACACCTTGCTCAAGGAAAACTGACTTGGCAGAATTGCCACAGACACACAGTACAGAGTTGACTAAAATTTGTGATGTGTTTTGTTCTCAGTAGTATCTGCCTCAGTCAGTTAATAAATAGCAAATAATTGTTAGTGAACAGGTAATGCCTTTGCAGGAGTATTTTCGGTAGCTTTTTCCTGTTCATTCCAAGATAAGCTGCTAGACAGAGATCCACACAGAAACTTCAATTAAAATAATACAGCTCCAGGTGTTGATTTCTTGGGCTATATTTCAAAGCAAGAGCTTTCATCTAAGCTTTAAAGGTTGTGGACTGCATCATTACCAGGGCAAGGGAATCTTTCTGCCTCACTGCATGTCCAGTAGAAGGCATTCTTTTAATTGCATTTCATTTCTAGAGTTGCCTAAGAAACTGAAGTTGATTTAGGCTCTTTAATGGAGCTATTTCCTTTTTTAAAAGCCTTTCCACCCCCGTCTGCTTTACTCTCATTTACCTGGGATTAGCATTAAAAAAACAAAACAAAAAAAAAAAATCAAATGAACTGTGAACTTGGCAAACATGTTACACCTCAATTCTGAACTGGTGTGACAAGCTTGTTTTGGAAGATGATGTTTAAGACACTGGGCTCTGTCGTGAGCTGCCCACCTGCCTATTCACCACTAGGCAGCCTGTATCTGGAGTAGACAGCATACAGCATGCCTAACTCTAGGTGGGGGAAGCTTCTCTTTGATGTAACTCAGCCATTACACTGTGGATACAGAGTATAACACATCTGTGGATGACAAGATGTTCGTATTCTGTTTCTAACCTCTCAACAGTAACTGAAAAACAGTAAGAAATTCTACAATAGCTTATCCTTTTTGTGTCTCCCCTTCTACCCTGGCTCATTTTCACAGCTCAGATATTTTACAAATAGCTCACACACTTTCAAAGGCTGGGGGAGTACGGAAGGTCCAGCCAAAACCATTTTGCAGCTGGAAAGGGAAAGTGAGATGACATTTGTTTACATCTTCAGCTGAGAAGTTAAAAAGATTTTTCAAGCTTCAAAACAGTTGGAAGAGAGAACCTACCAGGCTTTCCATAATTCAGTGTTTCTGATTTCTGTTTTTTCTTCTTCTTTTTTCTTTTCCTATTCACATACAGTATATCCATGAAGACTTGATGGATATTACCAGGGAGAGGGTCCGATGGTGCAGATAAAAATTGACATCTATGTGTGCACACTCCCCTGTTATTTCTGTTCTTCCTCAGTATGCATGCACCCTGATACTCAGGACTTGGGAAACCACAGAAGCCCTGCTCTCTTCAACTGAAGTTACCTTGCAGGGGAATAAAATCTTCCTAGCTATATTCTCTTTTTTTTTTCCTTTTTTTTTTTTTTTTTTAATTTCTTTTGAAAGGAGTGAGGGGGAAGGGACTCTGCACCCTGGCACTCAGCCTTACCTGGACATGTGCTCCCGCTGGGGTCTGTGCGCCTTCTCCAGCCCTAGTTTGGTGAAGATTCCCACCAGCACCATAACTGCCACAACCCCACAGATAATGTAGACAATGAGGTTGGTCTTATCCCTGGTTGGGTCGTGCAGGGGGTCATCAATGCGGGAAGGAGGCTTCCCAGTGTTCATCCACAGCGGTGTCTCATAGTTAGTGCAGGTGCTTTGATCCAGCCTCGTCTTCTTGAACTTGCAGCAAAATCTGAAGCCACAAGTGCCGCAGCAGAAGATGAACTCCCCCGAGCTGCAGTTGAAGGGAGGGTCCCACTGCCCCATCACATCGAAGTAGCCCCTGCAGAAGTCCGGTGTGGGAGGTGGCTCGGAGGGGTCCAGCTGTTCCCCAAGGCCGGAGTGGTTTCCTCCAGAGAGGACCACGAAGCTCCCCAGCTGCTGGCCGGCTTTCTCCTGAGCCCGACACACCAGAGTAAGCAAGTCCGCCACCAAGTAACCGAAGAGCAGCCGAACGAAACCTTCCATTCCGCCTCTCAGCCCCGGCTCAGCGCCGCCGCCGCCGCTCGAGCTGCCGGATGCTGCGCCGCGCCAGGAGCTGAACATAAAGGGGCTCGGTCAAGGGCCGGCCGCGCCTCAGCCCGGCTCTGCTTCAGCACTACGGACAGACCCCGCGCGGGCCGGGCCGGGCCGGGCCCCGTGCGGCGCTTCCCCGCTCCGGAGCCGAGCGGCACTTGTGGAGCGGGGAGCGCGGGCCGGGAGCACGCGGGAGGAGTGCGGGGGTGGGGGAGCGGCGGCGGCGCGGGGCAGCGCAGAGCAGCGGCTGTGGAAGAGGGGCGTGGGGCGGGAGCGCTGAGGAGACGGCGCCGTAGGGGAGGGCGGGAACGATCGGAGCGGACCGATCCCCGCTGAGCCCGGCGCCCGCAGCCCACACCTGGAGCTGGGCGAGCCGACGTGCAGAGCGCCAGCGGCATCCAGCCGGCGGGGAAGGGCTGCCCCGCAGGGAGGGCGAGGCGAGGCGGCCCGGCCCCGGCCCCGGCCCCGAGCCGCCGGCGGACGCCCGAACGCCGCGGCCGCTTCCCCCGGCACCCCTCTCGACAGAGTCGCCCAGCTCCCGCGCAGCCTGACCCGCGGGGCTTTACTCCCCGCCCTCCCCTCCCTCCCAAGGGCGCCCACCCCGCGCCGTGGATCCCTTACATAAGAGACTTCCCGCCGAGGTGGGCGCTCCCCACAGGTGCGTCTTCGAAAGCGCGGGAGCGCCTCCTCCGCCCGTCCCGCGCGCCGCGCTGAAGGGGAACGTCCGGACGGGGCGGGGGGGGCGGCGCGGCGCCGGGCGGCTGCGGGCACAGCTGCCAGAGCGCGGGAGCAGCGCGTGGCGGTGCAGCTGCAGCTCCGCTCACCTGTGACGGGCAGCCCGGCACGGCACGGCACGGCACGGCACGGCGCCGGAGCTCCGCCGAAACGCGGGCGTGAACGCGCGCTGCCCTCGGGTACCGCGTGTTACTCGTGTGTTATTCGTGCCGCGGGGCTGCGGGTGCGGCTGCTCAGCGTGAGCTGCCCCTGCACATCGCTCGTTTAGAAATGCCGTTTTCTGGCTGCTGGGGACGCCCCCCGCGAGGCGCTGAATTACAATAAGTTCCCCCCAAAGAGCAGTGACTCCGGGAAAGACTTCTTAGCGATTCGTTCCCCGTCCCTGCCGCCTGACTGCCATCCGCACCTTCAGGTTCCGCAGCAACCTGCACAAACAGCGGCAGCGCTATCCCGAATGCTGTGCTGCCACCCAACGTAGGAAACGAGCCCGCTGTGGCGCGGCGGGCCGGGCTGGCGGGGCCGCGTCCACACCGCCCCCGCGCGGGGGGAGGGGCAGCGCGGCTCCCGGGGAGCTGGGGCGGCTCGAGGTGACGGACGTGAGGCGGAGGACGCGGGAGACGTTTGCAACCGGAGAGGGCTGCGCTCGGCTCACCGTGATCCTTTGCCTTCTCTCAAAAATAGATCCCGGCACAGTGAGATGATCCCGCCGAGCAGTAAGCCTCGTGTAGGTCACAAAGCCCCTTCGTTCCTCAGCAGAGAAAATGATTGGTCTCGGCCAAAACCAACATTTCTGTTAAGATTTTATTCCTAAGCCCGCCACCTCATCAGCGTCCCCTTTCAAGTCTCCTCTGAAATCATATCGTTCCTCTCTTGTGTATATTTCATTCTGCTATTTATTATTTAATGCTTTGTGATGCGGTTTGTGCTGAAAGTACTGCACAAAAGGGAATCGCGGCATTGTATCTGTAGACATTTAAGGGCCATTCTTGTCAGGCACGTGAGATTTTACAGGTTTCCTAGTTGCTAAAAGGCTGCTTAAATATTTTGCATGATTAGTGCTATCATATGCAGAAATAATAGCATCATAAAATGATTTATTTTGGGGGCCATTAATCCTGACTGCCCTTGGTATGAGTTCATTGTTCTGCTAAGTTCCTGGGGTTTTCTTTAAGCATTTTGTAACAGCAACAAAGGCAAAGTATTCAGGCTAGAATCTAATATCTACTGGATTCAGTTCCATGAGATCAGTTCCATGACTCCAAATGGTGTGTGCTAGGAAATGGAGCTGAGAATTAGGGAAAAAAGAGGGATTCAAACTTCTTTGAAAAACAGTGTTTCTTGTGACAGCAGAACCCATACATCAAATTACCCTAATATATCATAAATTACTCTAGTTATGGTCTATGTTCCTGTTAATAATTATTTGCAATAATTTTCAATGTGTCATGTCTTAGAATTTTAAAGGTGAACTAGACTTCTTCTTGGCTAGAGCATGAGCCCCTTTTCTTTTTTTGCCTGCTTAAGTGTGTTGTAATGCCTTCATAGCATGTAGTTGTCAAAATATCTATGTGACCAAAATGGAACAGCAAAACTAAAACTGAGAGAAACAGGCTTTTCATGCAGTGCCGGGGGACGTATTGGGTCATTGTGTGATTTTCTAAAGGTTGTTCTTTTTGTTGTTGGTTTTTTTTTCGATTAAAACTGTAAGTAAACTTAATTTATTTCAGTTGTCTTTATCAAGCTGAGAAACACAAACAATTTCACAGTATCACATCATGACTGTCTGCTTTCAGAACATCTCTTTTGTCATTACATTGAAGTAAGTAATAATTTTGTGTGTGTGTGTGTAGTTTAATCCCATAACGAATGTATTTTGCCTCTGGTACAGTTGAGAAGATGAAGTTTCAACCCACAGAATGTGTCTTTACTCAAGCACATATCTACTTACTTAAGTGAAGTACTTAACTGGAGGCACAGACCTTACAAAGAACTTCTTTGTAAATAAGTGATTTTGAAAAAGTAAAATTAAGAGAGAAGAATAACGTTAATCTAAACACTGAGATGGAGATAAATCTGAAGAATACTGAACAATTAAAACAGAGCATTTGCAATGATCATGCTCAAATTTATCCATTACCTTTTGTAAATAATAATAATCTTCATGCAACCTCTGAATATTTCCCAGGGAAAGGTTGCCAGCTAGAGAGCACGGTCCTTTGCCAAGCACTGAGCCGTTGGAGTCTTCTAACCATTAATTCCTGAGAAATGTCATACAGCTCAATCATTATTATTAACAGGCTTTCCATAGCCAAGAATATCTGTCAGCTAAGCAGGCCTGATCTCAAGCAGTACTGATATGAAGGGTATTTTGTGATAAGAAATTTCACATGGAAACTGGAATTAGTGTCTGTTTCCTACATATTTGTTTTGTACTACAATTTAGAACATCTTACAAACATTACACGTCATATTGAGTACTTCTTTAGTTACTGTCATCAAAAAACAGCTTGCACATAGCAAAGGGATCACCAGCAAGAGAATTCACTAAGCCATGAGCTGCATCATGAATGAAAAAATCATGATTTGTTTTAATGGCTCACTGAGGAGGAAAGCAGTTTACTGCAATTTGACAATGCAGTGATTACCTTTATCAACTAATATTTTTCTCAGCCATCTTATTGTAAACACAAAACCAAAATAATTGTATGTGCTGAGGTGGGGAGGGGGACATTAACAGTGTTCATGTTTGCAGAGGATCTAATGAAGTTCTGACAGTTCTTGTAGCTTCAGTTTAATTCAAAGGAAATAGTTTAAATCAGAAAACAATCAAAGAAACACACAAAAAAAGATACATTTAGAAGGCAAATGGAGTCCTTTCGAAAGTAGAAGAGGAAAGACGTATGCTTTAAGGGTCTTCAGTGCACATCAGGGAAAAGTGCCAAAATGTCACCAGAAACTTTCAGCAGTGTAGCTGAAAAATGAATTGTGCCCTCAGGTTTGACACTGCACAGCTACTCCTCTAATTCTGAACAAGGAAAACTGCCAGTCATTTTCTCTCTTTGGCAAGATTGATGTTGTTTTTGAATTGAACAGTATTGCGAGTGCTAGTGAACTGAATGTGTTTCTGCTTGTTTTAAATTAGACTGCCACAGAATTTACATCTGGAGGGACTGACCAAGTGTCTGAGGATTACTGCAGCTGGCAAAGAAAGCTCTGCAGATCATTCCAGACTCTTATCAGCAAAATCTTTATATCTTGTTCCCAAAAGGAGAAAAAAGGGCTACAGAGGATCAAAAACTTGGAACCGCTTTCGTAGCCTTCCAACTGAAAACCCAGCTACCTTTGTTCCCATGAGTTCAACTTTTCAAGGCAGAAAGAAAGCCTTTCTAAACAGAACGAAAATAGCATTGAAATTTTTCAAGGTTAAAGGCAGTATAATGGGCTGTATACTGTGCCTTAGCATACAGAAGCTGTGCTTAGGCATAAAAGAGGACAGAGTTGAGAAAACTTTTTAATCCTGTACTGTCTGGCATACATTAGAAAAGCTAAGGAGCTGTGCAGCCATGTCTAGAAGGTAGACTAGAATGCTCTTTCATGGATGGAAACCAGGATATGAAGAAGTCCATTTAGTAAACCAGTTACTATCTGTCAGTTCTAGCACTATTGACTCTCACGTGCTAAAAGTAGAGCTCACAGGTGAGTAACTTACTCTTCACAGAAATGTAAAGTTTCTGTATTACATAATTTAGAAGGAGTTTAGTCACCTTGTATTTTATGTGTCTTGCAAAGTGTACTGGGGCAGGAAACCAAATCAAAAGTTCTTACTGAACATTAGACCTTTTTAGAGTGTTTTTCTGATAATAAGCCTTAGTTACAGTGACAATTATCCTATCCATGGATAACTGTCACAACGTGCCCATCCAAGAAATGAAGTATTTTGGATCTTACATGTAGTAATAACAGATAATGTAGGAACTCTCATATTTGTGAAGGAGGAAGAGAAAATTTCTGTGACAGGTTCATTTTTAAGGGATGTTAACTGCTAAAAGATGCTCAAGATTTTCAAATAAGTCACAAGACAGATAAAGTAAAGGCTACAGATAAAGGAATAGCAATTGGAGTTCTGTGATACTGCAGTTTTCATGTGACTATCGGATGCACTTACATGATTACCGTGGCTGAGATTGTCAAACATGGTTGCTGAAGATTAAATATCTACAGTCCAACCCAGTATCTATGAAATGTAATAACCATCTTTCCACTGATTTAAAACAAAAACTGCACTGGGTGATTTTGTTCAGACTCGGAATAATCACAGCTTGCACTGAAATCACCAGATATCTGAGTGGTCAGTACTTCTGAAAATCAGGTCACATATTTGAAAGCCCAATAATGAATTCAGTGACTAAATGTAGACACATGTATTGGAAAATTGTTGGCATGCACAAACACACATGCAAGTTCCAGGCCGTGCTTTTAGGCAGATGGTAAGAGTTGTCTGTTCTTGACTCCACATGATAGCCAATGTAAAGAGAAGTACTAAAGCTTAATTCAGGGGGATTTGTTTCTCTGTCCTCTAGGCAGGCAGCCAGTGAGACAGTGTAAGCTATGAGCTGGGTACACTGACATGAGGATCTCAGCATGGGAAACTAAATGTAGTTTCATGTGCTTTCTTTCTAGAGACAACTATGCTAGTGTTACTGGGATTCATAACACATTTCTCAGCACTCGGTGCAATTCTATTATACTTACCTTGAGTATATGTCTAGAACATCTGTCTGGGCAGTTGTGTTATACATATCTTGAAGGAAAAGACACCAATCCAGTCTCTTTGCATTTTGCATCATGTCAATAGTCCCTGAAAAGTAAATAATTAGAAGTAGATAATGTGCTCTGTAAAAAAAGACATTTTTTATGAACATTCTTCTTTTCGTCATGTGGTTTTGCCAAGCATATCTGCTGGTGGGCTTGGTTTTTTATTTTGATTATACTTTTTCTTATTATGATAGTGCAGTAATCCCACAGCTGATAGACAGCAGGACAAATTTAAGGACTTGAACTGTAAAGTGAAATGCACATTAGGGAATCTTGAAGCGGTGTAAGAAGATGGTGAGAGCAGATATCAGTGGTATCTTGTCTGGGGAAGGTCAGACTGGACACTAGGACAACGTTCTTCACCAGAAGGTGGTTGGGCACTGGGACAGTCTCCCCAGGGCAGTGGTCACAGCCCCAAGGCTGCCAGAGTTGGAGTGTTCCAACATTGCTCTCAGATATGTGGTTTGAATTTTGGGTGGTCCTTTGAGGATCCCTTCCAACTCAGAATATTCTTTGGTTCTATAACTGATGGCAAACAGTAGATTATCTCAAACCTGCTTAATATGATCTAATTTTAATAGCACATCTAGGATATCTGCTCCCCAGCACATAAGTACAAGATGAAAATAAAGTGAAACACTTTAGGTCAAAATATGGAACATCAGAGTATTGTTTTCAGAATGGTCTGTCCTATCCGCATATTTTTATAGGCAAGAGACATGGCAGTAAAACGTAGAGAAGCTGCAACAATTATACACCTGTATAATATGGAAATGGTATATATGTGGGGCCAGTAGTAACTGAATACTTGGTAAAAGGACAACTCTCAATTTTCCTGGGGGTGTGTGGGAATTAGTCTGTCATTCACTCCCACACACCTGACAGAAAACTGGCCTCTTTAATGTCGTGTAATTTATATACACCTTGAACTCTTAAATATGATTTCACAGTATAACAAATTCTCCCTGTGAATATAGTGATTGTTCTTCTTTAAAAAGAAAAAAATATATATTAAATTTAGAAAGGAAATCATGTTATTTCTGTGCAAAGTAGAACAGTTGAAGTGAGCCTTGATAATATGATGAAGAAACAGATTATTTCAATGGCTGAATAACCAGATCGCTTTTCTATGCAAGCATTTCAATGCATAAAATGACCATAAGTGAAAAAGAGCAGAGATCTCATAATGCCAAATTATCTCACTTGTTTCTCTCATGATGTTTAGCTTATGTTAAAAAAAAACATTTGTATAGCAAGATCAGAAATAGATCCTCTATGCAAAGACTGAATCTGTATCCAGTTTTCAGTCTTTTCATCTTATTGCAAAGGATATTTGGGGTATTAAGTCTGCCGGCTGTCATTAATTACTTATTGATAGCTGTACGCAGAGGACAAAATCTTGTTAGTGTTAAAAGGAATATTACCATTAAGAGAGAAGATTTCACAGTAAGGATCGAGATTTGATACATTTATTCTCATTGAGCTGTTCTTTATAGCATGTAAAATTCCTTAGGTTGCAACGGGATCGCTTCATAAAGTTGGTATAAGGTTTGTGTCATTCACAGTGAAAAAATAACAACAACATTAAAGGATCTAAAAAGAAAAAAAAAAAGCCTGAGAAAATGTTAGACAAAAATAACAAAGAGAAGGGACAGATTCTCATGAATATTATGTAGAAGGAATATAGAAATATTTAAGGAGCATTTTACATTCAGTGCACCCTTAAGCTCCGGTTCGGATAGCTACATACTGCTCAAAATGCGTTCAGACAGAGCTCTGGTTTCTATGTCCATCAGCACACTGAAGCCCAAGGAGGCACAGTCTGCTGGCAGACTGATAAGGACAGCGCTGTAGCTGAAGGTAGCTGCTTGCACTAGGGAAGCCAATAAAAATCAGCAGTGTATTCAGCAGTCCTTTGTCTCAACCTTCCTGCCTACGTCTATCCTAAGCAACTTTGGTGTGCCCTGACAGTGTAAGAGGATGAAGGCTGCTTTTGTTTGACTTCATGACCTTTCACTACAGCTGTATTCCACAGGGACAAGAGAAGACTCATCTCTATGCCATGATTTTCTTGCAGCTGGCATACAGCTGTGGAGTTCATTCCCTGTGATACTGGAACAATTACAAATCTCAGCTCCTTCAGAGTGAAATGCAAATATCATTATTTTCACCTTCTTGTTTCACAGTAATAATAATGAGATTAACAAAGCCATCTTTCATCAGATACAGACAGAAACCTAGAGGAATGGTAGAGATGTGGTAGGTGCCCTGTCCTTAAAGACATCCAAGGTCAGGATGGACTACACTCTGAGCAACCTGACCTAGCCGTAGATGTCCCTGTGCCACTGCGGGGGAGTGGTACACATCTCCCAACACAGAAGGTTCAATGAGTGTACGACCCTTTAATTGTGATTACTCTCAGAGCTTGTAAAGGTGTTCTGGTACCATGGTGATGAACAGAGTAAAAGTGCCAAGTTAGATGATGGATCCAGCTGGCACTTTTCCCTCCTCCTCCACACATCAGGGTGCTCACCACAACAAGTTTATGATTTTGCCCTAAAAATCCGTTGTATCTTGTTAGTCCTTACGAATTTACTTGCAGAATGTGCAAAATCATACGCTCTCTTCACTTTTGATGTAGTCTAGACTGTAAGAGAGAGGTGTACATTCTTTTGCAGAAATAACATCCATATATTGTTTTACTCTCTTGATTCTTCAGTGTACCAAATAACCTCTCAAAAGCCCTAGCTGGTTAATAAATAAATGTGAGTTCTCCTTTTTGGTAAATATAGATTAGATAGATAGATAGATAGATAGATAGATAGATAGATAGATAGATAGATAGATAGATAGATAATTATAACATATATTATATTGTGTACATTTTATATATAATTATATATAAATAATCGTATGTATAAATATTTTATACACATAATTATATAAAATACATACATTGTGTATGTTATAAAATAATAACATTAATATTATATTTATATATAATGGTGGTATATTATATATATAATATATATATTATACCTATCTGTCTGCTGAATCATCTTAGTCAAGTTTTACCCAGAATGGCTTTATTGTGTTTGTTTACGTGAGATTTATTGTTCAGGAGCTTAATGAAAAAGTTGCCTTGCACTTTTTCTATTTACATGGGATTTATGCAAACATGGCAGTTTTGTTTTGTTTTGTTTTTAATCTAGAAGATGAAATAAACATTGTAAGAATGCAGCAATATTTTAAATGTCTTTCTTTAAGGAAGGAAAAGTGTGAACAAAATAGGAATGGCATCGGTTCACAAAATCTCTCTTGGGATATTTACTCAGCTTAAAATAGAACTCACTATTACTTAAGTTTTCAAATTCTTATTAGCTGCATTGCCTAAGAATACCATTGCACCTTGCACTATGTTGTGTCCTTGCTGGCAGGGTCGCTGCAAGTCAAGCGCTCCGTGGCTATTGGCAAGATGCTGACCTTTCATTGGTAGACAAAGGTACTCTCAAGAGTAAGTGAAAGAATTACTGTTGCAGACAAAGCTGATGTCAGTGTCCATGGTTTATCAATCTGTTAGTATACTAGGAGCTGACCAAATCATTTTCCACTGTGAAATTAATTTTGAGTGGATTTTATCTCCTGAAATACTTTACCTGTGTACATACCTGGATGCCTCCAAAACAATTACACTTTAGAAGCTAAATAAAATAGTAAACACTGAGAGAATGGAATTCTAATGAACCCAGAGCTACTTCCAGCCAGGGTGAATTTGGCTCTTTTATTTGCCTGAGTTGCAGAACTCTGATTAACCAAAATTTATCCAGAAGTAAATTAGTGTTGAAGCAGGAAAATCAGAGCTTTGAGACTACTAGTGTAGCCTTATGCTAGCTTTTTTTCATCCAAAGAGCCCAATTAGGCCAGAAAGAAGCCTGAAAAGCATGTATTTCCTAGTGGTTGTTAGTAAAAAAAAAAAAAAAAAAAAAAAGATCACTCTTTATATCAAGAGAAAGGGTTCCTTTGTGCCCAGCGAGGAGCAGAAGGGCAAAAAAAAAGCACAGCACCAGAAATACACAGATTTCTTCTGGCTTTGGAAAGCCAAAACTGGAAATTCTAGTACTAGTCTGTTTATGATATCATTATTTCTGGCTGACAGCAAGGTAACAGATGCTTTTTCAGGTCAGTGCTTCCAAGCCTGTTCCTAAGCAGACATCTCATCCTTACTTACGATACAGTTAGACTTCAAGTACTGTAGCATATAAAGTGTATTAACAGACCATGTGCAGTGGTCAATGACTTAAATCGCACAATGGGAGATCCCTCTTACAGCTTAGCAACACTGGCTTACAAAACCAGCACTGGAAACGAAAATCAGCCATATAAAAAGTCAGTTCAGTCCTAAATACATTCTCGAAAGAAGGCTTAGGGCACAGAATTCATGCACAGATTTTATGCAGCTTCTCTGTACTGGTTCCTCGTCCTTGCTAGGTGAATGAAGATGTACTGACTTGTGCAAATATCTCTCAGTTTAGATGGCTATATGTTTAATATTCAATACTTCAACTTTGACTGCAGCTTGCTTGAAAATCGTAGAATCTCAGAATCACAGAACAGTTTGGGTTAGAAGGGAACTTTAAGATCATTTAGTTCCAACCCCCCTGCTATGCAGGGACACCTCCCACCGGATCAAGTTGCTCAACTAGTTGCACACTACTCTACCAACAGAAATATATCATGGTTTTGATTTATGTAGGCAACTCCAAATGACAGCTTGTACACTGTGTATGCCACAGCCTCAGTCATTATGTACATTTTAAGCTTCCACTTATTTTTTATTTCCTCCTAGGCACTTATTATACTCTTCCTATCATGCTGAGTTCTTCTAATGTTTAGAAATATTGTAGAACTGAAAAAAAAAAAAAGAAAAAGGAAAAAAAAGCACAGTCAATTAATTCTTTCATTTGAATAATTAAACATTTTAAATATTCCCTCCATACCTTATGTTCAGCTATGGATATATTATTAATAGTAGCCTGTACTGTGTGCTGCAAGAGAATGTTAAGCACATAATTCCTAGAACCTGGGGAGGATAACATTTTCTGACACTATGAATCTACCTACCCAATGACAACGTTATCTTGTTCTAATTCAAATGCATTTCACACTGTAATAATTATACCGTATGAATGTTGTGCTTCTCTGTGAAAAATTCATCACAGCTAAATTATTCAAAAAAATGTTATCGTTTTTGAATCCATCCCACTGTGTTCAACAAGATTTTTAATCATTCTTCACTATTTTTAGGGTGCTCCCACTTTATCATTCATTCTCATAGCTTACTCTGTGAAGACCATCCCATAGGCTGAAGACCATAGGTTTGTAGACAAACTGTCTTTTGTCAGATGGGTCTCATCAGTGGCTTTGTGCAGTCTATTAAACTGTGCTTGTTGAATGTGTTCCTGTAGACAAATTGCCTTCAGTCTTTACTTCTTTTGATTGGCATTATGTAATTTTTCCACAAACCCAGTCTTGAACAGCATCCAATGATTCCGCCATGCCTCGTAAAATAAGTGTGGGGTTTTTTTAATAATGGAAAGACAATGCCTTTGTGAAACGCTTCACTCTTTCTGATACCACCACACCTTCTAATTTAATTATTATCTATTTAATAGAATTACCATGATGCCTAAGAGATAATACACAGTTACACTCAAAATTCTGATGATGAGCTAGTGTATGAAGCACAAAATAGTGGAGCAGCTCTTCTTGCAAGGTCACACAGTACATTTTCCAGTAATTTATTTGCTAATCATTGAATGTAGCACACTTCCGATTCTCAGCCTACTGTTCTACAGAACATATATCTTCTCTATGTTCTCTACCACATTTGCTTGGAAATACCAAAATAATTTTTAATGGTTCCATGTCATCTGGAGGAGGCACTAAAGCCCATTTCTTCATTTTGCCTGCTATATAGGGGTAGTATCTTTGTTTTGATCATCCTTCTACAAAAGGAGGAATGTACTGACAAGATCAGTGAATATTTCCAACAATAAAAGTTTAAATCCTCATTATTTAAAAAATAAAACAGAAGTTCAAAGAGCAGAAAAGCCACTTTTCTATCAGGATAAGGTCTGTCCTTTTGTACTTAGCCACAGGAGTTGTATATTGGTAAAAGAGATTTGAAAAGTGCTGGAGGGTAAAATATTTAGAAGAACATCACAGTGGGATTATGCAGAGCGTCTGCTGCCATTGACTTAGTTGTTGTGAATAAATGCAGCTGGAAGAAATTTGAAAAAAATCATCACAAACACAGTGAAGGAAGAGTGTGTCTGAAGTGAAGGGTTAGTGCAAAACAGGTGCATTTCTTCTGCCTGAAAGATGATGCAATCTTGTCTTCATCTATTATTAATTTGACAAATACAAGTTTTGTGGTGCATGTCTTCACTCACAGATCTGCCTCTGTGTCCCTCTACCTATCTTGAGATTTGATATTTATCTTTTTTTACCTATGGTCTGTAAAACACCTGCAGATCTTTAGACTGAGAGAAATGCAAAGTCTAATTTATTGCTGAGATAAAACTACTGACAATTGGGTGCCTCCGCTTATCTAATACAATGGGAAAACAAAAGGCCCTTGAAATTCTGAGAAACAAAAATTGCTAGACACAGCTGAAAGAGTCCACACTGAAACACAAAACAAGTACTATTTAATTTTGAAATCATAATCCCTACAAATTAAGATAAGAGGTTTGTAATAGAAATAATTACAATTTCCTACACCTATTCCTTCTCTGTTCATTTCTTCCTTTAATTACGGAAAAACATTTTCTTTGGTAAAAAACTCTGGCAAAATAGCTAAAAAATTGATCCCTGAATAAAATATAACTTCTGAATATTCGACATCACATACAATGAATAAGGTATCTATTAGAATCTTACAAAAAACAACTCGTATCTAGATTGAACCTGTATCTGTGTCAGAAATGGGAATTCAGCATGCAAAACAAATTGAGTTAAATAGTGTGTTTAACTTATTACATCAACTTCTATATTTCTCATAGTTACAGTGACTCAAGGAATACATTACAGGTTTCTTGAACAAATGGAGCCTGCCTACACTAAATGAGTCAGATAAAAAACAATTACATTGTGGACTCTTAACTCAATGTCATCATTGTTCCTTTCCTAGCAACAAATATCGGTCCTGGTCAACCAATCTTTTTGTTTTGTGCAAAACATTTTAAGTATTTTTTTCTTATTTTGTGGACCCTTTGAAAAGGAAAAGCCATTTAATATCAAACTGAAATATTAATAAGACCTTTCTAAATACTGATAATCACTACTTGGTTACTTTTTTTTTTTTTCATACAGAGTATCAGAAGGACAGACCTTACGTTTTATCATGTTTTATCATATTTTGTAATATTTTAGGCTTTGCTTGGTACATTTATTTATACTGCCATATCATACTGGATTCTTCTACTCTTAGAAATGGACTAGGATGAAAACAGAAAGACCTAGTATGAGCTACTACTCTAGGTTTTCAAAACGAAATAGTTGTTACCTGTTTGAGGTAGAAAAACAGGAGGGGTGTCATATGCCAAACCTTACAAACCTATACATACCCAGAAAAAGAAAAAAAAAAAAAAAAGGGGTGGGGTGGGGGAGGTGGGGGAAAGCTGTATGATTACAGAGATTATTACAGAGATTTATCTAAAATCTAGAATCTTTTACAGTCCATATGGCTGTAACCATCCACATCTTTGCCAGGGCTGATTCACTTTGCTTTTACACATGCATACCTTGATTTAAACAAAACAGTTGTCTTTTCACAACACATCCATGTTGAGGTAATTCTGTGTGCCAATCAAAATCATGGCCCAGTGCTACATAACTGCTGTAGGCTGTCTTGACAAAATAGTACCATTCTCACTACACTTTTGGGGATGATCTTAATGGCATTTCAATTGCAAAATTTATCCTGAGTTTAGTTGAAGTCATAGAGCTTCAAAGATTATATTCTGTTATATGACTGTTTAGTGCTATTTAGCAGACCAGATGAAAATCGAAAAGAAACAGAAAAAGTAAAAAATCTCTTTGGACCATTCACCCAATTGTGCTTCTTAGCAGGAGCTGCTCCAGCATTAGGCCACAGCTGCATGACCGTGTTGGGATATTCATGCAGACTGCACCTGAGATTGACAAAGCACTTGGTGTATTTGCTTAACCTACCAATTGTTGCCTCATGAAGAGGGAAACGGACATGAACTGCTTTGTAAAAAGACCTCCTTTAGTGCTTTCTATCTAGTTAACATCAAGTAGTTCACAAACTGGAATCAAACTGGCACCAAAACAGTCTTCACTCAGGGATAACACCACCATGGAAGAATAATCCAACCATAGGAATGTTGGTCTGCCAGGAATCAGCAGCATACAGTTCCTCCTATTGTGTGAGGTCTCAAACGGACTCCAGTTTGGGAAACAGTATGAAAACTGCCTGGCAAGGGTTACCCTCGTGTTTCAGTTACTGCCCGACACAGCCAGCTGCCGTCCGAGCAACATGAGGCGTGGCTGCGGCAGCTCCCACACGGCGCCGTACCACCGGCTGGGCTCCATCTCCTGGCAGGAGGAACACAGGCGAGGGAACAGGCACTGTCTTCACTTTTTCATGTCACCTTTCAAAAAAAAGAAACAAAAAAAAAGGACCGCTGTGTCTGTCGGTCTCAGGGAAGAAGTGGTAGGACGCGAGGCGGCTGCGTATGGGACAGGCTGCCCAGGGAGCTGCTGGAGGCGGACGGGGCATGGGTGAGCAGAGCGTTTTCAGTGTTAGGGGACGGTTGGACTTAATGATCCCACGGGTCCTGTCCGACCAGCACGAGCCCAGGACCCGTGCGTAACTCTTAGAACAAAACTGAAACAAAGACCGTGGAGACCTCAACTGGCGAGCATCCCTTCGAGGTGCAAAGGAAGATTCACGGTGCTTTTAGATGACATCCTGTTCTCTTCAGTTAGGAAAACGCTGAGCAAAATCCGACAGCTTTCGTCTGTGGCAACCGAAGCGGTCCGCACCGCCCCGGGAGCGCCCCGCGCCCCAAGCGCCGCCCCGGAACGAGGCGGTGCCGCTCTGCGGCGGCTGTCGGCCATGAGCGCTGCGCTGGCGGCGGGGGACGCGTTCCGCAGAGCGCGGGGAAGGACTCTCACCGCCTTCCGCCAAGGTACGCGGAACGCCGGCGGAGGGCTGCGTGTTCCGGCGGGCTGCGTTCCGTGCCGCGCAGCCGGGCGGTGGGGGGGGGAGCGGAGCGCGGCGCTCAGCGCGGGGGAGGGGCGCGTTGGGAACGCGGAGGGGCGTTGAGAACGCGGAAGGGCCTTCGCGCGGTGCTGGGCGGGCGCTGTCGGTGCGCCGTGCCGCGCGCGGAGCTGGTCCTCTGCTGAGCCGTGGAGACGAAGCCAACGACGTGTGACGCCGGATCTGAAACGGACGGTGATCTCTTTAAGCGCTCGTCGGTACTGCTGAACTCGAGTGCTGCGGATGGTGAAACAGTTTGCTGGCACCAGCAGCGCGCTCCCACGTGCTGTGTTGTACTTCTGTGTTTACCGATATGTCTGTATGCCTGCGCTGTGCCTGTTTAACAGCTGGGTTCTGGTGTCTCCACGACGCTTCAGCCGCCTCCAGGGTGGAGGACTGCTCCTTGCCCGGTGCTGAGCAGCACCGGTACCCGCTTGTGCTGGCAGTGGACGTGGTTGCACACTCTCCTCCTCCCAGGCCAGTTACAGATTGGCCAGGCCAGGCCAGACGTGGCTCTCACCTGCTGCTGCTCTTTTGGATGGGTCAACGAATGTGTGTGGATACTCACGGCATGCTGCTCGTCTGTTTGTAGAGCTGGGTAAGGATGGGGATTCTGAACTTCTGCACTTCTCAGGCGCATAAAAGCTCTGCCTGTTAGTACTGTCACACACAGAGGGTGTTCTTTTTCTGTCCAGTTGTTTATAAATTACATGTGCTATTGGTTTGTTGAGGTGGGCAAGGCTATTCAATCTCAGGAAATTTGTGGTATTTTCTTGGCTGTTGTTTGGAAATATTTGATTTTACTTGTTGCTAAATAAAAATAAGTCACCGATTCTGAGCATGTGAAGTGTACATTCTGGCAGCTTATTAGCAATTGCAAGTGGTCTTGTTGGTTTGGAACAGTGTTTAGTGAGGGGACAGATGGCAGACAAGCCATCGAGTTACACCCATTGAGTGTTCAAAGAGTACAAATCTCAGAAGAAAACCTGCATCGGATATTTCTTGAAAGTTCCCTTGAACATGGATGGAAAAATGTGACTTGGATATCGCTCTTCCAGGTGCCCTTTCTATTGATGAGTTCTTGTTTGATGTTCTTCAAATAATACTAAGACTTTCCTTAATGATTGTTGGCTTTTAGTCGTGTTTAGGATGTGTTAGCTATCATAGTGCAAATACCATCTTTGAGTGCAATGCTGCTATGGTAATGTTTCACTTAGTTTAAACTTTCGAGACTAAAGTTCAACACAACCTTTTAATGACAAAGTGATTTAAAAAACAAACATAATCAAAGATTAACTCCATCCCCTAATAGTCACCTGTGCAATCCACTTGCATGAGTTGTACTCTGATCTGCTCTTCATACATCACTCATGGACCACAAGCTCTAAGTTAGAGTCTAAGATACCCATGTAGCTGATGGAGCATCTTAGCAGGAACCGTGTAAGTTCTTCACTTTGTTGAAAGGAGACCTCTGTATTCTTTGACTTTCTTTTTTTAACACATTCTGTATAATTTCACAAAGGCAGAAAAGACACTTCAGATGCCTGCTGGTTTTATTATTCTTTACTGAATGTATAAAGGAGTGTATGTGTGGGTAAATTCTGTCTTCTCCACTACCTGTCACAAAACCTCTAATGCTAAAACCATACCATACAGAGAATTTCAATGGAAATACGTTGAGCCCTTTTGTAAAGTAACCAAGCAAGTGATAGTGCCATCAGCCATTGTCAGGTTGATTTATTTACATTTTTCTTCTCAAGTAGAGGAAATAGGAAATAGTATTTGTATTTCTTGCAAGGTATCCTGTATGTGTGAGAAGAGATGTTGTAGGGCAACTGCATGATGCAGGAGGGAGCATGTCCTCATGCCCTCAGAATCTTTCAGTGTCTAAATTCTTGGTAGGGTTTACAGAATTGAATGTCATGACCAGATCAGCGCTGGTGAGAAAGGTGAAATCATCACAGTAAGTAATATCAGGTATGATTCTAGTCATGAGTCTGCCTGGAGGAGAGGTTTCTGGCTTTGGGTTCTTCTGAATTAACATAGCTGTAAAAACTTTGTTTTTCTGTACTGTCTTTATCTTTGGGTGCATCTTGCATGTTTGTTAGCTACCCTCTCATCATGCCTCTGAAAAGGACTTTGTTAAATCTCAGCTTGATACCCTTTCCAGTTTTTCACATTTTTAGCTCGACTTCTCGGATTGTCAGTATATAAACCTAGAAATCTTTAAAAATTAACCTTCCAGTATACAAAATCTTTCCTGTTTTCCTTATTTTGGGTCCTTGAAATTTATTTAAAAAATGTTGTCCTGTTCTTTGCACTCTGCTTATGTTGTCTGTATTGTTTAGTCAGGCTGGATTCTTTTTGTCTTCTCAAGTTCTCCTCAGTAAATACTGTGCGTATGGTCTGAGCCTCTGGGATAGCGTCTCTGAATAGTTTCTACGCTGCCTTTAAGGATTTTTGCTCTTTTTAAAAGCTTCATGATTACATATAATTTCCTTTCCTTTGGAAAAAAAAAAACTGCAGTTGATTTCTTTTATCTTGCTTACACATGAAAGATGTATCTTTGTGTGTGTAAGTTTTCTGTTCTGGAGCTCTTTAACAGCAGTATTTTTGAGTGAGGTTTTGTGCTGATCAGGACAAATCAAGATCTGCTTCCCAGCTAGCATATTCTATTCCGAGTATTGTCTCAAACTCTCACATACATTAGGCAAATCTTGTGTGACCTTTGAGCCCCTTGCTGTGATGTCACCTTGTCATTATGCAACTCGTCCCCCTTCACACCAGCAGTCTTGGGCTGCAGGGTTTTTTTAAGCTGTAACTCCTGATGATGTTTTAATAGTAAACAAGAAATTATTACAGGTTTGGTGCAAGTACTTTATTGGTTTTTAAACTGTGCCAGGACTGAGAGGAATGAAAACAAATGGTCTTAAAGATAAACTGCAAAACGACTGCAGTGAAGATTTTTTTGCCATTTCTTTTATTTGTGATGTACAAATACTGCCTTCACTTAGAAAATTATTAAAAACTGCATTTTGCTTCCTGCCTATATCCTTTTTAAAAAAAAAACAATGTCCTTTTCATCTAATCTTATACAGGAAAAAAAGAATCATGGGCAAATAAGAGCAGGGAAGCATATATTAAACTCCTGCTATTTCATATTTAAAAGCAGAAGAGGGATTTGGCCCATCTTTATCTTCCAAAATAAAATGTTTCAGAAGTGCAAAAAGCAGAACAAAAACATTTAACCTTCAGTTAGCAATCCAAGTTTTAAACATGAGGAAAACCCACATTTCAGTTGCTTCAGTGATCTTTCTGATAAGTGACGTTTAGTCCTCTGGCAAATCCAACATCAGAATGAGGAGTTTTTTTGTGTTTATTACTGCCCTCGTTATACTGAAAAAGCACAAGATGTGTGCCTGCATCCCTTCTCCTCTAATATCATAGTGTCCACTTACAGGTGCAGGCAGGAATAACTTTTCCTTACTGCTTCATTCCTGTGAAATGCTGTAGAGTCTAGAGGAAAAAGAAAACCAACCTAAAAGGTACATCTCACTGCTGCTGAAAATCCCACCAGGGAAATAGTGGAAATGCCACTGGTACTGCGGAGCTGTCACGAGTCTGCTTGAGGGGACTTGTCTCTGATATCTGCCTTTGTGATCCTTGGAGTAGGGAGAGGAAAAGGAAGGATAAATTACAAGGAGCAGAAGGGGAAGAAACAAAGGCACACAAAGATGTTAGCTGTTCTCTTCTAGAAATGATGAGGTTTGACTGAAGTCCCATTTATGTTGTTGGAGTCGTCGTGTCTGTGATCACAATGCATAACTGACGTTTTCTCCTGTGTGTTACTGCCAGCTGCAATGGCCCTTCACAGAATTAATCGTTAAATAAAATTAGAAGCTGGTATCATTTTCCAGTCTGTGCAACTAAAAATAATGTTGCATTGACCCTCTCTGTACTTCAGTATGCATGGCAGTGAAGTAAGAGTGGGAAGCTATTGAAACTGAGGCAAAAGAACAGTTTCAGAAGGTGGGCTCCTTCCATGGCAATTGGCTGTATGGCTGTTCCAGAGGTCTGGAAGCAGTGCGGATGTGGACTGGGAGCTGTGTGCAGCTCCGTGTGTGAGAGCAGCTCCACTGACAGCATTTGCCCTTCAGAAATGGAAGTGGAGTGTGCATCACTCAGCTGAGACTCTACTGACCTCTGTCTGGAGTTTGTCACAGCCTCTGTTCAGCTTTGTGATGCATCCGGAAGGGGAAAAAATATATTAATTGAAACTTAGTCTTTTATTGCTTTACCTTTGTCTAATGTAACTGTAGATCATGTAAGGGCTTGAAAAATGGGCCTCCTATGGAGCTGGAAATTAAAACTCATAGCCAGAAGGAAGCCTTCAATGTCATTCATGCAAAAGCCCTTGCTTGCTGCATTTGGAAGGAAGATAGTGACTGTACATGCAATTTAACTGAAACCTTATGGGAATACATCTAGGATCTAGATCAAGGCTAGGTGATGAGTGCAAAAGCAATGGTAACAGGGTGATTTGTCTGTGCACTCTTCTTGTGATTCACTGCAGACTCTATTAATATGGTCTATTAAATTGCCTGGATTCCACTTTAGCAGAAGAGATTCACGTGTATGGTCTACAGTACCTGCTCTGCTCAAGGGTGCTTAAAAGCAGCTGGTGAGGGAGAAGTATACTGCTGCAGCTTTGTTAATAACCGAACACAGATTGAAGTCTGTCAATAAATCATAACAGCATTAGGGAAACGACTCTGGATCCAGCTATAGTAGTGGGAGATGCTTTCGTGTTCTTTTCCTCCTTGATGGCCTCTTACTGATTTAGTCTGCTGCGAGTGCATTTGTGTGGGAGTGTTCCTCGAGTTTTAAGCAAAATCTGCCAAATCGCACAATTTAGTTTACTTGAACTGATGTTTGCCTTGCACTCACGAGGAAAAATGTATGCGAACTGCTCTGCAGGCAGACAGGGAGGGCAAGTAAGGGTTGTTTGCTGGAAGAGCTGAATTCAGAATGGGGCTGAAGAGCTGGTTAATGTGCTGACTGACACCACTGCCGTTGCATTCACACAATTTTCTTTATGATGTTCTGTTTTTATTCATAGTACTTTGTAGGAACTGAACCACGTTCCTGATAAACGAACACTTAAGTGAAAAGTGGATGTCCATATATTCTTTTGTTTGCATGAATTCTTGTGGGGTTTTCTTTGTATGTGGGAAGGTTGGTATGTACTAAGCTAAATTGAATACCACACAATAAATAAGCTGTTTCAGTTTGGTTTGAATACTGATAGGATTTTTTTTTAATTGGATTTCTAGTTGGAGTGATCAAGCAACAAGGAAATGGTACAGAAAATGTATTCAGTGTCACTGTTATTTTCTGTAACTATTCGATAAATTATTAAAAAAAAAAAAAGAGCTTTTGACTAAATTATTTGACAAAGACCAGTTAATTTAACTAACACTTTAAGTCAGTGTTATTTATATCATTGTGATTCCTGTATCTCTCCTGTTCTCCCTGCTTCATTTTCTTAAGTTTATTCGTTTTTATCTCTTTCCTGCAGGGAATTGTAGCATCGCTTTTTCTCTTTTCACCTCCTATGTCTTTTCTTTTCTCCCTAGCTCTTCTCTACCGCCTCCCCCACATCTTCTGTTTCTCCTTTTTTCTTCCACTTCTTGATTCCATCTGTGTATTGAACTTCTCTTTACAAATTCATCTTTTCTGTGTGTATCTCTCTCTCTTCTTCACATGACCATCACCCACCCACCCAAACCAGAGCATCTGCGCACAGCCTTGGAAACATTCAGGTGCTTAAAACCTACAGAGTTACTGTATTGGCACAGATATAAGGCAGGGGAGGAAAAAATCCATGAAGCTTATATTGGCCCTGCTCTGGCCTTGCAGCTTGTTTTGTTCTAGCTCTGCAGGCTCCCTGAAAGCACGCTGCCTTGCATCTTTTCTCTGCTCAAATGCTATGGGTGCAACTCTTCATTAGTCCAGGTGTGATTCCTGGGCTGCTGCAGCTGCATCAGCTGCCTGTGCCATCTCAGGGACTTGGGAGGGGAGAGAGAAAATACATCCAAAAGTAAAACCTTGTCCTTCAAAACAAATAGTACTTTTATTTTCTAAGCGGTTCCCGTAAAAATAAGTAGATAAATGTCTCTATACTTTTACTGTTGTAAAAACTATTGGCTTCAGATTAATCAGTGCAAAATAAGTAGTTCTTGCTTAACAGTCATAATTAATACTAGCTCCAAAGTTACTGTCTCGAAGGGATAGATGTTAAGATTCCGATCACTTTGTTCAGAGATCTCAGCTTTTTTTTCCCTGAGCATCTATTTGATGAGCCTGAGGTTGTAGCACTTCCTTCTCCACAACGAGGTCTTATGTCAGACTTTTTCTTTTCAGCCTTCACTATGTATAGGTCATAAAGGATTTCTCATGCCAGCTTTCTTAGGTCGTGTCTTTATAACTTTCCACTTATAAAAACTATAAGATATCTTCTCCATGCAAATACTGCCTTTGATGGAGCACACAGGCTCATTTTTATGACAGTCATATTATTCATTTTTTCATGCAAGGCACACAGAATAAAAACCTGAACTGCTTTGTGCCATTCGAGCAGATCCATGAGGCTTCTATTAAAAACTCATGGGTAGGTAGATCATCTCACTTCTGAACATGTAGAAGAAAAGTTCATTTCAGAATTAAAATCTGAAAGTTCTATTTATAAAGCAAGATTATGATGTATAACAAGGAATGCTAGTATGAATTAGCAAACAATTTTATCAGATAAGTAGTTTTGATACTTAAATGTTACATTAACTAAAACGTAGAAGCTTGCACTTACAGAGTGATCTGATGCCATAGCAACAGGCAGCGGCACTGCAAGGAGTTGTCTGCGTCCCACCCCCACCCATCCATGTCCATAGTGCAG
This sequence comes from Oreortyx pictus, assembly GCA_036925125.1. Taxonomy (NCBI): domain Eukaryota; kingdom Metazoa; phylum Chordata; class Aves; order Galliformes; family Odontophoridae; genus Oreortyx; species Oreortyx pictus. The sequence goes on from JAUPFR010000017.1 coordinate 16,576,638, forward strand.
CTGAATTCTGACCCCTGCCTTCTTACCTTCATTGACTCAAACTTACTCCTCTTCTTACAGTGTAAAAAGGTCCAGTTCTAGGCCACTTAAAAGAAAACCGTAAGTAGGTCTTGTGGTAGGCATGCTACTTATGCACCGTTAGTGGAGGATAAACCTAGTTTTGTCTCAGGCTGCTTCAAATCAGACTGACATTATACATAAATATGTTCCTATATTATAACTTGAGATTATTTGCTGTATTCTTTTTTTTTTAGATTCAACTACAAATTGGTGTAGTCAGTGACTTCTTGATGGTCTAAATACTGAAAAAAAAAACAATCAAACTAAATGCTTTAACCAGTGTACAAATTAAACATGCTCAGAAGAGTAAAAAGTTGGAAAAACCAATCCAGTGGTCTGATCTGAAATATTCAGGTTGCAAATGAATGTGTTAAGACAGCTACAGAAACCACAGGGTGCTGGTTTATACTTTAATTCAGAGTTGATATGTAAGTTTAGGGAACAGGGTAACACTTCTGGTTTATAGCTGCTAACAGCCAGTCTCAGGTATCACACTTCTGAATTACTTGGTGTTGTAGTATTGAGGAAAGAAGTATTCAAAAAAACTGTAGCAGAACAAATTCCATTGTATCCTTCACCTTCACTACTCTACCAATTGATTTTTTTTCTCCCTGATAGTTCTTGGAAGCTATCTGGCAGCTTAAATTACGATTTCTTTCCATTGTTGCTGCTAATTCAGTGTTGCTGGGGTTTGCATTTGCTGACTTCAGTTCTATTCAGTGGCTTCATCTCTCAACTCTAGAGAATGTGTTAAAAAAGCTCTTAACTCAATAATGTAAGCCTACTGAGATGGCAAAATGTAAAATATGTTGTGTATGTTTAAACTTGTTAATTAAAGGAGGAATAATTGGAGTCTTAAAAGAATCAGGTGAAGTGTAATGTTACAAACTGCTATGCTGTACTCTTGCAATTTCCAACAGTATTCATTGAGTTCTTCACATACTTTTCCTCGTATTAGTCTGCAATTACCATGGTATAATTAGATTAATATACTTTCATTTATTGCAGCTACCCAATAGAAGAAAATTTTGCGCTTCTGCCTTTAGATTTGTCCTCTGTCAATGAATACAGGATTCTATACTTGCATTAATATGGCCTCAGCTTACGTAGGTGAAGAAAAATCAATTTAATGGGGCATGGAAACGTTCATTCTCATTATAATTTTCTCTACTTCTTCGTATGCGTTTATCTACGGTTTTTAATTGTTTTCAATATTTTTAGGTGATGAGTACCAATGGAAGGGATCTTTCTACTTCATCCAAGGAGCAGATCCTCAGTTTGGACTAATAAAAGCTTGGGCAGTCGGCAATACAGGAAGTGGAGATGATGAATGGGGAGAAGAAATAAAATTAACAGAGCAAGCAGTGCAGGCCATTAACAAACTAAACCCTAAACCCAAGTTCTTCGTGTTGTGTGGAGATCTTATCCATGGAATGCCAGGTAAGGCGATCAGAAATGTGGACTGGGGTCATAAATCCATTTTCTTTTTATTTCCAATTGGCAACAAGGCCTTGACTTCAAAATATGCTTTCATAGCATTTGGTATCCTACAATTCTGGTGTCTGGAAAAAATAAATTTTTTTTTTACATTGTTCTTGAGATGTATTCTCATTTGCTCATTTTATGTGTCAGTGATTTCAGGGCTGCATTTCTATTAGCTGTTTTTTTTTTGTTTCTTTGCTTTTCCAGTGGGCCTGAGGAAATGCACTTTGAAATAAACATCTTGAGAGAACATGTTGAAACTCTTTCTTCTAAGCAAATTGCTTTGATAAGCTAAACAATGGTTCTAGCCATTGGGAAAAACAATGCTAAAGAAAAAAAAAAGATAGTTATAACTCTTAGAGTATCCAAAGTTAGTGAAGCTGTTTCTAATGCTTAATAAGTTAAGCAGCTTCAGTATTTAAATTCTTAAAATGCTAAAAGTCAGCAAATTCAAGCTGTAGCATTATGTCCTGTTGCTGCAGGAAGCAGAGATCAGCATCTCAGTGTGTATATATAGGAAGAATGACAGAGGACTGAGAAAGGTGGGTTCCAAAGTTTGGCAGTTATAACTTTAAAATAGACTCATAAAATTTTCCATTTTAAGAAGATGAATACTTTTACTGAAATTGAACAGAAAGAAAATCTTGCAGATTGACAAGTGGTCTCAAAAGCGGATCTGTGCAAAGCATCTTCGATTTCTTAGTCCCAGTAACCAGCAGAGCTGCAGACAGCCGTAGCTATGCAGCTGACAATGCAGTGATCCAACAAGAGAGGATGCTAAAATGAAGTCCTTCATACTTTGCTTCACCTGAGATGATGCTTCCTGGCCTTAATTGTGCAGCAAGGTTTGAGTGTATTAGACATCTTTCACTAATTCATTTGCTGTCCTGCAAAGTAGATTTTAGAACCTTAGCTGCTTGACAAGACAAAATATATACTGCTAAAAGGAATTTTAGAATCTTCAGCTGGAACAATTGAACCAGTGATACTTGTCCTATTTCATTACTGGTTTTGTGCAAATGATTTATTGTGTCTTATGCTGGTAAACAAATAAACACAACTTTCCAGTCAGCCTTTTGTCTTTCTGTCCAAACTGATGAGAGCCTGAGGTAGAAGTGAATTGTTCTGTTTCACAGAGATATCTGGGGGTTAGTGCTCTCTCACCATTTGCCCAAAGGGCAGAGAGTTACAATGTGATACAGCAAGAGTGACAGAAATGCTGAGTCAGAAAAAATATTTAAGGAAGGTTAATCTGAAAATGTATGTTTAAAATAATTTGAAACAATAGTTGGAAGTGAAATAATAGGCTTCTCGGAGCATTTTCTCCTACTTGTTTTTTTTTTTTCTCTCAGTCTCTGGAATAGAAACTCTTTCAAAACACAAAAAAGGTTAAATAAAAAATCTGGGAAAATATATTTCAGAGTGAGACAGCCCACACCACGTTTTAACAACATCTTTTTTAAGCACATACTGACAATGTCTTTGGTGTGGCTTATTAATAGCTGTTACTTTGTAAAACTGTACAGCAAACAAAGGATGGCAGAGCCATTATTTGAAATTCAGCCACTATAGAGCAAGGTGTCAAAGAAAGAGGAATTTGCCCCTCCCAGCAACAGTTTGGAAAAAAGGGTGAGCTCAGAAATGCTGCCTTCTCTGTTTCAAAATCTGGTGCTATGGAAAAGGAAAGGGGGAGACAGACCACACAGGCTCTGAGTGCATGCACACTCCCAGAAGCACATCCAGAAGCTCCACCGAGAGGGACAGAGGATGGATCTGGGCTCCCCTGCTTCAGTCACTCAGGTGCTTTTGCTGCTTCAGGCTGTGACCTGGCAATTGTAAGACACTGGCAATAAGAAGCCAAGTTGTTGGCTTTGTAAGAACTTACTTGCTGCCTGTTTTTGTTTTTGTTGGTTTTGGTGATTTGTTTTTTGTTTTTGTTTTTTGTCAAATGGAAATCCCCTCATGTTAAAAATGAAACCTTTCCAAGTTCTTCGTAGGGATGGCTTCTGAAATACTTAGAATACTTGCCACATTACATGCTAAACTCTAGGAATCAAGGTGACTTTCTACTCAGGGAGGAATGAGTTTCTAAATGAATTCTCTTAGGGGGCATGTTTGAAACTGTAGTGTTGTGTTCGTCAGTTATAGCTCAAATTTAAAAAAAAAAAAAAAGAAGAGAGCCAAAAGAGTTCTCATATTCCATTATCAAATAGCACAAAGTCTAATTCTGGTACTAATACTGTACTTGAGATGTCTTATTTCTCAAACACATCACCCCTCGAATACAGCTTCACCTCTAGTGAGTGATGTTTGGACCTCCATACTGCATGTTTTCAGTCGTATGGTACTTCAGTCATTCCATGCTATTCCACAGCAGAGTCTCTCTAAAAATAATTCCCTTATCATGTTAGTTCAATAAAAGGAAGGATTAAAAATCCCTTTTTTTTTTAGTAGGAAAAATTAACAATTACATATGGCTTTTGTTTAATTTTAACAACTGTGAATTTTGCTAATATGTATTTTATTCAATATCACAAATTACCTTCTAATTCACTTGTGTGTGTCAGCTATATTAAAACTATATTAAAATCAGGGTTAATGACAGTGTATCATAGTTACCATTGCAGCATTTTATTAAAGAAAGCTGCAGTCAGCTTTACTAATACGTTTTATTGCGGAGAGCTCAGTATGTTTGTAATGACTGTTTTAAAGCATGCACTGTAGCTTTCCATCTGAAGCAAGTTTGAAGCCTTTGCAAAGGAACTCCAAGAAATCTCAGAATTCCAGCAGCTAGAAGTGATGAACAGAATCCTGATCAGCTGGGAAGCAATCAAGCACAACACTTGGAATCCATTACAGATGTCATTAGAGCAATGAAGTAATCAGTGCCAGTATCTTGGTATTTCGCTGCTGATTAAAAGTAGTTTGTATTCTGTATATTATTTTCAAAAGTATTTCTTGATTACATAATCAAGAATAGGATAGCTATTCCTGGTCATGCTAGTATTCTGGTAGATAATCAAGAATTTTAAACAATACCTTATACTGCAACCTTGTTACTAAAAATGATTTCTCTGAACATGATACTTCAGTCACACCTAGACACCATGACAAAAGAAGGTTTTTCTTCTGAAGACATTTGTGTACCATGGCTTAGTATGGCAAAATAGTAATCTGCAAAATATTATTGATTGAGTAATGTGTTTGTTTCACTGCATTTTTCTCTAACTCTGGAAAATTATTTTGTTTTTTGTCATATCAAGTTGGACCCTTCTGTTTTGGCTTATGAGACCTTCTTGTGTTCTATTAACCGATACTTTTGAGCCAAACAGTTCAGCCAGTTGTCCATCCATCTATACTGGAAGAACCCTTCTAAGATAATAGAGAAGTGCTCTGCAGTAACATCAGCCAGCCACTCTTGGATGCATCCTATCAGGCCCTGCAGACTTTTTTGGGCTAAAATTTTTCAAGAGGTATATAACTGAATGCTCTGTTTTCTTTGTTTCTTTAAGTCTACAACCAAAGGCTTAGGAAAACAGCAAAGAGAAGCAAAAAGAGCATTGAATACCTGTCATTAATCACTGCCTTACTCAGCAGTGGTTCTACATGTTTATCATATTGCTTAAGTAGTTGCAGACACTCATGTTGCCTACCATGTCCCTTGCTAGTTTCAACTCTCATTGATTTTTTTTCTTTTTCCTAACAAGAGCCCTGCATGCCCAGGCAGTTTGTCAGTGTTCTTTGTTTCAAGTCTGTCGTTGCTTCAGTCTTTTTTAATGTTCTTTTTACATCAGCACTCAGACATGAGCTCCCCATTTAGCCACATCACTCTCTCAATAGTCTTTTTTTTCCCTCAGTTTCAGGATGGGCCATCCTTGCTAGGAGGAGATTGCTTCTGAAAACTTGTCAGCTCTCTCAAACTCTTGCCTTTCAGAGCTGCCTCCCACATGATCCCATCTACCAGTTCTCTGAATAAGCCAAGGTCTGCTCTCCTAAAGCTCCAGATTTACAAACTGCTGTCCTTCCTTCACTCAGGGTTTAATATGTTCCCTAGTACTTCTATATTTGTGAGTGGCCAGGACTTGGTTGGCCCATCTTGTATGTGTGTTGAGAGGTTGTCCCAGGCTCACTCTTGGGCAGCAGATATCAGGGAGGTTAGTCTCCAGAAGAGCCAGGATTTGTGATCTGGAGTCTTCCTCAGGTTGCTTATGGAAAGTTTAATTCACTTGTTCATTCCTATTGGGTGGTCTGTAGCAAAATTTCACTGTTAGGAGCTGACCTCCCCTGGCCATGACCCATAAGCTGATAAAAATGGTGTCTGTTCTCTTCCCTGTCCCAGTTTAACATGCAGCATTGTGCTGTTTTTATGTGGCTGAATTCCTTAGGAGGAACTTGTTTAAATTCAATTTTTGTAATGATTCTTCAGCTCTCAGTGATTTGACAGATGCCAGTTCTATCCAGCAAAGTCCTTCAGGTGATGTAATTTTAGACCAGGTGTTTAATTATCTTTCATTAATTGCTCTGCTTATATGGGTGAAAGAACAAGAAAGACAGCAAGTCTTTGCAGAGTTCACTTAGCTCTGACTAATGTATCTGTTTAGAGATTAGATGAAGTGAGACAACAAACAATTTGTGTAATAAAAAAACCTGATAGAATGTGATTAAGCTAGATCTCTTAGCGATGTGATGATGGATCAGTGAGCAAGTGAAGTTCGTGACTGCACTTTTGAATTCATTTGGATGTATGTGTTAATTAGAAGAAATAATAAATCACTATATTGAATATTATGGCACTTGAACTACATTGTGAATTCTTGTGCTAAATTCTGTAAGTGAAGGCATAATCTCTAATACACACCTTTCCTGACGAGGTCTCTAAATACTAAATAATCTAACACCAGCCTTTTCAGTCAAATAAGCCCACGTAGTGAGATTTTTTTCTCTCTACCTTTGTTTTATATTAGTTAATGTTTTAATTTAAGGATTCCAATCTGTTCTTTGTAACAAATATCTCAAACAAATATGTATTCAGTGAAGCAAGTTTCCACTCGGTCATGTGAGCGGAAGCAGTATCTGGCGGCCAGAAGCCATGTGTGCTGTACTCTGTGTGCTGTACTCTGCTTCGGAGTACATCCACTTCAGAATTGGTGCATTTTGCTGAGACATCGGAAGGAGGATGAGAATGCCTGTATCCCTTGCTTTTTTTTTTTTTTTTTTTTTAATGTCTTGGCTTTTTTGAATTACCTGTGTTATGTCCCCCCACTGCAAGGCAAATTGTGGGGAGGGAGAGAAGCTGAAAGTTGTTTTTTTATTTGCTCAAGTTGGAGCTGCCTTGTGCTGTTCTGGAAATTGGTACGCCTGGTTCCTGCAGAGGTCTTGCACGGAAAGGAAAGCACTTCATTTAATCCTTATATCTACCTGAGACCTTTGTCATGGTGGCTTCTCATCCTGTCCTAGGGTTCTGGGAGTCCTTCCAGTTTTTCAGAGATACTCAGTGTTACTGCAAGTAGTTGCAATAACGTAGTAAAGAAGTCTGTGAGGAAGGACGGTGTTTTAGTGGAACATAATCACAATGTGGCTTTTTTATCCAGGACAAAGATAAGGTCTCCTGAATTTCTTGTGTTCTCCTATTTAAAACATTTCCTTAACATCAGACAGACTTGTCATATTCTTTTAATGGTTGACTTCTTGGTAGTATAAACATGGTCCTTGTTCTCACATTTCAACATGAATATTTTACCTGTCTTCTTCCATGGACATATATACAGATTTGCATTTTGAATCCTTAATTGAATAAATACTAGAAATTTGATACGATGCACTAGAATAGGTAGGTGTGGCTGCTGCTTTGTGGTCAGAGGAGTAGTGGTTGCCCTGGCTACGAGCAGGTCACCAGCCTTCTGCTAGCATGCTTTATGCTGGCGTAGGAGGGCTGCAGTCCTGGCCTGATAGCCTTAGTACGAGCTTGTTATGGGAACTTGCTGTGTGGACTGGAGTTACTGGCTCCTCATTCTCTACATGCTGCTTCCTGAGTCCCCAACACTTCCACAACCTTCTCACTGGCCAGCAAGCTCCCTGCCCCTGCATGCAGTGGGGGGATTCTGTCTGCATCTCTGGTGCATGTTTATTCCCCACAAATCGTGCACATTTTTCCTCTGTCACTCCAACCCCCCAGTAAAGCTTTACTGCATAGCAACTCAATTTGACTAATTATAGTTTTGGGCAATACTACATGCTTTATGTGAAAAGCAAGTGAAACTGCCAGCTACATGTGTCCTCAAAATTATGTGCTTCAGTCTGTAATCCTGTCTTCCATACAAACAGTATTTTTGTATAATAGTAGAGGCAATGATATGCACTAAGTTTTCCAAGAGCAGGTGCCAAATATTGGGATTCTGAGTTCAAATTTAGGCAGCAATTAAGGGACATGATTTTCAAATCAGCATTTCTCCATTTGATTTCTGCTTGACAGTCTGATGATCAGGACACTAGATGAGCTGGGCATACAGGCTTTTATATAGTCAGTACCTCTTGTAAGCTCAGACGTAGGCTGGAGAGAATTAAGTTATTTACGTGCAAAAGAAGCTGCGGAGTTGAGGAGCATCAGAGGTGATGGCTCTGTTGTAAAGACAGCAGTATGGCTTCATTTCTGGTTACAAACACTGTAAAGATTTAAGGCATTCCCTCTCCAGAGAGAATTACTAACTTGAGCCTCTTTCCAGGGCCCAGATGTGGTGTGCAACTGCTGCAGTTCAGAATATTCCTGCCTTTTGTTTCTGTTAAACTACTGAATGTAGTTTTTTCCAAAGCTCATATTTCTATACATAATAAATTTTAAAGCATAGGCTGCAGCAGATATCTACAGACCTCTGCCTTAGAGGGTAGCTCTAAGAGAACTAACTTTCAAAGGGAAAGCATGTACCATAGAAATGGCCCTTATCAAAGCATTTTACTTCTCAGCAGTAAGGGTACCTCCCTATTGGGAATATTTTAACTTCTCTTACTTCAAAAGCAGTCTAGGATTTGACCAAGAAAGATGAGATTTGGCTTCAGTAAGAACTGAAGCTAGTGCCTCCCTAGCAGCTCCGCTTGTCTTTCGGTTTGGATCCACTAAAACATAAAAGGATCATTGGTATCATTGAGGTCATTGTGGAGATACTAACTTTCACAGCGTATATTTAGTAAAGTCTGCATGTGAATACTTTTTCACCTCTTTACCAAACATTTTGAAGGCATTTAGTGTACAGACTTGTCAATTATCAGTTGATGTACAGCTGACTCAGCCTGACATTCCTTCTTGGGAAGAAGCACTGCAGTTGTCCTTTGTTTTATCAGATATGAACTATCTTGTTCACGTTTCAGTAATGGAGCTGTTGGAGATTTGGAGCCTTTCTAGTAGCTTTTGTACACAATAAATAGTGTGAATGCAAGACTGAAATCTGTGCAAATGCACAAGCTGCTATGTATATATTTGTTTGAGAACTGAATAAAATACAGAGAAATGTCAGATGCCATACAAGATCTTAATACTGCTGTAGCAGAAATGCTGTCACAGCCTGAAGCAGTGATGGGGCACCTGATGGGAAGGCAGGGCCAGCCCGGGGAGATCAGGTGCATGCAATGCAATGTAGCTGAGTGACGAGAAGGGTGGAGCCAGGACCTGCTCCTTCCCAGCCCTTATGTAAGGGTTGGAGTGGAGGTGAGGGGCTCTTTCTCGAGATCCCTGCCTATCTGAGGCCTTCTGAAGGTAAGCAGCTTTTTTTTTTTTCTTGTCTTCTGTATCCGCAGCTGCTGTGTTTGGGTTTGTCCTCATTTGCTGCAGACAGAGACTTTGCCACCCTGTGTCATTGCTGTACTTCCCATCACATTGTAGCACTACAGCTACCTAGGTCTCTCCAAAAGTAGTGACTCCTGTTTATTACTATGGAAGTTACTATGGATACAAAGAGATCAATAACACTGCAATAGAGCGAATTCTTAGCTACAAAACACTATTCTTCAGCGTAGTCACTAGTATTAGCTGTGTGTTTTTGCTACTGGTGATCAGGAGCCTGCATGCTGCACTTGTAAAAGTCTTAATGACTCTCTGGAGTGTGGCTTGTCTTTATTTCACTGCTGAAATGGACCTCCCACTGCCTCACTGCACTGCCATCTGCTCTTGGGTCTCTGTAGATGTTCACAGGCATCAATGGATGACCATGGAGGCCATTTTTTTTTGCAAGGAGGAATGCAGTTCTGCACCTTTGCTCCATCCACACTTCCATGTCAGGCACCATTGTGTCACAGTGCCCCTCTGCTGCCATCCCACCAACAGCTGCCTCTCACATCGTTGGTCAATGTAATAAAGTAAGAAGCGTTCCTTAAGGAGCAGCACTCAACTAGAATTAATTAGCAAGACATCCTATGAAGGAAAAAATGGCAAATTGATTTTTTTTTTTTTTAGAAAGGTAATCAACAGAAATAAGGCTTAAAGTATGGTTCCAGTTTTAAAACAATGACAGCAAGCATGTCACCTTTGCCATATTTGCCTCACCCCCCCCCCCCCTTTTTTTTTTTTTTAAACTGACTGCTGGGTTTAATAACTAAAGGAAGTTGTTTTGATGCTCTCATCAGCCTGGCGCAGCTGGGGAGGAGGCAGCTGCATTCAGCTCTGGCACATGCGACTTCAGCAGAATTGTCAGCGAAATCCCAATTCCTGAGTCCTTGTCAGTGTAGATTTATAACAGAGCACAAAGTAGAAAAGGCACAGATTAAGTGGTAGGTAGAAACAGTGGAGTTGAAATGTTTATAGTGAATTGGGTGTAGGTAAAAATTGTATTTGTTGAATATTAAGTAAATTTTATATACATATGTCAGTAGTCACTGTATTCTTTTTCCTTCACTGTCACCTAAAATATCGTGTGCAGTGTTTAAGTTTGATATATCCTGACAGTAAGGTAGCATAAACTAAGTTAACTCACTGTACCCATCTCTATTGGTGTTGAAACTTATCAAAAACTTTGATATACTGGGGTGATGGAGCCAAACCAGAAGGATCCTTGGCTGTTTTCTTCACCAAACCTGCGTGCTACTCTTACTTACGTCTAGGAAACTGGGTGGATAGCACAGTATTTTTCAAACATTTAATATCAGTTTCATAAACTGTCACTGTGGTTGCATAAATAAACAGTTATAGTAATTATCTGATTCTAGTTAAACCCAATGGAGCATTCAAAGCCTCCAAGCTGCTTAGTGTGAAATTTAATTTGCTGTGATCAGTCCAAGAGCAGGAAAGCATGAGATGCTCTCTATGCATGGAGAATATCTACTTGACATTGTGTTGTAGTTTCATGTTGCAGTCATACCATAGGGCTGTCATAAGAAAATGTTTATCTTCAGAAAGTATATATATATATATTTATATATTTTATAGCCTGTAGTTAAATCCACAGCTGACATAAGGATTCTTGCTGGCCACAACATTCTGAATGAAAATCTTTGAAATGCAATTAATTACACAATTGTCTTAAATCATGCACTTTTCCATTGTACTGGATTGATTACATACATTTTATATATGTGAAAACCAATTTATTTTTCTTCTGTTACAGTAAAAAAAAAAAACCAACAAAGCCATCGTTTCTCCAGTTGTAGTGCCTTTTCCTTCTCTCTCAGCCCAGAAAGTTTTGATTTAGTTTATGAACCTTTGAAAATACATGCATGGAGTGGACATCCACAGGGAGTTGTGTGGCCTGTTGTACAGTATTTGTATCTTTGTGTTTGAATCTTTGTTGCCTCCTTTGTTTCCTTGGAATTGCACATGCTATACATGTGGATTCATTTGCATGATGTCAGTGCTCTGAGTTACGTAGGTATTGTCAGACAGGGTGATCACAGCTGGCTTTTTATTTTCAACACAATTGCTTTTTATAAGGCATGTTTCCAGGCTCTTCCATTCCCTTGAATGGCAAAAGACTTTTTGCTTCTTTCTTGGAAGTCAGTGGCAGACGATCTTCCCAGATCATTTTGACTCAAGCTGAACAACACTGTTATTTCCAAACTGCCAATTCATACATAGTGAAAGAAATGTGGTTTTAATCGGTAGGAATTGGAGCAAAGCATCCAGTTTCCATCTGTGGCTGCTCTGCCCATGGCACATTGCCTGCTTCTGTTGTAAGCTCTTGTCTGAACATTCTGTAGTCAGCATAGATGTGGAATAAAGTCACAAAAATGGCAGTGTTGGGTGAAGAGAGCATATTCTAAGGAACAAATGATTTAAGCTATTGAGCCTGGCTGATATTAACTGCCTCTTCATTATTCACTTGCTCTGATAGCAAAGATGTCTTTGTAAGGCTACATAATGCCTTAGACATTAGGAAAAGCACACTTTTTTTTAAGTAATTGTACCCACTTATTGAAAGCGTTTCTGAGTTTAACAGGACAATTTCATTGGACAGATTCAGTGGCTAGCACTTCAGAGAGTTGTTAGTCATGCTGGCACCTACTCAATATGGAACTCTAAATATTATGATCATCAGTCTTACACAGGAAAGTGTGAAAGATTAAAATCTTGCTTTGGCTCTTAAAAATGAACAATTACTGAAAAGAACAGTTTGTACCTTTTGCTTGATTTTATTGTTTGTTCTTACAGCTTCTGTAGTATTGAAGTATTATTCCCTGCTGGTGATTTTGTCAGAACAGACCTAAAGGCAGTAGTGGTCAATGCCCAACAGAACAGCTCCGAAGAACTAAGATGAGAGAGGATAGAAGAGCAAAGCTGGGCTTAAATTAAGTGTAATAGTTATTTTCACAGCAGAAGGCAGAACAGTAAACTCCACAAATCAGCTTGTTAGATGGACACCTGCATGGCTAAAACTCGGAAAAAATATCAGCATTTGCAGTCATTACATTAAATGTTGTTAATTGAAACCCAAAGGGTAGTTGAGCCCCTAACAGGCTGCCTCATTCACGTGGGGGGGGAGGGGTTGCCATTGCTTTAATGTAATAATTCTTAATTATTATCTAAAACTGGAGTTAAATTTCCTTCCTGTTTCAATGCCAGAAGTTATAAAATAAACTTGTTTTCATACAGGGAAATTCTTTATTGTGATCCCTTCTTTTAGCTAAGAACAGACTACTTGTTTCTAATGTATTGAAAAAAATCAGTTGCTTACAGCTGTAGACAAATGGGTATTTCAACCCTGTTTTTCTGTGGGCAGTTACGAGATGGGGTTCTTAAGTTAGACTGAGCAGGCAGTTTGTCCAGTAGTGAATATGGTCATATTTACATTATTTTCATATTTGTATTAAGTGTTTTTTGCTTATCATAAAACTAATGACAACTGAGTATTTAAAAATCCAGGATATGATTATGCTACTTTTTTTTTTTTTTTTACATTTTTTACATCTGCTTCATATGTAGAGAGTAATTTTCCCCTTCTAAATAGATAAAATAGAGGAAAGTTGAGGCTTTTCTGATGGCTGATCTGATCTATTTAATTTCTGTTGTTCCCTCTGTATACTTATGACAAAATCTGTAAATTGTTACCCTCCGCTCACTGTTCTCCATTAGTTCCTTGCCCTGCCCTACATCCCTTCTCCCCATTGGAGTCATCTCTGGCTCCCCGATATCAAAGGTAGATTCTGTTGATGCACCGCTTCTTTGGGGGAAGATTCTCTGCCAGATTGGTTGGCAATTTGATTAGTTCTCAGAGGAATTCACCAAGTCTGAGCATGGGACAAGGCCAGCAGGTGAGGGTTCTTTGACAGAAGCTGGAATTTTCACATTACATGATCAAGGGGTTGGTAAATTCTCTGAAGTCAGTTTGGGTAACTTTATCCTATCAGTGCCTGCTCTGGCTGTCAGCTGAGCAACGCCTTGCAGAGGCAGAGAGCTCCTAAGTCAGGGCAGACAGTGCGGATGTGAATGTGTACTCGGTTGTAGTAGGGAATCTTGTTTGCCTGACTTAAAAGTCCTGTTAGGTTAAACTTGATACTAGACATTTGGTTATGTTCACCCACGTTTGTTTTTCCGGTAGCAAACCATGATACAGTAATGTCTATGCCAAGATTTGCAAAAGTGGTAGGCAAATAGTACTGAGAAAAAAACAGACTGAAAAGGTTTAGAGGCAGCAGCCACATGAGCACCACTTGTTGGGCTGCAGCACTTCTACCCTGTGCTTGTGCCTCGCAGATGAATGAAAGGAGCTTCTCAGTAAATGACTGGAGAGAAAGTTCTGTGGAATGCAGCATCCTTGTGTCAGGCTGCCAGTCATCTTCTCTGTGAATTTATGGTGGCAGCTTTGCTTTAAAAAAAAAAAACAAAAAACAAAAAACGTCCATTTACCTCAATGGAATTTCCATCTCTTGGAGGATATCACAGATTTGGAACCTGGACTGATGTAGCAGCAGTTCCAACCACATGTGTTTGTCTGGCAAGGGCTGGCAGCCTCTTGGTGGGGGGAAATACTTTGGGTTCCCTTCCTTGTGCTGACCCAAGACATGACCTGGGGTGCCACCTTCTGATGGCAGTATAACTATTCGTCTCCTAATTCAGATCAGTAGATAAATGGGTGCCATTATTAATTGATTGAATACTTTGGATTACTTCAGGAAAAACTGCTGAAGGCAGTGGAGGTCAGTGTAGGTGAAGGGTTGTCTCATGCAGTTGCAGAAAGCACACACTGCAGTGCTATGGTTTGGGGGCAAGCTTTCAAATTATTTTTATAGCTAGGGCATTAAAAAATAATAACAATCTAAATCCAATTCTTTGCTATAGAGGTGCTCTCCAGAATACCAAAGTAAACTGCAGTGTAGTTTAACAGCAACAAGTTTATTTCTTTGGCAGAATAATCCACGAATTCTGCTCGTGCTGACTAAAGCCAGCTTCAGCAAAAATGCTTTAAAAGTGCATTCTTGAAATCTGCTCTTTAGGTGAATGAAGGGAGGTTGCCTTTACTCCTTTAAGCAACACAAGATGGAGTACTTGAAATGTTAAGGCAAATAATGGAATAACCTACAAGAGGAAGATGTGCTGTTGCAGAATTGACGTCACACCTTTTTGCTCCTGCTCACATCACACAGCTTCCAAAAACAGTAGGCCAGAAAGCTGTGGAAAACTGTAGGCAACGATACCAGTTCTCACTTTTTTGTTTTTCCTAAGAGCCAAACTGGCCTTTATGAGCTATTAGTTTATTAAGTTATTTATCTTAGGGCAAGACTGTATTTACAGAACCTAACGTGAAGACAGAACAGTGTCACTTGGGATTTAAAAATGTCACTGCACATAATGCTAGGATAAACAGAATAGAAATGAATCTTCGTTCCATCAAACCTGACACTTAGATTACATTTTTATTCTGCTTCTTGACACTGTACTTGCTTCTTATTTGCCTCCTTCCAACCCTCTTAAGAAATATACATTGTCAAATCAAAATGTTCTTCATAATCATTGGAGTGACTAAATATTACAGTTACTCCTGTCCCAAAGACTACAGAAACATTGCTCTTCCTACCTTAATCACTGTAGGGATCTCTTATTTTGCAGTTGTTTTCAACTTCTACCAAGGAAAGGTCAAGCTGGAATATAACTGTCCTGAAATAATCTTTACATAGGTTTCCTAGGCTCTTCGGACAGAGACCTTGTTTCCCATTTTGAGCAATCTGTTTTCTGAAATAAAACACTGAATGTGTCTCCCTGTTGCTATAGAAATAGTATTGCATTAAATGAGAGAACCAGTGCCCTGCTGTCAACAAATCTAAGTGTTAGTCTCTGGAGCTTGAATTTCACCACTGGGAAGATGTATACATAATTCTGCAAATTATTTCTCCAGCTTATGCATAAATGTCTTATGCTCTGAAACTGTTATCTAAATTTCCCAAAGTGATAGCATGTAGATGAGCATGGTGTAATCTGTTTACTCATCTTTCCCCACCTCCCTCCCACTCAGAATACATTTTTTATATTGTGTATATTTATTTTTTTAGCTTGAAATCTACAGTTCTTTACATAGTAAGATGGGGAGAAGAAGGGCAAGCTGCTTTCTCACCAGCTTCCCTGACCCACGATCAACAAAGAATACCAGATTTAATTAATTTTCTGTTTTTGTTTTTGTTTTTTTTTTTTTGAAATCCAGCTCCTCAAAGTAGCTCAAGATGTTACTTGCCCTCGTTTTTTGTTTTGTTTTGTTTTTTCTAGAACTAATAAGGCGTTTTTGTGGGGTTTTTTTGTTTTTTTTTTTTTTTAAAGGATGGCCCAAACTCACCATGTACCTTGTACGTTAACAGACCCTACAAAACCCATCTGTTTTCCTCTAGTTCCAGGACACACCTGATTGCCATATAACCAGCATTTCTAATCACACTGAGATTTTGCTCCAGAACCTTTCTACTCTGTTCATAAATGAAAGATGAGCACTATGGAGTTCCTTCCTTTGGAATGACACACTACATACTAAATCCCACACCTGTCTTTACATTTAGATGAATGTGTTATTTTTCTTTCTTTTTTTTTTTTAAGTGTCAAATTCTATTAATAGCAATAAGGTATAAGGTGTATCATTTGGGAATAGAAAAGGAATTAAGTCTTTACTAAAAGCAGTTACCAAGGGTAAATGTTTCTCACCATTAATCATAAGAATTTTGAAGAAATATGGATAAAAATGTATTTTATCTGATACTTTTTTTGACAGGAGCCCCTGTAGTATGTTCTAGTGTATAATATGTACATGTAGTTACAAAACTAGAACACAGACTTGTTTCCAGATGTGTAATTCTGAGGTCAGATTTCTTCTAAAGTTCCTCTTATGACATGTCACCACAAGACACCTATTGCATTTTTGCTGTTAAAGTAGTTCTTATGATGAAAAAATGAATAAATTCCTTTCACAACCATAAAATACAATCCACATCTTAACCTGTTTTTGATCCTTGTGAGTTGACTCCTACCATCCCACATGACTGAATTTTTTTCACCAGACTGACACAGATGACAAGAACTGGCCCTCCAAAACTCTCTGTGCAAAACGCTGAACATTAGATCATCTTCTGTTGGTTCCTCTCCAAGCTGTTACTTAATGAAGATTTCAGAGAATGGCTGAGTAATTGATAAGGGATGGGGGAAAAAAGCAGGAGGGGAGGGGCTGGGCAGACAGACAAAGTGAAGATGTATTCCATATTCTGTATCATTACAAGTCTAATACTGAATATATTTGTACTGTATGTGGTATTTCCATAAGGAAAAACAAACAATGAAGGTAGGAGAAGATAGCATGAAGAGTAAAATGTGTTCTTGTGGTTTTGTTTTGTTTTTGTTTTTGTTTGTCTGTTTTCTATAGGAACTCAGTGGAGAAAGGACCAAGAACAAGATTTAAAGAACGTTCTGAAAAACACTGACCAAGACATCCCATTGGTATTTGTCAGTGGAAATCATGATATTGGCAATACTCCAACAAGAGAAACAATAGATAATTATTGCGAGAGCTGGGGAGATGATTACTTTAGCTTTTGGGTTGGAGGTGTTTTCTTTCTTGTGCTTAATTCTCAGTTGTACTTCGACTCTTCCAAATGCCCAGAGTTAAAGCAAGCCCAGGATGCGTGGCTTAATGAGCAGCTGGCTGCTGCTGAAAAACATAAATGCAAGCATATAATAGTGTTTCAGCACATCCCTCTGTTTCTGAGAAAGCCTGATGAAGATCACGATTATTTCAACTTGGAAAAATCAGTTCGTCAAGAGATAATGGAAAAGTTCCATAAAGCAGGTAATTTCTTGAATATTCCTCTGAATTTTTGCTTCAAATTGTTAGTGGCTACAGTAACAGAAAAAAATGAACTTGCATAGTACTGTTTTCAAGGACTTGGAGTACTGCTTATTAGACTTGTTGTTCCTCTTAAGTCAGAATTATAAACCAAATCCAAACATTTGTCAAAAGAACCCAAAGAAATTTAAAGCTCTGAGTAAAAAGTAAGAAAAATGAGTTAAAAACTTCTAAAATAAGAAGCAAAGATTTCATTCTGCAAGTAATGACAGATATAAGACAACCAGATTTTTATTTTTTTCCTGCATAAGGAGTGGAGGATCAGGTATTGCCACTTGATCAAAAATACAGAATTTCTTTTCCCTGAAACAGAAGCAGAATTTGCAATTACCTTGAAGCTTGTTTTCTCCCACACTGAGACATTTTTATACCACCATTTTAATGTGTTCCATGTTAATGTTAAAGATAGTCTTGCTCTGCTAAGATCCACCCTTTGTTTATCCATTCCTAGAAGAGGTAACTTCAGGGATGAAAGAAAGGTCAAACATACTTTGAACAAGAAAATTGTACCGAATGCCTTAGTTTTGTGTGAAGAAACTTGAATGCCATGGAGACAAGTACAGCATGCAGCTACTTCTCCACGCTGTTCCCATTGTTTCCTGCTAATTGCTTTCACTCCAGTTTCTGGAGTTTGCTAGTTTTCTGCCAGCCAGCCATTACTGCATCAGTGGCATTTTCTCTGTATCTAGAAAAGAACATGTTATTTGGATTACTGAACAATGGAAATTGCTTATGATATTGTTCTTGACTTACCATGTGATTGTTAACCCAGAACTCATCCAAAACCAGTCTAATTTCCAAGCTATGAATCTCCCTGTAGGGCCAAAATTCATAAATATCTGAGGGATCTTCAGGGGACTGACATATTTGAAGATTCAAAATTTACAAGATTGCTTTTTTTCCACATAAGATGTCCTGAGCATACCTTATAATATCATAATACAAAATGTAAAGATATCATTTTTGGACGTGAGTACTTTGGTTAAGGATTTTGGTTTTGCTGCAAAAAAGGGACATATTGTTGTCTTTATTTCAAGAAAAGCAGCACAGTGCAATACATAAGCAGTGTTTGTTATTTTCATCTTAAATTATGACCCTGTACCTTTTGCCTGTTTTTCCTGCTGCACTGCACACAGTTGGGTTTTTTTGTAGGATTTAGTTGTGATGTTTTTATAAGTGCTCAAAGCAGTGGCTCCCGAATCTTGCAAAATGGCAAATAGAAGGATGTCTTTCAGTAAGAAAATAATCACTCTATGATAGTTGTTCATTTAATCATTGTACTTTCATTACAAGTTTAAGAAAGAAAAGGTAGAGGTTTGTGTGCTTTTTTATCATTTTTGCTTAGGCAAGGTTTGCTTGACAGGCAGGGGCACAATATTTAACATGAAATATTTTTGCTTTTTTCTGTCTTCAACTTTTCCAAGGATAAAGAAAAATGCACCTATCCTACCTGATTATGATCTCTGTTAAATTTTGTGCTAGTGTTAATATAGTGGGAAGTTGGATGGCTGATTCCTTACACACTGTTGGCTAAAAACACAACCTAATCCATTTGAGAGCTTGTGATCAGAGGGACAGTGCTGTAGAGGTGTATCCCAGTAAAGGAGCATTAATGTGGTTACTAGAGCAGGCCTGTTAAAAGTTTTCTGTCAAAGTCTGCTAAAATTTGGCAACTCAGCACTGTGAGTATAATTAATCAAGAGTGGGAAAACACAGTGCAAAATGCTATCACTCTAACATTTATCGCTCTTACATCACTGTGACTTTTAGATGGCAATTTCAGACTCTTTCTCTTAAGGTGTGACTGGGGGCTTAATCAAAAGTCAGAACTTCTATCAGACAACTCCAGCAGGCTTCAAGGAGTGGAGAATCGTGAATAGGGAGCAAGAAATACAAGATAACTCTTTAAAAACAAACAAATAAATCTGAACTACTTGCATTAACATCCCATGTGTACTTTCCCTACTCCATCATTTTCCTCTGGGCCCCTTGCTCCCACTCTGAAATCCTGACATGGTGTTCGGTTCCTTCAACAATATGTTAAAACAATATGTTAAAATATCTTTTACTTGCTGTTTTAGGCAGTGTTCATGCAATAACTAGCACTTGCAATCCAGTAGTCAGATTTGTGTTAATGAAATGAACACAGAGAGCAAGCAGCTCAGTGTAACAGTGCTGAGAAAAATCAGTTGCATCAAAAGTTGCCTTAGAGTTTCCTTAGTGACGAATGCATTTGGTTTCCATTTTATTACTTGTTTGAAGAATAGTCTGTATAAGACCACCAAATGTTATCAGCAGGTTGCAAGCAGAGAGTGAGCATGGGGAGGACAGATGCACAGATAGGCAGCTGTCACCAGTTCTCTTCATATATTTGTGTAGGATTAAAGCAGAACACAAGTAATGAAACCCCTGCCAATTTGTGGGGGATTTTATTTGTGTTTTTATTTGCTTCATCACTTGCTCTTTAAAAAGTTTGCTTATAGAACATAATTCACAAATATGGTATAACTTTTTATTCTGCCAAAAGCAAGTAAGTCTGCCTTTCTGATGAGTCCCTCGGAGTTCTCCTTCCCCTGTCCCATCGCCCACATTTTCTTCCTCCTGTTCTCACACTCTGCTCCTCTCCCTGTGCTGACTCTCATGATGCTGCCTTGCAGTGTTTCCCACCACTTTGGCATACCAGTGTGTAGTTAAAAAAGCATTTCAATAATTTCAGTACACTCATAGATTCATAGATTCATTAGGTTGGAAAGGACATACAAGATCATCTAGTCCACTCAATGTAATGTGCATATTTTAGGGCTTGTTGGCTTTGGAAAAGCAGTCTCAGTAGGTGTGCATTGTATTTCCATTGTTAATAACTCAGGATTAGACCTGGAGCTTCCCCAGTTGTCACATTTTCATGTTGATCCTTTTAAGTTTATGGTATCAAACATGGAGACAGAGAGGGAGAGAGACAGACGGATGGGAAAGGAAGGATGATCTAAGGATTTTGGTCTGTCCATAAAAAAAACAAGGCCAAATGTTTTTGTTTGTTTTTTTTTTTTAGGAAATAACAAATACTTAAAGTATGGTGGTGTTACACAGAAGCTTCCTGAGCACAAATCTGGTGTAGTTATTCTTTTCTAACCACTTACATATTACAGAATGTTTTTGGTTTAAGTATCCTCTCAGTGCAAGCAGAGATAAAAGACTATCTGTAGAGGCTACATCTGGTACAAAGTACTGAATTACATTCTCACTTAGAAGTGTCCTTAACAGTTGAGCTAATTAAAGATAAATTCATGTCCTCATGATAAATATTTATAAATTGAAAATCTGGCACTTGTAAATATGTATTACTATGAAGTTCAAGCATGTTTGTAATCAGCACATCTAAGTAATTCTACAAATCTCGTTTTTCTTTAAATGCATTATAACAAGTATTGTCCTCAAAATAGCAGTGTCAGCAGTAGTGAAAATCTACTCTGTTGAGAGCATAGTTTGTCATTTGAGAATACATTTATGAAAATGTATTTGTGTAACTACTAAATGTTTAGCCTCTGTTGTCAAAGGTTTGTCTCCTTTTTTCTGTATAGAAGTACAGGGAAAAATTGAACAATTTTTAGAGTGGGGGTGAGGTCTGCGCTGCTATGTGAAATTCATATTCAGTTATGAATTTTAATAGTGATATTACAAATAAGTGTGCTTATAGCTTTGTAGGGGTAAAAAGGCAATACAGGTACTGGTCTAGCTGAAAATCTGATCTATGTGCCATGTTTCTTTGAATACAACACATTGGTGTTTAAATTTCAAGTTTCTGCAGTAGAAGGCATACTCTTTCTAATACATCTCATCCAAGTATAGTTTCAAGTACAGTTTACTTAGCTTTTTATAGGCATTTTCTATGACCAGAAAGATACAGGTGTTTTTGCTGACCTGCGGACAATACTTTAAAGACTTCTTGCCTCAGACTCATCAGTGACACGCTGAAAATCCTTATTGCGCGTAATACAATATGGTAATAATGACCCTAATGAAGTAAAAAAAAAAAAAAGTGTGTGTGTGTGGGGGGGGGGGGTCTGAAAGTAATGCCTCCTATTCTGTGAAATGCAGTGAATGTTGGTTTGTGTCTGGAGCTATTTTTAAAATTGTTCATTAGCCAGCACTTAAAGGGTAATAATTTGTGCCATCTGTCCAGTCAGAAATACTTCGTTTTCCCAAAATCTCTACAGAGTGCATTGCAGGAGAATAAAGGTCTGTACTGAACTCACTATGTATTTATTATGTCATTCATATTCCACTAATTTAGCCTCCTCTTACAGTCTCATTTGCTTTTGCTGAGAAAAGCATTTATTTAATTGAAGGCTCAGTCTAAATAAAGTATGCTACTGATTGCCTATGCTGATTACTCCAGGCTTTCTCTTTCTAATTTGGAAAATGTGCTTGCTTTTCTTTGGTTTATTTTTATATTGGTAATTTTCTTCCTATATTTTTACACTGTCCATAGTGCTGGGTTGAGCAGTTCAGCTTCCAACTGAGACTGGGCCAGTAGATACAGAAACCTGCTTCAAAATAGCCTTTGTATGTTAGGAAAAGGAATTGGAAAACAACTTCTGAACTCGGGAGCTTTCTGGAAGCAAGTCGTGGGAATGTGTTACAGAAGTTAGGTTCAGATACCCATGGGATTTTAACTATTTCAAGACTGAATTCTAGCCCAATATCCAGGTTTTGTAAGAAAAAAAATGTTTTCTTGATGCATATATCTTCATGAAATTATTTTTAGTATTTCAAGGTCAATATGAGCATTGTTTTCCATCTTGTTTTAGCCTATTTGGACCTATGCAATCGTCGCATCTGGATTTCCTTTGAAATTAGAACTCAACCTGTATTATTTGAATTAAGTTAAACTAACATCCAGTTTTTTTCCTGTTGGTGTACTGGAAACTTTTTTTTTCCTCTTTGTTACCCAGACTTTCATATAGCAAGCATGTGCTGTCAGATCTCATTAATGCACAATGTTCCACTTTGTTTATTCCTTATAAACTGTTGAACTCTGCCACTGTAAGAGCTCAGACTACCAGAAGCTGGAGACTTGACTTGGTACCTGAAATTTTGCCAGTAAAAAGCAAGTCATTGTTACTGAAATACCACTCTGTGGGAAGATGCTCAATGCTTGTGACAATACAGCGTAAGCCTTATGTGAGATCTAAGATGGCACTTGATTTTATTCACTTTTTTTTTTAAACTAGGGCGTTTGAAAGCATGTGCATCCTGCACATACTGACGTGCTGGGCTGCAGTGTCATGTTATCCCAAATTGTCCTGCACAAAGGCCCACGTGGCAGCCCCCTTACTCATGGACGAAGCCCGTCGGTCAGAACATGACTGCCCTGTACTCCAATAGTGCTCTCCTCTCACTCCTGCTTGAACAGGGAAGGAAAGGGCCATCCAGCATATGTCTGATGAAATGCAATAATGATTTAACTATTCCTTGAACTGAAAAGTTGGTCAAAGGAGCTACCACCAAAGACAAGGTTGTCTGTTGCACTCTTAGGAGGAGAGCCACGGTCCTGATCCCTTCCTGCAAAAAATGGAGCTGGAGTGGTGCCCAGTCTTCCACCTCCTGGCATTTGTCTACACCACAGAATACAGAAACAGTTCAGTACCAAGGAAGGGAGGGAAGTCTGGAACTGCTGTGCTGCAGCTTGACAATAAGCTGTAACCAGGATGTGTTCACTCTCCTAGGAATTATGTGACACACAGCTAAATGCCTCTGTTCTTCTGGCAGTGCAGTTATGTCAGAATCATGCTGACCTCTTCTCCCTAGTGTTGCTGAGTTGTTTTTTGAGAGGGTTTCTCAAAGTGATAAAGTATAATTTGCTGCACTTTTAAAATCCTTTAAATTAACCTGCAGTTCTCCTGCAAACAGACTGCCTTCTGCACAATGTCCGGCATGTAGTTTCCTTTCACATAATGAACCGTTTTCCTATCTGATTCTTGTTGGAAGTAAAATTGACAGCACTGGCATAGCTTGTTCTCCTTCAAAATTTACTGAATTTTTTAATATCAGTAGGTGGAGAATATTTCAGGTAGGGCTACATTCCCTTCAGTCTGATGTTTTGCTCTGGGTTGCATGGGGGCAGAGGTGCTGTACAATGGTCAGAATCAATTTCAGAATTTCAAATCTTTTTTTTAACAGAGAGATTAATATCTTTGCAGATGAATGGTTCTGCAAGCCATTTTGTGTGCAGGCCTGAACCTCTTTTTTTTCTTTCTCTTTTGGTGTATGTATGATCCAAACGTGGTTTTGGAAGAGATGAAGCGTGGCATAGTGAGCTGTACTGCACTTTTCCATCCAGAGTATGACCTGGCTTTCAGTCCTGTTCTGATAAAAAAAATGACATGGACGGCTCAGGCCTTTTTTGCCCTGGTAGTCTGTTCCACTTGTAGTGCAGTCTAACATCAGGCTGTGATGATCACAGAGCTCATGCAGATAGTTAGTATTAAAAAGAAAACAAAAAAAATCCCATCTGCACAGTTCTTTACTTTATTCTGATTTTAATATTTTCTTGTAATGAATCATCTATTAGGTGTGAATAGTGTCTTGATAGAGCAAGATGGATAGTGCTCTTTTGACTAATGGATATTTTAAGATCTCCATTCATTTTTAATTCAAATCAACGTGTATTTCCTAAACATGAAATAATGAATGCTTGGGAAGCATTTTGGACATTTATTTACGCAGCACTGCATCTATATCAAAACTTTTCCTGACTGCTATTTCAGAAGTCAAGGACGAAAAGCAAATTATTGCTCTGCCTACTTCTTGGTGTGTGTTTTGTTTGTATTTTGTCTGTTTGTTTATTGGGAAGGGACTGCTCCTTCATAGATCTACTAGATTGCATTTAACTGACCTGAGCAGGTTATTAAAGTGAAACCTGCCAGAACAAACGCTGTTCTGTTCTCACAGGGTTTGAAAAACAGGAGTTTTGTGTGTAATGTGTGATGGGGTGAAAGTGGATTGCTAGCAACTTGTCAGTAGTACTTCAGAAAAACATCTTAAAGGAATAAACTAAATTTGAGTGCAGAGATCTTAAGATTCATTTTAAGTTCAAGATCAAAACCAAGAACAAAGTAAGCTGCCTGCTTGTCATCTTAGTATTATTGCATTGACTGATTCAGATTTCCTTTGTACGCTTACTAACAAAAGTGAGAGGAATACAGCTGAGTGAACAAAGAAGTACTACTGCAGTTAAAAAAGAAAAAAATATATCAGTTAAGTCTTCTATTAATACACAGCAGTGATTTGTTTGTTTCCTCGTTCAAGATGTAACAGATTGTAACACAACCATAAAAAGAAAAAAGTCTAATACTAGAAGTAAATAACACCTGATAACTGAGGTCTAGCCACAGTTTTCACTGGGAGATATCTAAGAGAAATACTGGTTCTATCAGAGGCTGATCCAGAACAGCTCAGTCCACACAGCGGCATTTCAGCATTGAATACTCATGCAGTGGAATGAGGATCTGAATGATGAATATCTGCTGAAATAGAGAATCTGAACAGTGTCCATAAACACCAGCTTGCTTAGACAGCGTGCCTCATATGGCCAACAGGAGGTATGATTCTTAAATCATGTGCTCTTTTGGTGAGGTATCACATTTGCACTGTTTATCAATCGTTCTTATTTCAGTTCTTTACCAAAATACCTTCTTGGGTGCAGGCAGGTAGCAGATGCTAATCATAATTGGGGTGAAGTGGCAGAATCTGCCTGAGAAGAAGCAAGCTGTGTGATTCATGGACCAAACTTTCTGCCTAGTGTTTGCCTGCTGGTTTTGGCTAAAAGGCTTCAGATAGGTGCTTCAGAAATCTTGTGAACCCTCAGACAATGGGAGTTTTTGGGGTTTTTTTTTAGTATAACAAAAGTTGTTTCATTGACTTTTTATCCTTCATCCTTCTAATTGCACTAAAACTGGGGTTTGGTTTACATATGTGATGGCTCAAGTCTTCTTTCAGTGCTAAAGGTTAAATTCTGTGGATGGTGGAAAGATGTTGCTTTAGGAACACTAATGCTTCCAATAAAATAAGAGTACTTATTTCCCTTACAGAGCACTTTTTTCTCTTACTAAAAGTGTCACATGCAATTTGCATCTTGCTATGATTTTGAATGTGTATTTTTTTCCTAACCTTTTTCACAGACTGAAGTAGAATTGCTTACCTGCAGGAAAAGTGGAAAATATTAAAATGAATTTGTGTTACCATAGTAGCACTGTCACTGAGTAGAAACTAGTAATGCTATTTTACAGGTCTAGCTGGTGTAGTAAGCAAGCAGGCCAAACATTCAGTTCATAAATGTTCTGTCTTAGGAGGCTGAGCCACAGCTTAACTCTGCAGGTAAAGAGCAGTTCAGAAACAACTCCTTGCTCTCAAACTGACTATAGTGTCCGTTTTAAAACATCCCTATATTGTAATTCTAAAGATGAAAACAATATAGAAAGCACACAATCTCTGTAAAGAACTCGTTGTGTCACACCATCACTTTCAAGGTATTCTTGGATTTCTCTCATGGGGAAGAAAAAGTTTTGCTAGTTCCTGCAGCCAGGAGCAAGCTCTGCACATAATTGTGCTGATGTACAAGTGTAACTGTCACACCAGCTAGGAGTGTGTTACAGAGAACAAAAGGAATCAGTACTGACAGGTGGGATTACAGACTAGTTCCACCTGGCAATGACCTTCATATACCACTGTTCTGTAAAGGTTGTTTCATTCTCTCATTTCCCTCTTGAGTCATTTGCTATCTGAGTGAGGTTTGGATTTTGAAATATGAAAGGCTGTGTAGCTTTTACCAAGCACAAAGCAGAATAATTTATATTTTGCTTTCTTAGCTGCTTAATTTTTAACTATAGATTGGTCCTAGTTTATATATTTTACATCAGTCTTCAAATCACGGTCTCTCTCCCCTGAAAGCAAAGGACAGGTGTAGCCAACTGTTTTAAGACAAGTTCACCTACTTTCCTATCATTTAACAATGGTGAACTGAGTCTAAACCTAATGCAGGAGAAAAAGTGGAAGGTATTCTGGCTGAGAAAATGAGGATTTCCTTGTGAAGTTATAACTCCGTTCCTAGTCACAGCTCTCTGCATGTACATTGTCTCTTCCAGAGTTTACTGTATCTGAAGGGAAAATCAGTTGTTCCTAGAATTTTTTATGTCATTTGCATTTAGAATAACTCATACGATCCATTCTCTAGACTACCACTTGGCCAGGACTAAATGTGTGTTATCTTTTGTGTTAAGCATGGAATGGCAGATGAGGTTTCTTTGATTACAAATCATCTATGTTTTTTATTTTATTTTATATTTTATTTTATTTTATTTTTAAGGTCACTAGCCTTGTATAAATAGCTTTAAGTTCTCCTTCATGGATTTTCTGCGTATTAATTGACAAACGCAGCCACAGTTCTTAGCCTTCAGCTTATGTTTCCATAGTGTAATTCTTTAGGCAGTTATTTATTGCCTGTTTTCTAATCAAAATCAGGTTCCTCTGGTGTGTTCCTTCTTTCTAGCCAAAAGGAGTAGCAGGGTGAAAAACACCTTGCAGCAAGCATAAAGAGGCAGGAATCGAATATCTCTAAAGAAAGCTAGTGGAGCATGGCATCATTCTTTTTACTAATTGTTTATTATGGTTACAGTTTATTGCTGTTAACTAATTAGTTGTTTAAAATGCAAGTTCCGGTAAATGGTTTCCTTTTTGTTTCATGCATTATGAACCACTAAGAACTGAAGGTAATCATTACACCTGTACTTACTACTACCTATTTTCTCTGCAACCCCAGAAGTGGAGCAATGCAACTTCAGCAGTGCCTTTTAGTACAAACACATTTTAAATATGAACTGCAAATGTTAACTAAATATGTGTGTTTGTTTTTTTTAAACAGGCATTAAAGCTGTGTTTTCAGGACATTACCACAGAAATGCTGGAGGGTACTACAAAGGACTGGAAATGGTGGTTTCATCAGCAATAGGATGTCAGCTGGGAGAAGATAAACATGGACTTCGAGTGGTCCTTGTCACAGAAGAAAAGATTGTTCATAGATACTACAGTTTAGATGAGTTGAGTAGCCAAGGCTTGGCAAAAGAGATGGTGGATATGCTTGCTAAGCAAAATTAGCCTATGTCAAATCCCTTTTAAATCAAGCGATTTAGGTGATTTTTGTACATATTTGTTAGACAAACAGAAACAGTTTCAGAAAGTTTCCACAAGTTGAAGTCGAATTTCTGCTTGTGCACCATGTCCATGAACAGCTCTCTATTTGTTATCATCCTAAATAACAAAACAAAAGTTCTTGAATGAGACCTATAAAGAGTATGGCAAAATAATACATATCACTGAAAACATTTCTCTGTTTTGAGATTCTATACTTTCCTCATGGATGAGACACTTTAAATAAATAGGAAGTATATCCAAGAGTGAAAGCAGTAACTCTAGGTAATGCTCCAACTGAAGACTATTTTCATTTGATATATGAGAAGGCATTTAAAATAAAAATATCAAAAAAATTTAGTCCCTTCAGTTGTACTCTGGACAATACAAATGTGTCTTTTTTTATTTTTTAACCTTTGTAGAAACAAATCTCAGAAAGTCAGTGAAATGAATAGACTCCAGCTGACTTTTAGCAAACTTTGAATCAGATCTTGATAATGAAAGGTTATGTTTTCTCCCATTTCCTATCCTTTCATTTTCTTAGTTCTTGAGAGCAAGCAGCAATAGGAGAGGAAACTCATTCTAATATGCAGAATCACAGCTTAGGTTTCTGTTATATTCTAGTCTTACATGATGAGAAGTGTATAAATGAGGCTACAGTGGGTGACACTAAGAGAAACTAAACATGGAAAAATGGGTTACTTTTGAAATTCAACCACCATTAGATTAGCATAGATTATTTCTGTATGTTGACAAGTTGGAATAACTGGATAGAGAGAAAATCTTGTGCATAATATTGTCATTTTTCGATTCCTAGATAAGTGGAGAACTTTGATTTCTAAATGCAATTTAAAAGTGACTTGTTGAAAAATTAGGTCTTTGAATATTGAAAACCTTAAATATACTTTTTTACTGAAATGTCTTGAAAAAAAAAGAAAAAAATGTATTTTTGTGCTGTAATCTGCCTAATATTTTTAGCGAGTTTGACTTATTTGCTTACTATTTAATAAGGGAAAAAAATTCTTCATGTAATTAACTCATCTCTCTGAGTGTTTATTTGAACACATTTATAACCCAAGCCCCAGCTCTTCCAGAAATACAGATAGCACAGAATTATCACCTGAAGATGAAAGAACAGAAACAGTACTGGCTGAAAAAGCAATACACTCCACTCATTTTTATGTATAATCACATGCATCATCATTCCTTTGAGCATAAAGCTTTTTAAATACAGTTCAGGAGGTGAAATACTGTGTTGAAGATTCAGTTTCACTACACTTTAGTCTCATTTTATTTGAGAGGCTTATTCAAACTCTTATGTGGGGCTCATGAGATTTTAAAAACATCTGTCATATTTTGAATAGTTTTCTTTTACCATTAAAACAGCTGTACCTGCAGGTGGACAGTACAAAACATGAGCTACCATCTCATGATAACACAGGTAATGTCTGAATCAAAAAGAAAAAATGATTTTTGCGTTTAATCTCCAGTTAAATGTTTTCATAGACTCATTTACAAGGGAACATCTGTGAAATGGAAGTGAAAACTGAAGGCTTTCTAAGCACCCAGAAGGAAGTTCCACTGAAAATTAAGCAGTTACTTTATTAGTTTAATAGTTTAAAATTGTTTTCAAAGTCTGTGTACTTACATATCTTTGAAACCACTGACTACTGTTAACATTTAGTCTTATACAGCTTTTATTTAGTAATCACACGTTATTAAAGGTTGCAAGAACAAGATGTGTTAGATTATGTCTTGTATAAGGAAAAATAGTCTTGCTGACTAAAATATTTCAGTACTTCAGTTTACATCTTAAGGCTGAAGAAGTTCAGCAGAGGGACCTGAGAGTAAGGCACACACTCCCTGCTCTGGCACAGTATTGTAAAGCTGAATGGAGGAAGTGCTTTTTTCATAAGTCTGTTTATTAAGGGATGTAATTTTAACTGAATATGTGAAGATTGGGAAACAGTTCTTAGAAGCATAACTTCAGGATAAAGTCTTTCCACAAATATGAAAATACTAATAGTAGTAGTAGTATAGAACTCTGTAATTTTATTTTCATGGTTACAGTGTGCTAATATACAAAGGAAATGTTTGTATAAGCATCGTCTTAATTCATATTTGTAAATATTTTTTACACTTCTTTTTAAGTGTCATTTCATTGCAAGAAATCCCATAGCATTCTGTCAAAATATTGCTCAAATACAAATCTGAAGTTCAATTTTAAAGATTATTTCATATCCCAAATATTTCTTTTATTTGAAATGTGCTTTTTTTAACCTATATAAATGAAAAATGTTGGATTAATTTTCTTAGTACAATAACTCAAATTGTGTTAAATTATGAAACAATCTACCCATGGAGACACTAATTATCACTTAAGAAAACATATTTTGATGCTGATGACATTATTTTTGTATCTGCAGCAGGGCTGATATTGGTAACTGTCAGCAAATGACTGGCTCTAAAGCAAGGTGATCACTGAAGCACCTCATTCATTTATGTGGATGCAGAAGGTTAGGCAAAGAAAAATAACCTTCAGGTGACCACTTCATTCGTTTCTTGAAGGCAGATAACAGGCTGAGATGACCTCAGATGACTCATTAAATGTGGAAAATTCATATCAGAACAGAGCAATCTGTGAAAGTAATCAAATACTCCATAATGAAGTACAATCTGAGGTGGAGACCTATGAACAGGACTGACCTTTGAGATCAGTCTTGGTTTGCCAGTTTGTACACAACTGAAGAAAATGCTTCATCTGAATCTTTCACAAAGTAAATGCTTGATGTCTCACAAAATAATAATGATACTGTATGTTGGGAATGGGCAGTGATAGAAGTTAAGCCTTCTCTATCATCTCAGTTTGCAGACTGAGTGCTCTATGCTCACCTTGCTTCTTTGCTTCAGTGACTGCGCTTACCCCCACACTGCCACTTCTAGTGTCTGTTTTTCTGAATATTATCCCAAGTAGCTATTTTAATTCTGCTTTGAACAAATAATTAGAGATGTGTTGTATATTTGCTTATGATAGATGCATTGAAAACTAAGCATTTCAGCATTTAAAAATGCACAGTTCCTCAGTGTATCTGTGTCATTGTACAAGCCTTTGAAGGTTAACACATCATTGTTTCAGCTAACGTTAACGTTGTGAATAAGCTGCTTTATGTAATGCCCTCATTAATCCTTTGCAACTGCCATTTGAACACATTGATATCATTGAAAGCAATGGGAAACATTTACATATACATTACTTATCAGAAAGCTTGCCTGACAGCTAACCCTGACATCATCTGTTTGCAATACACATTCTTAACGTGTAGAAATACCATTTTGCATTAGAAAACTGTAAAGAGGGAGTTTCCCATTCAATAATATTCTGCAGTGTGTAGGAGCTTCCTTCTTTTCCTCTTCTGACCTGATATACAAAATGTCTACTATCACTGATAAACAGCAGTGGGAATCAAAGAGGTGAGTGGTTTAGGCTGCCAGTGGCCTAGATTGCTATCCACTGCCAGAATATCATCCTGCAGTAAACCACATTCTTTAGGAAAAGATGTGACATTTATTAAAAAGTGAGCTGCTATAAGAAAACAAATAGAAGGACAAAGATGTTAGTTAATCTGTTGCTACAGCTCTCTTCTCCCAGAAGGCTGGCAGAGATGTGGCAGCTTCCACACCCATTCTGCTTAAGCTTGTTCCGATGATATCTTGAAAGGACGGTCAGCAGAATTGTAACAAGTAGGTCTTGAACAAGGAAAGACTTGCAGATTTGTTTTGGAAAAGCTTTTTTAATTATTATTTTTTTTAATTTACATCTTCATTTGTTTCTCTAGAAGTAATTTCTTCCATTAGCCATTTGTCAAATGCAGATAGCTTAGTACGATTCTACTAATCATCTGCATATTCTCCCCTGGGGGACTCATTAAAACCTCATCGTAGTTAAAATGATAGTGTTGTTATTTCACTTTTGGATATCCAGCAATTGAAACATCCATCTTCTAAATATATGCCTATCTTGAACATTGTTTAGAAAGGCATAGTGTTGTTTAAAAAAAAAAAAGCATTAAATTAATAGGTAATGGGATTACCTGTGCATATGCAATTCTTTCTCAATTCCATATTAAAAAAAAAAAAAAGGCATAGGTATACAGAAAGGTATCTCTAATAAACCAAAATCACCAGTCCTAAATATACCAACTTCCCTGTCCAGGAACCTCGTGAATAATGGGCCAACAGCACATCAGCTAGGAAACCAACGACCTGTGTTCAGATATTCGTGAGATGAAGCTAATAATACTGCAGAATATGGCTCCTTCAGCATGCTCCAAGCACTGAAACCAAGAGAGCACTAACAGGACATAGCACATAAGGACAACTCTTCTATCTTTTTAACAAAGCTGAAAAAAAACAGTCAGCATTCTCACCAGGTCTTATTGCTAGAATTCACCACAGTAGGGGCAGAAGAGAAGCTGATACTTATCTCAGAGTTGTGTTTTAAATCCAAGATAGGGTGAGTGAGACTTGATGCAGTAAGTCTAGATAGAAGTCAACAGCCTGGGACTTGAGCTGTCACCTTGTGGCCTCACTTTCCACGCAGCTGTAAGACTAGCAACGAATACAGGGGCACAGCAAGGAGACTGAACAGACCAGGGAAGATCCCCTGATGTGCTGCTGGCTGCCTACTTGCTAGAAGTTGGCAACAGTACCACCCTCCCGCTCCTAAGAAACTCTGGCTACTCCAAAGGCTATTTGGCCAGTTCTCTGCCTGCAAGCGGCTGTTCTACGGCATTTGTCAAACATAAATATTCACAGCAATGCCATACCGACTGATTTTCACTGTTAACATATACATAAAGACTGGTTAATACGGCCCGAAGGTAGGTTCTCCCAGTGCCATGCTATTCCCAGTGCTCAAAACAGAGCAGACTTCGTCCTCCCAGATAAGCCCATCAGGCCCTTTTAAATATGCACAAACTGCAGTAATAAAACACGGTGCTCTAAGCCATGCCTGCTGTGACTCACAAGATAGCAACTATGACTTATGGAACTGTAGTTGTCAGAGCAACATGAGATTCATCTGGAGAAGAGTAACCTAGCCCATGACCTTTGGGACTGTTATTCTCCCTACTGTTATTTGTTTTTTTTTTTATTATTATTATTTTATTTTTTAAGAATAAGATGACTTTGAAAGTAATTCCAATTTATTTTATTTGGTAAAAGTGAAGTGCTTCATTATCAAAAATAAAGTTCAGCAACAGGGATTACTGTACTTACTCAGCACATTTCAGGATATTTTGTTCAGACTGCAGATTTCTACATCCTCGATCAAAAAGTTTTACAACACAATATCATAAAAAACAGTGGTAAGAAGCAGGAAAAAAATACATTTGTTATGAGTGCACTGTATCAACACAATAATGATTAGTTTCAATTAGCACAGTGCTAAAATGCTATAGAAAGTACAGCAGTAGTAGGGGGGTGGGACAATCCTGGGCTACAGCAAATGAGAGCAAGCCCAAATGCAACAGCCGCGGATGCAGAAACCAAGGAAGAAAAACTGTTGTTTACCTTTGGAGAGCCTCAGTAATAGTAGCAATCTCCAGCAAGACACCTTGCCTCCACTGCCAGCCCTTACAGGAGGGCTGGGAGGGATGGATCCCGGCTCTGCCCTTCTGGTCGCTCAGCTACATTGCATTGCATGCAGCTGAGCTGCCCTGGTCTGGCCCTGCCTTCCCCCCAGCTGCTCCGTCACTGCTTCAGGCTGTGACTTTGCATTTCTGCTACAATTATTTTTCAAGAAAGTGAGGGAAAAAAGAACAAAAGAGAGAACATTGTTTATTACTGTGACCCAGTCTGAGAGCTGAAATAGACCAACTGAGAAAACAGCATTCCTTTTTGCTGCATAGTAATTTAACACAGGCATTAAATGCATATTCAAAATTCAGTTCCATTCCATAAGTGTCACTGATCTGTCAAATCAATTGATTTTTTCATATCCTTATCGTCTGGTACACTGTTGTAAAAGGTTAACTGATTTTTTTTTTCCTAATGTGAATTCCTGAGCCTTGTTTTTAAAAGTATTTTGTTTGCTGGGGACAAATGCAGGAGGTAGTTGTTTCAACATGTCTCATTCAAAATTAATTCTAAGTTTTACAGCTTGAACTTTTTATATAAATTAGTTTCCATTAGGAACACATTTCAAGAGAAACTGATGAACTGACAAAATAGAGACTTGTATACATGTCAAAGGGAAGAATCTAAACACATTCACAGTGATAGGACTACAACAGAAATTCACTTACAATAAGATTTATTCTGAAAAGAGTTTCACAAAACTTTGTTTCACTACTGTTCTTCCCTATGCATTAGGCAGTATAGAAGTTTCCAGCTCACAATGTTAGATTATTTCTAAGCTCTCTAATATCAGTGCAGACATCTAATGCTTTCCCTTATCCTCCTAAAGAAATAATGCAATCCTAATTTAATTCTCATTAAAGATGCATTGTACCACTAATCAGCTAAAGGTATTTTACTTGAAGCTTCTGAAATTTATTTTCAAGTCTTCAACATTTTAATTGCTTTGCTTTGCCCTTGGGTTCCTAGTAGTTGAATATAAACACACAACTTCCTCTGTAACTAAAATCCAACCCATGAAATTTCTGTACTCTTAAACAACATTACAGCAACACAAATTTATGTGCTTACATTTGTTGCAACTGTTTCTCATCTTCTCCTTCTTCCCTTTACCCCCCACCATTTCCCCCCCCCCCCCTTTTTTAATTAAGCATCTAAGAAAATAATTCTTCCCTGAATAGTCCTCTAAAAGTAGTCACAACTGCTGTGGTTTGGTTAATTTAACTACTCCCTGGCTTTTGAATATGCCTCAACTTCTCTCTATCCTGCTATTATACATACTCGGGGAAGAAAATCCAGTTGCACCAGCCATAAGTCAATAGATATGCCCTGGTTAAAACAATCTGAATAACGAAGGTCTCAGGACCTCAGGGAAACAGGTATCTGCTATAACCATAGAATAACAAAGGCTGGAAAAGACCTCTGTGATCATCCAATCCAACCATTAACACATCACCACCATGCCAACTAAACCATCTCTCTCAGTGCCACATCTTCCCTTTTCTTGAACACCTCCAGGGACAGTGACTCCACCACCACCTGGACAGCCTGTTCCAGTACCTCACCACTCTTTCTGAGAAGAATTTTTTCCTAATATCCAGCAGGAACTTTCCCTGCACAACCTCTCATCCTATGCTAGTTACCTGGGAGAAGAGGCTGACCCCCACCTTGCTACAACCTCCTTTCAAGGAAATGCAGAGAGCAATAATGTCTTCCTTGAGCCTCCTCAACTCCAAACAGAACAATCCCAGTTCTCTCAGTTGCTCCTCATAAGACCCCTCACAGCTTCGTTGCCCTTCTTTGAACACATTCAAGGGCCTCAAAATGCCTTTCATGTTGTGAAGAGACCAGAACTGAGCACAGCACTTGAGGTGTGGCCTCATCGGAGCCGAGTACTGGAAGACGAACACCCCCCTGCTCTTGCTGGCTGCTCTGTTTCTGATAGAGGCCAGGATGCCATTGACCCTCGTGGCCACCTGAGCATACTGCTGGCTCATGTTCAGCCAGCTGTTTACTAGCACTCCCAGATCCTTCCCCAGCATGCAGCTTTCCAGCCACTCATCTCCAAGCCAGTACGACTGCATGGTTTTGTTGTGACCAAAGTGCAGGATCCAGCACTTGGTCTTTGTGAACTTCATACCACTGACCTCAGCCCACCACTGCAGCTTATCCAAATCTCTCTGTAGAGCCTTCCTACCCTCATGCAGATCAACTCTTCCTCCCAGTTTATTGTTATCTGCAAATTTACTGATGGTGCACCCCATCTCCTCATCCAGATCATCAGTGAAAATGTGGGTAACATATATAATAACTAGACGTAGTCCAAGTTAATTGCAAAGAAGAATAGGAAATTATTTAAGGTTCTTTTTATCCATATATTCATTAGGATAAATTTTTGCTGTTATTTTGTTTTGCAAGCATAGAAAGGACGCTGTTGTAGAATTCAACTAGGCAATCCCTGTAATGATATTCAATGACATGCTACTCCTAAGCGAACTTGCCACCAATTAGAGATTCAGTTGTAAGTAGAGCTGGCAATGCAAACTCCAGGATGCGTGATCCTGGGGCATTATTTCAGTGTTTCCTAAATGTTAGAATGCAAAAGCTACTTTTGCACTTTGAGCCACCAACTGCAGTCAAGGTCTTAGAAATCTCACTTTTACACCAAGATCTGCTGATATACCAATCATAATTTTAATTAAATCTGAGGTAGATTCAGTCCTCTTGGGGACTTAAGCACAGTGAAGATATTGTTTCATAAGTAGGACATTGCCTCACAGAGCCTTAGCAGAAAAAAAATTGCAGCTGGCTGTAAACCAGGGAACATAATCAAGACAGAGATCTGAGGGAGATTCAGAGTCCAGATCTGCAATCAAATCTGAGTTAACCACAGCTGGAGTCTGAACTATAGAGGTTGAGCACATGTTTTTAAGTAAAGCTAGCCAATCTTGGAATTGGTTTGCTCATTTAGCTGGAGAAACTGATTATTCAAGCCAAGTGTTTCTTTGCTGAAAAATGTCTGTTTACCTGCTTGTATAAGATACAGTGCAGATTCTGACTGGTCTTCCCAAACAGCTCACTCGTGGCTTCTTACTGCTTCAGCAACCCCTACACAATGGATATTTAATTATTCCTCCCATTAACCCTGAAAAAATGACATCTTAAGTAGAGTCTGTTAATGAGAGGCAGATATCAAATCTTGATACTTGATGATAGCACATTAAAAATGACCTGTCACAGTTCACTCACAGTAGTAGTGTTAGTACACTTCTAACATTACTAATTGTTGAATATTGCTGCTTATTATTAATAAATAAAGTTACTTAAAGGGAATGACTTGGCAAATTATAGGACCATTTTTTCATTTTGATGAATCATTTATTTAATGCATTTTAGAAGAATTGTGTCTCCTCTTACCCTGAAAAATTGAAAAGAAATCTAGGACGGTTTCTTAGCGAGAATGTTGAAGTGCTTTGCTCAAAACAGAACTCTCTTGGGAAAAGGCTCAGTGAACAATGACAATGTTATGTAGTCTGAAAAGCTAAGTTACTGAACCACACATCCTAACGCAGCTGCCAGGCTCTACCACACTTGAAAGGCCACTGCAAACACAATGCTCTACTGTAAATACCAGGAGAGTATCAGAGTAACTATTGCTTTCTGAGATGGCCAAAAACTACAATAGCCATCCAAAGCAAGAAAATTCCAAGAAAAAGGAAAAAGCGACTAACTGCAGGTAACTTTGTCTGTGATTACAGCTTACTAAATCCTACAGCACATTATCTTCATTTCTTTATAAGTCAGTTATTTTTACATTGCAAGGAGAGAGAAGAAAATGGATCTATGTCAGAAAGATAGCACTTTCAACAGCAGATGCTGGCACAAATATTTAAATGTTTCAAGAAATATTTGCACATTTCTGCTTTCAAATACCCTTCTTCAGACATTTTTGTTTTTATTTGAACGGAAGATCACCTGCAGTATTACTAAATTGACTGAGAATTATAGGGTAGGAATTCAGGAAAAAGTAATTTTGGCAACCATTCATTAGGATGAACTTAATCACTGGCCTTCAAATAGCTTTCCCCTTTGTGTATAGAACTCTCAATATATAGTGTTATCTGAACTAAATATGAAAAAAAGAAGCCAAAGGATGCAGTTAATCTGGAACTTCAATTCTAATCTGATTCGAACACGGATTATGATCACAACTAAATTAAAAATTCCTGGGAAATCTGACTACTTTGTATTCTGGAAAAATGATGCTACCCTAACATTTCAAGGTTCATTGATTTATTTGATCTACTATAATTAAAAAAATGATGACTTTTCTTGGCTGCTTGGACAATAAAATCATGCTGGATTACTTTTTTTGTTGTAACAGTTATACAAACCAAAGACTAAGAATGTCAAACTTGTCTCAGACACACTGTAATAAATGGTACATTCTACATACACATGCTAGATCACCATCAGACTAATAATGCTTCTGTAGTCTTCCACACTGTGTAATCTCTTTCATGGCAACATTTTTAATTCAGTAAATACTTTTTTCTTTTCTTTTCTTTTCTTTTCTTTTCTTTTCTTTTCTTTTCTTTTCTTTTCTTTTCTTTTCTTTTCTTTTCTTTTCTTTTCTTTTCTTTTCTTTTCTTTTCTTTTCTTTTCTTTTCTTTTCTTTTCTTTTCTTTTCTTTCTCTTCTCTTCTCTTCTCTTCTCTTCTCTTCTCTTCTCTTCTCTTCTCTTCTCTTCTCTTCTCTTCTCTTCTCTTCTCTTCTCTTCTCTTCTCTTCTCTTCTCTTCTCTTCTCTTCTCTTCTCTTCTCTTTTCTTTTCTTTTCTTTTCTTTTCTTTTCTTTTCTTTTCTTTTTTCTTTTCTTTTCTTTTTTTCTTTTCTTTTCCTTTCTTTTTTTGCAAAATACATATCAAATACATGCATGTTTGCAGTCAGTTCCAGATTTTGCAATAGTGTATGTTAAACTTTCTGTCCAACACATTAAATCCTAGTATCCTGTGGAGACTTAATCACATTAGTGCTCTAAGTAATACTTGTACTTATGGACGTCCTGGAGAAAAAGAAGTACCCTTACCTCACTGACATAATTTCATGCTCTTACACCAGCTGTCACAAGGTGGCTAGTTATGCTGCTCTTCACATTGCTTTTGAGTAACATATACATACAAGCCTCACATTAAGTTAAAGTTTTGCCAGTTATTTTGGTTTGCAGAATTTCATTAGAAACAATAAAAATCCTAAGAATTTCAGACTCTAAGATGCAGATTACCGTCCAAGATAAATGATGACAGATCTTTGATTCCTGCAATGGCTAAATTAACAAGTAAAAAAAAGTCAGCATAATCTAACACAACTGTTCAGAACTATATCAAAGAACGTGGCCACTGTGTGTACTTTTTGGACCTCCATTAACATAGTTTGGATATTTACTTATTAACATATCAGAAGCATTCTAGAGGCAACAGAAGATTGCCTAATATTAAATGCTAATGCACTTCTGCATAGTGTTTTGTATGCCCAGACACACTTTGTTCATACATCAAACATCAAAACATAGAAAATTCTATTTTGAAAAGGACATCTGGAGGTCATCTGTCCAAATCCTGCTCAAAGCACGTACTTAGGATGAAATATGCACATAACATCCTGTTCCCCTGACACTCAGCATAAAATATTTACAAAAAATAAAATCTTATTTTGGCACCCTCTGATCTTATTTCCACTGACTGTTCCACTTAGTCAGAGAAAATGTAACAACTCACCAAATTGGTAGCCATGTTATTTTGTAGCCTTATGCTTACTGGTCTTCAAGCCCTGTTGGCAAATGGGAACAAAATATTACAAAAAATATCAGAAGACTCAACATCTAGAATGACCTGAAGTTTTACTCTGATAATTTCATTCCACTTGATTCCACATCTTTAGATACTACTAATTGTATTTTTGGACTTCTCCCACTTCTTATTTCTGAAACCCAGAATGATGGATACAACATTCCATAGCTGTTTTACTCAAACCTTAACTCCAGAGATGCTTCCAAGGTGATTTTATACTATCAATTGTTTTCCCTTGGAAGATACTTATCAGCTGAATATTCACCAAAATTTCCTCCTGCCTAATCAAACAGCATCCTGAGATCTTTACTGAAAGAGGAACACATTCCGGATCAATTAGGCAATACTAAATATCCTTCAAAAATATTTCTTTTTGAATGTCAATATCAGTTTATTTCTGATGTAGTGCTTTTGTTATATTTGTAATTAAAATCTGTGTACTCGAAAGTCAAGGAGCTTGAGCTATCTAATCAAAGCTAACATAGCAACCAACTTGATGTACAAGTCATAATACTTACAAAGTTCTAAATTAACTTATTCTTGCTAAGCTAGAACACAATATATCATTGCTTAGTATTACCATTTCATAGTATTACATATGTACCATCCCATACACTTATATCTGAATTTCATGTTCTATCTTTTCCTTTTTACTCTGTTTCACAATGATCCCTTAGACAGTGCTGTCTATATAATTCCAGTGAATTTGCTTTTACTACTAGAAATTCAAACAGCAAGTGAGAAAGCTTAAGAGCAATCCCAGTGTCTCACTTGTCTTCTTGCTGCTATTCTCATTAAGCTCTTGTAACTACTTATTACCAGAAGGTAATATATTCCTTAATGCTCTCCCAGCTATATTCTTGCCTCAGGACATAAAAAAAGAGACAGTCCATATATATGTTAGTACTCACATTCAGTAGGAGCCTCCTAGTGTCAGTGCAAGTCAGACCTGCGCAGTACTCCATGGATTTCTCTCTGCAACTGCAAAGGTTTTCTGGCATTCAGCAGTCATACTGAATGCTGCATGTTTCACATACAGAAAGTATAATTATTTTTTTAATTCTGCATAGGGTAAACACTATATTTCTCTAAGTTAAAAAATTCTGGTAAACAACAGGGAAGAGACCTACATTTTATTTGAAAATTACATATTTCACAATTCCATTAATTTTGATTTTATTTTTTTTTCAGTTATAAGTGAGAACTTGTTTTGGAGAATTCATGTGGTAATATTCAGTACTAACTAAAAATCTGACTGTCTGCGTGCACACACAGACACACTAAGCTCTTGTAAGTGATAGCACTGTTTTCAAGAGTCTCATGTTAGGATGATGGTCCTGAAGACTATTGTGAAGACAAGATTAAGCACATATGTCTAGGAGCTGCTAGAGGTACTAAGTACCAAAAACAATCAAATAACTTGAATGATTGTTTCCCATAAGACAACAGCAGCCTTACAGGTTAAACGAGCCCTAAGACAGGTGGCTATGAGGTCATTATATGAATATTATAGTAAGATTATAAGAATAGATTGGTATTTCTATCAGAACATGAGCCTTGAAAAGCCTTTACTTTCCTCACATGATATCGATGATGTGGCAAACCACTGTTTAACAGTGTGGACTGAGGTGTTGGCCTTTGAAAATTTCTTCACTGTGAGTGGGTAACCAAAACATCCATGGCTTCTGGAAGGCTTCTCCCAGCAACATAAATACAAAGACTGGGAATATCTGAAAACTGTAGAAATACATCCCTGCAGCTTGTTCTCCATTTGCTATAATTAAATTTCAAATTAAGTTGGGAAAATCTCTCCTTTATTACCTTTTCTTCCTGTGTCCTAGACTCCACATGACCTCTTTCAGTCAGTGCCACTGCCATGGGCAATGTAAGGTCAATGCTATTACAAAATTATTACAAGCCCAGGAGTTTGGTCAGTTTAAAGGCTCTTATCTCTTTCTTAAGACCAGAAGCCCCAGGGAACAACTCTCAGCATTAGATTTAAGACTTTAAGGGACACCAGATCCTGATGACCACATGATAATTGACATTTAATCTGTTTATAACTCCATTAGTATGCTTATGTTATTATATTATATATACACAACTTTAAGTTGATACTGACTTATTTTATGCTCCTAGATAATTTTCCCTTGACAATGAAAATAATTGACAACATCTGGAATATAAACACATCACAAGTTTGAAAGGTCATATTCATGAATAGTAGATCTTAAGAGGGATAGTATGTACACATTTTCCATCTTCCATCGTTATCTCACTTCAGATAACATTTTCTTATACAAAAAGTACAAAAGGAGACAAAACCCATAATTTCTCTTACAACAGGAGCCATCAAATCTGGAGGCAAGTCTTTGAGGATGCTTCCCTGGAAGAAGCTGTTTGAAAATATAGCATTCGAAAAGCATCTAACCAGCAATTGTCACAGCAGTAAGATTCTATATAAGGCAGCAGCCAGAATAAAAGCCCTTGTCAGTTATAACATTGTTTGTTCACAGTCCCGTTCTTAATTGGCATAATATAATAAATATGCAAATTTAGTAGTTGTTAATGACAGCAGTTATTTCCCACTTTTGCCTTAAAATCCAACAGAGTTACTGCTATATGTATCTGCTTTTTAACTTGCACATGAGACCCATCGGAAATGCCCTGTTTTTCCTCAACTTCTTCATCTGGTTATGTATTTGTTTCCTATAAATGAGTGCCAGATCATGTCACAGGATTCTTAACGTAAGCACAGCAACAGCAGTGAAAATCAGGATCTAATTCTCTTCTGCATGGCCCCCTGAGGAACTATATCTGATGACTCAGACACCTCACTATTTGTTTATGGTGTTTGTATGCACGGAGCTGTGGGAAATGATAAAAGCTGGTACCTGGGGGTAAAGGAAGAAGAAAATAGAAAGATGAGAGATCAAAGCAAATATTTCTGCCAGCTTGATTATAAAAAGGAACAGAAACAAAAAATAAAAGTTCTAGGTCACTTGCAGCAGCACTAATCAAGAGTGACTGACTGGAAATTCATTGCATGGTAAAGCAGTCTGACAAAAGAATAGGCACTAGACTGTATTGCCTTTCACACATATGCTCCTCAGTCAAATCTCATTCACCTTGTCTGCAGCCATCAGAATCTGTCATCAAATGGTAGGAAAGATGTAATGATATAATTACATGGGTGTAATTGGGGTGTAATGTAATGATGCCTGGGCTCTTCCAGCACATCTTCTGGGGGCTCTGGAAATTGTAGCCTTGTGTTTTTGATCTGGCTGTAGAATCAGTAGCACGTCTCCGCGGCTGTTGCTTTGCTCAGATCTCAGTTCTTTTGAATGCCCATCGCAATGAGTTGACAGGTATTGTAAGAGAAGATGAAACTCAGGAAGATGATAGAAAATGTGCCAGGGACGCTGGTGTGGCTGATTGCTCCTTATCGCAATGGCCTTTCCTCCTGCACTGCCAAGATAACACATGTGCCTGCTCAGAGACCGCTGACTGCAGCTGTACTGTTATACAGCTAACTGCTTATTGACTGCAGCGTCAAAATATAAAGAGATTTTTTTCAGGTACTGATATCCTTGATCTCAAATACCTAACTGCCAAAGATGGTAGGAAAGATGTCAGTAGTGATTTATCAAATTTTATAATACTGTTCAGTATACAGCTTGGAGAGAAAAAAACAAGCACCATGCGTTCTGCTACTTTGCCTAGGTAATTTGTTAAGTTCATAATTCAGTGCTGACTTTTGGACACTGCAGAGATCCAGGCTGGTTAGATAGTTTGCAAATTCAGTTTTTGACCATGAGCCTTCAATTTGCCTTTGGCAAGCAAAACCATTCATTGATTTAAACAAGGCCTAAGGACATCTGAGATAAAAAGGTATTATGTGTCACTGTTCCTCAGAAAGCCAAGATGTGTGTGACTTTTATTTTTTCAAAAAGAAAATATTGCATATTTTGATCACGTTTTGTCAGTTGCTCATCGCATCCGCCCATTACAACAGGGAAACTCTACTGCTTGGCTCCCAGTATTGCCTTACATGTACTGTGTGTAGATTTAATACCTGCAATAAATAAGTGTGAGACCCTCATCGGTATTTATTTACTGGTGGATGTGAAAGATGTCGTGATAAAATCAGCCACTCATAAAAATGCAAAACCTGTGTGCAAGGTGTGATGACTAGCTCAGTTTACCCAGAGTGCTGCCATTCTTGCTGCTTGTTGAATCACACCTGTTTGTAATTATGTTGCATTTCAAAAAGTTTATGTGGGAATTCTCAGTAGAGACTCAAATTCTCAGAATCTTCCCTTTGCAGAGTTGTACTTCCTGTGTGAACCTTGACTGCTTGTTAACAGCAGTATTTATAGATTTTGTTGTTGTTGTTTCCTAGGCAACCACTCCAGGTTGCCCTCAGAGCTCTTGCCTTTTTGTGTTCCCTGATAAAGATTTACATGCTGCCTTTGGCTGATCTTGCATATGGGAATAGTACTAATTTTCACAGGTGTGATATTGATTAACTTTTTATTTTCTTGAACAATATTAATTTCAGCATTTTATAAAGGATGACAGGATTACATGAATATTAACTGTGCTAGAATACAGCTTCAGCTCCCTAACGTGGAAGTTATTCTAGTTTTCTCAAGGCAATTTTAATTTACACAACAGACTGATTGAATTCTACTAGTTTTGTTTTTCTCTATTTTTTATGCAGACCAGCCTTAATGCAAAAGTGCTCTTCTTGTCCTGAGCACTCCTAGGGATCTTTTTCAGTTATTTAATGGCATGTTCTGGGTTTGAGACTAATGTTTAACTCAAATATAAAAGGCAAAGATGTTGCTCTTTACTGTGGCTACTGTAAAGACTGTAATATCTACAATCTGTCTTCCCTTGTCCTGGTCTTTGTGTAGAAGAGTAAGTTGCACCTGAGTCCAAATTTTACTCAATGTTAAAGCAAACTGGGTATGAGGGAAAGAGGGGTAGAACCGCATCAGCGTGGTTCTAGGTGAACATTGTGAGCTCCCCTCTTATTGTCTGGAAATAGACACATTACTTCAGCACACAGATAATCTCAAACTGAAATGATACTAAGCTTAGAAGAGGAACATGCATAGGAAAAAAGATGAAAATATGAAAATGTTAACTTAAACTTCAGGTTGAGTTTGCTATCTTCCATGGGGGGTGGAAGGGGGCGGGAAAATAAAACCACAAAAGAAAGAACCTTGAAGCCTTAATGGGCTACAAAATTAGGAGCTCAAGGGCAGCAAACAGGGAATCTCCGTATCTTTGCACACAAACATTACATGACATTGTCTCTTCAAGCATTTACTGTAAGAAAATATTTGGAAGATAGAATTTTGCATCTCAAAAAATTAATTATAGAACAAATCTTCACTGGTGTGGAGATAGAGTTCCTAATATGGCACAAAATCTTACGTACAGGACAATGCGTATTTGATTCACATTTCACAATGTATTGAAAGCTTTTTTTTTTCTTAGAAAAAGCATGAAATTTTTGTGTATGAAAATACAGGAATCTCAGGCAGAAACCATTACATGAGGTTTTCATCAATACAATAAGAAATAAACAATTGAGCTCATTTTTAGAAATCTCAGTCAATAACTACTGCTGTGTTAAATATGTTCATAAGGCAACCTGGAAATTACAAAAATGCATGAAACATGAGTAGAACTCATAGATTCAGAAGGAACATGTTGTCTTTACCCTCAGTACTGATGACAAGATAGGTGTGACACGATGTCCCTGATCTATACTGCTTTAGGGACCAAACTTCGATCTCTTGCCATTGTGCTGGGCCATGTAGGGACACTT
Organism: Oreortyx pictus; assembly: GCA_036925125.1. NCBI lineage: Eukaryota > Metazoa > Chordata > Aves > Galliformes > Odontophoridae > Oreortyx > Oreortyx pictus. The sequence goes on from JAUPFR010000017.1 coordinate 16,621,483, forward strand.
GATTATGTCATAGACCCCTGTTTTATTCTGGGACATACTTTTCTCGTTTATACTTTGATTAAAATAAACAGTGTTCACTGTAGAATGTGTTTATAGATCTGCATTAAGGAAGCATCTAAATCCCACTGAAGTAAGAGAAAACCCCACAGGCTTTGCAGCATCCCTGATCTTTCCCTCACATCTGCTGTCCTCTTTCTTCACAAGACTGTACACAGGGCCAAAGGACTTAGAATGGAGGAAGACAAATGGAGTCCTATGAGGCATTCATACAGGGTCACATCTCTGCTCTCACGAGACACAATTTAACATGAGTGAACTTGATTTTCAAAGACCGTAGGGAATACTTATGTAACAATGAACTGTTAAAACACAAATAGGCAAAGATTTTACAAATGAAAGGAAAGATAATTAACTGTTACTCAAGAAAAAAAAAAGAAACAACAGGACTTTTCCCACTATCTTATCTTGAACAAAATATTATGAAACAACAGCCTTAGCTATTTGTGTATTAGTTACTTCTCATCTTGAGAAGGTAACTTATTTCATATTTTTAAAATAATGTGTGTCAAATAAAAGCTTCAGCTTTAAGAATATATTTTTTTAGCATGACTTAATATTGCTTTTGAACTGGATCTGTATATGGTCAGCCCTTGCACGGCCAGATGATTCTCATGTTTAAGACTTCTCTTTGGAACATTGTTGCTATTTCTCTATTTCCGAATGTCACAATTAAGGATTTTTCAACTCTCCCTGATGACAGTTCTAGTAAAAAGTACTGTATGGCTTTCTGCCTCTCCAAGTGAAAAAATTCTCCTTGAAATAGTAGAAGTCTATAGTGAAGACAGCCTGAAAAAAAAAAAAAAAACACGAACAAAACAAAACAAAACCAGAAACATCTGATATGTCCCCTTTTTGTCTTTCTTTTTTTTCTTCCCCTGCTTAAATGTTTAAAATTCATTCACATCCCAGCTCATGTCCTTCTGAATGGAACATTACATTCCTGTTTAGCACCATGTGCAATAAGGCAATTATTCATAATACAAAATCTGGTCCCAATTTAATGTGGCAATAATAGAAAACTGCTTTATCCCCTTCATTATGCATACAGTGTTATATGCTGTACAATTTTGCATTTATAAATAAATACAAATTCAGTATAAGAGAAGAGTAATCAAAAAGGATAGAGTTAAGATCTATGTGGTACTGAAGACTGACCTAAGTTATTCATGAGATTTTCCATAACATTAGTTCCTGTAGGAGAAAACTGGTGGCTGGAGGACTCTGATGTGAAATTCAGAGCCAATAAAGAGCAGAGAAGTTGAATAATCGTTTTTCTCTGTAACAGGCTATTGGACACTATGCAGCTTTCAGACTTCTTCCCTAAAATTTGACTCTCATACTCATTCCATTTCAGTAAGTCATTTCTTTTATATTGTGAACGTTAGAAAACTTAACATGTGTACCAGGTAACTGCTCTCCTTAGTATGCAGCTAAGCTCTTGATTACACTGTGTGACATTAAGATAAAATAGGCTGTTCTTCTCCTGGCAATAAGCTGACTTGAGAACAATTGCTATTGATTGTAGTATGATAGTAATATGTAATTAAAGGTATATGCTGTTGACCCACTTACTTGTCCTTTTTAATAGCTATTTATTAACTGTTTGAGGAATGTTTTCAAACAGGTTAGATTAAAAACAGCATTTCTGCCTATGCAGTCATATACCAAACAATGTACCAATTCTGTTTCAGTTCAGAATCCTGTATCTGAGTTTCAGTATCAGGTTTAAGCCAGTGTAGGGAGAAGCATTAAATTAAGCAGGGAGATTTTTGTATATTAAGCAAGAATCTAGAGACAAAGTGCAATATTGAATGGTAAAAGATACAATTTCTTTTGCTACTGTTATCCCAGTATGATATTAGCATTATAGTTATTAATAAGACATGGTATTATCATTTGTATGAGCTTTGTCGCACATGGTAAATGATAATTGCTCCACATTGCATTGTCCTTGAACTTAGCTGATGAGTTTACATAAATACTAAAGCTAGCCCCTGTCATTGTGTGCTCTGAAGGAAAGATAGCATATGTGGTAATCTTTTGTTTTCAGCTAAAAATTTCATATTTTTTGCCTCAATTGTCTCATATTTTATGTGAAGTTTCCGAAGGGCAATCCTGAACTCTCTGAGTACATTTCTGAATTGTTTTTATTCTGGTCTTGTTTTCTTAAAATAAATTTGTGTTCTTGCATGCTATTTGGGGATTTTGTTTTACAATAGAAAGAGGCATTATTTTGAGGTTCTACACTTTAACTAGAGATCTGCTGTTCCGCAGTTCTTGAACTGGACTGCAAGAACCTTCTGTCCTCCCCAAAATGATGAGTGCCTAGCACCATAATTTTCTGTTTTAAATTTGTATCCTAAGCACTGATCTGATGTCCAACTTTCAGAATTGACTTCAGCTTTACAGGGAACAGAGTTTTCATCTCCCTGTGGTTTCACATTGATAGACAAGTAAGCTACGCCACGATGCTCTCTTACTGCCCCATCTCAAAAAAAAAAAAAAAAAAAAATTAGAAGTAAAATAAGCAAAAGCATGCAGAAGTAAATATTCTCTACTTCACATCAGCAAGTGCTGTTCAGCTTGGGAAGTAGACCTTGGTACATGGGGCTGTTGTTCAAGAAGACACTTCATAAATTATAAAATACTTCTACACGGGCAAAGATGTCTTTCTCTTGAAATAATTTTAAAAACAGCTCACACCTGAAAGCAAGCTGAAGGTTTCACAAAGAATTAATCTATGAACACCATAGAGGAGCAGAAGTTTCACAGATGGGTGTGAGACAAGAGGCTATTGCCTCCTCTTTTCTGGTCACACAGGTGTTTTAGTTCTTTATGACTCCAGCACCACTGCCCTCTCCATTATATACAAACCAAAAGTGGGTCAAGGACACACTGAAGAACTTCAGAAGTGAAATCAATGTTTGAGTCAAATAAATGGAGTATTAGATTTGGCAAAGTCACTGTCAGTATATAAATAAATAAAAACTCTATCTGTGCAGCAGAATTTCATGCTTTAGCACAAACAGACCATGAGCAGAGGGCGAGTTTCTAATTAGGAGAGAATTGCTATGGTAACCAAAGGTGGTCACACATAATTGGGTGTGAAACCACATGAGTCTTTGTGACAGAGGTGTCTGCATATATTATCCAGCACATTTTTTGTTTCTTACATAGAATTACATTGTCATATCAGTCAATATTTTCCATATTTGTATGTGCCCCATATTTTGCAACCAAAAATGTATCTGTGGGGGCTTCAGTGACAATTGCAGCTCTTCAGCACCCTTCTTACAGCCAAGGCAGCAGCAGTCTAGATGCAACTCCCTCATGAGCTAACAAGCAATAGGAGAGAATGATATTTTCAGTGTATTTATCTGGGTCTCAAGGAGTCTCAGTTGGTCAAATGGTGTCAGAGAAGTCTATGGGTAAAGACAGGCTTGAAGTGAGAATTCTCAGCAAGCTTACCCTTAATCATGGTTCAAGTGAGACATTTGACTGCATTTCTTAACTGAACTGAAAGGTACAGAGAAGCAACATTTGAGGGCTGCTCCAAAATAATGACTCATATTTTAGTATGTTGGCCCATGACATGAGAGGCAGCTATTGGTGGGATGGCAGTAGAGGCCATGTCTTCCCACCAGGATTTCATTACCTTTTGTTGCTGTGTGATAGATAGATGGTAGCAAAGGGACAGTTTGACAGAATGGCATCTGACATGGAAGTGAGCATGAAGCAGAGGTGTTTTTTGTGATGTTCTCAGGGCAGAATGGATTCAGAAACAGGGAGGATAAACAGATCAACTTCTACTTTCACTGCAAATGCAGCTGAGAGAAGCTCTGAGGCTTGATTCGGTTAAAAACATACTCAGGGTCTTCTTAAATTACCCTTTTTCAATCTACCTCATTCTAGTGGTGGTTCTCGAGGTGCATTGTATTGGTGTTTCTCTTCCAAGGCATAAACTTAGCACTAAATCTGATTTAATGTATTTTTTGCTTTCCTGTCTTCTACAAACTGTGTACAGTACATATTCTGCACCTTTAAATGATATACTGCATTACCATTGGTCTCTTTGCATAGCTGAAGTGCGTGCTCACCTACACTGACAAGTCTATAAACATTAGAGCATTTATGGGTCAGGAAAATTGTTAGCCTGAAAACAGTTAAAGATAAGTGAAAACTCTCTGTCAGCACTGTACTGCTGATCCCACTATATTTTGCTGTTTCTGCATGTTCAGATTTTCCATTAATTACTTATCAGCAGGGGTTTTGCATGGTGATGTGGTCAAAGAAATTTTCAATTACTAAGGAAAAGCAGAGTATCATATTCTACCTCTGTCACGCAGAGAGGAAAACTTTGCCCATGCTGATTAAGTAAAGCAGTTGACAACAGATGTTATTTGTTAATTATTGACATATTCAAAGGGTCCTATGGCTTGACAGAATGCCTAAGAGATACATTATTTACTCTGTTGTATCTTATCATGGAACATATGGTGTCAGTTTGAAGTAGTGCTGTAGTACTGTTTGTTATTTTTTTAAATATATTCCTACACTGAATTTCTGACTCGTTTTTCTCTTGCTCCTCGAGGCATCAGTAAGTGTGCTTTCTTTTGTTTTCCTTTTTTCTCCTGATATCCAATTACTGTTTTCTGATAGAGTAAAATTACAGAGAGGTACTGATGCATCATTTGCCAATTCATACGCTTTACACTCTTACAAAATATCAACCAGATGGCTTCTATAACTGCTAATCATATCTAATATATTGTTTGAAATTAAAGTATCACTGCAAAACTCCTCACATCCTATCAACTACTTGAAACTACGTGTACCACTGGATGAACAAATAACTACGTGCTATCAGAAGTCTACTGAGAATCTGAGCTGCTTCAAGATAAATCCGTCAATTGCTAAACTGAATGCTACAGTGTTAACGTGTATCTAACGCTTAGATCTGAAAAGCACTCCTCAGCAGTTTAAAGAGTATGGTACAAAGAACATACAGATTTTTTTATGTGTCACAGCTATCTCTACATCTGTCTGTACCTGTGACAGGAGGACAGCATGCCCACTGGCCCAAAAAGTGGAAAGAGGGAGAGAAAAAAAAATAAGCAGCAGCAACAATCTGAGGAGGAACATTAATTTACTGATTATAATAGCAGAGGTACAAGTTAATTGGGATTGAAGCTAATAGATCAAATAAATGATAGTGTTTCTGAAAACTGAGGTTCTTACTCTGATCTGCCAGGGTGCAAAGAGCTCTAGACTTCAGCCAGCTTTACCTTACCGACCGACTGGAGAATGGAAACAGAGCAGCTCAGTTTTCTGGTAGCTGTAGTACATTCCTTCACTCCAAATGCATGACATGATGTCATGGTGCAGAATATCAATAATAAAATCATAAAGCCACGCTATAAGGCAGTTATACAATCAAGAAACAGACTTGCTTGAGTACATTGATGGTGAAAAGATACATATTTCTGATGAAAACATATGCAGCGTTATTTACTCTAACTTGTACCTGGAGTGTTACTTAACCGTATCACACAATATTTCATTTCCTACCTTTCCATATAAATACATTTCCACTTTGGAAGGCACCCGGGGATCTCCACTATTGAAAATTCATTTTCTCATAACACATAAAATTGGGATCCTTAATATTTCATAAATAAGTTTCCTACTAGAAACTGAAATGTTGAAACTGTCACTGAACTTCACACACACACTAAAGACTTAATTAGTGGATGAATTAGCTCCTAGAAAAAGCAGGCAAGACACATATATAAAATCTTCCTTTTAATGTATTCATATAAATACAATTTATACATATCAATACAAATTAGTATTACCATGGTTAACTCTTTTCTTGCTAAGTTATTCCAACTAGTAAATGCTTTTGACAAAAATCTATACAATATGAAAGTGAAATCTTATAATAATTCCCAATGAAAGGCATTGTATTTGACAGTTCTGGTAGATGCAAGTTGGAACTGCTATAAAGAAGCTAATTTCATGCTAAGTTGATGACTTGGAACTCAGACATTGGGAAAAACTAAAATGTATTAAATACTGTGTGCACAACAGCACCAGGAATAAAATGAATTACAAAAATATTGTTATAAAGAAAATGTAATAGTGACAGTCAGCTGAACCACTGTTCACCTGGCTCTTACCAACATACCCTGACTACCACAGAATTTAAAACAAGTGGATGCCAAAATATCACTATATCGCTATTGATTTTTTTTGTTGTTTGTTTGGTTGTTTTTTTGAGCAGTTCAACAATTTAAATCTCTGTATAGCAATTGTGTCCTGATTTTTTTTTTTAATTTAATTATTCAGCAAACTATTCTGTGAGTATAAAAATTGACTAACATGTAGGCGGCGATCACGGAAATTCTCCGCCCCAAGGGGTTGTCAATGGTAACCAGATAAGGAAGTAGTGCCGATTGTAACCATATAAGGGAATTATGCTCGTAGCGACTAGGAAAGGAAATGACGTAGGAGAATAGGGGCGTAGACGAGTTGTAGTAGACTATATAAGTTGTTACTACGTGTAAATAAACGCCATTTTACCACCCACCACACTGGTGTGCACCGAGGTAGATGGACAGACCGATGAGTCCCTAACGATTGCGAACACCTGAATGAAGCCGAAGGCGGGTCCAAAAGGCTTCACTAACACTAGGTGTGTTTGTATTTTAAATTACCGTTTTGTTTGTTAGGTGGAAATAAATCAAATATGCACCGCAACTTCAATTTAAAACGATCCTTTACAGTGAAGCCATGAAATCCAGCAGCTTGTTTTCATGTTACATGGAAGCATCTGGTTATGAGTGGGTATGAAAATGTCATTCTGAATTGCCAAATGCATCATATCTCAGTAAAACAAACAGCAGGGGAATAGAATCAGAATCATTTGAGTTAAAAGAAACATTTAAAGGACATCTAGGCCAACTCCCCTGCAATTAACAGGGACATCTACAGGCACCGCCTGCCCTCCTCCAGTAATGAATGTGAAGTGAGGGGGAAAAAAAAAATAAAAACTAGTCTTAGAACTTTTCACAAGTGAACACAGGTTATCAGCTTGTCTGTGCACTGCAGATTAATAGTCTGACAGCTTTGTAGTTCTTCAAGAGAGTAATTGAAAGAAAGGGAGATTAAAGTCAGCCTAAATTCCAGAGCAAATTGGCGTAATAGACATGGAGACAGAGACTGCAATCTTCCTGATCTGTATTGAAACACCAGTTCTACTGAAACGATACGCATGCCATCTAATTCACTACAGAGCCTATGTAATGTCAGTAAAGATCTTCTGAAATACCAACACAAGACAGAATCTTGTCTTTTGTGGTATTTCCTCCCTTTTCAACAGTTATTTATACAGTGATTATCAGGTGAAATATTCCAGATCTCTGACTGTTTAATGGATTAAAGTCTGATGTCTCTGTATACAATTCTAGAAACTCTGAAAAAAAAAAATGAATAAATCACAGAAGTGTTTACAAAACCGCTGAAAGGACCAAATAAGATGTAAGCATGTTCTGCCTCAAATGTGGAAAGACATTTTTTATTTTTCATCTTGATAAAGTATCATATTTAAACCAAATTACAACAAAATTACCACAGAATATTAAAAAAAAATACAAGAAAATATTTAGAAAATTATATATATACACATTTTCTTAAAAATTATCTAATATTACAGTTTCTTAATACTTAGGTGAATGCTGTACATATATATGCTTCAGAATTAATACAATCCTTTTTACAGTTTAACAGGAACAGTGTTACCTTTCCAGCAGGTTTGGTCCCATACACAAGATATTTATTCATCTCAGTTTTCCGGAAGAAAGAAAATGCAACCTTTCAGTTATACGTTCAATCAAATTTGCATTTCTATAATTTTTAGTGTCCTAAATTGTTAAAACTCCATTCAAGAGAACAACTGCTACAGTAACATCTGTAATGACAACAGACATCAGCTTTAAAATCTTGTTAAGTAAACTGATTCCTCCTACATGGGAGTGCAGTATATTTGCTTAGATGGAACAAATATATACTTATATATTTTCAAGTCCTGATTATTTTTGCAGCAATTTGTAAATTTGGAAAATTCCTCCCTAAACATTTCAGAGGTGTCTTCTACTATAAATTCATGCAATTATTAAACAAAAAGTAAGCCATTATCATTAATTAGAAGTATTCTCTTACTAACTCCTAAAAAGAAATTTTATAAACAGTTGATGTTATCTATAATTGGACAATAAAAATAAGCTAGTACAGAGTAAGATTCAGGTAAGAAATAAATGAAATGCACAATGTTCGAGCACATTTTTATCTTCCATTCAATATGTGAAATAGAAAGCAAGTTAACTGCTATTTATATAATTCATATATGTAATTTCATACCTTAAAATGATTCTTTCAATACATAATACTAAGAAACTACTGAAAGGGCTAGATACTAATCAAACTGATATTCAAAGTATGTGTTGACTGAAATATCCTCACATACTGAAAAGAAGAAAAAACCTTTATTTCTTGAGTTGATTAACAACTTTTCCAAAAGTAACATAAGCTCCAATACAGAACTATATTATTGTTTTGAAGGAGAAAATTATTTTCTGATGTTACACATGTTTATTCTCATATTAACAGGAGTTCCAGGAGGAAGAGCACAGCACTGTTATCAAAATTTGAAAGGGGATATAATTTGGTTTAAAATTCTAAAGTTTTTAAGCAACTGCTCCACAGACTTCTCTTGGGAATTATAAGCAGGTAACTATAATCTATCCTTGTGGATAGAAATATCTGTCCTCAGAATTACAAGACATTGGATGAAAAACATTTTGACATTGGCAGTGTTGTGCAGAGTGAGGGCTGAACCTTTGAGCACAAAACTTATAGCAGAACTGTGATCCCTGTTTGCTTTGATGCAAAGAGAATGACATCCATATCTGAAAGTTTTAATAACTGATTCTGTTAACAAATTACCATATTCCTAAATCGTTAATATGCCCTGATGAACAGTATCATTAGTTCACTTGGGGCTCACTGAGTCTTATTATTTGCTTGCTTCTCTGAGTCACTCAACTCCATTTTTCAGTAGGTTCTTCTGAATTAATTTGACAACTATCATGCCAACATAGACATTAGAATTAGATGCCAGTATAGACATTGTTCTATAAAATAAAACATTTTCTAACAATAACAACAACAAAAAAAAACACCTTAGCAATAGGTCACAATTTTGAGCCAATGATCTTTAATACCATTATGCCCTTTCTCCAAGTACTCATATTAATTCAGCCATGATGGTTTGTGACTTGAAGTAGATTCTATAAGATAGCATAATTTGATTTCAACTACCACACCAACAATATATTCCAACAAAAAGTAACTGGCTTTGAGATTATAAATCTTCCTAAGAATATGTGACTTAATGGACCTATCAGTGTAATACTTTATGCCAATATCCTGCCTCATTTAAACATTGGAAATTTATTTTTATTAATGAAAAACTTGATTTAATGAAAAAAGCAAGGTCAATATACTGCATTGTCTACAATGAATGATAAAATCTCTAAATAAACAAGATACTGAAAAAATACTGCAAATATTTAAAGGATTAGTACTGGCAGACAACCACATTTACAAAAGATTCAAGTCTTGTCTGCCCTGTTTTTCTTAGAAAATTGTTCCTTTTCTGAGTGACAGGAGATCAGCATTAAAATTAAAAAGTAATGCCACTTATTTTCACAATTTATTCTGAATAGACACAGGATTGCAGATGAGCAGCCCTACTAACCTAATATGTCTAAACATAAAATGAGAATGAAAAGGAAATGATACTTCAAATTAGCCTCATGCTTGCAGGAACAGGAACAACTACTGTGATCAGACTGGCCTGAGTCCTGCATTGTGCGTTCACAGAGATGTTCAGAGCAGTCAGAAAGGCCTGGCTGAACCCACAAACTCTCTGTGCAGCAGCCACAGACCAGATCTAAGGATTTAAGAGCACTCGGCTATTACAAAAATATGAGATTTGTAAAAAATGATAACTACATGGTACAGAAATGGCAACTACACGCATGGAATTATGTGACACAAGCTGGTACGATCACCCTGTTGATAGAATCTTTGCTACAGCTGCAGCTATTTTATATAAACAGTGTACTGAAATTTTAATGCCAGCTGGTCATCCTTCGTGAACAGTCAATCCTGATTATGATGAATAAACAAAAAAGTGGGACTTGTGACAGAAAGTTGTAATTCTATGAAAGCCATTGCAGAACATTCTAAAGAATGTTCTGAGGTGCTAAAAATTTGGGCATTCATATTCCCAAATATGTCTTCGCAGTCATGCAAATACCACCTTTCAGAAGTATCCAAGCAAGGTGGGAAATCTGACTTGTGAAGAAAGGTTTAATTAAATACTCATCCGTGGCTTACCTAAAATCTCAGAAGACAATTTAAATGGATTAGTAATGCATCCACTACGCTATCTTCTATCACAAACACAAAAAGTTTGCAGACTGTAAGTCTTAGCAGCAGATACGTAATTCAGGTGAAGTTAATACATTTAGAATTTTTGTGAAATCTACATAAATACATTAAAAATTAAAAGAACTAAATGAAATAATTTTAAGAGCCAAATGTAGAGACAAGAAAAGTTCCTCCTTAGCAACTAGGAAAAAAAACAATTGGATTGTGCTAAATGAGATTTCTTACCATTTCCAACTTTCTGAATAAGAAGTCCTTTAATTAGAAAATTAATTCCTGAAAACAAAAACAGCTTCAAATGACAAACAGGTACATTACAAAGGATTCTACACTAGGATTTCTTTCAGATTTACTTGCAATTCATTATTAATGGCTGTGTGCCATATTTCTACTAACCAAGCCCCTGTTTCCCGAAAAGTGAATTTATAATTGTTTCAAAGTGGGACCATCATTATAGCTGCTTTTCCCTCTATTGAAGGCAAACAATACCCTGCCAGCAGTGTGTGAAACTGAAGAGTTTGGAAAGGTTTTAACTGAATTGCTTTTCTTCCTTCTTCAGTAAATATTTCTGTTACATAAGACACCAACAGTAATTCATCTTTTAATTAAAAAGCAACAACAAACAAACTGGCTAGTTCCCAAGCTGTTCTTTCAGATTTTGTATTTTGATCCAGCCCACAGACACTACTCGCTGTTCAGAATGAATTCCTATTCAAGAAGTTCCACTGAAAACATCCAGAACCATACCTTACTAAAGAATGCAAAACAGTCACAGGTTTGCAGAGCAGAAATTCCAGTTTGCCAGAAGTCTGATAAAGCACTGATCTATAGAGTCTGTTATTAATCATCAACTTCATTTTTTTTTTTCTGCAGGGTAACATTAGATTTCAGTATCCATTGATGTGAGAATGAAATCAATAGATATGAAAATGACAAGATACACAAATTTAAATTAACATTATTTGGGAAAAAAAAGATGTTCTTACACAAAGGAAAACCAGAATATAACTGAAGAAAATCTGGATGTACACTGCTTAAACTTAACGAAGAAAAAAAATAGCTAACATACAATTGACTGCCCACAGCAGAACAACTAATGGATACTGAACTGGAATCCAGTTAATCTGTGTCACAACTTCCATCACTTGTAATAATTCTTGTCTTTATTTTTTTTTAATTACTCTTACAGTATTACCACTGCAGATGACTGTTCAGTGACAGATGACTGGTAACAGGCACTTTTGTTACAGGTAATTATCACCATGTGAAGTGTTTTACAAATGAGTATTAATTCCAAACTTGTAGTTAATAATGAGGGACTGTTTAGTAGCAACAGTGACAAGTTAATGACAAAATATAACCCAAGACTTGAAAACACTATTTTGTACCATGCTGATTTTGTGGTGGTTTGCAGAAATTAAGAATATTGCACCCAGTCTTACATAAAGACTGAAAATTCACTAAAAAAAATATGATATTGTCTTATTTTGAAGTATTACTTGCCAGAAATGAAAGCTATTGAAAATATCTAGCTAGAAACATAGAAAAGCTGTTTTTCCACCTGTAACATTTTTCCCTTGTCATCTACTTTGTCAAGTTTTTAAAAAAAATCTTTATCATATGCTCACAATAATAATTTACAAAAAAAAAGTCTTCCTATTTACAAAAGGTTATAAATTAGTGAGGTTGTTTTAAGTACATCTTTCTGACTTACTAAGTAGTGATAATCATAGCTCTTCCTTTAAGGAAAATTGTCAGGCCATAATACCAGAAAAAGGAACATGTGCAAAGGAAGACACAACAACACAAACAAGGAATTTGTTTGAACAGAACAAACGACAATATGTGCAAGGAAGCTTCACAAAACAAAGAAAATGCTTGTAAGTTTAGTGAGCCCTAGTGAAGAGTCCTCACATTCTTTCTGAGAAAGTGATTACTGACTTCCAAATTACTTAGGATATGACCTTTCATAATGACTGTCTTTTTTCAGGATGTAAGTTGATGCAGCTATAGTCTCTTCAGGAGCTTAGATTATAAATACAAGCTACAAAGGAATCACAGAGCAACTTAAAGTACATAGTGCCAGTATTCAGAACTAGAAGGGTCAAAGATCACCACTTTGAGGTTCCAGGCTCCGTGGCTCTCTCTGATGGCCGCGAGACAGTTTTGGGAAGCGTGTAGTCACTCTTAAGCAACTGCTTTTGCTTACTGCTTCTCCAGAAGGTGGAATATCACTAGGAAGAAAATAAAGGCAAAGGTAACTAGTTTTTATAAGTTACACACAAATTATTCTGTCATTAATTCTGAACATGGAAAAAGCAGATGTTCATGAGAGCCTGGCACATGACTGCGAAGTACAGCACACATCTTCAGCTATGTAGAACTGCATTCTTTCTACAGGTATCTCAACTCTGATTTACAAATGGGCTCTTTCAGTAATGAGATCTAGTAGAACTTCCGATACTTTATGGAAGATTGCAAATCACAAGATAAAGCGTTGAGCTGCATTTTAGAAATGGTGGAATAAGCATTTTGAAGTGATAGAAGTACAAGCACAATAGACATAAGCTTGGATGATACTCTACTTAACAATCCTCTAATTGTGGATGGATGTATCATTATGTGATGAAGTACATTAGCAATACATCCCCGCTAGGAATTCTTCAGTCTCTTCTGACCCACAACAGACTACAGTCTTACACAAATGAGCCTTTTTGAAAAGGCTCTGAGAAGTACATTAAGTTCAACAACAAGCAGTAACAGAAAATTCAAGCTTACCTAGGTGATATTCAGAGGCTATAGACTCCTCGGAAAACTACAGTATAAAGGGATAGCATTGTACTTTTGCCATTCTCTTAGAGGACTTCAAATGGTTTTTAATTATTCTGCTTACACACACACTAATATATAAATTTTGCATTTTGTAACTCAGCTATGCTATAAAATTACACAGCATACAAAGTCAAGTTTACTTTTATAACTTTTTGTAACAATAAAAAAAAACACACCTATATTCAGAGTGAGTTAACAAGTCTATAAGGGAGGAACTACTCTTCTGCAGTTCTCACCATATTAAATAAATACAAAACTTAAAAAAAAAAAAATCCTATGTTCCCTTTTCTTGCAGTTACTGTCCTCATAGTTCAGACAACCCTGAGAAAGCCATAGGCACACTGAGGCTCCACACAAGCACTTTGAACACCCTCATGGGAGATATCTTAGCAAGGCAAAGGACATTAACAGGGGCTTCACTTGCAGGAAGCGGAAGACTTCCATGAGATAGAGTAGCGATCCTTGGTAGCCATTACCTTTGGAACTACAATGCATACATCTGCTGTTATTTACTTTGTAATAACAACAATATAATTCAGTACAGGAAAACAATGTGTCCAATTTAGATGGACATTAACAGGAAACCAAAAAAATAAAGGATCTGTAACGGCAGTGTATTTTACTTGTCTAACATCCCTTGCAGAACAGTCTAAAGTAATAGATAAAAAATCAAGTTAGATGATTTTTCTGAATTACAGTTCACCATGCTCATGATACTGAGCCTTTCTAGGCAACTATGCAATCATTTACACTAAAAAAAAAAAAAAAAAAAAAAAGCCTGAAGTAACTGTGGCATACATCCTCCTCTTCTTTAATAACAAGACAAACCAAACAAGCTAGATCTTTAATTCTGTATTTTCTTTTCAATAAAATCAGAAATCTAAAAATTAATTTTGCATATGTTACTAATTTTTGGTTGCCAAGGATAATAGGACTTCCAACCCCATGGTCCTGTGATACAGTATTTTTGAAACTCAACACTGCCATCTAATTTGCTATACAGAACTGACCATGTGAATTCAATTACAGCTGTGCTCATTAACATTCTTTTATACATGAATATTAGAATTCACTGATTTTTCATTATCTATACAAATACTGCTATGCAGTGTGTTTATTCTCTATCATCTGTGAAAACAGCATGGGGTAGTAGTGGTTTCAGATGGTTGTGGTTTTTTTTATATATATCTTTTTGTAACATGTAAACATATCAGCTTTTAAAATATCAAGTACACAACTGAAATTTTTTTTTTCTTGTCTGGTTGGGCTTTCCTCAAACTAAATTAGGTTAGCTTGCCAACAGGATGGATGCTGCTGAGGGTGCTTTAGTTTTGTCAGGCTGACAGAAGATACTTTATGGTTGTATGGTAGTATATATTGCAGAAAAGCAATTATGTTATGTGCAATTATGTGTTATGCACAATTACTATAACTCTGTGATGTACTTTTCTGAATGAACACTTTAATACTCAAGCTCCTCCTGCTGGCATATCCAGAAAATTACATTAATGCCAGCCCAATGGGAAGTCACCTTTCTGTCCTGGAGGAAAAAAAATAAAATTAAATTAAAAGTGAAAAAGTGCAAAATGAATTCCTCTAAAAGGATGAGATATTCATTTATACCAGTCTGTCTTAATAGGAATATCTCAGGTAATTAGATTGTCTTAGGATAGACACTGATATGTGTAAAAAAAAAATTTAAAAAAATGCTAGTAATTCTGCTAACTTAAATGATACAACTTCCAAACTAGATTTATCAAAAGGAAAATGACAAATAGCTGATTTGTCTTAAATGTATAAGCAATTTTTTTTTATCATCCCAATGGAAATTCTAAGACAAATCATTATGTCTTGTACATTTAAAGAAGTCAGTTTATAACCAAGGAATTAGATCTTGATGCACTGAAAGACAAACAGGAGCTTAAAATGATATTCAGCTGCTGTTAGCCTTAAACACTCTCATGGAAACAGAGGCTGGATGGTGAAGAAAAGGTCTGGACTATTAAGTAAAAAAAAAAGGCATACATTAGTAAATGTACATTTTAAGCCCCTTCTCTTTCACACTACTCCAAAAACTGATGCAAGAACTTTCTATCTAACTTGCTTATTTCCACTCTAGCTTTTTCTCTGAAATTAAAATGCTAAATTTCAAATAACACCAGCAAGTGTAACTACTAAATCTGGGAAAAGAATGAACAACCAGCGCCCCAAAACCTATGGCAATAAACTAGGAGGTAAGGACTCCTCTCCCATTTCTGTCTAATGCTTATGGATTTAACAGTCTCTTTCTGGCCTCAAGGTTAAATGATAAGTCCCCATCACTAAAGTGAGACACAGTTTCAAACCAACAGAGAGATATTCTGTGAGTTCTTGGGCAAAAGTATGAGCACATTAAACTGATCCTGCCAGTACTTCTGGCAACTACATATGAAGAAGAAACTGAAATACTTGTTTTGAATTTAATTTTGCCAATCTGCATTTGGAATTGAGGAGGAAGAAATAAGCATACCTGCATGCAATTCTTTTTGTTGCATTACCTTCTTAACCACTGAGGTCCTAACAGGGTTTAATTTTGTAGGCTGAGTCTGGCAGTCATGCCAGAACCTGTTTGCCATGCATAAACCTGTTCAGTCACAGAATACTTAACTACTAAAGGCTCAAGTTCTCTGCAGTGTCACCTTGTCACAGTCTGAAGTAAAAAAACAAAACAAAACAAAAACTATCAGCTGAGATTCAATTCCTTCTTCCCACCAAGTCACTGTTTAGCATTTAAGCATTCCTGATTGATCTGCCCTGCATTTGTTTGGATACCAATCCCATTGCATTGATTTCATCTAGATGTCAAGTTCTGCCTGAGGTGCATCTATAGAAAATAGCTTACATTTACTGTCTTTTTAATCAGCTTCTAGTTTCTTCAGGCCTTTCATTAATGTCTTAACTCTACATGTATCAAAATGTAAACCCAGCTTTGGGTGTTTTCATTTACACACATAGCACATGGAACTGCAGTTCTTAGATAACATCACAAGCATTTACATAAAGAAATGTATTTCCCATCTCATTTTCAACTCTTCTGAATAACATTAGAGAGAGAAGTTCCTTATAAAAATAAAGTAACATGCCTGGAATCGGAATTACTTTTGTAACAGCCTGAGATCAGAATAGAACCTAGTGGTAATGAGTACATCCTAGGAGCACAGTAAAGCTCAGGATCAAGCTGCTTATCTCACATGGAAATGCATCTCTGGAAACAGTCATGATTCAGTTGCATTAAACACACCTCTTGAAGAAAGGCATTAGCAGGCAGATGTCTAAATAACTTTCTATTGACAGTTTCTTGTGGGATTCATACTTCTGTTTGTCATGACAATCTAATTTCTGTTTAAAACCCCACATGATGTGTTAAGTTTGATTCAGACAGGAAGATTCCACAAGAAGGTAACAGTAAACAATGCCAATACTATATTAAAGATATTCTTATTAATCAAATGAGAAATAATTCTGATCTGCCAGTTCAACATATCTCCACCTTACTTCTGCCACTTACAATCAGCTATAACACCTGTTCAGTGGTGAGTTAAGATTCTGACTTCATTAAATAATTTTGTGTACTTTACTAATACCTGCTAATCTGGTTAATGCTCCTTTCTTCCAGTTGCTGAAGTGGAAAAATAAAACTGGAGCCACATTCTTGTCATCATTCCCAACTTTGTAGAAATGAAATGTAATTATTAATAAGAAACATTGATCTAAATTTGTTAATACAAAAGACTGGGTTTGGAAGTTTAAATAGTCAGCTATCATCAGAAGAGATATAAAGATACGATATAAAGATATGGGTAAAATAATCCTCTTATAGTACAACTTGATATTGAAATTTCTGAAGATACAAGTACAGCAAATATGTCAGGATAATCTTTAAGGGAGCTGTTCAGTATTAAGTCTAGATTGACCAAGAAATTAAAAACATCAGTTCTACGATTCTGTACAATAATTTTATTAGTTTACAGCTCCTACTTTAAAATACATACTCGTATAGAAGAATACAACATTCATAGATTCAACCTATTCTTGCTTGTAATCAACCTCTTCAAACGTGGTAACTACAGTAGAACTGCCAGGTCACTGCCTGAACCAATGGTTGAGCACCAGGTGAGAAGGCAGAACTAAGCCAGGGAGCTTAGCTGCAAGCAATGCATCTGAGTGATAAGAAGGGGTGGAGCCTGGATGCACTCCTCCTCACCCTCATTAAAGGGTTAGCAGCAACTATCTAATATAGAGACTGTGCTCCTCTTGAGCTCTCACTAGTTGGTGGAAGGGGTAAGCTGACTTTCCTTCTCTGGCAACTTCTATTGTCACAAGAAAGTCACTTTCACTTTTTGCCAAAGAACTGCCCAGGAAGCTCCTCCTCCCTCTGAGCTTCATGGCTTTCAGCCACATGAAGATACCAGTGTCAGGAAGACAACCAACCTTGACAAAGGACATGTTATGGCACTGAATAAATGTTGAACTAATAACAGTACTTAAAAGTGCTGCTGAGGTAGCACCTTCTCTGGTTTAGAAATGGATCAATGAAGCATCTGTATGTAAAAGAAATAAACAAATATTACACATGAATGTATACAGTACCAGAAGGCAATAAGATGATGGAGAATTTTATCTTGGAGCAGTTTCAGTTTGCAAATAGCAGGAGGAAAGTCTTCTAAGACATCATATATAGCATGTGCCTACGGTTTCCCTTTGCAATATTACTGTACAGGACCAAGGAGCAACAGACTAAGCTGATACAATGAGAATACTATTTACCCCTTAGATAGGTGTTAAATCAACCTGACTGCAGTAACAACAACTCTACATGAAGTGTTTCTTCCTCTTAGACATGCAGATGCCTTGTACTTGAAAAAGATGGGCACTGGAATTTGTAGGAGTCCTTAGGATTTACATGTATTTGACTCAGCTGCACAACTAAAAGTGAAAACATAATAAAATATTCACTCTGCCTGACAACGTAAACCAGTCCCAAATTATCCTTTGGTCACGCCTAGCTATTCTCAACAGCTACTGCTTCGGGATTTGTTGTTTTAATCTTTAGAAGTCTTCTACTGAAAGACTTTAAAAGAAGTCAGGCATTCAGAGTGATTCAGTATATTTATGACTTACTCAAAAACTGTATTAAGACTAATGAATTAAATCTCCTATAAAGAATTAATTTATGAGTACTTACAGCTTAGAATCAAATTCCAGAAAAGAGATTTGAGAGTTAAAATAGACTTGGATTAGTAAGAAAAAGACTCTTCAGCTCATTTTGCAGTTGCAAAATTAAAAAAATTTATGCAAGCTATTTATGAGGCACAGATTTCTAATATTTTCTACGGGAACAGCAATCTCTACAGACCCACACAGTACTGGTCCTCCTTCTTCCCATATACCAAGCACTTTACTGAACTCTTAAGTGGAACTGCATTATACTTGAAATCACAGTCTGAAAATAAATCTTCACAGAGCCCCAGTGTAATCAATTGCTGAGACACTGTGTAATTAATATATGAAGACCTGAAGAAAACTTACTCTGGAATGCTGTTGGAGACAGTGATATCAGCCACATTCAAACTAATCCCTCCTGTAATTTTGGAATAACAAGGTTATTTTAGTAAGAACAACCTGAAGAAACCTGTTCCACTATAAAACAGATTTGCACGAGGACTTGAAAATCTGTAGCTACTCTGACTAGATAATCATAGACAAGAACTACTCAGAACAAGCAATCCAGTCATGCTGCCCCTGGTTAAGGGCCATACTGAAAACATACATGGAACAAGCATACTGCAGATGAACTCTGCTGATGAAGTTACTTCTGTTACTTCTGCATAGACCTCAACAGTTAGGTCATTTTGCATTTTTGAAGTGATTTGTACCTAATTTTGGTCTAGTTTGTACCTGCAGAAAAAGTATTTGGAGGCCTCTGAAGCACTCTTGAGAATATTCCTACAAAATTAGCAACAACTACTTTCATTATTAATTATTTAATGAGGACAAGTGATATGGCAGGTAAGCATAGACAAACTGTTTATGGTTGAAGAAAAAAAAATCTTTTTTCCCTTCCTGCTCCTAACTTAAGTGGATGATAGACCGTAAATACACTGTTCTTAAAGTATCACCTTTCAAAGCAAAATAAAAAGATACAGCAATAAAATAATCTCTAACAAGATAATTTTTATTTTTAAAAAGAAGAGTAGCATTATTGATTTTACATCAGTACTGTATTACCTAATCTCACAGAAAACATCAATTTCATTGAAGCATGTAAATGTTCATTACTTGGACTGTGATGGATCTGCTACTACAAATATGTTTTCCATCTATTCAAGACAAAGCTTCAAATTAGCATTTCTAACAGGAGTAGCCATTGTGTTTCCTAACCTAATAGTCTCTGGTTTAAATTACAGTTTGCTTTTGTCTTACTTTAATACTCATTTTGTCAATATCTTTATGAACCCCGGAAGTGCCAAGCCAGTAATAATTACTAGAGTAACTCAGTGTACATTTGAATCCAAACCCATCATTTATTACAAACCTTGCACCTTGAAATTCAACAAGTTGACAAGGAAAATCCTTGACTAACATGCTGCTCTCCATTACAGTTTGTTTGCATGGAATGAATGAAAGATCATACAGTAACATAAATAATACTTGTTAAACTATTCAGAAATCAACCAGAATTTATTTTCCTGCTGCACATGTAAAACAGCAAATTATGAAATGAAGTTGATGAGAAATTAGCAGTTCAGTACATCACAGAACTGTATAGAACTATCTTAAAATGAAATACAATAGGACAGGATGGTAAAAAATGAATAGAAAAGTAAATTGCAAATGTATTTTTAATTTACCTCCCTCTTGCTTAAAAGCAAAATAAAGTACAGCATGAAAAACAACATTAAAATGACTGAGCAAAAACCTATTGATGGGTCCCTCAACTAGAATCACTCAAAATCACTTCCATCTTTATAGCCTTCAGTTTGACTCTACCAACATAAGTTCCTTAAGAAGATGAGATATTTGACTCTACAGACATCATTTTGCTATTTATGACAACAATCCCAAGGTCCTGTTGATAGGGCTAGGGGAAACAGCCACAAACTGATGCAGAGGAAGTTCTGCAAAAACGTGCATGGGAACTTCTTCACAGTGCAGCGATGGAGCACTGGAATAGGCTGCCCAGAAATGTGGTGGAGTCTCCTTCTCTGGACAGGAAAAGTCTCCTTCTACTTCTCCACCTGGATGCCTATCGGTGCAACCTGGGCTAGGGAGTTCTTTGGCAGGGGGTTGGACTCAATGGTCCCTGGAGGACCCTTCCAACCCCTACAATTCTGTGATTCTGCATCTCCTCAAACTGACTTCAACTTTTTCAAATCCGGAAAAAAATGAAAAAGATATGAAAGCTCCAAAATAGAACTTAGCATTCTTCCATTAACCTATACATTTTTTAATTTCAAGAAAGCTGTATTTATTAAGTTTAAGCTCGAAAATCTAAGTATAAGATGTATTCAAGTAGTAGATCTAAGTATGCATCCCTTTACTGAAATGTATTCAATTTAAATGGATCTTGATTTTGAAAACCAACTAGACCACAAAGGCACAGAGCCTGTATCATGACTGCATGATTTCTGTTACCAGTATTCCACATTATAACATCCCATAAAGCACTGGAAGTTAAAGAGTTAATACTCCAGTTCTTCCAGTTCAGTGGATTGTTGATTTTTTTTTTGACCTTGCACTGTTCCGTTTCAGTTCTCCATTCAAAGGCAAGGATAAAACTGCTTACAAGTCTGCTCTTCTTTTGCTGCTCATCTCAGCGCTGTGTGCTCCCTAGCTGTCTGTCTTTAGCATTAGAAAAAGGCCTTCAGTTTTGGCCACTCTCTCGCGTTTTGTTTGATTTATAGGCCCAAATTCCAAGTATATTGTATTATACTGTGTTATCTCACATTCCAATATCATAGATAATAAATCAATGTTCTCCTTTAGCTCGTTGCCACTGTTTTGTTTCTAGGCCCATCTCTCTACCTTTTCTCCCTTCCCCTTCTCCCAGCGTGTGGGTCCATAGGTTCCCCTGCCCCATTAGTCATGCAACCAGCCCAGAAACCATTTACGTCACTTGGAAAAACAAATTTTTATCAATATCAATTTTTAAATAACTCCACATATTATTTACATATACTGTAAAGAACTATGTCTGTACTAAAATGAAGACTTAATGGATGATATCCCACTATGATTGTGTATGAAGGGTCTGCGTTCTTAACAAATGAGACTGTGTTAAACTATTTCTGGACACATTCAAAGTTAACATCAGTGAAGTCAGAACATACATTAGCAGATTGCAAAGTTCATCTAGAAAGAATTCAACAGCTTGACTTTTTAATTTGCTAAGTACACTAACAGTGTTCCACCCTCATTCCTCAAAATAAAACCGAACACAAAAATAAAAAACCCACACATACAAAAGTAAAACAAATTTTGAAGCCCAAACAGGAAAAACTGAAAACATCTAACTCTTTGAAAATCTCCATCAGTGCATATTCTTCATGTTGAAAGCTTTACACAGTGATTTTGTTCAAAACCACGAGTTATAGAGAAAAGTCAGCATATGCGTCATATATTCCTTTAAGTATAACATAAGAACTTACAATTTGAGCAGATGCTTTCCACTAAAAAAAAAAAAAAAAAAAAAAAAAAAAAAAAAAAAGCAACAACACTGTTTTGAAGATTTCGGAGATGTTGGCAGCATATTTTAAATTGTGATGAAAAAGACTAAATATTTTCTTCGTTACTTAACAGGTACTTACACAAAAAAGGGCATCAACTGAATTAGAGTCTCTTTTTTGGGATTAGCTGTGAATTCTGGCACAATTTGAATAACTTTGTTCATGACATTCCTTAGGTAATTTTGTAGCTGTTTGCGGCGCTCTTCTACAAATTTCGCATCCTAAAAATAGAAATAAAACAATTAAGAAGTGCAAATATTTCTTTTAATTTCCAACTTTATTGTATCAATAATTGTGCTAATAAGCATTCAATTTAATCTTTGCAATTTAATCTTTGGACGATCCAGATATATTCTCTTCAAAGAAATATGTGGGCAATTTGTAAAAACACTCAAAGAAGGAAAAAACACCTCGACTCTGGACTCGATTAAAGACAATCACTCAGCCTAGCTACAATCTGTATTACATTAACATTCACTGATGCTGACTTCTCTCCTTGCCAGAACGTCTCCTCTGTGCACCAAAATTCTTTTTCCAATAGCAGATCTGCAAAGATCGCTAGAATCTTAGCATGGCAACTCATTCTTTGGTTTTCATAGTCTTCAGAAATAATCTACTACACATCACAACTCTCAAAAGATTTTATTGATGTTTCTATGGTATATTAGATTTCAGTGTTTTATACTACATTGACCCTGATAAATAAAACAACTCTCTATATACTATTACTCTGAGCAACTTACTGATTTTAAAACCAGCCTAACAGCTCCTCGCATCCTGGAATTTACATCCAGCTTAACTTCCTGTGAGGAATCCAATTGCAATGATCTATCATATAAAGTCTAGCCATACACCACTCACATCAGAATATAAAGGTTTCCAATGACATCAGGTGTTGCCTGGTTTGCGGAATAAGTAGTAAGTTCTCTCTCAGAAATGCAGGCATTCTGATCACCTGGCTTAAATGTCAGAGTATGTTCTTTAGGAACAAAGTAAAATTACAAAGAGACAGCTGCAGTTATTGGTCGATGCTCGGCTGACGGCATCCAGGCTTGTTTCACAGAGATACTGTTGCCAGCAGGAACAGGGAAGGAATAGTCCCCCTATACTCAGCTCAGGTGAGGCTGCACCTCAAGCACTGTGTTCAGTTTTGGGCCCCTCAATACAAGAAAGACATTGAGGCCCTGGAGCGCGTTCAGAGAAGGGCAATAAAACTGGTTAAGGGTCTGGAGTGCAGGGCTGTGAGGAACGGCTGAGGGAGCAGGGATTGTTCAGTCTGGACAAAAGGCTCAGGGGAGACCTTATTGCTCTCTGTAACTACCTAAAGGGAAGTTGCAGTGAGTGGGGGGACAGCCTCTTCTCTTGTGTAACTGTGATTGGACAACAGGGAATGGCTTTAAGCTGCACCAGGGAAAATTCGGACTGGATGTTAGGAAATACTTCTCCAAAAGAGTGGTCCGGTGCTGGAATGGGCTGCCCAGGGAGGTGGTGGAGTCACCGACCCTGGAAGTGTTCGAGGAAAGTTTAGAAATAGTTTAGTGAGAACGACTGGTGATAGGTGAATGGTTGGACTGGATATCTTGTAGGTCTTTTCCCAGCTTGCTGATTCTATGATTCTGTGATAAAGAAGCCTGAAAACTCTTGGAAACTGGTACTTCATTTTAAAAAGTTCTGAATTGTTAATACCTCATGCAACCCACACTGCAGTCACACCCCAGCACCCGCAACCTGGAACAGTCACTGCTTGGTTGGAACAGAACAACAGCTTGCTCACACCCCACAGCACTAATAAAGCCTGGACAAGAGTGCAGAACAGAAGTCTACACAAGCTGTTGGGAAATGTTAAACCAAGAATTTTTATATGTGCTGACACACATTAGAAATAAATAGAATGCCAGGAATGAATAAAAGCCAGTCCAATGCAGTAACTTCATCTTTTCACTGAGATATTCATTCCTACTGTTCTACTAGTCCTCTGACTTGCTCAAGAAGGAACTTTGCCTTCTTTTCACTCAAAGGATTTCAGTCACCACACAGATCAGCAGGAACACTGATTTGCTACTTCCAGCTGTGCAAGGCAGAAGACAGTACAGTACATCACAAGGTGTCCCACACCAATCTCAAAGTAGAGAGCTTTTTTGGAACAACTTTGGTTATGACAGCTTTAACCACAGGAACACTGCTGATGTTTGGCCTAAGAGAACATGTCATATATGGAGTAATCCTTTCCCCTGCTATAGGTTGTGTAGTACAGAGACATAAGCAGCACTGTTTTGCTCTGCAAGGCTGCTCCCAGCACTGAGACCACTTCAGCTTTGATCCTTTACAGAGAATCAGCCTCATCCCTCACTGTACTTTCTTGTTTTTATCATCTTCCTCAATGTTGTTTTACCAAGCTCCCAGGAAATTTATTTATTTTTAATTAACACAATCATTAGGAGTTCTTAAATTCTTAGGGCTTTTTGGTCACAAATCCTCAACAACAATTAAAATGATTTCCCTGCAAATACTATGTTAAAATTTGCTTTTATACAGAATCTGCTCTCTTTTAGTCCTACCTGTTTGCTGCACACGTATACATACAAGCACATTCCCTTTCACAGGCATGATCACTTTCTCAGTTATAAACATAGGAAGCAGAACACTGAATAAGATGCTTTCCATTGCTCATGTTAATGTAAAGAATCTCTCTAACTACAAATAGTTTCTGCACAAAGTCTTCTACTTAAGCTGCTAGAAGATGCTTGGGGAATGCATTTTTGCTATTTACAGCTGACCTTACTAGAGCATATAACACAGGGCTTTTTCCGCCATTTCTTCAAGTGAAATACTGAAAATCACAGGAGCTAAACTCAGCCTTGAAATAGACTTTAAATTTAATCTCTAAAATAATCACGGAGTAATCTCTACCACAACTTTCTTTACTGTGCCCACTTTCGTCATCAGAAACAATGTAAAAGAGGGTCAGAATGATGTAGATCAGTACTTTGTCATCACATTCAAAGCAGAAGACTGTCATTTTGTTACTGCCAGATTTAACAGCAATAGAGCTCCTGTCACAAACCTGTAAATAATGCATTTGGTAAATAAAACCCATTGGACCAAATTATTTACAACTGAGAAGTTAAACTGCTTCACACAACTGCTGGTCTTTCAATATACTGCTATTATGTAACAGATGGCAAAACACTGATATTCTTCTTTATTAGTAGGAAGTTCACTTAAAACTTTTCCATGAACTGTTGAAAATGATATGATTGCTATGGTTACCTGCCATGACTTAGGGACAGATAAAACACATTCTGTTTTGGTGCTGCTGCAAACAACCGTAAAATGCACTGATTGTGATACTCTAAACACCAGATATCATTTAAGTAAACTATTGTTAGCAGAAGGGGAAAAAAATAACAAACAGCCCAAGGTTCAACTCAATTAAAATAAAAATAAATACAGTTTAGGACTCTAATCAGAGCTATATCCAGCCTCTGTGACATCACATCTTGAATCCTTTCCTGAATAAAGCTAACATCAGTGCTGTTCATTGAAAAACCTGTAAATGCAGAAATAAACTCAGTTTATTTTCATGTAGCCTAGTATTTTTCACTACTTAGATCAATCAGCCCTTTATATAACTCTTAACATTTTGTTTACAAAACAACTTTTACACCTCTAAATGAAGCTGGAAATCTTAACACTTAACACTTCCATCCTACTTGTAATAACAATTTCTGTATAGCAGAAAAAGACTGCTATTACACAACAATACACAAGCATGGAATACATGAAATTGCCAGAGGTGAGTATCCCACTGTGTGATTTTTTTTGTACATTTCTTGCTCAGTGGAACAAACAGGAATTCAAGGGGATAAGATACAGATAAGAAATCAAGGAACTGTCACTTTAGGAATCTCTTTCATTAAATAAAGTTTTTCTACATCATTGTAATCATTACCTTATATTAGACTTACCAAAATAGTTGACTCATTTCCAGCTCTATCTGTGACCTCATTTTACTGATCCCAGAAAGAGAGCAATCCTTTTAGCCAAGTAGCTTGAAAAGACACTGCTGCAAACCCACTTTAGTTCAGTGTATCAGCAGACGTGCTGAGGGTAAGTCATAGTCTTGCCAATGCCCTCAGGCTAGCCCAAACTGACTTGGAGAACTCCAACATTTTCATTACCATTTCTAATTGCTTGATACTCAAGACAGCTCTTGCCATACCGTACAGAGCTGCTCAGTAAAGCTCAGCTGCCCTACAAGGAGATGGCTGCTTGGTCACCAGAAGAGCTGCAAGCTCTCTCTATACCTCACAAAAATGTCAGTTTTTTTCCCCCAAGTGGCAATTTTTGAAAGAATTCTTACCTTTTATATTGAGCAAGAGAGTAGTTTATATACCACTGCATCAAACCTAACTCGCTATACTATGGTTTTATACTCATGCTTTCTTACAATGTAATGTGTCTGATTAGACCTTCCCTAAGCACAAGCACATTACAAAGAAGTGTGCTTGAACAACGGGAACTCCCCTAGCCCCATAAAAACAGCTAGAATAAATTCTTTCCCAGTATAAGCCTGGAACCTTAATCATAAGCTACTTAGCATTCTCAAGCAAGCAGCATCATCCAGCCAAAAAGGATAAGCCTTCTTAAAACCCGCACTGAGAAAAAGCATTTAATGTGAAAAAAATGTATCAGCAGAAAAGAGAAAGCTTAAGAACAAAACCAAAACTAATCTCTTTTAAGTGCTGCACTTAATTCCACTGCTATAAACATTCAATTGGTAGTGTTACGCTAACAAAATCAAGGCTCATCTAAATATTATTTAAAGGCATAAATGCTCACTACATGTCTATTCATCAGCTGGTTATAAATCAACTGATCATTAAAAAACATACATAGAAGACTGTAGCCAACAGCATTACCCCCCCCCCAGCGCATATGTCTTTGCTCACCTGTCGAGCAGGGAAATTTTATTTCTATTTTCTCCTTAGAATAAGTACATATCAGTCTACTCTTCACTTTCATTCAGGAGCTTCTAGAAGTTATCAAAACATTTCATGAAATTGAGAACCATTTTTAACTAGTCTACATTGCAGCAATAATTAACACAAATATTAGTTAAAATGCATCTCCTACTCAAAATAGGAAATTTCATTTAGATACCCATTAGTAGGACCTAAAATTGATTCCCTTTGCCTGCATTTTTTTCCTTTTATAATGACTGCATGTAAAGATATTTTACATTGCACAGTGTGCAAAACCAGATTTTCCTTTCAGAAAAGATTGTGCAAAATGCAGTATACCTTAAGTATTTCATTTTCTCCACTTCAAAAGAAAAAAATAAAAGTTACACTAAGTTTTTCTATTATATACCCAGAAAGCTATATTCCAAGTAAGATTAGAATATATTTATAATAATATAATAAAGTATTTGCTACAAAATTACTGTAATGTAAAAACCAATTTCCTACTGATTTCTCGTCTTTTAGGTAGTGGTATGTCCAAGAAGTGGAAGTGAAAAAAAAAAAAAAAACAACAACCTTTTTCTAAGTGGTGTATACGTAAATGTTCAATTGCAGACTGTTCCAGTTAATGACTCAGAGGTCCCTGTGGATCCAGGAATCCACTTCAGACACTGACCATGAAATTGGCTGATGGACCAGAACACTGGTCTGACACAGTATGGCCATTTATCACTTCCCACTTACTAGGAATGAAAATTACTTCTGCCCTACACACACTTTTAAATAAACGATGGCACTGGATTTCACTTTATGTAAGACTCAAAATCTGAAATACTCTGAAACCTGCCTTGATGCACATGTGATAGTGACAGAAGCATGCTGTGACTAGAAATGTTAAGAATACTCATGCCAAAGATTAAGTTCTTTTTATTTCTATCAGTATCATACTTCAGTAAGTTACCTATTTGTAGACTGGACTGTATTAACTTAATCTTCATGGCTAGGGCTCTGCAAAATGATATTTCCAGTTTCAAAATAACATGATGAACACAAAAAAGCAATGTTTCTTTTATGGGTATAGAATGTCAGACTAACATTGTTAAAGAATTAACATGTATGAATAAGCGTGTAAAATTAATTTGAATTCTTTCTGGTTTTAACACAATAGAAACAGTCCCTATCATTTCTTTTTAATCAGAACACAAGCATGTCTGTCAAATTTATATTACTCATCAGTTTTCCAAAATTCAAAAGCAAGATAGTATATGAAAATAACTCTCTATATTAGTTGAGCTCACTTAGAAGACTGAAAATTAAGATCTATTCACTTTGAAAATCAAGTACAATGTAGAATTCAGGCATATATTATGTAGTCCAAAAGCAAATTAAGTAAGCATTAGTGAAAGCAATCCTCAACTTCAAATTATTAACTTTTAATTAAGGATTTATATTCCCAAAGCTTTCTCCCTTTAATAAATGTGTTCTAATTCTGAAACATCAGAGAGTCATAATTTCCTACTAATTCTATTCAAAGACACAGGACTTCAAAGCTTTCTTCTAATAAGCATTATTTGGTCTACTAGCCCAAAGGCATTAGCTAGAAATTTTGCTTTTTTAAAAAAAAAAAAAAAAAAGAGACAACTCTTCTCTCTTACAATAGTGTGACTTTGACAAATTACTTTGATGAAGGATAGTTTCTGTGGCCTACTAAATCCCACAAAGTATAAAAGCATAAATATCCATACTTCTGATTTCAATTCAAGACAAATGTACTTAAATTTTAGGATGTCCAGACGTGCTTTGCTGAATCAGAATGCAAAAACATTCAATCCTAGAGTGGCTTCCTTCCCTAATACCTTCCTGTACAACATTCTTTTTTAATCATTCTTTTTCAGGCTTTCTGTATTTCTTCTTTTATTGTCTATGTACAAGTTAAACGGGTTGCTATTCTGGGAATAAAAAATTGCAAGTATACACCCAACATCTTTTCTGAATTCCTTTAAAGCATTAAAAATGACTTTTTATGTCAGATCAGGATTACAGATAGTGCTTTGATTAATGTGATGGACTAGAATATTCATTAGACTAGTAGTGAAGCTGGAAAATGCACAGATCCTTTTCTAGATCTGAAAGAGCTGCAGAAAGTTTCAAACAGCAGAAGAGCTTCAATCTGCTCTCATTCCATGTTTTTCTGTCAGTACTCACCTGCAAATCAACAGTCACTCATACCAGGTCATAGTACTCTAGGGTAACAATGCAGTGAGCATAGTTTAAAATTCAGTATTTATTGTCCTAACGTTTTGGGTTCAAAATGCAACTGGATAATGGCAGGCAAGTCTTTCTTGATGAGGCAAACAGCTCACATTGTTTCCTCAAGCATTAAAGCTACTTTCTAATCTTATACACATAATTTCTTAAAAGACTATGGAAATGAACTGTAAGATAAACTATTCTATCTTAAGATAAACAAGTAAAAGGCACAAATAGATCAAACATTATTATAAATAATCAGAATGCTAGATTCATTATTGTTTTACAATTGTTAATTATTTTCAGGTTTCCTTTCTACTTGGTGACAACTATTAACAAGTACTTCATTTTCACTCTTTTTTTTTTAAAGTTCTTTTAGCCAAAATTTTCCTTTTCACATTTTCCCTGCCAAAAACTGCAATTCTGTGTATTGCAATAAGCAAAAAAAATGAGAATTAAAACTTACAGTTCTCTAGTCTTTTCTATATGACTATCCTCTGCCAAGTTTTCTCATCAGCACTCCAATATTTTGCAACTTTGCAGTGCTAACTGTAGATCATTGCGTAGAACAGTGTCCTCTTGTGGTCCTGGAGGTTCCCTAAACCTGAGGCACATACCAAAGCACCAGACTTAATGCAGGCATCAAGGGAGGTGTCAATTTTAGCAAACACCTCTTTCAGTGCCGCAGATTTAAGGTACATCACCTCCACTACCCTCACAGTACCAAGCCAAGTGTTTTGAAGATATGCAGTGAATAACATTATTCAAGTGCAGGCTGGATTGTTGTAAGAGCACACAATATCATTTTCTGAAACTTAGGAAATAGCCATTTTTATGTATTTACACATGGACTATTTTATCAATATGCTCTTTTGGCACCTAATAATACTGAGGACTTGTAAATGACACAAAAGTCACAGACTGACCTAAACTGCAGAGATGCTTGGAAGTCAAATATGGCTACAGAATCACTCTTTGGGTACTAATTTAAGATCACATTGATTAATCTAGATAAAGGAAGCCAACTACCATTCTATTAAAAATAGTTAAGCAAACACGAGAGAGAGAATGCTTCAACTGAAATTTAGCAGCATATCAAAAAGCCCATGAAATTTTTTTTGAAAGTAGCTCAGAAAAAAAGCTAATAGCAGCAGCTTCTCTTGCAATGTTTATTTCCAAATATTTCAATGTGCAAGAGCCTGTATCTTACCCTATATTAGAAGTTCTACATAATTACAAGACTGACAGACCTTCCCAAGTGAATAAATTCACTTTACACTGGAACTTGACATATTCCAGTTACTTCAACTTGCTTTTCCATGGAAAGGAGGGCCATCTCAAGGACACTGCACAATATCAGAGCATAATATGTTCCAAATACTTCTATTTCTGCTGGATCTATTTGATCACTGTTACAGATACACAATCCACTGTAGTGTACAAACCTCTGTATTATTCCTAAATGCAGCATCTACTACAACATGGTACACAAATGTCTACTGCTACAACAAAAAATAGCCTACACAATGTGCTTTGGAAATAAGCTTGTGTGATAAACTGAGGGGAAATGATGTAAACGCATCACTTTGTGACTTCCATACTATTTACAGCAAGTAGCCAGAAGAGTAATCACTAGTCAAAGCCAATTACCCAGCTGGTTAATATCTCACCATAGTACTCTTCCAGGAATGCAACTGATGGCACCCAACAAATAGTTACTTTTTCCTGAGACCTCATATAACAGAAAGTGATTGTGGGTTTATAAATGATTAAGGGGAAAATTCAGTCTAAAGCTAATGCACTGAAAGAGAAAGCAATGCAAAAACTTTAATGACTTGCTCAACTGTTACATCTGTACTTACCAATTGTGTAACTGAAGTTATTATTCAATTAGCATATAAAGTAATTAGGATGAAAGACTAACAAAAAGCTTAAAAGAAGTCTTCCCTTATTTATTGAAGTGTCCAATATGCAATCACTTAAAAAAAAAGAAAACAGTTTTACTTAACTGATCTCTATTACAAAACTCCACTAGAAATGAAAAACACTTGGTCTTCTAATACATTAAAAGCAGAAAAGCTCTTGTAAGTACTTTGATTCACTAGGTTAGTAGCCAACAAACTACATGCACTTCGGACTTCATTTATGCCACATACAGAAACTACAAATTTATTGGTAAACTCCATATCAACATATCACTTGTTATTCCAGTTCACATGCACTACTACTTATTTAATAAAATGTGCCACAAAAATTAGTAGCCAATCTTAGCACACATGGGAATTCATTTGAACTCAGATCACAGTTACTACCTTTAAATACAACCCACAGTCAGTGAAGTCTGAATGCTACTAAGGAATCTGCAAACTTTTTTTTTCCCCGTTTCCTTTTGAAATACTTTTTCATATGAAATTTTTTCATGTGAAGTAACAGTGATTTTTCTTCCATAGAAAAAGTTGCAACCTATAAAATTAAAATGATTCTGTCATGTTAGCAGCACAAGTATTAAAACGGTTGTAAGCCAAATATGGAATGAAGATCTAGCAGTATTTCAATCATTATCTCAGCTTTCCTTTGAAGATCAAATGGTTCATTATGGTTGGTTCTTCTCAGATATCTGCTACAAGAACTCACTGACACAATGCCAAAAAAAAAAAAAAAAAGTAAAAGGATAAAACCTTAAACAAAATGAAACAAATTTTGTTAATATGAGGAATGACGATTCAAGCACCCAGCGAAAGAAATTTTGAAGTTATAACCACAATTTACATCCCTCATTGTTTCATCTGGGATAGTTAGATTTAGATTTCAGACATTTTATTCACTGTAAAGATGGATTACTTTGATCAGTCCTTACTGGTTTCAGGATGTATATTGAAGATTTTTGCCTTTAATTAAATATTTTAGAGTTCTGATGATCAGGAATTGAATAATGTACTTTGGAAAAACCTTCTCACATTTAATAGGCCTTCAAAGGACGAACAGATTTACTGTCTGTAATTTCACTGTAGCTACAACAGATAAATAGCCCAAGCTTTTAAGCAACATTTAGCCTTCAGAACATTTGCATCTACTTTTTCTTATTCAGAAACTGTTTTTATTCTTTTCAGGTTAATAGAATGCTGTTGAATTAGCATTAGAACATATAATCATGCACTGATATCCTGCCTTCTTAACTAATATATATAGACAGGTTACAGAATCATAAAATTCTCTCTCCACCCTTCCACTCTCCCTTTAAAAAATTAAAAAAAATATATAGCTCTAATACTTCTGCTGTCCATAAAAATAACGTAAAGTTTTAAAAATTGTTCAGAAATCCTCTGGCCCATAGTCAATGTGCAATTAAGGAAAACGACAGTCACCTCTTTTTTTTGTGTGTAAAGGAAAGTTTACTTTCCAAACTCTTACTGATACTATGAACTCATTTAATTACCTTATTTCCAATAGCTTTTTTTGGTGGAAAGTTAAAAGTCCTCACTTGCTGGTATTTATTCTGTAATTTATGATGCAAGCTTCTGAACTCTGCATATCTTCGATAAACATTCCATTCATCATCCTTTATTCTTATATAAACCTGCAAAATACAGACATGAAAGAAAATTATTTTTTTCCTAATTCTAAGCCTATTCTTCAACTATTTCAACTTTCGATCCATTTCCTTCTCTTGTTAAGGTTTCTGTCTTTGATGAAGTACTATGCCAACACTATAAAACACCATGCCGGCTCACATAAGCACTAAAGGTCAACAGTCACATCTGGCCAGAAGAGCATACCCCAAACTGCGCATTCACTGCATCACCTCTTACCCACGAAGACTCCTAGTTTCAGATACTGCTCTTCTCCACTTTTGGGCTGCACTTCCAAGAAAGTTTTTTCCCTGTCTGAACAGGAGTATTCAGATACTGTGAACCCCCCTCAGAAAGACCACTTAAAGTACATAACATAAGAAATAAGGAAAGATATAAGTCAGTCAGTATTAAACAGTAAGTCTGCTGAGTTGCAGAGGAATTTAAAAATTAGAAGAAAGTTTATTGGTAATAATCTTAGGGAGGCTCCTATGGATAAGCAATACAACAACACCCTGATCTGGCAGAGGAGTAGTCTGACAAAATAGCATCTGACATGGAACGCACATGAAGCAAAGTTGTAGAACTGAATTCCTCCACAAAGGAAAAACAGCTTCCAGTGATATTCATCGATGACTTCTGGATGTTTATGGAGCACAGTGAGGCAGTGGGTAGTGCCTTTCAGCAGGGGTGACAACAACAGATTTTGATAAGATCAGCATGCAGCCTCTTGTTCATCACCAGCCAAAATGCACAGCTAACACTGGTGACTATGTTGAAAAATAATCTTATGTAGCTAAGAACTTGCTCTACCAAATAGTGTTATTGTGTTATCTGTTGTAGCTCCCACTGAAATAAGGAGGAAGCATTACTTATTGTAATGACCTTCTCAGATTCATGAGAATTTAACAATAAGAATGATTTTTTTCAAACATTTAAGCAAAACAGTAGCAAACATTCCCTATGTTTTAATGAAGCAGAATATTAAAGACATTCACTTAGTTTATATTTCACATAATATAAATAAGGTTTTCTAAAAGTAATTTGGACCATCTCTAATAAAATTACACTGAGATCCATTTCAATAAGAAACTTTATTAATTAACTTCATTGTTAAAAAGTATTACTTACTTGATAAACATGGAATGCATTAGCAGCTTTTCCACGCAGAAAGACTGAGGGAATCCAAACATTAATAAGAGCTCGATTTGATCTGAGTAGATAAGAGAAAAACTTAAAACAGGGAAAAGAGAGAATCATGTTTATGTGCTACGTTTTCACCCCATCATTCACAAAAAGCTAGATTCATTTGTCCAAATTACACCACTTCGATCTGTGATGACTTACTGTAATTTTTTCATAGTACTATTTGTATGCACTGAGATGAGAAGATGAAAAGGATCATCATGCTATAAATCTAGCATCTACCAAAACCAAAACAACAGAAAACAGTAACCTTTTGGTGCCATGTTAGAATACTAAGTTCTAGGACACTGAATGAACATTTCAGGAAGATTGTCCTGAATCTAAACTCCTTGCATTCAACTTTATTCAACACTACAACCAGGGTGTGGACTGTACAGCACTCCACAGTTTTTGACAATGAAACACCACATCTGAGAATTCAGCTTTTAGAAATAATGTAGGAAAGGAGATAAATCAATTTCCCTGTTTATTCTCCTTTCACATAAATGCACAAAACATGCGTTATTAGAAACTTACATTTCGAAGTCTGACAGACTCTGATCATCAGACGTTTGACTCAAATCTCCAGGGACCTTTTTTTTTTTTTACATAACAGAAACCACATGCTGGTTATCATGCTTTCTATGTATAATCTTATAAGAAAGTTAAAATTCAACATTTATTGGCATTTTACAGCTTGAAAACTACTATTGAGAAACAATAAAAAATTAGCAATTGTGCAGCAGTAGTTAAAACATACCACACTTGCAAGGTCTTTGTGCTGTAATTGCTTTGTGAATGAACAAATCTGGCTTTATAAAAGGAAGGCATTTTGAATATATTTTTATACATACTTAAAGACTAATATAATAGATTGAGAGCAATACCCTTTTTCAGCATGTAAATTGAAGTCAGATGTTAAGAGGGTATTATAACCAGTGCCTTCTGAAAAATACATTAGAAGAAAAATTTTAAAATTAGCGACTCTATCCCTAGTCTAGTTAATTGAAACTTCACAATTAGTATCTTTATCTTAAAACATAGTTTCTAAGAAACTTTGATATGAAAAGCAATCAGCAAACAGGAAGGTTCAACCACTACTGCCATCTCATCACCATCTGCCTCTGATGTTGTGGGCCAACATACTAAAACAGGTATTAAGGGAAAGAAGGTGAGTAAAATAACTAAAGAAACAGAATATAAATATGTTTTCATAGCATTTTTAAAAACAACTTAGTATAACACTGAAAATTTCAGTGCCTCTAGGTGCATCACAAATTTAGAATGGCAATTGCTGTTACCTTTAGATTTATGGATACAGGTGACCTATTTGGAAACCTTCCAATTATTTAATGTTCAACCTTTCAAAGAAAGCTCAGTTAAAACAAATTAAAACCCTTATATTTGAATACTTTAAACAATTTTATTGTCTGAACGTATCTGTTTTACATTCAACACTGCTGAAGAGAATGAAAGTATCAAAAACACCAAATGAGGTGTTCTTGGTTGATGTTTTACCAGCTGCTATTTCTTATAAGCAAATATAGACCTTAACTGTACAAGACTAATGGTTTTGAGCTTAGAAAAGAAAGATATTCCTCCATTTAATAAAGAAAGACTTACCGGTCCTCTCAAATCAATTAGCTCTTGCCTCATCTGGGACACAAGAGCTTCTTTAGCCATTAGAGAACGATGCAGCCTCTCATTAAACTCAATTAATTCCCCATGCATTTCAGCCACCTGAAAAACAGCCCAGAGATAAATCTGTCCTAAATTGAAGAAAATTA
This sequence comes from Oreortyx pictus, assembly GCA_036925125.1. Taxonomy (NCBI): domain Eukaryota; kingdom Metazoa; phylum Chordata; class Aves; order Galliformes; family Odontophoridae; genus Oreortyx; species Oreortyx pictus. The sequence continues at coordinate 16,657,407 of JAUPFR010000017.1, forward strand.
CTCCTATCAGAGTCACTAAACTATGAAATTGAATGAAAGTTTCAGTTCTGAGAGGTATCTATCAATACCCAATATACCTGGCAAGGGATTGGTCTTGAATGGACAATGGTGCTTGTAAGCCTGGCAGAAAAGAAATATGAGCCAAAAGGACTTTGCAGAACTACTTTCGAGTCAGAAAAAAAAGACTCCATTCAGAAAATCCTACTGATAGAAGTTAGCAATTATCTCTATATTTTCTAAAAAAAAAAAAATAAAAAATAAAAAATAATGTTGATGTGGGCCACATAAATGGAGTGCCAGATAAGCAGTCTCAAGGACAGGCACAGGTACAGGTTGGGTGGAGAATGGCTTGAGAGCAGCCCTGGGGAAAAGGATTTGGAACTGCCAGTTGATGAGAGATTCAACACAAGCTGGCAGTGTGCTCTTGCAGCCCAGGAAGCCAACCGTATCCTGGGTTACATCAAGAGAAGTGTGACCCGCAGGTTGAGGGAGGTGGTTCTGCCCCTCTATTTCGCTGTCATGAGACACAGCCTGGAGTAACTGCATCCAGTTCTGGGGGCCCCAACACAGGAAGGACATGGATCTGCTGGAGAAGTCCAGAGGAGGGCCACAAAAATGATCAGAGGGCTGGAGTAACTCCTCCATGAAAACATGTTGAGAGATTTGGGGCTTTTCAGCCTGGAGAAGAGAAGGACTTTATAGCAACCTTCCTTCAGTAGCCAAAGGGGGCCTACAGGAAAGCTGGAAGGGATGTTTTAGAAGGGCAGGTAGCAACAGGATGAGGGGAAATTGTTTTAAACTGGAAGAGTGTAGATTTAGTCTAGGGTTTTAGAATTCTTTACTATGAGAGTAAAGAACAATGTAAAAAACTCAAACAGGTTGAGCAGCAAGGCTCTGGATGCTCTTTCCCTGGAGGCATTCAAGGTCAGGCTGAACAGGACTTTGAAAAACCTGCTCTGGAGGGACGTGTCCCTGCCTAGAGCAGGGGGTTGGAAATGGATGACGTTAAAGGTTCCTTCCAACCCAATCCATCCTATGATTCAATGATTTATTTCTATAAAAATGTTTGTTTAATATTTAATAGGACATATGAGTATTGAATTCCACAACTTTCATCTGGGTATAATTTTTATTTAAACTTAGGATGAATCCATAATCTTCCTCTCTTATTGCTACTTTTTCAGTAATTAATGGATTTTATGTTACTCTGAAAAAGAGAATCTTGTATTAGGAACTTTTTCTAACATGATCATGTCATCTGAACTGGTAGTTTCTGTCAAGCATTTCTGTATTACAGTACTCCATAAGCTACTTTACAAAGCTTTACCAAAATCAAACACAATCAGAAAAAGTCTAATCAGAAAAACTGTACAAAAGTGGAAAAAAAAGAGATTTCAGTTTGTCCTTGGGAATCTTTAAAGTTCAATTCATAAAACAAAAAGCTTGATAATTGCATACTGTAGCTCATAGAATGCCAGAAACCCCTTGTCTGTCCATTTCATCATCATCAATAATAACCTTAAGGATCCTGATCATTAAAAATCTCCATCAAAGTGGTATTTCTTAATGTAGTAAAACAAATCAGTTCAAAATCAACACATGAAATCACTGTCAGGCTGAAAGAAAACATAATTTAACAAGTATGGTCCTTTTTTATTGTAAGCAATGTGGCATTTTTATACCAATCAATTTTAATATAAAATGAGTGTGTATCTTTATTAAATATTTCAATCATGTGAATTGTTTTAAACTGGCATTGAAGTTGAATGAATAAACTTGCATTTTAACAAAAGAAGCCTGAAAAGTAAACTTTTTATTTTTAAAGAAAAAAAAAAAAGAAAATTGTTTTAGACTAATGGGGAAAAAAAGACAGCTAGGGAAAGAAAATATACACAGTTTCAAATGCAATGTTACTACTACAACCCCGCAAAAGTTGTTAAGTGTACTTTACCTCAATCAGTTTTCTTTCATATGAGCTGGCTAGCTCCTCATTGCTTTCTACTTGCTTTTGTTCTGGAATACTAAGTTCACCATCAGTGCTCCAAATGTTTGGCAAAACTAAAACAAAGAGATACCTCAAATTAAAAGCAGTCTTCAATGTTTATGTAGTTTAATATCTGTTTCAAAGTAGAGGTTCTAAAAGAAACAGAAGGATATAATATTAAACAATATTACAAGTACTACAATGAAATGCTGCAGAAAACAATAAAAGCTAAAGAATCTGGCTGTTTTGTGACTACAGCTACATAGACAGTGACTCCAGCTCCTACAAATACCCTATGAAAACTAAGCTTGTGATCTTGTGGGGTTTTTTTCTTACTCTTTCAAAACATTATTACTTGCACAGAACTATTCACACATCACAAATAGGGCAGAGAACTGACACGTCAAGCTTTACCTAACACTTTGTACTTTTGCATACAGCAGAATCAACTGTATTTATTTTATACCTCACAGTTAATTATTTTTAGAAACCCTCAATAAAGGAGATTTCATGCTTCTGCGCATAATTTGTTTAAATGCAAGCATTCTTTTCAGAAAAGGTTTTCTTGATTTCAAACTTGCTCAGCCTGCCATTTAAGCCCATTACTTCTCCTCTTATCCACAGTGAATGAAAACTTGTTTATTCTATGTCTAGAATTTCTAAAGAACAATTCACCAGTAGAAATTTGTTTTTCATTTTAATTTCTTATTTTGAAATTCTTCTCCCACTAATGCAGCATAACTACATTTAGAAGGTCTCACATAAAACACAATCCTGATAGCTCAAACAGCTTTTGATAGATGAAGAAAAGTACACCAGATGGCATGGCATAACTTAAGATTTTGTTCCTTCATTAGTCTGTGATTTCCAAACCATGTTATTTCTTGTTTTCCTGCAAACACAATACTAATTGCAAGCTGCTGTCTACAGCTTCCAATTTAGATTAACAGACAATTTGCTCAGTGCCTTTTTAAAAATTAAGGTTACTATAATTTTTAGTTTAGTTCCATGATTTTATCATATCAATTCACTAAACAATGAAAAGCGATCTCTTCATATTTCTTCCCTCTTTAGTAAACTTCAGAGACAAATGACTAGCAGTAAAGAATTCCCATTCTTAAATAAATGATGGCAAGAAGAAAGTAGTAACTCAGCTTTGTGGCTGCAGGCCACACTGGCTTTCTGGGCTGCAAGCACACACTGCCAGCTTGTGTTGAATCTCTCAGCAACTGGCAGTCCCAAATCCTTCTCCCCAGGGCTGCTCTGAAGCCATTCTCCACCCAACCTGACCTGCACCTGTCCTTGGGATTGCCCCAGCCCAGATGCGGGACCCTGCACTTGGCCTTGTTGCACTTCATGAGGCTGGCATGGGCCTATCTCTCCAGACTGTCCAGGTCCATCTGGACCTCATACAGCAGCATAGCTGAACTTGATGATCCCCCTAGGTCTCTTCCAACCCCTACAATTCTATGATTCCATGATCTCAGCCTGGAAAGCCTGAAGTGGAATGATCTACCTCCAGAAGGAAAACCATGAACTCTTACAGACATTTGGCAGAAATCCAAGTCCCTGTGCTATTGCTGAAGTAGACGATTGAGGTTTATATTATACTCTGCTCCTAATAACAAACTCTGTCGCTGTGGCAGAATCCTGTGAATGTAATTTTTTTTTTTTTTATCCTTACCTTCCACTGCTTGACCTTCTCTTCTGAGCATCTGGACAGCTCCTACATACTTCTTAAGCTGCACTTTTAGCACTTCATTTTCTCTGTTGATAAAAAGAACAGCCTAAGAAAAAAGTACCGTTTCCTCAGAACAACATTTCAGAGGAAACAAACATTCCAGCTGTGATAATGGCTTTCACTTAGCTTGTCATCAAGATAAAAAACAAAACATTTACACATTAAATAATATGTGAACAGCAGAGTGCCAGGCAAATTTGTTTTCCAGATACCTGCACATAACCATGAAAATCTAGAGAAGACTACAGAAAGCTGAAAACAGTTTATACACAAAGGTTTCCATTTTATTTACGGGAATTTAGTTAAGAAAGAACTCTTCAGAAGCATATGCAAATACATTTGCTGGTCCTTATTTATATATATTGGCCATATATATATATAAGTTGCTGTTGTGTGCAATAAAATTAAGATTCACAATCCAAAATAAAATTAGATGTGACACTGCTTTCCAGATTATGTCATTTTTAACAACTTCCAAAAACAGAGAGTAATCAACTTATATTATTAGCCACAACTAGGAAGCTGTAGAAGTTCCATTAATGCATGCAGGAGAACTTATTTAAGGTCAGGATGATGGAACACTAGAACAGGTTGCTCAGAGAGGTTGTGAGGTCCCCTTCTACGGAGATATTCAAAGACCAATCTGGACAACAACCTCTGTGCTCCACTACAGAGAACCTGCTTTAGCATGGGGTTTGGATTCAATGACCTTTTGAGGTCCCTTCCAACCCCTGCAATCCTACAATTCTATGAAATTCAGCTCACCTAAGACATCCTCCAACTAACAATTCCTAATTCAAACACCACAGACGCTTAAACATTGTTTGAGGAGTTTCTGTGCAAAAATTTCAACGATACTAATATGGCTAATGAAAACACACAAATGTGCAGTGCTTTATGGGCTTCCGAATTTGGCTGCAGTACTAATCAAATATTATGACTCAGACTTGCATTAACACTTCAGTTCAAAGTATACAGGAAATGTAAACAAAATTGGATGTCATCAGCAGCAAACCACCTTGCAAATTCCAAGCATTGAAGATCATTCCAGATTGTTTTTCTGGCCTCAAAGAAATTGAGCTCTTCCAAATTGCTCAAATAGAATGCAGTTGCAAGATAATCTATGCACTGTAGTAGGTAGAAGTATGAAAGTGAACTATTCAATGGATCTTTTGGAACTATTCAAGATTAGAAGAGAGTAAGAGAGGGTTTTTTTGTTTTGTTTTTTAAGTATAGCTTCAAAGAATTTTAGTACTGTCTAATAAAAGAACAAGAAAACAAGAAAAAAATATTTTAGTTGAAGTGACATCAGTTTTTAGCTGCATTAATTTAAACAGCTATTGCATAAATAACAGGGGGGTTACAAAGGTTTCACAGCAAGTATTGTTAAGGAGGAGAAACTCCTGTACAGGGTCAGATTTGCAGGAATTCTTGTCAAACTGACCTAGTAGTACTACCTAGCTAGTTTAAAACTAAATACATTAAATTGAGCAGGAAGCTTGGACAAGATGAATCTCAACCAAACTGAGATTAGGCCCTGTTTCAGCTTAACAATCATGCTAAACAATAGGTTTAGCAACCACCAGACCTAAAATAGAACAGTTCAGTTAGAAGGAACCAATAAAGGTCACCAAGCTAAAAAACAAAACAAAAAAAAAAAAACAAAAAAACCACCCTTGAAATATTTCAAGTCCTAGGAAATACTTAGGAAAACCAAACATTCAGATGAAAAATCTTAAGTTAGCATCTCACACAATTTAGGTAGACTGTGTCTCATAAAACTCAGTTTCTGCCTCTATTAATTTCTCTTAGCAAAGAATTAAGTTATATTACGCTTGGATACTTGACAAGCAATGTGCTTTTTAACACATCAGTGCTCCTGATGAGACTTAGAGAATGGAATGGGGAAACACTCAAAGACACGTACATTCTGAAAAACAGATGTGACAGTACAATGGATCTTTTCCTTTTTTTTTGGAAAAGACAGAAGAGACATATCTGCAATCACTTTCTGCTTCAAATTTTAAATCATGTTTTCTCCAACATCAGTACACTTATAGCAAAACACCCTGTAGTTCACAGTCCCTTATTTATTCTGCATGTATTGATTATTCAAGGGCTGAAGCACTCCCTTTTATGGTGAAGATATACAGCTCAGTCTAAAGAAGATCAAGTATAATAACTTATATGCTTTGCTCAATATATGCTTCCATGTTTCATTATTTCCTCAATTCCAGGTCTTCCACCAATAGCTGATTTAATTTCAAAGCCAACGAAGGCTGAAAAATGTTAACATTTATTCATAGCAGTGCTCACAAGTCAATAAAACAAATCCCAAAAACAACTAGCATATATTAGATTACATTAAGCAATCAATATAAACATAGGGAAAAAAGAAAGACTTTCTGTTGTCCTAATTCTGAAATGGTAAATAATTGATTTATAATAGCAGCCCATATGTATAATTAGCATCCTAAGAAATTACACTGTGATGTTAAAAAAAGGTCAGATGAAGTCATGCTTTTTGCCATAATATCATCATAAAGAATTACGACATTTTCACACCTGATTTCAAAATTAAGCATCACAGAAAACAGTAAATTGTGAAGATAAGATTCATCTGACTACATGTATGACATCATTTTGCTAATAGGACAAAAACAAATGAAAAAGATACCATTTATTCTTTTAAAATAATGAAGACTGTTTTTTGCTGATTTTGTTAATGCTGAAAAACAATGGATTGGAATAAATCATACATGTCTTTAGGAAGTTTTATTTGGTATTATTACTCTTTTTCGGTATTTCTTAAATTATGCCCAAACAGTGTAGAAATTATCTGGAATATAAAAATTCTAAGGAGGACTTACACACTTCTTGCCTCTCAATTACACACCACAGACACTGTATTTCCTCTTGTCTTCCAAGATCCCTTAGCGGTACTGCCTAGACTCATTACCCAACTACCCAACCCAGCCACTACTACTGTGGCTTTTATTTCTTACTATTAGTTTAATCACTATTTTAACATTACTTCCTAATTGTTACTGTTACTTTTAGGACTGTTATGCTTCTCACCTCACCAAGGCTTGGACTTTTGTGGCATGTCGCTCTTCCTGTTCTGCTACTTTCCTTCTGCAATTCTCAACTTCCTGCCTCAGCGCTGCAGAATGCTCCATCTCACCATCAAGCAGATTTCTAAGGGACCTGGAAGAAGGAAGCAGCATCTGTCAGAAAACTGTAAACAGTAATGAAAGAATACTCAACAAATCACACAGCAGGTTGTTTGAAAGATGCCATTATCACCACCCTAGAATTTCATTATTCAATGTTGAATAAATAAATCATCCAGTTTGATTACAGAAAGAGATGGAAAGCTGCAAGGAAAAAGTATCCAATCAAAACCAGTTGTAAGTGCTTATTATTACATTTCTATTAATCTCATCAACGTGTACAATCTATTACAATAATATCTACCATACTACCACACACGCATGAATATTTACGATAAATAGAAAGTGGCTTATAATCTGTTTTCTGCACTCCGGCGCAAGCTCCTACTTTCCAGGAATAATTTACAATAGATGTGTTTATTAGCCACAGCAAGAGACTGGTAGGACTCTTGGCTCTACTGACTGCACTGTCATACACCTCTGTGTGAAAATCTTGATGAGCTAACAAGGGTCAAAATGATGTAAAACCAAAAGCATCCTGGTCCTTCAGATGAAACACACTGAGTTAAATGGAGCAGTAGCTTGCAATTATGGGACTGAGCGGGAGAAGAGGCAGCAAAACATTATCTGCCAGAAGGCTCAACCTTAAAAGCAACATTAAAATATCTATTAAAAACATAAGGTACTGCCAAAATCCTACTATACAGCAACAACAGTACATCTCCAATATATTTTTATTTTCATTTATTTAACCATGAGTTTCAATATATTAAATAAATTAGTTTTGTGAGCATATTGAATCAATAACATACTATTTTTGCATGTATTTCATTATTTTGTCCCCCAAGTGAACATACGCATATGAAAGCCACTTTCAGTGTAACATTGTTAGTGGTCCTATATCATTTCTGTGCTGCAAGAGGGGAAAAAAAAAAAAAAGTAAACCACTGAATATTTGCCTAAATTTTAATTCACTCAGAAAGCTGCATTACGAAACCATAAGACTCTTTTGACTCTAAGTTTTGATTTCAAAAACCTACAACTGGCAAAACCTCCCGAAGACATCTATATGTGATTTAAACTCAAAGAAAAAATACTGAATGTCGAAGTACTAAGCTTACCTTTCAAATAAAAATAACATTTACATCAATAAGATGGCAGATTACACACAGCTGTACATGAACGACACCTTACATAAGAGAAGCTGAATGACAACAGGTTTTGAAATTATAGAGTGCCTCTTGATCTGAAAAAGAAAATTACCTATTCTGTTCTTCCAGTTCATTCTTTCTATTCATCATGGCCACAATAGCTTGACGAAGTTCACCTAAAAATGAAAAAGAGAATGTGAAACGGGAAAAGGGAGAGGGGATGAATTTTTGTTTTTGCTCACTTACAATCTAACAGTCATGCATGTGTTGGTGCTATTTCAACAGCACACTTGAGACAACATCAAGATCATTTGCTATTCAACAAAGCATCTAACAATTCTCTTGATCTCATCACTAATTTGAACAACCTTTTGAAAACTCTACTATTCAAACACAGTATCAGAAGTACCAATAAAATCAAAGTAGTCTCTATTTGGTTTTAATACAAACAAGTTTGTCTATAGTTGAGGCTGTTTTAATCACAGTCATATGAGGCACCTCAGGACATAAAACAGCACCTTTTCACTGTATTAGTGAAACACATTGTTACTTATTTACCATCTTCAAATTGCTTGCTCTTTTTGCTGTAAAACCTGATACAGGCATGTAAGTATGACAATGAGACCAAAGTAGAGATGATGCCATTGCCTTCTCATGACATTTCTTCTCAAGCTCAGTGTAGTGTTTTAAAGATGACAATTTCTGAACTTTATTTCCTACTAAATAAACTTTATTTCCTATAAATAACTTCAATGATAATTTCTTTCCTAATATCAAGACAAAAAAATTAGACAATTTCTTTGACCTTGTAAGAAGTACCATCTTCAGCTGCACTACCATTTCAGGGGAGAACTGTGTCAGTATAAAGACAACTTAAGGATCATCATTCTGCACACGCATCAGTATTTCACTTGCATTTTTTTAGAGTTATGTTTAATGTTGATACCAGAGCAGCTTTTCTGTAAAGTGTTGACTCAAAGCCATGTACTTGGAATCCTGCTGCTAGTATAAAGGCTTTACAATCTAACTGTACTAAATCCTATAAAACCACAGGAAAAAAAAATTAGGGCTTAATCATCTAACACAAATGAGATTTTGACTTTCAGACAAAATACAGCAGTCCTTCCAAGAGCTGAACAGCTTCCAGCAAACACCTGAACACTCACACACGTTCTAAGTTTTGGCTGTTGTTGCTTTTTAATTTTATTTAAAACATCACATTATTTAATCAATAATTTTACAAGAGCTTCTCCAGGGACAAAACATAGAGTAAGTTTCCTACCAATACATAATTGAAATTATTCAGCATGCAGCAGCATTTCTCACAATGAATCAGACAATTTTACTCTGAAAGCATTCAAAGATCTCAGCAATTTGTCTGTGCTTTCACTAAAACTATATTAACAGAACTAGTACCAATTTCTTCAAGCAAACTCAATGGATAACATTTTTCTCTCTATGTTCAGTTCACTGGCTTACTCATATCCTTCGTATTTTCTAAAGTTACAGAAGGTTTTGCCTATTTGATAAAAAAAACAGTAACATCATATTATGGACCAGATCAAGTCTGACCAAGTCTTCGCCATGGACACGATGCAAATTTCTAAATCAATCAAATACATCAGTCAATGCATATATGACAAGCCAAACCTGGCATTGCTAATATCCTGGTAAATTTGGTTGCAGGATTCTGTAGGGTTTTTGTATCACTTGAAATCAAGAAATTCAATTTGCTCATGGCAGATATTTTTTTCCAAACAATTTTTACGTCTTTGTTCATTGAGAAATTAGACAGCTATTCTTCTATCCAATCCACATTACAGCTTGATAAGTAGTTGGCATGAGTAAGAAGCACTTCAGTATGCTGAGGGATGCTGCACTCCATTAATGCAGCATAGAAAAAAATAATTATTTTTGTGAAGTAACTCATTATTATATGAGTTCTCCATACAACCAACCAAAGGAAAGATTCCAAATCTTGTAGAAAATTTAAAAGTGAATTTTGTGGGTATTACATACTAACATTAAAAAAAAAAAAAAAAAGATTTCTGCTTTCTGCCTCAATGCTATTACTCACATTCAAAGCCAAAGCTAAGATTTCAATTAAAGCTACTGATTAGATTTCCTAAGGCTGCGTTCTCAACATAAAGAACATTATAGTTTTCCTCACTCATTGTTCCTACCACCTTCCCTGTGCTGGCACTGGTATTTATATACAAACTGTGCCCCCACAGGAGCTGATCCAGCTAAAAGACTTCTTCTGCTGAGCAACTTCTCAAACCGTCACGAAGTGATCTTATTGGCAAGTTTAATACTTCTACTGGCAAACAGCAGAAAGCAGTCAGGGCAGAAGAGAGCAGCTGTTTAAGTCATTAAGGATGAGGAATGTAAGTTAGAACATTCTTTTTGCAAAAACAGAGTTCACACTGGTTGACCATGGTTCACACTATGGTGACCAGGCAACAATTCCAATTTATGTAGGAACTGCAGCAAAAACTTAGAATAGAAAGATTCCATATGACAAAATATGCTGTGTTCCTTTAGTTACATGATTATTTCCTCAAGAGTCTGTAATAGTTTCCAGGGACTAGTAGTTATTTTTGGAGGAGGGGGAGAAGAACTGCATTCTGAAGCTTAAGTATTTTATTTAGCTACTAAGTGACAAACTTGGCTACTGTTAGTCAAGACTGTTAGTATTCTTTCAGTCATGAGAGATGCTAAATCATAAATAAAATTTCCATTTATGAAAGCACATATTTACCTCTGGAGCAGATTTTTCATATAAAAATCATATACTGAGTATACAAAGAGTTCTGGATTTACTTTTTTGCCCTATTAGGCTTTACAAAAAGCACACCAAATAAGATCGTACCAGAAACAACCATTGGCATTTTGCAACTTGCAGAAATTTAAAGATATCAACCAAATCATTACTGTTCTTTTAACAACCCACAACTAGTAGAAGGTTATTTACAGCAGTTCTAGGGAAAGATAGGCTAACGTATGCATCTGCAAAGAACCTGGTATTGCCAATTCAAAGACATTTTAGAGCAGTCTTTGTGGCCAGCATATAAGAAACGAACCCTCTATAAACAGATGTTACTAAAATAAAAACAAAGAATTACAGGACTTTAATTCCATTAATCTAGATCCATCAAAGAAGTACTTACTAATTGTCATGGATCCTGGCACAGTGGCTGAAGGTAACATACTGCTTAAAGCATTCACTTCAGCTGAAGGACTGACTTCCACTCTAATTATAAAAATAGAACGTCATCAATAAATGTAAATCATCAATAAATGTAAATAAAATCCTGAATCCAAAACTTAAGAAAAAAGGAACTAGAGTTCTCATCAACTATTCAAAACACATAATCACGCACAGAAAACAACACATTCAACCACTTATGTTCAATTATCCTTTAAGATACCTCTTTTGTCTGATTTAAGAGTACAAGCAAAAAAGGCTCAAATCAACAAGTCACAAAAAATATGGTTAAAAAAAAAAAACAGAACAAAGCCTATTTTGTCCTTCCAAAAATTCCCAAGAGTAGCCTGATAAACAATTTGTTTTCCAATGCTAAATGGCTACAATAGTAAACTGGCAGCTATAGGTTGAAGGTATTGTTTTTTGTTTTTTTGTTTTTTTCCCAACAAGACATATTTGACACGTACCTGTAAGAAAGATTGGATCTTCTTGGAAACAGTTCTACTGTGCGAACAATATTTTCATGCTCCTCTCCATTCTCCAGTTTATCTAAAATAGAATGCATACAGAAACTTTATTGAATTAACAGTACTTAAAAAATAAAATAAAAAATAAAAAACCAGATAAAATAGTTACACTTTATCTAGATAAAATTCTTTAGTAAAGGCAAGTGTAAGTGCTTAAAAGCCTTTTCCAGATCTGGCTTCTGCACATTCACCCCAAATGCAGGTAGGATTGTAACACAATCATTAGTTTAGAAAAGCTTACCTATAGCAAAACTACTCATTATCAGTCTTAAATGTCAACATCTATGCTATAACAATGTCGTAAAGTTATTAAGAAATTTTTTATTAAAGTTATTTTTACAAGTCCCGGGTGTTTAATTAACATCTGACATTCAATACTCATTACAAATCTGTTTTGTGATTTGCAGGAATGGAATCTGTAGTTAGTCCCCAGTATGTGAAACCTTGCAAAGGTGCTATTCCTGAACAGACTCCCAACAGAGCATCATGGCTTTTCTTTCACTTTTTTTTTTTTTTTTTGACATTTGGCATACACACCCATGAACCAAATATCAGAAATCAGGTACATCTCAGAAAAGCTTAGACAAAACAGATCTACAACTTTCAGTATCAAAACTGAGACATCACTGGGCCTGCCATGATGGTAGGTCAGTTGAAAGGAAACAAACAATACCATCCTCCCTCCTGGGAATGCATTAAGAAAAAAAATTAAAAAAAAAAACCCAACTACACTGAGATGCAGAAAATGTTAAGGGTCACAAAGATAATAAAATAATCCTGAAATCAGGAGCTAAAAATATCAGCATAGAATTTAAAAAGCAGGAAGTCTGGAAACAAAAAAAAAAATTGATGGGAATTAAGAGTTATGTCAGGATGACCATAGAGAAGGAAGCTCATTTTTTTTAAGCTGTAGAGTTTACTGAAGCTCAGTTCCTAACTATATATTCTATTCTACTTCCAGGAAACTGATTTTTGATTCAGGTTCTCCCATCTCTAAGCATGTGGAGATGGGATATGTCCTGATGCACTCATGAAGCATAGCAGCAGACTGAAACTGAAAACTCATATGAACAAATAACACTATGTTATATATGTATTCAAAATAGATTAAATCTCATTATTCATCTGTGTAAGATCTACGAACTGAAATAATGGTTTAAACTATATGTATTACAGAAGCTCACTAAATATGTTTGTATGATGGACCCTGTAGTGAAGACTACACAAATGCTCCATCATTCCAGTGCCCATTGACAGCACTGGAAGATTAAACTAGGAAACTAGATAGAAAAATCTGTGATGCTGTTTACTGTTACAGATGATGATGATTTCTTCCACCAGCTCAATGGCACATTGTTACAGCTTGTGTACTGGATTATAGAGTTTATCAGCAATACAAAGAAGAAAGAAGAAGAACTAAAAAGATCCGTTTGAAGTAGTACTGAAGCACTGTCTTCAAAACAGTTCCAAGATGAAGTAATGTTAATGAATTGTTAACAGTCAAATGGATCATTCCTGATCATAGAATCCTAGAATGGCTGGGGTTGAAAGGGAACTTTAAAGATCATCTGGTCTAACTCCCCTGCTAGGGCAGTGTTATCTTTCAATAGATCAGGTTTCCCAACTCTGATTTCATCTACATATATCCTTAACTTTCTGTTTCCCTGCTTGTATTGTGAAATCCAGCTGTCTATTACTAACTTCTGCAGTTCAACTGCAGGATCCCAATTCCCTCTGCTCCCCCCACTACAAGAAAAAATATTGACTTATACTCCAGATTTCAAGCTGTTGCATTCAGAGAACACTTATGAACCTATGAACTTGGATTCTAAGTTTCAGTAAAAAGTTATTTAAGATAATGGGGTCATAAGCACGGCACAAACCTCATGTTTTCTAAGTTCAACTCCTTTATAAACTGAAAATGTGGGAAAACTAGAAAAAAAAAAATGAAGTATAGTTTCTTTTTTTCTGAACCACTGGCATTTCTTAAGAGGTACAAACACTAGAATACAGCAGAGGGCAGTATAACATTATTTTATTAATCATGTTATTTTTATCTCTTACAGAAGTAAATTACACCTTTTCATAGCCATTCAGTTAATGGTCTCTTCAAACTCTCAGGATAAATGATGCACATCCAAAAAGCATTAAATATTTCACCATTAAAACAGAGATAGCTTCTACTGAATTACATTCAGCATTTAGTACTTCCTCTGACCTTCAAGGTAAAATTAAAATGATCAACCATTTAGCTTCTTCCAGCTAAGTGTCATCTAGAAACTGGATACTTTTTATTCAACCATTCAAATTAGCAAAAAAACAAACAAACAAAAAAAAAAACATACAATACTACAGCTTAATCACAACATATCTCTGCTCTATTTTTATGTGGATAAATCCTCCTCAACTAACCAGCTAAGACTGAGCTAAATACAAGAAAGTACAAGTAATGAAATGAACAACTTTGACTCCTATCTAGAAGAAAAAAATATATGAAGATCCTGTCCCAGTTGTATAATATCTCCTACGTTTGTATAGTGCCACGCTTTTTTACTGCTGTTGCATGTTAGAAATTTCATTCTAACACTTGTTGGCATTACATACATTAAAATATTTACCAGTTTGGGAGTAAGAGTCAACAGCACTGACAGGAAACAGAACATCTGAGTCATAATTCAGGACTTGGAGAGGAGCCCAACTGCATATCTGAGAATTGCAAGTAAGTATTTCATGAGGCCTATACAGAAAAATAAGAAGTATACAGTCAGATTTCCACAATGCTCATATTTTTTTCAGAGATATCACTGTATGTAAAACCTTTACTTTAATCTCCCTGACAATTTCTTGGTTCAGAAGTACATAAATTCACAGACAACATTCATAAATTCCTTACAGCAAGCCTTCCAATATTTAAAAGTGGGCTTACAAGGAGAGATGGATAGGGATTCTTTATCAGAGAGTAGTGATAGAACACAGGGTTAACAGTTTTTAAACTGAAAGAGAGTAGTTTTTGATTAGACATGAGGAACAAGTCAAGAGGCAATGGCCACAAGTTGCACCAGGGAAGATTTAGATTGGATACAAGGAAAACCTTTTTCTCTGAAAGTGGTCAGACGCTGGTATGGCCTGCCTAGGGAGGTGGAGGAGTCACCATCCCTAGAGCTGTTCAAGAAGCACCTATATGATGTGCTAAGGGATATGATTTAGTAGCTTAGTGGGTAGGGATGGTGATAGGAGGATGGCTGGGCTAGATGATTTTGTAGGTCTTTTCCAACCTAGTGTTTCTACGAATCTAAGAAATTCTCTTCCATTATGATGATGAGGCACTGCAACAGGTGGCCTAGCAGAAGGTGCTCATCCACACAGCAAGGGGGTGTAGCTCCATGATCTTTAAGGTCCCTTCCAACCCAAACAACTCTAATTTTATGATTCTAAGATCAGACCATTCCAAACTATCAGTTTTTTTGATTCTGTCTTGGTTAAAATTACTCTGATACTACCATACTCTGCTTAAAACATATGGGGTTTCTGTGAAGACAAACTAAAGCTGGTAACACACTAAGAATAAGTAAATGTTAAAGAAGAATTACAGCTTTGAAGAAATTTTAGCAACTGAGAACCACGTGGAGAACAAGTCCAACACCTCAAGATTCTGATTTTAGGTGCAACACAGATGCAAAATATTTCCAAACTAGTCCAAATAGTTAAGCACAGAACAAATCATAAAAAAAAAAAGTCTACCAGGATTTTTGTCAGTTACACAAATTTGCCAGTGCACGTGAAAGAAGAAGAGAAAAATTTACCACTGGTTTCTTCATTAAAATTACTTACTTTTCAGAAGATTTAGTTTTATCTTCTGCATCTTTATTTCCTAATGTTTTTCCACATAGTTCATCTTCATCTGCATCTTCATCATCAATACTCTTCACATCTAGTTTCTGGTATTCATACTCTCCATTCGTGAACATGGAATTACTCTTCCATGAGTGGTTACTTTCATTCCCATTCAAGTTTTTTCCATGAGTAGTTTCAGATAAGGGTAATATAAAAACTGAAGATCTATCTGAATTCTCCTCTGAACTCTGACCCATAATAGGGGTCGTTGCGGTATCCCCCACATTTTCATTTTCTTCATCAAATGAAATTATATTTGTCACCCTCTTCTTCTTTTTTCGATCTTTCTTATATTTCAATTCTAGTAGCAACATTAAAGTTTTCATATTTCAAAAAAGAAAAAAAAAGGATGAATTATATTAACAGAGCTCATGTACTAAATGAGTTTAATAAAGAAAAAATAATCCCTTTAATGAGGCATTTCATTACTTTACCATACACATTAGTTTTATATCAGCTTTACATACTCTATGTAACTCAAGTTTCGAAAATAATTTTTGAGGTGCATTTATAATAGTATTCAATTGGAAGTGGAAAAAAGAGTTCAACAAACAACAAAATGCAATTTAAGACAAAAACCCTTTCAAGCACCATCTCCTATGGATTACGCTAAGTACATATGTCAGAGTACGTCTACACAACAAGGAAAAAAAACCCATGAAATATTTCTGGAAAATAATTATGACAAATATGGTCATTTAAAAAGAAGTCATTTAAACACATTAAATTTTTGAATGACATCAAAAATGCAGAAATGCTTACCTGCATTTACATTCTTAGAGAGAACTGGAAGTGGGTCTGTGCCTTGATCAGGTTTTACTAGAATGGAGACAGCAGAGGATGCAGTTATCTCTCTAAGAAGACTGCTAACTCCCTGAGTGGATTCTTTCAATAATGAGGTTACATTTTGCGTTGATTCCTTTAACAGATCAGACACTGTGGGTGTGCATTTGCTTTGTCCATTTAAATCTCTATTATCAATGTTGATTGCAAAGAGAATGGAGTTCAGACCTTCAGATAAGAGAAGGGAAAAAATGTAAGACCAAAACCCCCACTTCACACAAAAGTGACAGAAACAGAACCTAGGTATATAACAAAGCTGACAGGTAAAACATTTTTCCCCAAAATTTTCCTACAGTTCTCTGCGCATGAATTCTCTCTCTTCCACATAAAATTCACTCTAAGATACTACTCAAGCCTTGTCAATCAGTTCTGAATTTCTCTTTACTTAGTACAGTTCACAGTGCTTTTTGAATATGTAATATGCAGCTGAACTGGTTTATTTATAGTCCTTTAAATCTTTTTCACTGCAACTTTAATATTTGTTGGATCCTATACTCCTCAAATAAAAACCTGTGAATTCTACCTTGCATAGGGAAGCACGTGACAACATATCCAAGAAAAAGTATGCACACAGTAACAATACAACACCTCTGTGACCTAACTCAGAAAAATCAAGCTATATATTGCCAGGTCTTATTCTTTCTTCCAGCGTATTTACCTGCATTCTAGGTCAGACTAAAAAAAAGCGTACCACTATTATTCTCTGCAGGTCAAGGGCAACCCATTTTTTCTTCAAATCAAGATAGTCTTAGGGGAAGAAAAAAAGCCATCCTTACTAACAAAGGGCCAGAAAATATATCTGAAACACTTTTAGAACTATAGAAAAGCTAGATCCAGTATTCTGACAATTCATAACAAACTGGCATAATACCTTTACTGTTTACTCTGAACGTGCACCTGATGCACATTCTCTGCAGAAGCCAAAAGTTAAGAGAAAAACCTTACAACTGAAACAGAAATAACGTTTCAAAATGAAATAGCTCTCCCAGAATAAAGCATAAAAAAGGTGTTACCAGCTGCCATTGTAGGGATCATACTAGAACGTTCTTCATCCATCATAAAAGACCAGTCTTCATAGAAGACACTATGATTTGAAAAGAAAAAGCAAAAGACTATTCTGTTGAATACTTGCATACGTTCCACTTTTAAAACTCTAATGAGTACACCAACAAATCAAACATACCGCAGTAACTCCCTGAAGTTGTGAAATATTTAGATTGTCTAAACAATCACAAGACACCCTAAAACAGTAGATAAACATGCATTTCTTTGGGTGAAAAATATGAGAATTACTGAAATTATGGAGCTACAACCACAGATAAAATGCACCTTTTTTATTGGGAACAAAAAATACCAGAACACTTTGGGCAAGGAGGTTCATGCTAAAACAGTAGTCGCAATTGTTTCTCAATGCCTATTGCTACTATTCACATATGTATGTTTTTATTACCGCTGATTTTACAATCACCAGGCCTTTACAAAGCGCCAGAATGCATGAACACAACCTAAATACCTAATCAATTTGACAAGCTGTTCCAATATCCAAAATTCACATCGGTTACCTTTACTTGTTAGGGTCAAATAGGATTTTGGATGCAAGGAAAATAAACTTCATGGTGAACAAAAAGTTAGTTGTTCTAAATCCAGTTCTTTTTAGTAGCAGGATACTGTGTTTTAGCAGTCAGCATTCAGATTAAAAAAACCAAAAAAAACCAGTAAGAAAGGCCTCCATCTACATTAAACACAACAGATTCATTTAAGTTTACAAAACAGGTAAGAGTTCAGGATATAAACTGATTCTATAAATTCCGCTTGAATTCAGATAACATATCTTAAATACTCCACAATAAGCCTTTTTGGAAAGGAGGGTTCACATACAGTGCTCAGTGCCTAAAATCTTGCTACAGTACATACACTGTTACAAGAATGACAGTACTATGTGACTTAGTAATCTAAATCACAAAACTCTCTTACAACAGTATTCAGATTTTTGCTGTTGATCTTGTTTTGTCTCTATTTGACTTCATTTCAAAATCTCAATTGCAAGAAAGCTACAGAAGGGCTGGAACACACTGAAAGGTACTGAAGAGATCAGTTCTGAAAGTATATCCATTAGCTGATGCAAATTGAAATAGAGCCTTTCTGCCGAATCCACTGACCAGCTCTAGCTCAACAATTAGAATAATAAATACCACAGATTTCCAAAAAGAAAAGAATCATACTATGTGTAGCAGAAAAGGTAAGACTCGGACAAGAAGGAACATAGGTGTATTTTGCACATCCAGAGTATCTTAGGTTTTCACAATACAAGATAAATTATTCAAGTAGTAATTCTGTAACAGAAAATTATAAAACATTTCCAAGAAACCTGTAGAAGTAGCTACCTATTGCTCGACTGGCAGAGCTTTTAAACTACAGTGTAAACACCCCCAAAGAGGCTACAGGCAACTACTGCTGAATAAAATCAAGGCTGAAATACTATGTGATCTTACTAGCATGAGAGTGGCACTCAACGTCCCTTTCATTATTGTATTAAGGTATCAGAGAGGAGAACTGTTGAAAAAGTAAGGAAGTGAGTCAGGAAAGTAGATGAAAATGAATATGAGGATAGAAATGTATATTCTCACATGTAAGAATGAAGCCAGTTTCAGGTCACACACTGATTTGGGAACAAGCCACTATCTCAGTGACTCAATTTCAAAAATGAGTAAAATAAAAATGTGAGGTTAAGTGGAATCACTGGAATAAAAATTAATACAATTTATTATTACAGTTGTAGTTCTTGTGGGGCTTTTCCGTTGGTATTTTGTTGACTTTTTAACCTCAAGATTTCATTTGTCAGTACACACACATTTTCTGCATTACAATGACATCAAATACAGTACCTAAGCCGACTCTTGTCTGCAAGTAGCATATGAACATATCTTTCTAGGGAATGTTCATTCAATGCACAGCGCAACCAAGCACGGCCTCTGCCAGTATCTGTAGTAATTGTCTTCAGAGAATAAAAGCGCTGCAGTTCGTGTTTATTCAGAACTTCTTTCACATAGTACCAAAACACTGGATCTGCAGAAAAACAAAACAAAAACACAACACTAAGCTTTTGTTTTATCTACAAAGCTCACTCCAAAAGTAATGCCTCCTATTTACTTCAATGGAAACTACAATAGATCCAAAGAGCATAATAACACTGTATGATAAAGAAAATTCCCAAATCACTATTTTCCAACATAATCACTACCATTAGCTGATTCACACAGATAAGCAAATAAAGACGCTTTTCATTTCATGATGTGGCAGCTGTACTTGGCTGTCTGGAACATTGCTTTTCTTTCCTGTCGGCGTCTCCGCTGCTGAAACACATCACCCACTGCTTCACTGCATTCACATCCACTGTATGGTTTACAAAAATATGCACAAGCGCCCATGAGTGTCAGTGGGTGCAACTTTTTCCCTCATGGAGGTATTCAATTACACCTCCCCTATACACACCTACATGACAGATGCCACTTTGTAGCCTGGCCCTCTGCTGCCATCTATCACACAGCAACAAAACGTAGCAGAATGTTGGTGGGAAGGTTCAGCCTCTGTATGGGAACTGTTGAATCACGGCCTGAACCACAGATTGATCACCTGAGGCAAGCACTGAGTCAGCTGCAGGGGCACAAGTGAGTGTGATTGGAAGGGGTGGAGTTTGACTCCACCTCTCCCAAGACCCCATTTAAGGGCTGACCACCACCAGGGAAGGATCTCTGGTTGGAGATCCCTCCCTAGTGGAGTTATCGGTGAGCCTCGACATCTTCAAAGGTGAGGCACTCTTTCCTTATTAATCATCTGTATATCATCTACTTAAGACCGTCAAAAATATACCATCTTTGGCACTATTTCCTTTGGGTGCTATTCTCGGGGTTATTTGCCCTACAGCCTCTAATTCCATACCGCCAACATCCGTATCTAATGCCTTAAGTCAATATCAAATCAAAGGAGGCATTACTATATGAGCAACCCTCTTATTTCACTTTCTTCTATCAGAGCTAATTTTGCAAGTTTCATTATATATTAATTAAAAAACAAGACTGACTCACTGATATTTTAGAAAGCTCAACAAACAGATTAGACTCATTTAATAAAAATTTAAAAGATTTGACGTCTATGCAAGAATAATCCAGACCTGTTCTAAATGAGATAACGTGAACAATGTGAAATTCAGGAAACATGGAACCACCAATCACAAAAACGCTGAGTTTGGAAGAGGCTTCTGGATGTCACCTGGCCCAAAACCCTACTTAAGCAGTGTTACCTGAAGTAGGTTGCCCAGATCACGTGAGACTCAAACTATGGGTATACTTGACTCAACTAGAACCTTACAGACAGATCAACACGTAAAAACAATAAGGAAGTCACAGAATTGTAGGAGTTGGAAGGGACCTCTAGAGATCATCTAGTCCAGCTGCCCTGCCAAAGCAGCTCCCTAGACCAGGTTGCATAGGTAGGTGACCAGGCAGGTCTTGAATATCTCCAGAGTCCACAGAATACATTAGAGCCTTAAAGCATTTTATGTCCAATCCCTTTAACTACAAAGTATTTGATCTGCATTTCAAAAATCAAATGCACATACACACAAAAAAAGAAGACCATAAGAAGCTGGATTTGTATCAAGCAAACACTGATTTAATACATATTGTTTATATGAAAAAAAACAAGATTAT
This sequence comes from Oreortyx pictus, assembly GCA_036925125.1. Taxonomy (NCBI): domain Eukaryota; kingdom Metazoa; phylum Chordata; class Aves; order Galliformes; family Odontophoridae; genus Oreortyx; species Oreortyx pictus. Next base: position 16,678,637 of record JAUPFR010000017.1, read on the forward strand.
TTGTTTTCCTGTCTTGCTAAAAGTCAAAACAATGTAAAAGGAAGTGAAATTATCACAGGAACAGAGAAAATAAGCAGGTTTCCTCTTGCACACAGAGTAAAACTCAGTGTTTCCTGGCATTCTGTTTATTTACAGACAAGAAGAACTTTGACAATCAGCTTTTACAAAATCTATTCAGTGGAAATAAAGTAGAGGCATTATGTACCCTAAGTCTTCCCATGATACACTTGCTGAAAAAGATGAGAGCACATTTTCAAATTCCAAAACTCATACAGAAACTTAGTATGAAAGTTAAACACTTTAAGAAGATTAAGAAAGCAATAACCACTTTCACCCCTTAATAAGATTTCAGTTATTCTACAGTCTGCAGCTTGGTTCACTGCTCAAAAATTCTACTTGAAATCACACTGCTTCCTTGCACCTACTGACTTTTTTTTTTTCTTTTAATAGAATAGTTATGATTAATGAATTACCTGTTTCAGTTTTACTAGAGAAACCTGCTGCTTGTTTGATTGCTGCTGCTGTTAATGCTAGTCCTCGGCTCCTCCTCAGACCATGCTGTAACACAGCTTCAAACTGAGCACACAAACAAGTGACTCTGCAAAAAAATTTTTACACAAATCACAAGAAAAGAACAATCAACTACATTTCTCTAGAGTAGGTTTACTCCAGATCTCTAAGCAGAGAATGTAAAGGAGAAGCTTTATTTTACATAAGTGAATAAGAGTAACGCATGCGAAGGATCTTTATTTGAAAACAGTACAACATAGCCACGCCCAAAGTCTCATCATGGCTATTCAAAGCTGGAGCACAAATGTGGGAGAATTAGCAATATGAAAAGTTACTTGTATTGCTTTACAGCATATCTATGTTATAGAAACTTGACACTGCAATACTAATAAAGTAAAAGAAGATTTAAACAACCCTCAAGAAGATTTGAGTAGTTTTGATTGATTTTTGCTAAATATAACTAGCACTGTTGAAAATGGAAAATCCAGCAGATATGTGACAAAAAAATCTTACTTTACTTTTACTTTGAAAAAGCAGAGCAGAAATGACATTCTGCGAAAGAGTTCATATTACTAAAAATCTACACACACTGAGAACAAAATCAAGAAAACCACGCAGCATTTTAACATAACTTAGCCACTAGCAGAATGGAATAAAAAAAATATATATATATATCAAGTATTCTGCAATGCCCAATTCCACGTGTACCAGCACATACATCTAGGGTATTTACCAGATAGTGGGATATGGGTGTGTTAAATAGATGCAGAAAAACATGGAGAACTCTCCACTTCCAGGTAAAGAACTCAAACAAATTATAACTTAAAGGCAAAAATAGGTTATAAGAAAATGTTGAGAACTGTGTATTTTACTGGACTTTTATCTAAATTCTCATACTATCTTCATTTTCAAAGTACTCACAAATAACAAGAGACCTCAGTCATAATCCAAACACTGTAACATTACAGATACATGTATCTATTAATGACATTTCCACTTCCTTCTTACTGTGAAACAGCATACCTGTACACCATTCTGGTAGAGGGTAGGTGTTTATTTGGCAGTTGGTTTGGCTTTTTTCAGTAATTGTTTATTTTGTTGTTTTGTTTGATTTGTCTTTTTTTTGTTTGTTTTGGGGAGTGGAATTTGAATGTGTCAAGTATTTTGGAATTCATATTTTAGGTCATTATGATGCATTATTTAAATATTAAGATTTTTTTTTTACTACTTCACCTGCTATCAGAATCTGAAGCAATTTCTTTTCTTCCTCCAAATCGTATTTGACACTGCAATACAGAGATTTTAAGAATGTTTAGTTACACTAAAACACACAATATGCTGAAATATTTCCCTTTGAGAAAGAAAAACTCATGAAAAAAAACCAAACAAAAACAGTGGAAGACTGAGTAATAGAAAATACACTCTGCAACCAAAAATTGCTTTTTAGCACCATATTTCACTAACAGACCATCCTTGTAGCCACAACACCACATCTCCTTCATTACTTGAAGAAAAAAATTAAATAAAAATTATTACTTTTGAGTTTTTAATATATAACAATATAAACTAAAAAATGTTCCTACTTGGTTCAGTGCTCCAATTATAGAAGAACTATTCTCCATAAAATATATGGTTAGCTTACTTTCAAGGCAACCTATCTACCCAAGAAATTTAAAGAAACTCTTAATAACACTTGTTTGCTAGCAGACAAAAATTCAGCAGCACTGTACAAAAGACAAGGTTTCTTCTTTGTCTGGTAAAAAGTAAAAATCAAATAAAGGCAATGACAGACCCTGTTAGTACTGACAACACAGAATATTGTAGAAATATTGACTGCATTTCTCACCTGCTTAACTGCATCCAATAACCGTTCTAGAAGAAACTGCCTTTTTGTGTCATTGTTTTGTGAACCTGAAATTTCAACAAAATCATATTATTTAAAAATAAATGAAATTTTAAGGGAAGTACATTGTGGTCAACACTAGCACCCTGAAAAACGTTCTTCATTTGCCTGTAGTTCCATTAAATGTATGGACTAATTATTTTCTAAGTAAAATGATGTAGTATGAGCCTATATTTTGATGTTTCAGATAACCTTTCTCTAATACAAAGGAGTACTGTTATTAAAATAAGAATTTAGATTATTTTTTGAAGAGTTGTTTTGTGATACAGGGTACACTGTAGCAATACCAAGTATGACGTAACAGCATACACACAGCGCATCTAGCTCCTGGAGTCTTAGCACAGCTAATTGTGGGGCCATACTGCAAAGCATGAAATAAGATTTTGCAGCTGTCATTTTATTAGGTGTATGATGCACTGCAATCCCATAAATTCTCATATGTGGACAACAACCCCAATAGTGTATCATTAGAGCACAAGAAAAGAAGATGAAACAGGAAATGACAGCAGAACTAACTTGTTACTGTCAAATAGCCTCACTATAGAAAGAGTTAGAAAAAAGAGAGCAGTTGTTACAAAAATGCATTCAGCTCCCAGTGTAGGCTTCTCCCTGATTAATACCTACAAAACTCAGTTTGCAACTAAACAAGAAACAATACAACCTTTAACTTCTCCACCATTTCAACAACAAATAGCATAATATTTTGCTTGTCTAAACATGCTTTATAAACTCACATAAATATATGCAAAATTTGTGGTTTAATTAACCTACATCACCTCTAATATTTTTTCATTTTGAGCTTAGGCTCAAAAAGCCTTGCAAAACATCTCTGACCTGCCTGTAGTTGATTCTTTTCTCCTTTTTCTCCCAAAGAGCATTCAATTAATGTATGCATACAGTGAAAGCTAATTATTAAAATTCTGCATGAGTGAACTTCTCCAATCACCACATACTAAGCCCTCCAGTAAGAAAGTATCAAAGACATTGGACTCTTTCTCTTGCTGTCCAGCACTGCAAGGCACCAAGCCCAGAATTTTCTACAATTTCCACAAAAGACTTTTCAAACAAGAATACTAAATATGTAGGTTAAGTTTGTCTTACAACTGCAAGACATGTTAGTTTTTAAATTTATGTTTCTTCTGACAACTTTTGTATCTATTTGATAACATGAAAACAGTTTGCAACTAGATGCCAGAATCTGAGCACAGAATACAGAAGACCTACAGGAGATGACTGGCGTGCTAATTAATGTTCCAAGACTCAAAAAGCCTTAAGTTTACACAGATTCAGAGCAGTGTAATGCCTATTTTTACCTTTACTGCACTTAAGTTTGTACTAACAATTATGATGGTTCATTGTTATGACCAATAATTTCCATTAGCCAGTTCAGGCCACTTTCACTATTAACATCCATACTGAGGGCAGCTGAGGTTTCTCCTCTGTGTAAGTCTACAGAACTCAATTATTGCTGTCTTTAACATACCAAGTTCATTAGTAGACAACAATAACACTCACAGTCTAATTTTTTTAAAAAATTAAGAAATTGTCTTTTTTTTCCAAGGAAACCATAGAATCTTATTCTCTGTAAAAAGCCTCGAAAATGTAGTACTTCAACAATTTCTTAAAATTTTTAGAAACAGTTTTTGTCTCAAGGTACACAGAAGGTAAAAACAAGTCTCTAACAACACTGTTAAAGATTCTGCTCTCTTGCAATCTTAATTTTCTAAAATAAAGTCTTCAAGCAACTATGCATATATTCAGAATAAACACGTGATCAGTTCTATATTGTTTAAATAAGTGTATTATAAACTGACCAAAATACCCTCCTACAAAATAAAGAACAAAAAAAAGAACTCCAGTAAAACACATACAAATACAAAACATAAGGAAAACAAAAAAAAGCATTACATGGAAAGACATATCTAGACTACTGCAGTTAAAAAAAAAAAAAGGAAGTTCCTACATAACTCTAGAAAAAAGTGAAAACGTAAGTATAAAGTATCAAAAACAAAAAAGTCTCCTCCCATCTACAACTAATCAGTCAAAAAGTTCAAAACTGCCTCAGGTACTGCATCTGCCTCTGTGATTTATGCTAATTTCTGTTGTTCACAGACTTGTTTTCCTGGTTTCAAAATAAACTTCTCTCCGTACTGTAACAGAAATATCCACACACAAAGCAGAAGTTCATCATGCAAGTAACAAAAGCAGGATTTCCAGCGGATTATTTGCAAGTACTGTTTTCTTCATCATTTATAGAATACAAATTAATAATCAAAAACTCAGCATGATCTTACTCACCTCTTGAAGTCCTGTACATAAAGCCTCAGCCTGTAATGGCTTTTGCTTGCTCTAGAACAGGTTCAGAGGATACAACTCACACCTGATAAGCACAAAACCTTTGTAGTACTACACTACTATGATTCTGCTGCCTCATCTTGAATAAACCTTATTTTCACATCTTTTGAAACTGTCAAAACTGACACAGAAAACCCCTAATTTTTGACAAGTACATAAATCTAGTGTCCTCGTGTTGGTTCCATTTAAAGTCTAGCTTTTTCAACACTCCATTGAAAAAAGTAGTAAGTAATTAGCAGGGAGTATTAGCAATATTAAGTAATGCTAAAATCAACAGGAATTTGCTTTCACATCCACTAAAAAAAATACTACAGCTAAAAATTACATGTTATAAGTAGATGCAGCCACTGGGCTATAAGTGAACATCCCCACAATCAAGGCCTCCTTGTCACAGCTGAGTTCAGCTAACAGACATAACAGAATCAATACGGTTGGAAAAAAACACTAAGATCATCTAGTCCAAACATCTACCCATCACCACCATGACCACTAAACCACCTCACTCAGTGCCACACGTTCCCTTTCGGGGAACACCACCAGGAGCAGTGATTCCACCATCTCCCCACACTGCCTGTTGCATTTCATTACTACGCCTTTCGAGAAGAAACTTTACCTAATATCCAACCTGAACCTCCTCAGTGTAATTTAAGGAAGTCCATTGCCCATTGTCCACTCACTCCTATCTGGGAGAAGAGGTTGACCCCCACCTGGCTAAAACCTCCTTCCAGGGAGGTTGCACAGAGCTATAAGGTCTCCGGAGTCTCCCCTTCTCCAGACTTAGCAATCCCAGTTACCTCAGCCACTCTCCATCATACTTGTGCTCCTGGCCCTTCACAGCCCCACTGCCCTTCTCTGGACACACTCCAGGGCCTCCATGTTTTTCTTGTAGTGAGGGGCCCAGACTAAACACCATACTTGAGGTGCAGATACACCTCAAGTAAGGAACCAATTTTTCTGCCTGTCACGTTTCTCACCTGTCTCATTAACTGTACTTGAATAAGTTCTTCGTTCGTTTGTTTAATTTACTCTTGTCCATTTACTTGCTCTCAATATTTATTTCCTGTGGCCTTGCACAGCCAAGGCAATGGACATCTATGAGACCAGCATCACTTGCACCGTGAGCTTGCCGCGGACGGGCCGGGCGGGTTACAGTGCGGCACAGCACCACCTCAGGAGAACCGCACCTCGCTCTACGCGGCCTGGCAGTCCCCGTGCCCGCCCGCAGCCCCCAGCCCTAGCGCACGGAGACACGGAAGGGAAAGGCGCCACGGCCCTCGGGGCAGGTCCGTGGGCCGGTCCACGCCTCGCCGGGTCCCGGCGGCCACACCAGCTCGCAGAGCGCGCCGCGGACCCGGCGGCCGCAGGGAGCCCCCACTCACCACTCATGGCGGCCGCCGGGCTCGCAGCGTCCCTCCGCCAGACGTGCTCCCGCAGCCCGCGAAGCCTCGATCTGGGCCGCACACCGCCCCAGAAAGCCACCCCGCAGCCCCGGAAGGTAAATACCGCCCCACGCCTGCAAGCTCCGCCTCCGGAAGGTCGCTCTGTTCCCGCCCTGCTCTGTGGTGGCGGCAGCCTTTGGAGCTGGAAGGCGCAGGAGCACGAAGAGAAAGCGGTGAGTGCGAGCGTTCCGGCTGCGGTCACCGCCGAGACGCTCGTGTTTGAAGGACTGTACAGGAATTGCGCAGCCTCCGCACAAAGCAACTATCGAAGTAATTAAGTCATTTTTTGTAACTTTTGTGCATTCATTTCTGGGCACTAGCTCGCTAACACAGTGCTGTGCGTTTACCGCGTCGCAGCAGATCGTAGCCTTTTTGTCAAGACACAGGTACAATAATAATAAAAACTAGTAGTACTGCAGGCCTGTTTCAGAGCTGTTGGCCGTGTGTGCAAAGGCAGAGCATCAGAGCATTCTTATTTCAGGCATCACAGGTTTATTTGAAACTGCACTTTTACAAGACATACAGATACTGCGCAGATCTCCATGCTGGCCTCAAGTCATTTTCAGCGTAATATCAGATTTTTTTCATGAAACATGTAATTTCAGATTTTTTTATATATCTTGCATAAGTAGATAGAATCTCAAGATGCTGGCAGAGCCATTCTACACAGAGACTTCCAGAAATTAAAAATTCCAAAAATGGATTGGTATTTCTGAATAAAATAGAAATACTTGACCAAAGACACACTAGAATTATTATATATAACACTGTAATGAAAGTTCAAGGCAGGATATAACAGGAGGATGTACCAGCCTTCCTTGCTGACTTTAAGTATTAATATGAATAGTTATATTGGAATAACTGACTTATTATGCAGGAAAAATGTTCTACTTTCATAGACACCAAGCACCCAGAATATAATTCCAGTAATCCAAAGATTTTGCAGTAACTAGAACAGTAGCTCCTTTTTTTCTGTTTACGAATCTATGTAAAATACAGCATGAAAAATCCCCACCATATCCACAGAGTATTGCAGAAATACTTTGGTTGTTTTCACAGGAAGGCGGTGGTATACCAGAACATCGGAGGTGACAAGGCTCACAAGAGAGCAGCAGTCTAGTAAAATATTAATTCTGGGTGCAGTGTGCCATCGGGGTCAGTAATTGCAGAACAGAAAACTCACAGAAATGGTAGAAGAGTGAGGACCACCCAGAAACCATTTTTCAGTACTCAGTCTTATCAGTTCAGAAGGATGACCTCATTAATGTTTATAAATATGTAAAAGTGAGCGTCAGGAGGATGGAGCCAGGCTCTTCTCAGTGACATCCAGTGATAGGACAAAGGGCAACAGGTGCAAGCTGGAACGTAGGAGGTTCCACATAAATACTAGAAAAAACTTCTTCATGGTGAGGGTAACAGAACACTGGAATGGGCTGCCCAGGGAGGTTGTGGGGTCTCCTCTGGAGACGTTCAAAACCCACCTGGACATGTTCCTGTGTGACCTACTGTGGGTGTTCCTGCTCCGGCAGGGGGAGGGGACCTTTCAAGGATCTTTCAAGGTCCCTTCCAATCCCTGACATACTGTGATTCTATGAGCAGCTACCAACAACTGACACTGATCCCAGTTCTCCTATGTAGTATCATGTTAATTAAAAAGGATTTAACTCTGCAGCCCACAAGGAATTACTGTTCATTTTTTGGCAATTCATGATTGTAGAAAAGATGAACAGCTGCACAACAATAACTTTCAATGTAAATTCTGTCAGAAACAGAAAATGCTTATTTATAGAAGACATTTCTTGAGCAGGTGCTAAACATTACAAACTGTTGAAAAGCAAGATGATCTCCAAACATAACTTCAAAATAATAATTTGATATTCTAAATAATATTATTCTTTTTCCAAGGTGATAAGCTGCTGTAATTATGTTTTTCTGCAATTTGCAAACTATTAGATGTTTACTTTTTGTTCTTCTGTATCAAAATAAGGGGAATTGGATGAAAAAAATTCAGGCAGAAAGCACAGCAGTAACAAGATATGACAAATTCAGCTTCTAAGCCTTTCACCGAGTCATTCTGCAACTTTAGACAACTTCCTTTGTATCTGCTTCCCCGTATGAACAATGATATTTTGAATACATAGATGATGAGGGAATTACTTTTTGTAACTTTTTTTTTAATGATTTTAAATGAGATACTTTAAAAGTACAAGTTGAATTTTGTTACTGCGTTGTACTAAACACATACAAGACCTTCATCTAGAATGGACAGATATCAGGATGTTCAGTTTCAGGCATATTGCTCCTGAATTCCAAATTTTACCCTCATTTATGTAGCCCATTAGGTTTGGAATGGATTGTTTTTTGTTTGGTTGGTTGTTTTTTTTGCTTGGTTCAATTTTAGGTTTTTACCTGGCTGGGTGCTTCTTCTTCTTGCTTTTTTTTTTTTGTTGTTGTTTGAGGTTTGATTGAGGTTGTAGGTTTGATTAACCATGCTTACATGATTAATAAGACTACATTCTAATAATGAATGAAGACCTATAGGAACATTCTGTAAGTTATCTAAAATATTACCTGCATTTCCCATTGCCTTTTTAAAACAAAACCAACCACATTAAAAAAAAACAACTACTACAAAAAATAACAAAAAACAAAATGAATAACCTACACTGTATAATAGTCAGTCATTTACGTGTAATTTCACAAAGCACTGCCAAGGAAGTACTCCTACGGATATATTAATGTAACAAGTTCAAAAACTCCCCAAGATACCCTCAAAGAACAGTAAAACTCAGATAAAATAAGCTGGTATGATGAAGCTCACATAATTATGGAGAGGAATATGAAATAAAATTCAGCTATTTGCTGAAAAGGTCCAAAGAAAAATGTCCTTTGTAAAGGGCCTCAGTACAAAAATCCTGAAGATCTGTGAGATGAATTTACCTACAAAAGAACACCACCAGTTTTTCTTCACAAAAATTACTAAACTTCAAAGAACAGCAGTCTTACAGCAGTTATCTTCTAAAAAAGCATTAAAATTATCTGAAACAGTTATTTTTACAAATCCTCATTCTGTTAATTGCATGCTTTAACTCTATGGCTGAAAGCAGATAAACTGTTCTAGGAATTGGGTACATACTGTTAATAAAAATTAACTTTTACATTCAGCAAAGAACAGTGCTATTTTAGGCACAATATTGTTTAACTTTGTTCAAGCACAGTGCAAAATCAAGAACGCTGGATTGTATTTAACAAGATTTATTTCCAGCTACTTCAGTACCTTAAGTGATTGTTCTATGTATTTCTTTTGCTTCCTGAAGTAAAAACAAAGGATTTTATATCCCTTTTGAGGGATAGTCTCCATTTTGTGCGTCAACTATTCCAAAAGAAAGGCTTTAACTCTAGATTAGAGGCCTTGAAAAGAGTAGTACAGGTCAGACATGATGTTCACCAAACCACAATGAAATTCCTGTGAGTTAAGTTACTGAATTCCATTGAGGTTACCCATTCGTGAGCTTGGAGTAATTCTATGACTGGACTGTGGAAGAGAGTTTATAGTGCTATAGTGCTACATTAGGGAAGCCGAAGAAGAAAAATAATTTTATTTATAGCTCTTCCAGTCTAAGAGCTTAAAATAGACTTAATGTAAGATAAAACAAACACAGCCATCATGTGAGTGTCCAGCAGAGGGAGAGTAATAGGTCTGAAACAGCATTTGTTAAATAGCAGTGTTACAACAAACAAATCAGTGAAAATACATTTCCAGGTCAAGATATCTCAGTCTGGATTACACATGCTTTTGTGCAAGCAGAAAAGCCTCTTATTAACTCATTTAACCCTTTCAAGAACACCAGCAGAACTTAGGGCAGATGCAGATCTTGAAGAAGTCATAATCCCAAAACATAACGTGGTGATGTTTTCTCTAGTTCCATGCTACATCTCCAGGGACTACCTGGAAGGAGAAACTGGTAGTGTTTTCAGGTATTGTGTCAGGCCTGGTGAATATATTAAAGTTATTTAGAGCAAAAAAAAAAAAAAATCGTATGCAGTTCTCTCTCAAGAGGAGTGTATCACTTGAATTTAAATACTTCCTTAATCCACATCTTCCACAAGAAACTTTCTGGACATATCTAACTCCACTTGTTTCTTTTAAATAATGCTCAATTTAATTTACAGAATATCTATTGAGATTGTTTCTTAACATATGTTTTATATAAGAGCTATGTTTCTATAATGGCAGCTCCATAGCCAAACACTGTGTCCTATGTTCTCCGTCTTTTAATATTAGTAATTTAGCTTTAGCTTTTGTCTTCTTCTTGGGTAAATAACTTGTTCTTTTGGCTTAATTTTTAAAGATTCAAGATGACTTCAAAGCAATTCTAAATAGCAGGCTGCACATTTACATGCATAACTAATGTACATATTTGAATACCTTTTAAGTTTCAGGGCATGACATCACAGTGTGTCAGTTGCATTTCAGACTGCTGCCACACCAGAAAGAGAGGTCATTTTTCTTTCATACTCCCAGTCTCAGCCAAATGCTTTCCTTCCCCATTTTACAACAGCACAGGAGTTGGTCTGATCTTAAGGTAAACTAAATCAATTTAGCCAGTACCCTAAAACCACTCTCCTTCCCCCTTTGTTTGACTGCTGCTATTTTATGGCCTTACCTGTTAGTGGTGAGCAATTAACTGTTTGAAGCTGTCAACTTATGCAAAGTCTTCTAGCAAAAAGAAAAAAAAAAAAAAACTCCTTCAGTATATCTGCTGTGGTTTGAAGTGTTTGTAATAACCTTGGATGGAAGGTTCCACTGGAGAACTGAACAGTATCCCTACAGAATCCCTAATATCATATGCATGAGAACTTTCACTTCACTGCTATAGGAATGACTCAGCACAGGACAGAAACTTGTAACTGAAATACCTGAATATCTGACAAAGTCCTGTTCCTCAATCTTAATAAATACTACCTCTACCACTTGTCAATCTCTTAAGAATTGACTCATCTCAGTAACCCAGGAGGAAAAAGAAAGTAGACTGTTCGTTAGCTAGGTTAACAAAGTACAAAGGATGAGTAGAACAGCAACTGAGGGGTGAAGACAGTTTCTCTGTGCTCACCTCAGCTTGTGAATCCTGGAACAGTCCAACGTCTTTTCTAAGCAGCACTTTGATATTATAAGTCAGTTATGATGTGATGATGGATATATATGTATATATGTGATTCTCACTGAGAAAAGTTTTTTATATTTATTTAAATGAAGAGTTAGTACATTTACTCTAAACATTTTAATGCAGAGAGATTTAAACAAGGAGAGTTTTATAAAGCTTTAAATGCTTTACAACCTCAAGAGAATATCACTGTTTATGTTCCAGTCTGTTTTGCCAGCAGAGTTTTCATGATTACATTCAGGTTTTGTTTAGCTTATCAGCCGTTCCTAAATGGAAAAACAAACTACTAGCTCTGTTAAAAATGTAGTATTTGAGTTTACACAATCCCTGTGAGTGACACAGCCTGCAAAACAGGTTTGTACACTCTAAAGGATGTTTGATGTCTTCTGAAACTCTGTAGACAAATTGCTCACTTCCTAGCAAGTACCTAGGGAATAAGCATCTGACAAGGAATGCATGCTGGATACCACAAGTAATTATTTTCCCCTGAAATCAGTAGTAATACATACATCCATGCCTCTGACTAAAATGACTAAAGCCCACTAAAAATACTAAGGGAAGAGGAGAAAGAGTAGCAGAACTTGGTACTTTGGGAGCCGTCAGTCAGAAAGTCTTCTTAACAAATGCCAAAGTGTTCATAAGAATTGCTGCCTACACATTCCATGTGTGAGTAATCTTATTCTGAAAATTTAGTACCTGCCTCCAGTTAAGCTTTGCCTGACTTGCAAGCTTTATTAAGGCTCAAATAGAAAACTCAAGCTTGCAGTGCAACACTGTAGTCACTACAAATTTGACCTATTAAATACAACAATAGGAAAAGCATACAGTAAGAAGGCACTGTGTCAGCAGAATTCATGCAGCTTGGTTTCCACTGGATTTTTCTCTCTTATTCAGCAGAGGTAACCAATAAGCTTCTTTTTTTGTTTGTTTGTTTGTTTTGTTTTGGTACAAACGTTACTGCTAGGGAAAAGGATTTTATTTCTATTTCAGCTTCAATGAAATTACAAATGTAAGCCTTGCTTTCAGAAGTTAATAAAAACCTTGCAGCCAGGAAAGAAATAAAATAAAACTGTAGAATGTTATTTCTTACTCCTCTAGTTTTCCTTTTAACTGCTTCTTCCCATCTACTGAGAAAATCATACCATTCCTGCTTCTCATCCTGCCCTTGGTAGTACTGCATGTTGTTCTCTAAAAATAAAGAAATCAAACAAACACTGAATTCCTATACCTTCAAATGAATTATTTTTTAAGTATTGAGGTATTGTCGTTGAGTGTCTTAAAAAAATCCTTTACCAGATACTATCATGACTCTTCCCTGATTTGAACCCTTCCAAAATGGTATCTTGCTTGTAGTTTTATTGAATCTCTCACCTTTGTTACTGCAGTACTATTTAGAATCTTCCTAATTACACTAGTGCCCAGGCAATGTGTACCTGAAACTGCAAATGAGGTCTGCACTAGGGAATCATCAGGCTACCTTTCCACAGGGTTTTCAGTCCTGGTGGTGGTATGCTGGTGCTTCTCGAAGACTTCCACTGAGCAAAGGTTTCTAATTGTGAATGAGGTTATTTGTTTATTTATTTTAAAGTGAATTATCTGCACTGTTGATGGGGACATTTTAGCTTTTCAAAGTGCTGCCCTACACACAGCATTGTTCCTGGATAAGTCTCTTCAGAAGTATGGCTGTGAGTTAACAGCTATATTATCTGTGGGTCAGAATGCTTTCTTCTCATGGGTATGCACGCTGCTGCCGTACAGCCAGAAATCAGCTCACTCGTCAGCACTGAGTTATGTAAATGACACTCAAGAGCATTTGTGCCATTCTGTAACCAAAACTGGAATGGATTTTACACTGAGCTGAAATCCTCACTTTTCAGTTTTAAGCCTCAGCATTTTCGAAGCCTGCAGTTTGTCCTGGTAACTTTCCTTTGCTGTCAAAAACACTTCCTTCTAAGGTGTCTTCTTTTGTTGTTTGGATTTTCTCCTTGATCTGCGTAAGACCAGTCCTCGCCCTTATCAGTCACAGGTCTCAGTACCTGCCGTGTCCCAGGTAATCCAGCTTAACTGGAGTTTTCTTATGACAGATATCTGAGTCAGTCTCTCGTAGCAGTGTCAGATTCACAACTTTTAATGTACCCTGTCGCTGAGGTGTGCCTTCACCTGCCCCAGAAGCCCTGGCGGGCGCCCAGAACGCCTTCTTCTCTACAATGCAGCGCCCAGCGCGACTGCTGCCAGCACCGTTCCTCACCGCCCGTCCCACGGCACAAGCGGACGCAGAACACCACGCTGCAGCCCGCACCGTTTCCGAACTGCCTTTCCCAGAGTTCCGCGGAGCAGCCACAAGCACCTTCCGGGAGAACGCTGGCGCCAAGGCTGCTGGGGCACGTACGCAGCTCCTGTCACGCTGCGGCCTTCACGACAACTACACGTCCCACCTCCCCAGAACTGGAGGTGGAGGCTACGGGAACGAACGGCGACCGCAAGGGCTGACGGGCAGCATGGTTTCTGAGTACGTAGAAGGCGCAGGTAACTACACTTCCCATCAATTCCGAGAAGGCGGGGCTGGCGCAATGCACGACGGACGTTGTAGTTCCCGCAGGCCTCCTGGGCCACGCTGTAGGACGAAGCCCCAGGCAGCTAAAAACTACTAAAATGGCGGCAGGGGAGGGCGGAAGAAGGGGGTACGAAAACGCCGGGAGGCCATACTAAGCTGCGCGTCGGGGCGGCGGAGTACACGCGGAATCGGCGGAGCGAGTGCTGAGTCGGTGCCGCCGCCGGCTTCCCTCTCACCTCGGACGCTGGGAGACGCTTCAGGGCCGCAGAGGCTTGTGGGGCAGCCACAAAATGGAGGCGAACGGGAGCGGCAGCGGGAGCAGCAGCGACTCGGCTCCTGACTGCTGGGATCAGGCGGACATCGAGCCGGGCAGCGGCGTCAGCCCAGGTTCCGCCCCGCCGGCCGCGGAGGCCGAGGCCCAGCAGGAGCTGCTCGGGGCGGCCTTCAGCCGGCAGCTGAACGTCAACGCTAAGCCCTTCGTGCCCAACGTCCACGCCGCCGAGTTCGTGCCGTCCTTCCTGAGAGGGGCGCCGGCGCCCGGCCTGCCACCACCCTCGCCCCCGCCCGGCCTGCCGCCGCCCCACGGTGAGCGGGACGGGGTGGGCGCCGGGAGCTGAGCGATGTTAGGGGCCACGTTGGAAGCGCGCGGGGCGACGGCTGCCGGGCCCGGTGCCGGGGAAGGAGGGGAGGGACCGCGCGGGGCCGGAGCGCGGCTCGGGGCCTCCGGAGTGTGAGGGAGCCGGGCTGGGCTGGGTTAGGCTGGGCTGGGGCCTGGGAGGTGGCTCGTAAGCCCGGCGGGGGTCAGACGGCAGCGCTAGGCCCGGGGTACCCTAAGGATGGGAAAGTCTTGTCCGTGAGAGAGCCTGGAGCCGGAGAGGGGCTTGGCGAGGGGCGTCACGCGGCTGGGTCTGGTCGGAGGGGCGACAGTGCTCTGTAAAGGGGCTGGTGGCGGCCTCTCGCCCGTCCCCAGAGTGTGTGTGGCCTGGAGGAGGGCTCCGCAGGGCGCGGCGGTGCGTTAGAGGAGACCTTGCGGGCGGCCGAGCCCTGACGCAGGTGCTGTGCTCTGTACGCGGGTCCCTGTGGCTTGTCCTGCCTGCCTTCGCTTGTGAGCTCGTTCTCAACCTCTGGAGAAGCGATTGATGATTTTGGTGGTAATGTATGTAGTGTCCCTGGGAAAAATGGCACTGCTTCTGCCACCAGTGTTCCAGGTGTATTTTAAATGTCTTTCTGAAGATTACATCAAGTAGTTAACTTTACTGAAACGTGAAGCTGATAAACGGCTAGGAAGAAATGAAGGTTTGTCCATCTGGCCTCTGCCAGTAGAAGGACTTGTAATTTGCCCAGCTTTTAATTTTGAAGGAATGAAAAGATGAAATGAATGAAAGAAAATGAAAGAAAAAATTTTTGCAGTCAGCGTTAATACTAGGTTTACTTTGCATATGGGAAATTTAAGGAGACTTCTTTTCAATTTCGAGCTCCATGCCGAAAGTCCTTCCAGAATCAGGCATGCTGGTTGGCCTTGTGGCAATATTTCAGTGTCACACTTGCAGCTAAGGAGTTTGTGACCTGGTTGAGTGTGTCAGTTTAACGTTTTCTAGAATCTTTCCATATCCTTCCTGATGCTGTGTGAAATAAGCTCATATTTCAGATATTGATTGCAGTAGTTTAATTTTGCTGAAACTACTACTTGTTGCACTATGTTTGTTATGATTTTGTGTTATTCATGGCCTGTCATTTGTTGCATGCTGATTTAGTATGTGAGTTAGTCAGGCTCTTGCTGGGATCTACACTAAGCTGATGTTGATAGCTGAAATCTGTATCTTTCACATATAATCCTTTCAAATTTATGTTAACCCCTTTTCTCTTTTAGAGAAGAGATTAGACTTTTTTTCACAGCTGTTAAGCATTACTGTTTTTTATTGGGAAATGCATATTGTCTACCCACATAGAACAGAATTTACAAGTGCATTAAAATATGCTTTGAAGAAGCATGTGGACAGTCTTTTGGATCCTGTTGAGAATAAACGTGTGTGTTAATTTTCAGTGGTGTGTAAGGTTCACTGTAAAGGTAGAACAGGAAGTTTGAGGCTGTCCTAAATGTGTGATGCAGCTTTAAGTAATATTCTGGTGTGTTTTTTAGCCTCTCTTGCATCTAAGACATTTTAACTTTGTAATCAGTGCTTTGACTGGAAACTTTTTTTTGGAGTTTTGGATGTTAGGATAACTTTTTTTTTCCTTCAGCCACTCCGTAAAGTTTTTTTTTTTTTTTTCTAAGCCTTCCAGCATTTTCATAGGATTTGAGCTACTTTTCCTCACCTATTCATTGTATTTATTTCTTCATACATTTTCTCCACTCTTTTGCTACTTAAAAGGCTTATGGCACATTTCTGTCTTTCCAGAGACTAAGGATGACTTTACTGAAAGCTTGTTGGTCATCTAGAGTGATCAAGAGAGCTTTGCTTTTCAGCTTAATTGAAGAATACATTTCCTATATAGTGTTGTAATCTACCTGATTTGAATTCATCTTGCTTCTGTATCTTCTTTGAGGTTTAGAATGATTATTTTCTATAATTAGACTTAAGTGCCCCTAAAGTTAAGGAGACAAAAATCTGCCATTCTTCCCTACTCTATTAATAAATGAACCAGGTTTTCTTAACTGGAATACTGTATTTCCTGTGTATATTTCTCAGGTTTGATGTACTCAGTTAAAGTAATTGATAGTCTTGTCCCGACAGGTGTTTGTACAAAGTGACAGCTACTTTTGTGGCTATAACTATGTGGAGCTGGCTCTGGGAATAAGTCAGAACAACATATGATTAGACAGTGTTGCTGAATCAGACACTTTTCAGCAGTTCTGTTTGGTTTTGCTTCTGTAGGCAATTGGATATTCTGTGACATACATTCTGTATTACCTTCTTGGGAAATAAATATTTATTACCTGCACTGAGGACTGTAGAAATACTTCTTTTAATTAAGACAAACCTGTATCTGAACTCGTAAGAATCAAAAAAACTCTTTGTCAGCTTAGGTTTCCTGAACCTAATGTTTAGTAATATTTTTCTCCTTAGAACTTTCTCTTGCTGAGATTTTTGAGTTGTGATTCTTTTGTGGTTCAAAGGATGTTGTATGTCAAGATAAATGTGCAGTAATAGCATTGGATGTAGAAAAATTCCACAGAATGATCTCACTTATCTGACTGTCGTATGTCATAGTGTTTCTTCTTACACACTGTAACTTCATATTTTTAGTAATTATCTGAAAATACTTATGTTTAGAGTGTTGAAATAATGTTCAGAGAAACCATTCAGGAAATGTCTTGTGGTGTGCTTTCTTTTGGTAGTGAATTGTGTGGTAAGGAGAAAATCTGACCAATTCTTATTGCTAATGTAGCTTCTGCTTGCAGATGGTTTCAGAATCAGTTTAGAAGTAAATTACTGTTTGATTATAAGAAAAAGTATACTATTCCTTACATTCAGAAATTTAAGCATCTTTAAAGAATATGTTCCAAATATTATATTTGTGAAAACCTGCTTTTATCAAATTGTGTCAAAACTCATTTGCTTAAAATCTTCTTGGGTTTCCATCAGAAATGTGAAATAAAGGCTTCCAAATTTTTTTGGCATCAAAAAGTACAGAGTGCCTTCCAGTGAGTCATATCAAGAACATCTTGATATGCTTCTAGGAAAGCTTATGTTAGGATAGCTTTTGCTGGACCTGCAAACTCAACTAAATTAAGACAAGGTGTGATAGTTAATAAAATGACAGATTATGTTAGGACCTCTAAACATTCCTCATCACAGTTGTACCTTGCAGCTTCACTGTTCTGTGGCTTATTCTTAGTATAACTTATTAACGTTGTGATTCAGTGTAAGGTTTGTTTTGTTTCTGTATTAAGGCACAAGGGAACAGTTGAAACACTTTTATTTTTTTATCCTCACTCAAATTATTAACACTTTCATGTGTTAATGAAATCCAAACAAAATTTATCCAAATGAAAAATCTCTGGGAATGCAGCATCAGCATTCAGTACCGTGGTTACTTTTTTACCATAGTGCTTGAATGTAAATGGGATTTTTCGTAAAATCAATTGCAGCTTCCTTGCATGGGCTTTGTTTACTGTGTTAGTTTTTATGTCACTTTTCTTTGCTAATGACTTTGCTTGAACCAGAAGGCTGAATTAGAGGATCTCCCAGGGTCCCTTCCAACCTAAGTTGTTCAACACTTTTAAGTGTGCCGTGCTTATGGTAAGGAAAAAGTGTCAGTAATAAAACAGTAAGGGAAACAGAAAGGTATTTAATGTAGTAGCTGGCGTAGGGGAAGATAACATTGAGCCTTTTGGTAGCATTATGTTAAGCAGATGGGTGTCCTCAGTCTGTGTATATGTGGTAGCATTTATCTTTTTGGTTTTCTCTGCTTTCATTTTTCTTTACTTTGTAGCTAGATTCATACTTTTTCTTTCTTATTTTTTCTTTTTTTTCTTATTTTATATATATATGTGTATATATATATAATATACATATTATTTTCTTATTTTATACCAGAAACAAAGGACTTATAGTATCTTCTGTTTCTGTTATATGAATGAAGTTTTCTGCTATCATGTGAATACCAATACATGGTATAAATTTTATTATTAAAAAAAAGCATTGAGTTACATCACCACTTGACTATTTAGAGCACTGGTGTTCTTTATCAGCTTCTCTTGATGGCTGACCTGCGTAGCCTCTTCCACAGTGGCCAGCATGGAGAAAGGCTGTGTATGTCTTGGCACTACCTTGTGAGATTACCAGGTACAGTGTACATATGCAGTGCAGTCAGGTTGCCATGCTGGTGTTGGTTGTTCACAGGCAGGTAGCCAGCACTGCACTGTTCATGTCAGAATAACTCATCAGGCTTGTGGCCTTTGCGTGACTCCAGTAAAAAGCAAGCTGCTAGGAGCCAGGCTGTGGATTAGATGAGCTGTTGTGGAGACTTTATGTGGTCTGCTGACCGTGCCTATGGCACCCTGAGCTAGCTTACTGATTTAACATTGAAAAGCATCATGTTTTCATAAAACTTGGCTTTTTTATCAAAGTGCACACAGAAATAATTTGGAATAGTGTTTGCATTCTAGTAGAAATTCAATTTTTACTAGATCTTGTGGTTTTACTCCTGTTTTGGTGTAACGCATACAAGCAAGAGATGCAGGTAGTTGTCTGAAGCTAAGACAGAAAGGTGATTTTTGTTATGAAGGAGTAAAACTGACAATGTATGATGTTACAAAGAAGCTTGTATGAAGGCGAAGGTGATGTAACTTCAGTACAAAAGTTAGCTTAGGAAGGTGACTCAGTACTGAAATGTTCAACTTGGATGCATCAGTCTTAAGACCTGAGTTTAACTTGCTAAAAATCCATGGGATAAGAATGTTAAGTAGTTTGAGAGCTTGATTTTTCTGACTATCTGTCTGAGAAATCAGTATGTCAGTTCAGCACAGATATTTGCCTGTAAGGAGACTTTTTTCACTGTATTTCTTGAAAATCACCATCACCTTTCCTAGACTCAGTTGTGAAGAAGCATGTTAGTTTTGTGTTAGATAAACTTAAGGTGTACATCCTCACTGTGGAAGGGAAAAGAAGAGGGCCTTTTACTAAGCTAGTACATAATAAAATCCTATGAGTACAAAGCGGGTGGTATTTTTAATTGAATATTACTAAATCATGTTAAAACTATGAAAACTGCTCTGATATTAGTTATTTTAAATGCTAGACAAAACTCTTCTGTCTCATGCTCAAACTGGGTCTTACTGTATGAAGCAAGTCAGAAAATAAGAAATAGTTTGGGGTATAAATAAACTTAGAAAACAACTGCCTGAGTTACTTACAGTAAACTCCTGGAAATCTTTTCTTCCATTATGTCTTAAAATATTAAATATGAAATACTTCATTTAGCTTTAGAACTTGAGCTTAGAATATCTTTTGAGTTTTTTTAATTACCTGAAAATTTTTCATTCTGATTCTTCTATTTTGTAGGTTTGATTTGGACCTTTAACTTTTACTGTGATGTAATACCCTTTCCTTGTTTGTTCCCTACTTAAAAAAAACAAAACATCTGTAATGTGGTTCATGAAAGTTATTCTGATGATATGACTATTTTGTAAATACATACTGAACTCAGGTATTCAAATCACAAGTACAAAAGGTGATGGGATTTGTAAGACAGGTGCATTTCTTCTCTCTTGCCTTCCAGGAATTCCTGGGAAGGATCTTGTTGCCTACAGTCAAGCAACAACAAAATTGCTGTTTAGTCTCAGGCTTGTAGATAAGACTTTTTTCATATTGAATTTGTATGTTTTGTTTTTCCCCCTCTCTATGTTCTGTTGTAGTAACAATTAACTGTACTGGAGGTACCAGCCTGGCTTCTTAACTCTCCTGCAACAGAGAACTTTGAGAGCTGAGTTCTGCTGTGCATAAACGCAAATTACAGCTTCTCTTTAATCCACGATAGCAGATTCTATGAAGGTGTTAGCACTGTGGCTTCGGTAACTGCTTCTGAGGAGTTACCAGTTACCACTGAACAGTATCTGCTGATGTGCATATAGTTATTTGCTAATTCTGTGCTTTGGTAAATGCTCCAGTTCAGATAAAGATGGGTCTGTCATTAACTGTTTAGCACATAAATTTACCTATAAGACTATTGGAATTGCAGTTAGAATCATAGAATTGTCTGTGTTGGAAAAGATCTTTAACATAAGCCTCTTCATCAGCTGGACCTACCACATCCCATCTCTAAGCCATGTCCTTTAGTGTCACATATTCTTCCAGATCAATTAATTAATCTTTGTGTTCTGGCTAATAGGAAGCAGAAATTCTCAATGATGTTAACTTCCTGACTTAGATAGAGTATCCATAGCTAGTGGGTCTGGGGTAGTAGAGGTTTTTTGGTCAGACCAACTTTTTATTTGCCTTATCAGTTACGTGTGCAATAGGCTGACGCAGAGATGAAGAGTGCGATGTGGCAATCCAGTTGTTTAAGAAGTAGTAGAACTGCATCCTTCTTTAGAGGGTGATTTGTCTTAAAACATACTTCAGGGTATTTAGTCATTTCCACAGGGAGTAAGTAACAAATCTGGTACTTTTAACTCAGATTTTTCTTTTTTAAACTTGTTTGCTGTCTATCAGTGCCTAGAATAACCTGCCTTCCCCTGAAATTGTTTAGCAGAAGAAAAATTTCTGAAGTGTGTTTCTTTTCATCGCTTAATGCCTGATCTTTTTGAAATTGATTAGTCCTATTTTACTTGGTTTCTTTACAGTGTACTCTTTGAGAGCAGTCTGTTCCTTTCCTACTTTGAAGGAGCAGTATATGTTTTATATAAGTCTGAGTCCTCTTGTAAAATGTCTGCTGCTTTGTGTATCAGACTGACCAGAGTTTAATCAGTGGCAATGGCAATAAAGAATGGGTCTTGTCCCTGGATTCTGTGTGGCATTAGTACTGTATGGGATCTGTACACAAACGACTTTTTTTTTTCTAGTTTGCTTTGATTATTAAATATAACAGATGGACATGCTTTCAGGAGCGATAGTCTTCAAGAGAATAAACAAAGTTTCCATCCTTTTTCGGTTAATTATTTTTTATTTTCTCTCTGTTACTTAAGAACAAATGTTCCTCCTCTAGTCTGAATGCCTGTTGGATTACCAAACAGAAAGTAAGAACTGAAACTGTTATGAATGCTGCTGACTGATGCTGTAATCCAAAAGAATGAAACTACTTCTTTGAGAACAAGTGTGCAAACACTGTCATGTAACAAGTTTTCTACTGTGGAGAAACTTAGGAAGTAAGATCAGGAGCTTGCTGAAATGACGTAGTAATGAAAGTAGTTCTGCATGTGTGAAATTGGCCAATGATCTTTGAAAGTGTTGCAAAACATAGGCATTACATTTGTACTTGAATTCTGTGCCACCTATTACCATGCTCAAGTGGGACAATTTGGATCTTTCTCAGTTCTCAAACGGGAATAATTCTTGCAAGGAATCTCAAGATAGTAAGTAAAAGCAGAAGTGTAAACTGTGCAAAGTCATTCCTTTAAAGCTTTGATCCTGCGATACTGGGACTCTGGAATGCAAATCATATATAATATGACACAGGAGTGTAGGGAACCTTGCTCTTAACGGTTTATTCTGTGTTGCTGTGCCCTTTCTGCTGCTGCTGATCACTGAGTGTTATGCTCTGACCCACATTCACCCTGCCTGTAAGTTTTGTCATCTGGATCTCTTCTAGCTTTTTCAGCATTTCTCCAGTTTATAGAACTCTGCAGCAAATGCACAAACAGTGCTAAAGCAAAGAGGCTTAGAATCAGGTCCTTTTCTGCATGTTTTTGTTCTTTTAAGGGGATTTTTTTCATTTTAGGACCCATTATGGATATAGACGAGTAATGCCATAAGATCTGTACTTTTATAGGGGAACTGAAGGAAAGCTGATGGGTACAGGTAAATAGTGGGTATGAATTTGGTATTTGGCATGTGGCTGAAGTAAAAAATAGATATATATTTTTTTCCTTCAGAGAATTTTGAATTTGTACCAGAAGAAAATTAAATAGATTAAGGATTTAGAGATAATTATGCAATACTTCGTGATTGTGTGAAATGATGTCTCAGAACATCAGGTGGTAACATTGTTAGCAGGAGGATATCGCTCTTAGTAGGTTTTGTAGTTAGCTGTACCTCAGCATATAGTTTAGTGACATGGTTGAGTGTATGAGAAGGTTGAATGGTCTATCCAGAAAACATACCTATGGCTTTGATACATACAACTGCTGAGAAGTCCCTCCAGGTAACGCGACTATATTGGAGTATTTAAGAAGACTGGCAATCTTAGCAGGCATATGAATGTATAATCTAATGACTCTACGGAAGACCTTAATTTATTCTCCTTAGGTTGTTTCAGTCTTGTACTCAATGCTTCTGTGAGATTTAGGCAAGACAGTATTGTAGGTAGGTCTGTAACGTGAAGCTGACAGAAACTTTCCCTATGCTGTGACACTGCTAACTTGTCGTTTTGGTGCTTACAGTCAAACTGGTTTTCATGTTTCTGAACATCAGTTACGTACAAACAGTTAAACCAGCAAGTGTGCCCAAAAAAGATGGATGGGGTGTAATACTGCAAATGCAGAAATTGCTTCCTTTAAAATAAAATTTGAATTCAGTATATCTTTTTTCTGAACTGGTGTATTTTTACTACTTAGAAGGAGCAGTCTTTGGAAGTATGTGTGACTGGAGACTATATTTAGTGCTGCTGCATAGCATGGGGAAACTGGTCTTTGAATATACTTCTTGAAAGAATGGTCTTTTATATGTAAGTGTGGAAATTGGTTACAACAGTGTACTTTAATAAGCTTTTTTTTTTTCTATGCAGGTTTACCTGTAGAGACTTCTCCAGAGGAGCAGACAGCCTCTTATGAAGGTAATCTTCATGTTTTGACAACACATAGTGTAGCTTCATTAAATGCAACTTAACGTAAAGAATCTAATTTTTGAGAACACATATAATCTTTTCCTAAAAATTCATTTTTTGTCATCATCCCACTGTTATCAATGATTATTTACAGTGTTAGAGCAGGTTGTACAAGACATGTAATGACCAACTGATTTGTCGAAGGCCATGAAGGTCACACGAAGCAGAATTTTTAAAACTGAAAAGGAGTCTGTTAAATAGTACAGGGAAATGCCCAAGCATCTGAACTGCACATTTATTAGTTTACTTTATTATTCTAAGTTCTTGATATTGTTGAGATAAATATATATACTTAATGACTCTTTTCCCCTAGGTTCAAATGCTTCTGTTCACATGGAAACTTCAGAATCTGTTGGTAAGATGAAACATGTTCCATTTCACTATAATAGGTCTACAAAAATCCAGTTTTTTTGCTGATATGTTACAAACAAAATTGAAGAGTACGTTGTTGAGCCTTTGTGTCTTGGTCCTTACTCATTTTCATCAAGTTTTATGCTCAGATTAGCGAAGAGATAACTGACCACTGGAATGCATTGACAGATGCAGTTGGATTACACTGAAAAAGCAACAACATTTTTTTCAGAAGTCATTTTGTATTACAAAATAGTCTTACTAATGTGGAATGGCAATTAGTGAAAAATATTAGTAACATGAATAATTAGAACATGAATCTTTCTCCTTTTGTTTGTATGGCTTTTGAGAAAGCTTGAAACATTAGAAAGAAAAAAGGAGGGATAAATGTATCTATCTATGGATTCAGACCAGCATGAATATCCGTGTTGATTTCAAGATAACATTTTCTCCCATAAAATTTTTGCTTTGTTAAAACAGAAATCTCTTAATACCTGTGGAACGGTTTTCTGATGTCACAATACAAGATTGTTGAAAAGCTCCTAGTAATAACTATTTCAGAAACAAGCATCTGCCTTTTCAATATAAAGACATTAACAGACTCAATAATTGGTATCTTTTGATTGCATCTTGATGATAGGGGCTGTTCTCTGTAGTTATTCCTTTTAGTTTCTTGAGTGTATCTATTTGGTTAATTTTTAGTGGAAAATGGAGAGACAGAAATGTCCCCGGAAGAGTCATGGGAACACAAAGAAGAAACAAGTGAAGCAGAACTAGGAAGTGGTCCAGTAGTGGATGCAGGACCTTCAGAAGAAGGCACTCAGGAAATGATGGAAGAGGAGGAGGAAATACCAAAACCGAAATCTGTGGTAGCACCACCAGGTGCTCCTAAAAAAGAGCATGTAAATGTAGTATTCATTGGGCATGTCGGTAAGTTGCAGGAATAGGAAATAACGAGGTCTTTGTATTGTGTATTACCTGGAAAGATTAGAAATGAATCCTGCTTTTTCTTGGGATGTATGTATTAATCCTTCCTTGTGGTTAATAGGAGCATTGATCCCAATGAAGAAGTTTTAGAAAATAGTAACTTAAAGCAAGCCTTTCAGGGGCAAAGTGACGAGGATGGACTGTGTTCTCTTGGGCACAATAGCATCTGTGTTAACAATATTTCAAGTACTTCCTCTTCTGAGTGCTGAAGTTATGAATCCATGATAATGATCTAAAGGACAGAATCAGAAAACACTGCTTATTTTCTGTTTCTTATCAATATTTCTAGGAGGTTCTTACAGTCAATAATTGTTAATAGGTTTTTATATTATTGTTCAGAAGATTAAAAATCTATAACTATAAACAATAGATCAACTTATGCACCAGGTTTTAGGCTTGTATTAACTTCCCAATTAAATAGTTTAAAGAAGCTCCAGCAAAATCTCGAAGTACACAAGGCCTGTTGAATCATGGGTTCTATATTTGTACATGTATAATCTCTTACCACTTTAAGAGTGGTGAGTGTTGTAACTTAGTCCTTGGGTAAATTAAGAACAGAGTTGCACAAAATAGAGGTGGTGGTCAGAGGTACATCACTGTATTAAAGAGCAGCCTCTAGAAGTTAGTAAAAGGGAGAAAGGTACCAGTGAAAGTGGTTTTGCAAGAGCCTCATGCACAGGTTTAACCCACACTTTCGTTGGATCCCAGCTTGTTGGGTTTTCTTTGGTTACAGGTGATGTTATGTTGATGTCTATTAAAGCATTATTATTATTATTATTTTAATTTAATGAGAATGAATTGACAGCGCATGGAAAAAAGGGAAACTGTAATCAGCTGGATTAGATCTAGGAATTGTCTCTGAAAGCAAATTAGATGACTTTGTTCATAAATCCTTTCATTTTTTCCTAGGATTTTATTTTAAATTGTGAGTGACTTAACATTTTTGTGTTTGTTTCTTTTGTTTAAGATGCTGGCAAGTCTACTATTGGAGGACAAATAATGTAAGAAAACTCAAATGAAATTTTTGGATTTACTATTCTGTTTTGTGAATTAAAATGCATTAAGCAACATAAGTAATTCTTTTTGAATGTAATCATCAGACTGATATTATTATGATAAAATTTCATGCTGTTTATAATCTTTGAAGGTTATTTAATTTCAGCACCTCTAATCTTAGTTTCAATTCATTGAAACAACTGCAAAATAATGCATTATTAAATGAGGAAAAAGACCTTCAATTGATTTTTTTTTTTTTTTTTTAGTACATGACTGTTTTTCATTATGCTTTTTAAATTATTTGTGCTTGTTAAACTTTGTTCCTTTCATGAGAATTTAAAAAAAAATATAGTGCTTATTCCCTGGTGTTAACATTGGCAGGCTTAATTTTATTTAATTTGATTTAAATCAGATTTAATTGGATTTAAAATGTTAAATTAAGATGGTAACTTTATAAGTCTTCTATAGAAACAGTACCTAGAAAATGCAGAACTTGCAGAGAGTAAATAAGTGCACCTTGATCTTATAGTTTGTCAAGAACAAGAAATGGAGTGTGGTATGTGAAGAAATAAACATTATCCTGCTGATGCAAAGTATTCTTAGGACTTTAAAATAATATCCTTGACAAAAGCGTGAGGTCTTTGTCTTGCCATTTTCATCTTGTTTTGTTTTGATAAAGTTGGAATGTTGAAACTGTTGTGTTCTCTTTGTACAAGGTAATTTCTGTTCTTAACACTCCTCGTACCAATGCATTAGGTTCCTGAACCATTGGTTGGATTTTGTTTTGTTGTTTTGTTGTGGGTTTTTTTTTTTTTTTGGTAGGAATTTTACTGCGGTCTTTCATTTTTGCAGAATATCACTTTGTTGTAGGGAGCTGGGAAGGAAGAGGGTGCATACCAACGTTGTCCTTAACCCTATGTTGTTGTTGATTTTTGCATGTAAACTAAGCAGATTACTGTTATTAGAAGATAAGTTGGACGTATACAAGTGAAAAATCAGAATGTTGTTTTAAAAGTGTGTGCTGCTCATGACCTGTTTTGTTAACTGAAATATCTCTGTTAAAATACTAGATTAGTTGCTATACATAGAAAGAATGAGGCAAAAAAAGATTTCCTTTAAATTTTAGGGATGTTTTTCTCACTTCTCCAGTATGTAAATAACAGATGTAGTTCCTTTTCAAAACTTGTCACTGCAGTACATTTCACAAGTAGGATTACAAAAGATATTTACCTGCCATAATGCAGTGATGGTGTACTTCCTAGAATTGTGTGGCCTCCTGTGGAGGAAAAAATCTGCTGCTATACACATCAGATTTTGAAGAATTGGAACAATCTGTAGGAATGCTTATTTATATACTTAAGTATAGAAAAACTATACTTATTTGGAACTACATTCCTATTTATGTAAAATTACTTTATTTTCCCCCCTTCTTAGGTATTTGACAGGAATGGTTGATAAAAGAACGCTTGAAAAATATGAAAGAGAAGCAAAAGAAAAAAACAGAGAAACATGGTATGAAACTTATTGAAGATACTGGCATGCTTTTCTTCCTTGCACTGTGATGAAAAAGAGAAATAATGGTTTTGGTTTTTTTTCTTATTTTTTTAATCTCTGTCCCTATGGGACTTGCTTCTTGCTGGGATAGGTTTGAATTGGGAGGGGAGGAAAACCACTTGTTTTCCTCTGGTACTACTTTATCTGGGGCTATATTGAACTGTGCAGTTCACATTGAAACAGGTTTTGCTGCTTTTTAACTTTTTTTTTTTCTTAGAACAGTGCCTAGTTGTCTGGTTAAAGGAATACAAAGCAGACACTTTTCTCAAGCAGCTTTTGGGATTATTCAGTCTATGTGTCTTTCACCTATAAACAGCAGAGAGAGATCTAAAAGACAGAGATCAAAGCTGTCAGTGTAGGAGACACGAGATGAGAGCAAGTGGATAGTTTTGGCATTAACATTAGCTTGTATGAAAACTGAGAGCACATGGGGTCTAGAGTTCTTAAGTTTCCACCAGGCAAGAGGATGCTGTCATGTATGGATTTTGAGATCTTGTTTGTGGTGTGTTTTTCTTCACTTGTTTATTGTACGCCCACACAGCACATATGGCAGCCTGTGTTCTCTGTCAAACAGCTCCTGGAAAGTTGATTTTTCCTTCTGAAAGCTTTTCATTTTTGGCTGCCATAGGGGAAATAGAGAGTTGGAACACTTAGCAAGAGAGCAGCAATGAAACACACTAGGAGTGAGCATTGTTCCGAACTAACTGTATAATATGAGAGGTAGAGGGTAGAAGGGGTGACATGTGTTATTCTTATCAGACAAGCATAATTTCCTATGTTGGAAGTTGGCCATGACAGTGAATTTAGGAACATTCCTAAAAAATGATGGGCAACTTAGATTTTTCACAGTTTTTAGAGAGTAGCAAGGAGTGCCTCCTTGAACTTTATTTTTTTTTCTTTAAAATACATCCTAATAGTCAACAGAAAATATTGTACATCTGTTATTATCAAAGATCTTATTTTTTATGTTGAGTCTTGAAATTTGAATGATTTTACTTTATGATTTAAAAATAAATATACTTTAATGCGGTTCAAATTTCAGAGATTTATTTTTAAGAAAGAAAATATAAGTGCAAAAGAAGCTTCTTTATTCAGCTACCATGCATTTGTTGCCTGTTTGACTTGACTTCTGTAAGCTGAGGAAAAATTTGACCTGTAGCTTGGCTGAAATCTTCCAGAAACACAGGCCATGGCTTACCACAGCATGATTACAATGCAAAAGGTAGTGCGTACTGTTACACGCCTGAAGCTGTGTAGCTCACTGTCTAGACTACAGTGAGTAACAAGCATCTTCTACCTGAGGAAGAGAGTGATTGTATAACTGTAATTCCCAATATTTTTGTGCATCCTCTGTCTCCAGAATCTCTTGAACTGGACATAATGTCTTTGAGTTACAGACCCTGATGTTCCTTCCCTTGATGACTGCTCAGCTGTGTTAGCACTGTCTCTTCAGAAATTATCCACACAGTAAAAAAAGTCAAACTACAGATCTTTATAACCTGCAGTTAACGCTCAGAAATGTGGTGTTTTTAAGCCAGTTCAATTATTGCTGCTTATTGAGTATTACTTTGATTCTCTCTTTTCTGTTCATTTTTCACCAAACCTGAAATAAATAAATTGCTTTTTGAAAGTATATTCTTCAGTTCATTTGTCTAACCTTAAGTCCAACATTTATTTCAGCCAACTTCTGTTTAAGTTTGAGGCAAAAAAAAAAAAAAAAACCTGCAAATCAGTACAGTTAATTATGTTCAAAAAGGGGAGTTGTTGCGTTTGATCCAGAAGTGTTTTTCATACCTAAGCAACGTTCAGTGCTGTAGTTTTTGAAGTTAGATCATATCTGGAGAATTTAAAAATTGAAAACTGTTGTTCAGAATTGCACAGGTTTTATGTGCAAGACAGCCAGCACTGGGCAGTAAAACTCAACATTCAGCAGAATTCACTGGTGTTGAAAATGCTTAGTTTGGCAGTCTTACATGATTAAGAATTGCTAAGGAGAAAAAAAAAGAAATTTTATGATAACCAAATGATGATACTTAAATTTAGTAAAAATGAGTATAAAAACTATATATATTTTTTTTTCAGGTACCTTTCATGGGCCTTAGACACAAACCAGGAAGAACGCGACAAAGGTAAAACAGTAGAAGTAGGTCGTGCCTATTTTGAAACTGAGAAGAAACACTTCACTATTCTAGATGCTCCTGGGCATAAGAGCTTTGTTCCAAATATGATTGGTGGGGCTTCTCAAGCTGATCTTGCAGTGCTGGTAAGGGCAAATTAGATTCTTCTATTTTTGATGTATTGTGGAATTAAGCTTTTGATGGACTTTGTTTACTCTTTTGGTTGGATAAAGTAGGCAAAACTTAAAAATCTGAAGTATCTTTTGGAGTAACTGAAGAGCTTTCTAAAATAGTTCACAATTGCTGTGTGATTTTTTTTTTTTTTATATACATTAGTGCAGAAACTGGTGGATAGTATTTAAGGTTATACCAGTATATTTTCCAAGCTTTTATCAATTTTGCCTACTCAAAGTTATTTTGGATTAAAGTAATATTAACCATTGTCTGTTGTTCTCCTGAAAGAATTGTAGAACTTATTAAAATATGTACTCTTAATTAGGTTATTTCTGCAAGAAAAGGAGAGTTTGAAACTGGATTTGAAAAAGGTGGACAAACAAGAGAACATGCCATGTTAGCAAAAACAGCAGGTGTAAAACATTTAATAGTTCTTATTAATAAAATGGATGATCCAACTGTAAACTGGAGTAATGAAAGGTGAGTTTAATATTAAAGCAAAAATAAAAATTTCATTAAGTTATAAATTAGTTTACTTCCATTATTTTAAGTAATTTTGTGTCCTGCTCTTTCTGGAAACTTTGAAACTTTATGCTGAATCTGAGAGGAAATTATTTTGCTTTCTGTGGTTTAATTTGACAGTTCTTCGTTGCTTGACCATGTCTGTTGAACTTCTAGCCTAGGTTTGGCAAGAACAGCATTATCTTGTTCACCTTCTATTGATCTACCCTGTAGTCTCTGGACTTCTTGTTTTATAAGCTAATGTGAATAAGCAAATAATATGTTAAGTGATTCATGACTGGAGTCTGAAAAGGAGGGAGGGAGTGTTGTGATGATACAGGCTGGATAAATATAACAAGACAGTTGATACTTAAATTACTGTGGTAATAAGGATTGAATTCTGTTCTGTCTTAATGCTCAAATGTTATTTAAGAGCTTTGGTTTTCCTGAGTGTCAAAACTTAGGCCTTTTTAAGGCTTCTCTCTTGTTTCTTTAAGCTGGTTGCTAAAAGGCAAAATGTAGTTCTTCCCTAGAGATATTTGTGTAGTGATGGGTTACAGTACTTCCTGCAATAAGAAGAGCTGTCAGAGAACCTGATCAAGTTCTCAAGAGTCGTCAAAGTTTTTGAGGAGAGCTAGGAGGAATTATACAACCTTATGACATTAGCTTGGTGTACTAAATGAATAAGGCATGGCCAGTTGTTATGTCTTGGTCATGCCCAGACCTTCCCTGAATTTTTGATATTAGTGAATTCAGCAGAAACCGAAGGGAACGAGTGTAATAGAGAGAAATAGCATTGTCCTGCGAAGTGATATAGAATATGGGAAGAAATGAAGCCATGAGTAGGGTGAAAGCCTGCAGAATGACCTCAGTAGCTGTCTGCTTTGTCTGCCCTGGTATCCTGGCCTGTACCTCTTGCTTAAAAGCCTATCTAGGATTTTGTTCATCCAGTCCAATAATTGGTCAGTGTGAGAAAACTAATTACATTTTATGGAACAGAGAAATGAGGGAATTAGGTAATACTAGTTTGTACTGCAAGACTGGGGAGAAAATGCAATTAGGCCAGTTAGGTTTATTAGTTTTGCTACTTGCTAAGTGTCTGCTGAGAATAAGGCTGACTTTGTTTTTAAGCACAGTATCATGTCATGTTGGGAAAAATTCAAGTTTATCTTGATCTGCTTATCATTTCAATAGATACGAGGAATGTAAAGAGAAACTGGTTCCCTTTCTGAAGAAAGTTGGCTTTAATCCCAAAAAAGATATTCATTTCATGCCCTGCTCAGGACTGACTGGAGCAAACCTTAAAGAACAGTCTGAATTCTGTCCGTGGTATATGTATGTGTCTTATATTCAATGGCTTGCATGTTAGTTACATTTCAATACAATTGCTACAATGACAGTTGAAGGTATAGCCTGGCATGTTACAGCTGTAGTCAATTATTGACTGAAGTACTTGAGGAAATGGGATCATGGTAGCAAGAACACAGAGCCTATGTAATCAAGTGAATGTAAAAGTCATAGAAGGTCTAAGTTCACAGATTCTGTAGAAGTGTTAGTATTTATTAAATTTTGGCTTTGTGGAATTAAGTGCCTTACTACCATTTCAGTTTATCAGTGGTGCTGCATTGATCACACTACTCAGATGGGTAATGGTTTTGACGTGAATGTTCTGCTTGAAACTGTATCATAATTAGTGACAGGCCACATTCCCTACTGGATGTCATATTTTCCAGTATTGTTCATAGCATTTAAAACATTAACAAAAATCATATTTGGAAGTAGCTGATGGTTTTGAATATTCAAAACGTTCTAAGTGAATCTAGCAAGATTGTCAGGGGGATGATGATTAAGTGTAAAATATCCCTAGAACGTAACAACAAGCACTTCCAAGACGTTAACATGTTAGCTTGGGTAATGTGAACACTAATAATGGGATGTTATGATGGCTACAGTTACCTATTAGAGGTCCCAGTGATTAATGGTAACAATGAAAACATTTCCCTTTGTGAAATGTACATTTATTCAGTCTGAGTATTTTTTTAAATAGGTGGGTGCTTGTATAATTAAAACACATGCGTTCTGCTTTTAGCGGATTACCATTTATTCCATATCTGGATAATTTACCAAACTTCAACCGTTCAGCTGACGGACCAATCAGGCTGCCAATCGTGGATAAGTATAAGGTACAAATTAAAATGATAGTATGGAAAAGATAAGTGACTTATTTTCAGAAAGCAGTAAATTGACTATTTATTGTGTCTAGAGGGTATTGTTTTGTCTTTGGTACGTTTTGGTTTCCAACTGTGAAATAATGATAGAGGAGAAGTCAGTGATTTACATTAAGACTCTTAATCCATAAGGTTTCATGAGAACAGTTTCCAAAACATCAAGTATCGTTCTTTAAAACTTCATATGGTTAAGTAATCGTAGGTTTCTAAGTACGGTAAAGCAGACTATTGAGGAAAAAATGTTTTTAATTTTTATGTAACTTATTTTCATGAAGGATATGGGCACTGTGGTCCTTGGAAAGCTGGAATCAGGCTCAATTTGCAAAGGACAACAGCTTGTGATGATGCCAAACAAGGTATGGTTGCATTTTTATATTTAGAAAATGTTTCTACTCTGAAAACAACTTGATTCTTAACAATACTTACTTACTTATTACTTTAAATCAGCACATAATCTATTCAGTTGAGAAGAACAAAGTGCTTGAATAATAACCTGTGTTCCCAGGTGTGTGTGTACATATGTGTATCTGCATGTTATGTATTTCCCTAGCACTCAGAACTCAACTTTATATCTTCTTTGCAAACTAAATCTCTGCACTACAAACCAACATAGTTTAGTTGAATTGTTTTATTTTGCATTTGTTGGACAGCCCACAAAAGACCTAAAGATGGGTCTAGTTAAGAGTACGTTGGTTGTGCAGGTAGGCTGCTGTTACTTAATGTATAATCACTATTTAGAATTATTGTGTTGCCCTGAAGAGTATGTAAAAATGAATTTGAAAATATTGTTGGGACATAAAGAAGACAAGTGTAGTGTACTTAGCTAATGGTTGTGCTTCTTTCCCTTGGTTTCTTACGAAAACAAAAAACAAAAATTGGAAATTTTGCTCTTAACTATTTGTCATCTTGGTTTAACTTGACACTTCTTCCAGTTCTGTAACTGAGATAGCCTGCTAGTAAATGTCTTAATGTTGAGATGTACAATACATTTATATCTAAGTGAAAGCTGATATTTCTTAATCAAAACATGTCAGCTTCCATATCATTTCTTTGAAAAGCTGCCTGAAGTTAAAACTAATTCTAGATGCTTGAGATTGCTTTTCAATTTTTAAGGTCACATAACAAACAGCAGCTTTTTATAAAACTGCTGCTTGTTATTTTGGGTTGAGTAGGAGAAAATAAGAAACTATAAATGCATTCAACCAAAGTATTACAGATTTTTTATTCACAAAATATCCAGTGTTTTTAATAACATTCTTTTATTAACTGCTTTGGCAGTTTATGAGGATTTAACCAAAGGTTCTGGAACTTTTTCTGAAAAACAAACAAACAAAAAAAAACAAAAATAACCACATATGTATTACTAGCTAACATAAAATGTAAAGATACTCAGATGTTACAGCATATAGGAAGATCAAGAAAATATATTTTGATTTCTTCTTAGATTGTTCATGCATCTATCTTATCTTTACCATCTTCTCCAAAAAAAATCTTGGAGAATTCTGAGATGGAAAGATTTCATGGATCGCATTAGTATTCAAGCTGTTTCATTTGGAATGTAATGAATCCGTACAGACAATGTAGATTGCATTCTCATTAGTTGATAGTATGCATGTGTGGTCCCTCTCATCTCTTAGTAAATTTTAAACTAATTTCACTTTGAGACATAGTGGGTATTTTTTAATTTTGGAAATTCGCGTTCTTTCTATTGGGCGTACCTTAATTCTATATGATCTTTTTCAATAAATACTCTGCTTTGAATTCTAGTAACTCATTGCTCATATTCTGTTTTCTGAAGCTTACAGAACTGAATATAATGGATTTAAACAATAATGAGTTTATGTATTGAAGTCCTGTTGTATTAAAGTGGTTTTGTATGAGACTAAAATATTCATAATAGAAAACTGCATTTTTGCCTAAAGCACAACGTGGAAGTTCTTGGAATCCTTTCTGATGATGTAGAAACTGATTCAGTAGCCCCAGGTGAAAATCTAAAGATCAGACTGAAGGGAATTGAAGAGGAAGAGATCCTGCCAGGATTTATTCTCTGTGATTCCAACAACCTTTGTCATTCTGGACGCACATTTGATGCCCAGGTAGAATAATTAACATTTGATTGCCATTAAGTGGATAAACAGCATCGAAATACTTTTGTCTGTTTCACCAAACCTAATTTTTAGAAGTTTTAAGTTTTAGTTGAGACTTCTGATTTCTTATCATATCTCTAAACTGACAATATCATAATACCTATTCTGACATCAACAGTCTGAGTTTAAAAAGTCATTTCTTTTGAATGTAACTTCTTAGTTAAGTTTTACACAACTATAGTCTAGAAAGCAAGATCTTGTCAAAGCAATTTTTCAGTTTTACACTTTCATATTAGAAAGAACTTTGTCATCTCTATATCTTTATCTAACAAAGGTGTTATGCTTGTGTTTTTAATAACATTTTAATATAGTTCTTTATTTAGTTGTTCTCTGCTCTCTTATGAGTTGAAGAAAAGGAGAAATGAACTTTTTTTTATTACAGATAGTTATAATTGAGCACAAATCCATTATCTGCCCGGGTTACAATGCTGTGCTGCACATCCACACCTGTATTGAAGAAGTTGAGATAACAGTAAGTTGTGATACTAATCTAGTCAATGTACTTGCTGGGGTGAAGAGTTCTGTAGAGCAACTAATAAATCAGTGTTCCAAAAATGGCTGTTGCTGTTAGCATAGATCTTCTGAAAAGTGTGGTCAGTAATGATTATTTTATGCACTAAGTCTTAAAAGAAATTAAGCAGCTATTAATAAATATGTCTTGTTTTACAGGCCTTAATCTGCTTGGTGGACAAAAAAACAGGAGAAAAAAGTAAGACACGGCCCCGCTTTGTGAAACAGGATCAAGTATGCATTGCCCGTTTAAGGACAGCAGGAACTATCTGCCTTGAGACATTCAAAGATTTCCCTCAGATGGGTCGCTTTACCTTAAGAGATGAGGGTAAGAGTGCTGCAAAAATACAGTTATTTGAAATAGATTGTGCATGCTAATGAAGCATTACAATGTTGACATCTAGCTGAAATTACTGTATCTGTGTAATGGAAGAAAGTAAACTAAAAAATTATTGTTGATGGTTGAAATTCTTGCTAGAATCAAGTAGTGTGTTTCATATTAGGGGAATAACATACAGAGAGGTGCACTATGAGACAAAAGGCTGAGTTTGAAAAATTATGAGCCCTGTTTTCCTGATCCATTCTGTAATGGCTATACAATGTACAAATAACATAGTATCTCTGCTGAGAGATAGAAAAGATACAAGTGTTATCTTCAAAAGCACTAAACATATCTGGCAAAAGGATTCAGCTTTGTGTTCTGCTTAACTGAATACAGAGCACACTTTCCACAATCTGTAATCTGTTTTCTAATGTGAAAATAGCAGTTTTGCCATTTGAGATTTTTATTGTGCTTTTAAAATATGCTGGTGCTTTCATCATACAGTGCAGCAATATCCTGTATCATTACTAGTACACTGGGCAGCCTGTATTGCTGGAGAAAGCGTTTGTGTTCTTAAGAGACTGTGGACGTTTTTCCATGCCATATGTAACTGTGGTGTTTGTCTCCTTGGTTTAGGTAAGACCATTGCAATTGGAAAAGTTCTGAAACTCGTTCCAGAGAAGGACTAAGCATTTTTCTCAATGACCCCGCATAATACTGTGAGGAAAATCGACTCTGCAAAAGCCTACTTCACACCGCCTTCTTATTTTCTGCCCATTGATAAAACTTCTCCCCATATTTTGCAAAGATAAATTTCACAGCAAAGGTCCACATTATGTCAGCTTTCTCATATTGAGAGCTCTGCTATGCCACTGAATTTCCCCCCCAAATTTTTTTTTTTCTCCCAAATTCTGCTTCCTTGGAAAGATTCGGCAATAGCTTTGTAGTCATGTGGACATAATTGCCTATAATTATGAAATTCTAACAGATTTTTAATGTTTAATTTCCCCTGACATATAAAGACTTTTTTTTTCCAGGCAGATAATTCAGAGTGTGCGAGTGTGTGTGCACATGTTACAAAGATGACTACCATGTTAATAAAAACTATTCAATTTGAAATCTTTTTCGGTATTTGAATTGCTTTTGAATAATGTTTTTTATCCAGATGTAGCACAGTTGCATTAGCTTTTTAACTGCCCAGTAACCTAGATATGTGGTTACTTGGATTTTTCTAAACTTCTCAGCATCCCCACGTGCACAGTTTTAAATGAGACAATTAGGCACTCAACCGAGTTTGTAACTAAAGAATTTGATTTGCCCCTTTCCTTTGCTGAGTGCATCCTTCAAATTAAAAACATTTGTGCTAATGTGGCACCTTCATTAGTTTTACACTTATTAATATTGTCAGCAAACTTAGGTTGACTTAACATCTAACATCACTACAGGACACAGTCAATTTTGTAGACTAGAACTACATATCATCTTGATAAAAATTCAGCATTTTAAAATTAACTGCAGAAGATTCCGACAGCTAGTTAATCAGTGACATTTCAAAAGTAAGAATTGGTGGCAGTAGTGCCTACTAATACTTAAGAGCTGCATTTTTGGGGGAGAACTGGGTCAGTTCAAATGTGCCAGTTATGTAAGTTACTCAGTTTGTCCTGTCTTTAATTTACAGGGCTGGATAATCCTTGCTGTTTGCAAGTTCTGTCTGAGGGAGAAAGACTTTTTAAATCCCTAAGAGTTTGCACGTACTGAAATATGGGAGGGTCAGAATTAGGCATAGTCTGTAAATTTTTGCATATCAAAAAGCAGTGTAAGCTTATGAAGACCAGTGACTTTTTTTCTTGAGAAATTAAAAGTGAAACTGGTTCAACATAAACCTTTCTCTCAGTACAACTTGAAGGAGCTGCAGAATTAAACCCTATTTAGCTGCACTTTTAAAGTGGACTGTCTACAATTGCCATCCTGATTCTAATGATCAGGATGAAGGCTGATTATTATGGTTGTTTTTGTTTTTTTTTTAAATTATCCAGAGTATTAGTAGGAAGTAGTAAAAGGTATATTAAGAGCTTCTTCAGAATGCCTTGAACGCTCAGTTGTATTATTGTGGAGAACCTACCTCTTCTCCCAAAACTTCACAGTCAAGTGACTGTGTATGAATTTACCGAACTCAAAACTGAAACAGATTTACCCTTTTTGGCTTGGGGTTTTCTGGTTGGTTTTTTTTTTGTTTTTTTTCCCCTTGAGATTTTTTTTTTTTTTGAGGTTTTTTATTTTGTTTGTTTCTTTGTAACTGTGGAACTCCCATTCATTTCACTTACAGCTACATTGTATGGACAGAAGTTATTGTCCTTCAGTTTCGTATGAGTACACTTGTAGCTACAGTAATGCATGGAATTGAAATAAATTTTATTATGTCTGCAAATCTCTGGGCTTTTTTTTTTTTTTTTGTAGATCTGAATTTTAAAGTACTTTTTTTTCCCCCTACTAAGTGAACAAAAACCATAATTCCTTGTCTCTTAAATTAATGAAGAAATTGAAAGCCAAGAAAAATTAGCATCTTGTTCATATTTGGATTAATTTAAGATTTCTATAAGTCTTGTATTCCTTTCTTGAAGCAAGCTCATGAGTTTAAAATTTGTTACCATTGCTGGAGAACATGTAGATTCCTAAAATTGCTGGAACTCTTAAATTTATTGTTCTTGTTTGAGCACTGAAATGCATTTTAAGAGTGCAAATGCTCCAGTGGAATTTTTCTCTTTACAGTAAAATTAATGAGGATTTTTAAAATTTTCACTATATTGAGGCTGCAGTTAATATTTATTATTGAAATGAAAAATTGTCTGGTGGGTTGAAATGCCAGTACATAGCATCTCTTAGCATTTCCATAACTCCAGAGCATTTATTACCACTTCCATAAATGGATTTAACATCACCACACCTGGAAAGGGAAATCAAATTATTTGAAGTTCGTTAACAGAATCTACAGTTTGCAATTAGATATTACTAAGCTGTGTTAAGTTTATATTTGAGTATAAAATACTTACATTCTATAACATACTGGTATGAAAATGTATGAATCTATGAAAATTGGCTGCCTTTTAAATAGAGGATCTAAGAGTACATTATATTTGAATAATTACAGATTCAGATTTTCTCATTACATCTTTTTTCTCATTACATCTTCATTCTACATTTTATAGATTCATTTTTACAATTACTGAGTTCAGCTCGATCTAGGAAAGGAAAGGAAAAGAAGTGCGGATTTGTTAGAAAGAAGTGCTAGCTGCTGATCTCCTGATGTGGGGTTTTTTTTAATTACCATTTTGAACACTTCCTTTTATCAAAAAGCAGTATGCTGCTTTGAAGATGGGGGAAAAAACAAACAAAAAAATCTGCGTGCACAGTACTAAAAATAAGCAAACAAAGGGAGTTGGTTGAAGCTACAGGAACACTAGGACTATCACCACTGTAGCTGTGGAGTATTCCTGAGTCCTGGGCTGTAACTTATACCAGCAAAACTGTGAAGCTGTATCTGCAGGAAGGATGGATTTTTTCCCCCAGTGTAATTGCATTTACAGTAGGGCCTTTGTATGCGGTGCAGTACTAATTTGGATTGCAGCTAATTTTCCCTGATCATTGGCCAAAGTTTATAGTGTAGATAAGGCTTCAGTGTACAGCCACAATGTAACAGAGAAACAATAACAATGTAAATTTAAGACCATGTATGTCATTTAAATGAAAGCCTTGATACATGTAACTATTAAATGTTAAAGTGTGCAGCAGTACTAATCAATTTGCAACAAGAAAATTACTTATTTCTACAACTTGCAAGAAGTGAAGGATGCTAAATGGAGTGATGAGCACAGCAGTCATTTGACTAGCATAACCATCACTTATCTACCTGAAATCATTGGTCATCTTTACCTTAGTCATCTTTGCAGACAACTGGGAAATAATATACAAACATGTGGTAGTACTGGATTCCTGAGACACTTGTTCTGGTAGTAAACTGTATTCTTAAACAGTAAGCTATTGATGATGATATAATAATGCTGTAAGAAGAATGGCTGCTCTAAAGAGGTTTATTCATGGAGATATTTGCTGATCATAAATTTTACGCCCCTACACAAATGTTCTTCATGGCATAAAGGCCCAGCAAAGATTGCTCAGTGAAGAACCTCTGTTTCAGAATAATTACGGTACCAGTTCATAGAAATGTTTTTTTAATAAGTGTTTATTAATGAATATTACTGAAGAAAAAAGGATTGTTTCCATTGTCCCAAGTATTTGATTCTGTATTACTCTGGCCTTTTTGTTCTTAATGCAGAGTGTTTAAATGATGATGTTAAAGCAGATGAAATGTACTCCAGAAAAGACTGTCTTCTTCCTGAAGTGATGCTTAAAGGCTCTTACTTATTCTGCTGTTTTTGTATACTCTACAGAGGATTTGCTAAAGAAAATATACCAACAAAACTGGAGTTACTACTGAAGATTTTATGTTGTGGACCTGTTTATTTCCTTACGTTTATTTTAATGCTCTATAACTGTAACAAAATATCTTTTTCTCTGAAGAAATTCTAGAAAAGAGTCAAGTCTTAACATAAAATGGAAATTTAGGCTAACAAAGATGAAATCTGCTGTGCATGTATTTAACTTCTAACAACACAGGCTTTCATCAGCTTTCTGTCCCAGAAAGTCTCAACTCCCAATGTAAGCTGGATTTTTCTACATCTCACTTCAGTTAACTACACAGTTGCCTAAAAAAGGCTACATATTTTTGAATAAGAGAATAGATGGTAGACAAACTGTTGGGTGAAAAGAATGTATTGAGTTCTTGTCATTTCTTAAGCCTGTAGAACTCATGATAGGCAAAGGATTATAACATATACAAAAGTAATACTTAATTTCCTTTAGAAAATTAGTAACTATTTGTGGACTTGTCAGACTAAAAGCATACCCTTTATAGTTTATACCAATTGCATACAGCTCACGTACTAAGCTGAAATTATTCTTATCCAGGGATTAATTTATTTTTTCTGTGACAGCTCTTTTAACTGTATTAAACACCTTTCAGAGAAAATGATCCTACTGAGTTGGTTACACCATATCTTCTGAAATTCAGTCATATCAGACTTAAAAAGTTGTGGAAAAATGTGTCTGGATGAGACTGGTATGTGACAAATTTTAATTTGAGTTATTAATAACAGTAACTCAAAAT
The DNA here is from genome assembly GCA_036925125.1 of Oreortyx pictus. NCBI lineage: Eukaryota > Metazoa > Chordata > Aves > Galliformes > Odontophoridae > Oreortyx > Oreortyx pictus. The sequence goes on from JAUPFR010000017.1 coordinate 16,719,160, forward strand.
ATCAGTGGCTAATAATAGTCCCTTTAATTTATCTTAGTAATGCTATGTTGGCCCAGTACAATCAAGCTTCAGACACACTTCAGTCACCTCTTACAACACTAGCCTAGCTTATTTTCAAAGAGATTTCCAAGTCATCTTTTCTGTTTTACTTTGACATCACACAAAAGTATGTTGATGTTTTATTTTAACATCAGCTGTAAAATTTGCAAGGCCTGTGCAGAAATAGGAGAAAGGGGAATATCAGATTATAAAACACCACTGCTAGCATCATAAGTGGTTTTGTGTGTGATCATCAATGGTGACATCAACTGCAGTGACCAGGAAATCGTGGAACTTGAGATGCTGAGTGGTGCAGGGAATGTGAATAGCAGAGAATAAATCCCTGGACTTTAGGAGGGAACCAGGAGGTGGGGTCCCATCGGAGGCAGCTCTGAAAGGTTGCTGATCTATGTAGACAGCATCTTCAAATTATAATAGAGGCACCTGCCCTCTGGAAAACATGCAAATCTATCAAGATATTGGGTTGGCTGAACAGGGAACTTATGGCAGCACTCCAGTGCAAAACGTCAGTAATACAGGAGGTAAAACCTAGGACAGGCTGCAAAGAAGGAACTTAGAAACGTTGCTCAGGCACGTAGACATTGCCACGGGAGAAAAGCTCAGCTAGAGTTGAAGCTATCAAGGCTATCAAGGTCAGCAGCTTCTAACGCTGCAAAAGGAAACAAGGGAAGGTTGCAAGGACTGGAGAGCAGCGAGTGTTCCGCCCACCTTCAAAGAGACCCCAAGAAGGCAGTCTGGGAGTAACACAGCAATGGGGTCTGAAGTAGAGGTAACGAGCCGTACTCTGTCTGAAGGCCACTAAGAAGCAGCGCGACACGGAGCCGCCATCCCGGCAACAGCGCAGCCAACGGGGCCCGCGCCCGCCCCGGCGCCGCGCGGCGGAAGGGGCGGGCGGGCCGCAGCCGTGTCCGGAAGGCGGCAGTGCGCAGGCGCGGCGGCCGCACGTGCGCTGCCGGAGCCATGGCGAAGGGGCCGCGGAAGTTGGCGCGGGAGCAGGTGCGGGGGGTGGCGGCCGCGTGGGGCCCGGCCGTGCTCTGCTGTACTCTGCCCGCTGCTGTCGTTGCAGGTGAGGAAGGCGGTGGAGGCCCTCCTGGCTTTCTCGAGAAGCAAAGCTAAGGGAGACGCGCTGCTCCTCAACGAGAACGAGAGCGTGCACCTCCTGGTGACGGTCTGGAAGATCCCGCGCGTGGCACAAGTAATCAAAATGTAAGGAGCCGGCCTTCGTCCCGAGGGCGGTGGCAGTGCCCGCATCCTTTGGCGCGGGAAGCGGCGCTGCGCGGGTGCTGGGCCTGGCGGATCTGAACGCTCTCCGGGCTGGGTCCGAGCGCTGCAGGGCGGACCTCGCTCTGCAAAGCGCTTCTGCCGCCTTTACGTCTCGTGTTCTTGTTGTAGACCGCTGCCCCATGGAATTCGGGCAGAAACAGCTGAAGTTTGCCTGTTCACAAAGGACGAACCAGATCTGTCTGCTGAACAGACAGAGAGTCTTTACAGGAAACTTCTAACCCAGAATGGGATCACGAGTGTTAGCCAGGTATGAGGAGAAAGGGATATTGTGTTTTTCCTGCTATTTAATATTCTAGTCTCAGTAGTTCCGGATTAACAATCTCACAGAAGATTTTTCTGATTATTCAAACTGTTTGTTTTCCAAACTGCAAAGTTTATTTAGAATAACTTAAAATCATATCTGTAGCACTCAAGTGTAATTATTAGATAAATGCTCAATGTTTGATTTGAACTTTCTCAGTTTTACTTACAGTGCTCAAGAATATTCAACCCATATATTAGCATATTAACATAGCATAACATAGCATATTAACATAGCATATTTCTGCTGGGTTGGATCACTTATGCAACTCACAATAAAGCAGGGAAATATTTTCTGTTGCTGTGTTTATCTTAATTTAAATGTTGCTGTGTTCTGTTTGGTGATACTGTGCAAGGGATCTGTGTTGTCTGATTCTTAAAAAATGAAAGCCAGTGTCCGTTTTCTGTTGATTGGCTTCAACGTTCTAAGACATCACGTCTTAACTAACAGTTGTGCAAGTTAATTGTGTGCAGTTATAAGAAGTATTCAATAAGGTGTTTTCAGCAGTGGGGACTAAGCTGTTATTTTTGTTGCAGGTCATCTCCTACAAAACTCTCAAAAAGGAGTATAAGCCCTTTGAAGCAAAGCGTCGCCTCCTGAACAGATTCGATCTCTTTCTGTCTGATGACCGAATCAGAAGGCTCTTGCCCTCTCATCTAGGAAAACACTTCTATGAAAGAAAAAAGTTAGTCCTAAAATTCTGTACATTCACTTTTAGTTATTATATTTTAAAGTTTTGATTATTCTACTGAAGGTTTGCTAGTTTTGCTTGATTTGTTGTTGTTTCTTTTTAACTTTTTTTGATCTCCACTTTTTATTTGTAGGGCGCCTTTATCAGTAAACTTGAAAGCCAAAAATCTTGCTAAGGAGCTACAAAAGCATATTCAGGGTACTATACTACCAGTTACCAACAAAGGGTGTTGTTAGTAAGTATGAGCAGCTTAATACTGTGCATGCAGAACTATTATGTCTTAACTGTAGGAATTCAGAGTTGTTTATTCCATAACTTGAATAATATGTGAAGTGTTAGCGTTCTAGTTATGGGACATTTTGAACCTTAAGTTGTATAAAGAGAATAGTAATTCTGCTTACTAAGAAGCTGTACTGTAAAGCTGTTTTTGTTTTTGTTTTTTTTGTACAGCTATTTCTAGGCTGCTGTCACTGACAAATAGTGTGCACAGTCTTAAAAAATAATGATTACTATATAATTAGCTGAAAACTCCCAAGACGTTGTACAAGATTTTTTTCATTTATTGTACATCTAAAATGATCTAACCCTAAATCTGCGTCAGCAATATAAGGCAGGAATTGCATTTCATAATGTAAGGAACGTAATACATGTAACTATTGTGGCTGTTGCTACAAAAGACTTGTGTAGTAGTCAGCCGTCTTGTGTGAAGGCTAAGACAGTTGCAGGTAAGTGTGCTTTTTTCATTTTTGGGTATACTTGAGAACAAGTTATTTAGTGTTTTTACTTGCTCATCTATAAATATTACTCTTCTCTACTTCCAGTACTACACGTATAGGCCACACTGGAATGAAAGCTGATGAGATTCTAGATAATATCATTGCAGCAGCTGAGGTGATTGCTAAGAAGTTACCAAAGGTGATTCATTGCATCTAAATATGAACAATGTAGCTGAAGCCCTGATAGTTATTACATAATAGACATTGTTTTATTTTTGCAGAGTTGGAAAAATGTGAAAGTTCTTCACCTCAAGACCCTTAAATCAGCTGCACTTCCAATTTTTACTGCACGTATCTCCAACTTAGATGAGCTTGACAAAGAGCCAAGTGCCAATAAAAAGGAAGGAGAGGTAACAATTAAAAGTCAAACATTCCATAAAACTACATTGGAGCCGATAGTTCTTTGGCTTCTTTTCATGCAGTATAGATCTAATGTGTTGGGTTTACGAATCTGAGGAGTGGATTAGAGGCAAGTATGGCTACAGATGGTTTCTAGTCTTGAACTGTAAACTTAACTGAGATTCTTTTTCAGAACTTTTGGTTGAATTCATATTTGTTTATTCATATTTATATTTGCCTACTGAAACTACAATTGTTTCTATCTAACTACAATTCTAACTACAATTTGTTAACATAAATATGGATTTAGGCTGCGTGTCTGTTGTGGCATGTGAATAATTCCTGCTCTGAGATATTTTTATCATATTTTCCAGAGGATGGGTAGGGAGGACTTCGTGTACGTTTAGGGGAGGAAAAAAAATCTATTCCTTTGTACTGAGTTCTGCCTATTACATTATGAGCTTCCCCTGTGCTGAAAGTAACACACTGTTTTCATATTTTGCTTATGGTTTAACAGACTATGTCTATTGAACAACATTTCAATTTCTTATTAGACTGTCTTACTTTTAAACAGATTTAAGCAGTTGTTATATGTTTAGAAATGTTATGGGGATCTGTCTAAGTTGTACTTCAAATTAATTCTAGAAGGAAAAGAAAAAGAAACCAAAGAAGGCAGCAAAAAAGGCAAATTCAAGTCAAAATACTGTCACAACTAAAAGTAAGGCTGCTGCTGCTGCTGTTACCCAAGAGCTTCTGATAAAGGAAAAAGTAGTCCAAGAACTAGAGGAATATGCTGATGATGAAGAAATTCCACAACTGGTGCCTATGCAAATAACCAGCCTAGCTGAGCTGAAGGTAACTCAATATTATTAAATGCTTCAGTTAAGAAGAAATATTTTGAACTGTGTAAATTGTGGCACAAAAGAACGGTATGTTTTAACACACTTCAAATGAAATGTATTTTCTTAAAAAATGTTTGTTTTTATTTCTTCTTACAAAGAAAGCTCGTGTTTGTCTTTTTCTGTCTCTTCCCGAATAGCAGATATTTTGTTTAGCTTATCTAGCAGGTCTGAAGTCAGAAGAAAGGTTAAAAATGATTGAAGATGAGCTTAATCCTTGAAGAACTTAAGTCATTAATTTACTTAAGTAATTCAAAATATCTTGCATAATTTCTTTTATTGTATTATCTACCTGTAGTGAAGAACTTGAAAAACAAGTAACACCTTCTCTAGAATTGCAAAGTGCAACATTAATGATCATATAGTATACATTGAGAGCATCTCGCAGTGAAATAGTGTACGTATTTGCTGTTGTGAATATTGGAGGTAATGAGGAATGTATCACTAACGTGCCTGCAAAACAACCAAACTCACAGTGCTTGTAAGAAATACCTATTGGAAAGAAAATGGATGAATAAAACTGTAAGGCTTCTAAATCTGATTCAGTTAAATTGCATTTATGATTGGAGCATAGCCTTAATAGGTTCAGGGATGATGAACGGATGTATGTACTACTATGATTATGTACAGACCAACAAAAAATGTTACAGTTTGCTTCAAGCTGCTGTCATGCAGCTGGCCTATGTCAGTTCATGTGATATGATTGCCAGAGCACTGGGATGGTTACAGCTGGATTTGAGTTGGGTGAATTGTTCTGATGAAAGCAGCTATTTTAATGGGGATCATTTGGGAATACGTGATGATCTGTAGGAAATACTATGCCTAGTGCACACACAAAATGTGTGTGTGTGCATGTGTGTGTGTATGGCTGGATTCTGAATAAGAGCTGTGTCTATCAAACCTAATAAATCACAATACGGTTGCTATGTATCTGGGCTTCAGTTTTGCCAGCAAAGTAGCTCGGTGACTTGGTTAGCCAAGAGGGTGAACGTCCCTAAGGAATTGTGTATCGATAGAAAGCATTTGTCATTTATAGTGTAGGTTTGTTTTATTTTCTCCTCTTCAAAAACTGTAAAAATGGCTTGTTATTTGAAAGGGTAAGGTTTTTTTTTATGTCTTTATTACAGAAAGTGGAACAAAGTCAAAGTCTAGAAAAAGATGACAGTCTGGGCAGTAAAACAAAAGCAGCCCTTGGTAAGAGGAAGAAACAATTTCTGGCTCCAGAAACTTCAAAAACAAAACAAAGTTATAGAAGAGCAGGCAGACTTGCAGATGTCATCAAAACGCAAAAATACCATGCAGCTCAGCATGGCAAAGGAAGCAATAAAAGAGCTGGAAAAGACTCCTAAAAAGCCTGAAGCAAAGACTTTTGCTACACAGAAAGCTGGCAAACTGGCAAAGTCACCCAAGACATCTTCCAAAACATCCAAGCAAACAGCCAAGAAAGTGTGCAGGCCACAGTCATCATGAATCTTGTCTACTGTAACATTTCATGAAGCTATTCAATGCAGTCTTTTCATGAATATAAATAAACATAACCTTTCTAAGAAAAGCTGACCCTAGGAGCTTTTTTTTCACTGACTTAAGGAAACACAAATTAATCATTCTAATGGAAGAACAAAGCAACACATTATTTTTAATTATCTGTATTCGTTAAATCTGTTCAATCTTTAAAAAAGATGCAGCTGTAGCTTTTGATTTAATTATTTTGATTTCTAAAGCTTGTTGCATTTGAGCAATGTTATTTTTGAAGGGTGTGTAGCTCTGTGCTTAAGTTTGGCTGCAGAATGGCTCAGTTATATTCTTACTGCACAGCCACAGTTCACATTAGCTTTTTCCTCCTGCCTGATTTCCACATTCTCTGTACCTTTTTTAGAGTTTTTAGAGCAGAGGGATTTCCTCGTTGACTGAACTTTTGGTTTGTGTAGCAGATAGCAATGCTTCTAGTAATTTTTTTTCATTACTACAGTCCTACCTGTTTACAGTGCAAACATGAATTTCTTAAATTACTTCTTTAAACCCTCTGAGTTGTTCTTTTACTTTCCTACCAATTTACAATCTTCAGTTCTTAGCCTTTTCAGTTTATACAGTATCTATTTCCTAGCCATTAAATGGATTAAACTTAGCTTGCAGAATGTCAGACTGAAATTGAAACCCTGTTTAGGGAGATACCATGCCTTCTGTATCAGACCAGTGTTTGTAGGCTGGGACACAACATAGGGTTCTTTACCATATACATATCTTTTCTAGTTCCTTCCTTAGTCAACCATTCTTAAGAAAACGTTCTTTTTCCCAGGGAGAATGACAAAATATAAATATTTATTCACTGAAAGTGCCTGGCTTTAATAATCAATTATGCTATTAAAAATACATTAAATTCCAAGGGCAGAGAGAGTCCATTCAGTTTGTTCTTTGTAGTACAGATTTTGTATACATTTTTCACTTTCTAAAAGGAATTAAAGGTGGTATACTGGTAGCAATATATTGTGCTTGTTAACACGCAAGCGCTTTCACCTAAACAAAGACTTAGGTATGTTTTTTAGAACTCATTCACTATAAATGTATATATTTTTCTAGAACTTCAGTAACTATTGCAATTACATCTTTTGTGTTTTACTGATTTACTTTGTATTTTACTCGAATACTGTGTATTTTGTATGATGTCGCAAGAAATAACACTATTACTGAGGCTTAGAATACAGAATAACTGGTTTAATCTTTTCCCTTTTGGTTTCAGCTTCTCTTTCTACAGACACCTTTTGTGGAGTAGTGTTAGTAACACAGGCAGGCTCTGATGAGTGGTGATAAGTGAACTAGGTGCTACGATTGAAATTGAGAGTCTGTGGTCTTACTACAGCAACCCAACTGCACTCATGGTCACTGTTATCCTCAGTGGCATCACTGCAACAAAGATACAGAAGCTGCGCGTGTTCCTAAGTGTGTTCATCTTTCCTCGGGTTGGTATTTGTGCTTACTGGTGGCTGCACACTATTAAGCAAATGTTAGAAAAGCCTCCTGAGAGCATGTGCAGGAAAGCCTATGCTTGTAGTTCTTGTGCTTGAGTGTTAGAAGGTGGAAAGATGTGTACCAGGTTCTTTGCTCTCACCGAGTGAATTACACCACATATTGCACCTTTACAAACCAGTTTCATCTCTATACTTGCACTTCCTACTTGCTGCCTTCTTGTTAGCCTGAAGCTGTGTTCTGACAGCTCCTTCAAAGCCAGTTTCCTCAACTGTGTACTCTGTGACCGTGAGATGCACATTTTATACTTGTCTTGTGAATATCCTATTCCCTGCAGGCTGCATAATCGTGCACACAGGGCTCTCTGGAAGGGTGCATCCCCCTCCCACCACCCTCCTTCAGAGTGCCTCCCTTCAGGGGAGAGGTGTCCACACATTTGGATAACCAGGGCAAAAACCCTGATGTCAGGTCACGCTAGGTGCTGCCCAGCTAGGAGTACCCACAGCAGTGACTCACTCACTGCCCCACAAAACGGCAGGAATCAGCAAGGGATGCCTCAACTCCAAAACACGACTGCTGCCACGGGCTGTGTTCTCCAACGCCTGCCCCAGCTATTCTGTCAGTAAGTGAAGCGATGCTCGGGAGACCTAGCAACGGAAGGGCCTCGGGGCGAGGGGCAGAGGCCTGACAGGGGACGGAAGCCCGACCCAGGCAGACGCGGGGTAGCGACGCGCTGAGCTGCTCAGTACCGGGGAGAAGGGTTCGGCGCCTGCGGGGCGCTCCTGAGGGCGGCGGTGAGGCGGGGCGCGGGCAGATCAGCGGGGGGCGTGGCCCAGAGAGCACAGGTGCGGCCGGAGGGGGCGCGGCCTCTGCCTCCCCCTCAGGTGCGGGCGGCCCGAGGCGGCGGCGGTGCCGTCGTTCCCGCGCCATGGCGGCCCCCGGCGGGCTGGGCCGCTGCGTGGTCGCCTTCTGGCTGGCACTGGCCTTCGACGCGCTGGGTTTGGCGGTGCTGCTGGCCGGGGTGTTCGCTGACGTGTTCTTCGCTGACCTACTAATCTACGCGGGAGGCATCGGCATCTTTCTCAGCCTCATCTGGTGGGTGTTCTGGTACGCGGGCAACCTGGAGGTGTCGCCGGAGGAGCTGCGCGACGACGTGGGACTGGCACCGCCCAAGGGCCGCGGGGACAGCGTGCTGCGGGGTCTGGTGCACGGCTTCAGCCTCCGCCTCTCTTCGGTTCTCGGTACCGCGTCCCGTTCCCGCCGCGCCACCGACCTGGAGCTGCACCGTGGGCAGCCGCGCCATCCCGCCGGCGGTAGCAGGTGAGTGAGGGGGGCTGCGGCCGCCGGGGGCCGCGCCGGGGCGCGCTCTGCTGGGTGTGGCCGCGGGCGGAGGGAGGAAACTGGGGTGGGGAAAGTCGCTCATTTGCGTCTGGGAACGCAGGAGACCCTCTTATCTCACTTCAACTTAAAAAGAAAAAAAAAGCAACAATAACAAAAACTTGTTATGTTACGCTCCACTTGTATGTTTAGGAAAACAAAAAACAAAACAACAACAACAAATATTTCTAATGATAATGGAAATCGAAAAAGTGTCCTGAAATTGATTACACAGAATCACAGAATTGCAGGGGTTGGAAGGGACCTCTAGAGATCATTGAATCCAACCCTTGCTGTGAAACAGTCTCCCGACAGCAGGCTAAGATGTCTCAGAATCAAACAGACCAGTGAAAATAACATCCACAAATCTATGGGTCCCTACAAGATGCATCACAGAGTCCTGAGGGAATTAGCTGATGTAGTTGCCAAGTCACTCTCTGTGATAGTTGAGAAGTTTTGATGATCAGGTGAAGTCCCTGGTGACTGGAAAAAAGGCAGCATCACACCCATTTTTAAGTAGGGTAACAACAGTGAGCCTGGGAACTACCAACCTATTCATCTCTCCTCTGTGCTAGGAAAGATTACGGAGCAGATTCCTCATGGAATCTGTGCTAAGGCACATGGAAGGCACAGAGGTGATACAGGAGAACCAGCATGGCTTCACCAAGGGCAAATCCTGATTGACAAACCTAGTGGCCTTTTACGATGATGTCACTGTATCAGTGGATAAGGGAAAAGCTACTGATGTCATTTAACTGGACTTTAGTAAGGCCTTTGACATGGTCCCCCACAACATCCTGCTCTCCAAATTGGAAAGGTATAGATTTTATGGGTGGATTGCTCAATGGATGAAGAACTGGCTGAGGATTGAGTCCAGAGAGCGGTGGTCAGTGGCTCCATGTCTGAATGGAAATCAGTGATGAGTGGTGTCCTGTAGGGGTCAGCGCTGGGACTGATACTCTAATATCTGCACCAGTTACGCTGACAGTGGGATTGAGTGCACTCTCAGCAAGTTTGCTGATGACACCAAGCTGTGAAGTGCAGTATACATACCAGAGGGACAAGATACCATCCAGAGGGGCCTAGACAGGCATGAGCAGTGGGCCCAGGTTCAACAAATCCAAATGCAAGATCTTGCACCTGGGTCAAGGGAACCCTCGCTACTAGTACAAGCTGGAAGATGAAAGGATTGAGCATAGCTCTTCTTGAAAAAGACCTGGATGTACTAGTGGATGGGAAGCTGGACATGAGCCAGCAGTGTGTCCTCACATCCTGGAAAGCCAGCCTTATCCTGAGCTGCTTGATAAGAAGTGTGACCAGCAGGTTGAGGGAGGTGATCCTGTCCCTCTACTCTGTGCAGGTGAAGCCCAACCTGGAGTATTGTGACCAAAGGTGGAGTCCTCAGTACTGGAGAAACATAGAACTGTAGTAGCATATCTAGAGGAGGGATACAAATATGATCGAAGGGATGGAACACTTCTCCTATGAGGACAGACTGAAAAAGCTGGGGCTGTGCAGTTTGGAGAAGAGAATGCTGCAAGGTGACCTGTTAGTGGCCTTTCAATATGTAACAGAAAGAAGGGGATAGACTCTTTAGCAGGGTTTGTGGTGACAGAACAAGGGGAAATGGCTTAAAGTTTAAAGAGGGTAAATTTATGTTGGCTATAAGAAGATAGTCTTTTACAGTGAGGATGGTGAGGCACTGCAACAGGTTGCCCAGAGATGTGGCTGATTCCTCTGACTTTCAAGATGAGGGTGGATCAGGCCTTGGGCAATTTGATCTAGCTGTGGATGTCCCTGTTCATTGCAGTGGAGTTGGACTACATGACATTTAAAGGTCCCTTTCCAACTCTACGATTCTATGAAATCAAGTATGCACAAGTGTGAAGAATTTGGCTTGTCAACCTGCAAGATCTGTCTTGGTAGGATACCAAGACTGCAGTCCTGAGCCGCTCCTGACTGCTGCTGAACTGCTGACAGCAATTTGAAACGTGAGGTAACAAATAGCCATTAAGCACTACCTGCCAGAATGCCTGTGAGGAAAGAAGCTCCTGCTCTTCCAACAGAAAAAAAAACAGTTAAATGCCAGCTGGTGCCATTCTGGTGGCAGAATTACAAAAGATAGTTCAAAACTCATAAAGAATTAATTGCTGAGCTACTTGTCACTGTGAGCCCTAATGATCTGAAGATATGTGCTACTATTGAGTCTGTAAAGGCAATGTCAGAATCCAGCTTCAAACATTGTTGAAGAATCGTCAGTGCTTCCAAAACATCCCTGGTCAGCTCATACACATAGTGCATTTATTTAGGACAACAAGCATGTGTAATAACTTAAAAATTCGGGGGGGGAGGAGGGGGGGGAATAAAAGTCAAACTTGCTAAACTTACTATACTGGCCATTAGAAGAGCTTCCTGATCAATTAACTTGAAATTTCTCTCATAAGAAGTCTGGATGTTAAAAGGAAGCGCAATGAACTGTTGTTGCCTTAATAAGGAAGCTTGTTCTTTGTAGAAATAGATTTAAGCATTTTTTGTCACTTGGTTCTTGTGATTACTAGATTTTTTGTTTTGTCTTGTTCAAGGTAGGTGAAATACTGCATGTGGTTTTGATTTTGTTTCTTGAAAAATATATAGTAGAAATGAATGAGAAGGGTGAAAATTCAGAAAGGTATAAAGTGAATTATATTGAAGGAAAAACAAGTAGGGTTCTTGAGTCTGAAAAGAGAAGCAGTGTAAAATATTCAAGTCCATCTACGCAGTCATAAGTACCATCAAAATGTGCATATGGAACAATTATTTATTACTGCTCCAATAACAAAGCAGGTATCAATGAGTTGTTGCATGTGACAGATAATAATTTACAGACTCAAAAAGCTAGTGACATGAAGATATTATGTTCATCTGGAGAAGACCTTGGGTAGTAAGTGGAAGTTGAGATAATATCTTGAAGAGATAATGCTTGCATGCTATGATCTTGTGCTTTTAACATGCACACTTGGTCACTGCTGGAGATTAGCTGTTGATGTGGTGGTGTTTTTTTTTTTTTTTCCCATGTGTGGGCTCCTACTGGCTGTTCAGCATGCAGAAAATACTTTTAAGACTGATTTCAAGTAATGGTTTAGAGTTTTATATGGCTGTTTTAAGACTACTTTGGAGTAACTTTTTCTTAATGTATTATCTTCAGGGTCTGCTGAAGACAAGCCTGTTGAAGTTACTGCCTCTAAAAGAGGTGAAACGGCTACAAATTATGGAAGGAAAAGCTCATACGCCATGCAATAGGATTCTCTTATTGTGGAATAATTTCTGCAACCACAGAGGACTGTATATAAAATGGATGTATAGACCTATATCTCTGCCAAATGCACCTATTTCAGTGTTGAACTGGATCGCATCTGTTCTTTTTTGTTTGTTTGTTTTACCATTTCAAAACTTAAATTTGATTTTCTGAGAAGTGAGAACTAAAAAGGAAACCAATCCAATTTGCAGAAAAATAACTGCAGCGTGTTATACATAATATACATAAGTATCTTTCATAATAACCCAGGAATGTTTGGATAAAAAGTTCTTACACAGTGGAAAGCTTTTGCACTGTTTTCCTAGGGTCTGGAAGCTAAACTCACTGTGAATTTTATGATACCAGTGCAATACTTTTATTTGTAAGGGTGCTTTTAAAATATCTGTGTAAAACTACTGATGCAAAGTTACAAATACAGAAGTTGTTTATAGTGTAAATACACAATTTCAAGTGACTCCTGTGAAGTTTAATCGTTATTTAGGAATAACTTCGAATTTCAGGTTTTATAAGTACAGAAGTAAAAATAGTGATGTTGGAATTCCAATTCTTTCTCCATAGTTGCATATAATGTAATATGCTTTCTCTAAGTGGAGGCTTTTTAATCCAATTATGATACAATAACTATTTTTCTAATGCTGAAGCATTAAAAAGAAAGCAAAACTGTAGACTAACAAGCACTCTGATTTACAAAATTCAACCAAATTTACATATAGATGCAATTGAAATTATAAGAAATGTGTAAAAGATTAATATTAAAGTTAATGATGCCTAAAATTCATGTGTTCCTAAATGCATGAACATACCAAAAATTTTTGTGTTCCTCTGTTTCTGCACTACCACAGAGTTTGAAACCACCACTGGCAAATATGGCAGACTTTGCACTTTTAATCCATGATTGTTTTTGTGCTGCACCTTATTGTATTGAATACTATATTTAGTGGATTTAATGAGAGAGTTTACTCAGAATACTGTGTCCGTATTTCCTTGTGAACCCATTAAATAGCTTTCAACATTCTCTTGAAAATTACTGGACTAGCTTCTATGTGTATTCTAATTAAATATTTTCCAAATGTTGTCAGTATTTCAATAAGTTCACGTAGACACTGGATGTGGAAATCTATAATTCCTTTACTAAATGCAGATGCTAAGAGTTAGAGCTGTATCCTTCTTTTAGAGGAACTGCAATGTGACACCACTGGTTTTATTACAATGGTCTGATTATAAAACAAACAAAACCTTCCTCTCTAAGGCCTATATACCATGGTTTCAAGTCATTTTCAATATGATTTTTCATTTATCTGTTCTGAAAAGTTAATTTTCCTGACTTCCCAATAGCTTCAATTGTTAACTGAGTTTTGAGGTGTATAACGTCTAGTGAGTAGAGTAGCAGCTATAAATTAAGCCAAAACTTGTGTGCAGTTGTTCACATACTAGCTCTGATGACAGTTTTCTCTAATTTAGTGGTGCAATCATAATTATTAAAGTAAATTGAGTAGGGCTTTAAATTTACAGTATATTGCAATGTAATGAATCTTCTATCCAGTATCAAATACTTAGTGATTGTGATGTTTAGTTGTTAGAATGTCACGTGGCTGCTGACATGTCACTCAAATTATATGGGATTCGAATGTTTACAATTATGAATAGTATGTACAATTTAATTTTAAATATAGGAGCTGGCACATAAAAAATAAAGATTATATGTTCTTCATAGAGAAGTACTGTAATGCTACTAACGATGTATCTAAACAATGAGGTAAAAAGTACTTGCTGTGGAGCAGTGCTGTTGTAAGGTATGATGTGTGTTTTTTGTTTTTTATTGTTTTAATGTAAAGTAGTTACTATGTCACGCAGTCTATTGTTTGCATTCTACATAACAAAGGCTAATACTAAATAGCAGCTGGCAACTCATTTGTTAGCAGTTAAACATTAACGAATATTTAGTGTTATCTTAGTTTCCTGGTGGCCTTGTCAGTTGTAGCTCAGTGCAGTACAAAGTCCGTGCAGGAAGCATTTACGATGTTGATTGCAAAGAACTTGTACATGTGTAGGAGGGCATTTAGTTGTGTGAACATAGCTTTATGTCTGTAGCTAGATTCCTTCAGAGGTAAAGGACAGTCTCTGCACTCTTCAAATACAGCTAAAGTCTACTGTAGCCAGGTTTTGGCTTTGTGTTGCTTATACAGGAGCCTTTTGTATCTGGGTAAGCCTCGATGCTGGCTCAAAAGCGTATTTCCTTTTGTGACTGCTAAAGGATCATGTAACTCTAATTTATAACCATATAGCAGGGTTAAGTGCTTGCTGTTAGGCTCTTTGGATGTGAGCTGTATACGTGGCTTGCTTTCCTTCAAATAGGAACATCTTACCCAGGGAGAAGCTAAATTAAAATTGCTTACAACTTTTTTAACAATCTCTGATGGGACTTCTGGGTTTTCTCGGGAGGAAAGTTGTTGAGGAGGAGCTAGTTGTTACAGAGGATCAGCGGGTGCTCCATCTGGAAAAGGACTGAGACGAGTCATTGCGATGTTGCAGCTGGTCTGAGTGAGCTAGGGAGCTGTCTAGGTTGTGAGCACGTCGACTACATAGGAAAATATGTTTCCAATTGTACTTTTCCAAGTTGCTCTGTGAAAGTTTTTGAACGTTCATGTTTTTTAGTTCCCCCTGTGAATTATGTGTTATATCCATTAATATATTCAGTTGGAGTGCACCGAGGAACGGGACTGCATCCATGCATGCAGTGCTCATTGCACCGAAACAGGAATGTCGATGGGGTGTTTTGTTGAGAATGATGGAGAAGATGAGAAGATTCCGAAAGCTCTAACTGCCTCTCGGTCCTGGCAGGTGCCCACTTGTTTCCCAGGGTCAAATTCCGTTTTGTTCAGACGACATTCAGCCCTCCTTCAGTGTGACTCCACTTTTAGGACCAGAAGGTTCAGTTGCGTTTTTGTGTGTGCGTGTGTGCGCGCGCGTGCGTGCGTGCGTGTGTGCTCGTTTTCCCCTGCTCGGTAAACTGATCGCTCCAGCGCGACGTTGTGGTTAAATCTGGAACTTCGCTTTCCGAGGAAGCGCTGCACTGTATCAGTGACGGCGCCTCGCTGCGGAGCGCTGCGCCCGACTCGGTCCTCCCGCGCTACCGCCGCCGAAACAGTCTCTGCCCTTCCAGCCGCGCCTCTCTATGGTGCGAGGGGAGGAGCTGCCGCCGCTTCCGGTGGTAAGCGGGCTCTTTTTTGCCGGGTGCGGCGTGTGGCGGCGCGGCGCGGAGGAGCGCTTGGGCCGCTGGCGGAGCGTGCCGCCGCCGCCCGCGAGGCGAGGCGCGGCGCTGTGCGGTGCGCGGGCTGGAGGGGCTGAGGTGGCTTCGGTTTTCGTCACGCGCGGGGCCGTGGTCATGCTGGCGGGGGACGAATTCATTAGCTCCCCGCCCAAGAAGACAGTGCGGTTCGGTGGTACGCTGACGGACATCCTGTTGAAGTACGAGCGGGTGAGTGCGCGTGAGGGACGTGTCTCAGTGAGAGCTCGTTCTGACCGACCTCTGCTGCGCCGAGGGCTCTGGGCTGCCACGGGTGGTTCTGCTGTGTGCGTGGAAACTTCCCTGTGAGTCAGCCCGGGCTCGCGTGGGGCGGCTGGGTAGCGAGTGTCTGCGGAGAGGGCGGCTCTCTTCGGGAATGGGTTCTGCTGCCGCAGCTTCTCGGGCTTTGCCACTCGCGTTCTTTGCGTTGTGGTTAAATGCTCTTAGGTTGTTGAGATACGTTAGTGAAGCATGGTGGATATTTTGTTGTCGTTCCTTTGTATATGTGTGGGGTTTTTTTTTATTTTTTTATTTTTTTGCTAGAAGAATAACGAGTGTTTATTTTTCTTCCTTGTACCAGGGTGAAACCACTGACTTTGAGCTGTTAAAGCATCAGCTGTCAGATCCTGACATAAAGGTAAGTTGCTAGCATGGGGGCTGACAGTTTAATGCTCAGCTGCTGGAGTGTCACCATGCAAGCCATTCTGGTGCTTAAAAGCAAATCATCTGCTTTAGACATTGGGTAACATCTAATTGCTTTTTGCTTCATAGAAACTGTCAGAGTTAATGGAAAGTAGCAACTGTCTATTTATGAACAGATATGTATCTTGAATGCAGAATCCAGATAAACAGTGTTTCGTGCTTACTGACTTTGCTTTAGAATGTGACTGGTAAAGTTGTTCCTTCCAGATATCACCTGTCTTTACAGATTCCTTATTGTAGGTAAAACTGCAGCTGCTGACTGTCACAGCCTTTATGTTGTGAGTTACTGCCTCCTTTAGCACTGACTAAGAACTTATTTAATTAAGTATTAAGATTCGTATATGTTTAGCAGTTAGAAGAGTAGTTTCAAGGCTGTGCCTTACAGCTGTACGTGCCCACTGTGTTTTTGTACTTTTTTTTTGTTTTTTTCCCTCTTGGTTTTTTTTTTTTTGTCTTTTAATTAAACCACACAGTTGTGAGGAGAGTGCTACAGGAAGGACGATGCTATGTAGGTTTCCTTTTTTTTTCTAAATAGAGTGTTCTGTAAAATACATCTTTTTTAGCAGGTACTTTGGGGAGTTCGAACAAAATCAGGGTAAAAATTTCTCTATGGAATTGGTACTGCTTCCACATGTTTCCTGCTTCAACACTTGAATGTCCCTTTGCTTAAACTAAGAACAAAAACAGAAGGAAAGTAGGATTCTAAGTGCCACAGATATATACTGTGGCCCTACAGTAGTAGTACAGTACAGATATATACAGATTATACTGTGTGAATGAGGTTTACATATCTTGCTCAGTTCCCATGGAGGCTGTTGGTTGTCAAGCATGCATTCTCGTTTTCAAGAATTTTCATTGGTTAGGGTGCAAGCTTAGTTCAAGAAATTCCTTTATATTTGCATGAAAATAATTTCAATTTTACAGTCTTAATCTTTGACTTGTGATTTGATGGACTTTGCTATTCTAAAAAAAACCACCATGTTTTTGGACATATTATTTATTAAAATAGTTGGTTTTTTTTTTTCCCTTAAGGATGCTCAGATCATTAACTGGCTGCATGAATTTCGATATTCTGTCACATATCTGACCAAGGACTTTGAGCAACTGGTCAGCATTTTGCTGGTAAATACCCATTTATTTTATGAGGAGGTTAAGAGTTTAGCACTCAAGATATCTGTTTGACACCTTGGTCTTTACTTAATTTCAGAAGCTGCCATGGCTGAGAAGAAGCCAAGAGGTAGTGGAAGAATATCTGGGTTTTCTTGGCAATCTGGTGTCAGCGCAAACTGTTCATCTTAGGCCATGCCTGAGCATGATTGTATCCCAGTTTGTTCCTCGTAAGTTACTTTTCTCTTAATATTCTTACTTGTTTATCAAAATGACTCTAGATAAATTCTGTGTAATACATCACAATCTAATTCTTCATTTGTTTTCTGTTGGCTACTTTAACTTGAATGACTGAATTGCAGTACAGACCATTTTCTGTACCTTCAGCAGATCTGTTCTAATGGGTGATTAGAACTCTAGTGGAGCCTGTTCATTGAAGAATTTTAGGAAGGGAAAGAACTGTGTGATGTTACTACCAAAAAACAGAAGCTCTAATGATGATCATGTTGGATGTTCTTAAGAACAGTCTAGTTGTCTGAGTGAAACAGCATTTTTGACTGTTATTTCAGAAAGTCTTGTGGATAATTTTGATGTTTTAGTCACACTGAAGACTTGTCTAGCATGCTTTGACTTAGCATTGAAATTGTTTCCTCTTAAAATTGTACAGCATTTCAGTAATGATATCATTTTTGATAGCTCGAATAACCATCAGAGAAGATGATGTGGATATTTCAGATTCTGATGATGATGAAGAAAGTGAGTATAGAAGTAAATATGGCTTATGTATGCTTTTGTAATACATTTAGTAAAGAAGTATGCAATCCGTGTTGCTCTATTTTTGCAAAATTACTTTTCTGGAGTTAATATGTAACTTTAGGAAGTAGTACATCCTTAAATTACCAAGTCAGGAATTTTCTTATGCTTGAATCAGTGGTGGTGTGACCCAGTCCCAGTCCATGTTACTTGCGAAATACTGGTATTTACTGGTACAGTATTTTTAAGAATAAGGCTGAATGTTCAGGAAAACATTCTTAGTCCTAGATTATTTCAGAGGCAAAGGAAAGTGAGAGTTGTCCATTTTCATTTTATTTACTTCAGAAAAACTAGCTAGTTTGGAAAATTCTTGAGGTTTTCTGTTGTCGTCTGCTTGTGGTAAGCTCAGATACACTTGATATAAATAATGAAAATGATGTGTTTATTGATTAGATTAATAGATAACTGTCTTTTAAGAATTCAGTGACTTTGTTTCTTGGATGCTGCAATAAATTTCACTTCAGCTTTTGGTGACCCATCACCTCTTCTAGTGTTAACTTGTGATACTGTTAGGGTTTAAAGGAAAAGAAAAATCACAGAATCATAGAATGGTTTGGGTTGCCAGGGACCTTTAAGATCAGCCAGTTCCAACCCCCCTGCTATAGGCAGGGACACCTCCCTCCAGACCAGGTTGCTCAAAGTCCTACCCAGCCTGGCATTCAATGCTTCCAGGGAGGGGGCATCTACAGCCTTGCTGCTCAACCTGTTCCGGTGTCTCAGCATCCTCTTGGTAAAGAATTTCTTCCTGATATCTAGTCTAAATCTACATCTTCCAGTTTAAAACCACTTCCCATTTCCCAAAGGCAACTCACTGCATTATTGTTAGAGAAGCCTAATTGTTGGATTTTTTTTACCCTTGCAAAAAATAAGGCATATATATATATATGTATATTTAATTTTAACTAGTTTCTTACTTGATTTTAACGTATTTTCTAATTTTTTGTATTTTGAGATAAATTTTGGGTTTTCAAGATAGGTGTTTGGTGTAAATAGTGTGGCAACAATAACTGGCTTTGGCCAATGGTGTCAAATTGAGATTTTGTTGGGATAACTTGAATTTTATTTGGAATTTTAACAATTACTTTAGTAGTAGGGCAGTTCAACTTAAAAACAAAAAACATAGCATAAAAAAAAAAACACAGGGAATGCAGTCTCCTTGTGGATCTTTAAAATGTTTAATAGACATTAACTGTTTCAACTGATTCCTGAGTTAGTTTTTTCCTACCAAATGGATAATAATACCTTTTTCTTTCTCTAGACCTTTCTGAAAATTTTGATACGTGTCATAGAGCGTTGCAGACTGTTGCAAAATATGTTCCTTCGTAAGTATTTAATTCCTTGATTTCATGTACCCTTTTCTTGTGGATATAAAGCTTGGATATAAGGCTCATAAACAGGTCTATTCTTTTTTTCCTCCTCATTGGAAATATAATACTTAATTTGTATGACTTTTCCTAGCGTTCAGTAGCTGATAGAATGTTTTATCCAATTGTGAAATGTCAGTAGCCAACAGGATTCTCAGCTGCTGATAATTTTAATAATAATAGAAAACAAGGAGAGCCATGCTTATAGCAGCATGGTTGAGGTAGCTTTTATCAAATCTACAGTAAAAGTTCACTGCTTATTATCTGTGCTGTAATCTCTAAGTTAAAAGATTTTATATAATTAATTACCTTAAAATAAGATAGCTGTGAAATAAGAGTAAACTGATTCCAGTCTGTTTTTACAGTGCTGGCTTGCTCTCATGATAATAACCTGTACTCTTTTCCCCCCTCCCTTAATGCAGAACACTACAGTTTCTTATGCCAATACTTGTGGAAAAATTTCCTTTTATTAATAAATCAGAAAGAACTCTGGTAAGAATTGTAAATATTACGCTTATTTGTTCATTCACTTTTTAATATAGGAGAACACTCTAAGGCATGACAACTGATTTGGTGGTATTTTAGGTGCATTTTTGAATGTGTTGTTTAAAAATCTTGTCATTTTTTACCTATGGAAACATATATGTCCATGTGTGCCTGTTTAATAAAAGGTTCAAACAGACATAAGTTCCTTGTGCATGTGCATTATGCCACTCTTTAATGAGATAACTGCATGTCTTTTTCTTCATGATTGTTTTCTTAATTGATGCACATGATGGACTTCTTTGATGATGAATCTCAGAGTTGTATAGTAAGAAGACTGTAGGATACCTGTCTCATTTATTGTAAAAATTGGAAAGTATTCTTCAGAAGAACAGGGAATTTGATAAGCAGACAGAAGGCAAGGGGAGATAGAGATGAAGTCCAGTATGGTAGGTTATTGAGTTGTTTTATTACATCTCTGGTATAATGCTCCTTTGTGGTGGAAAGCAAACTGGAAACGAAATTCAACAGGTTACTGCTCTTGTATGGTCTTTATATTCTGTCGTTCCAACTGTTTTGTTGTCATTTGCTTGCTCTACGGGCTAAGGTCAATTTGAGCTGTTTTGAACTTAACAATACCTACTTCTTCCCAGTTCCCCCTTTTTCCCCTGCCTCAAGCAGTTTGCATACCTTTTTAGAGCCTTTTCTTTTTTTTTTTTTCTTAAATCCAAATAACTTTGGATTTGAGGTGGATATCACTCAAAGGGTGTTAATGAGCTTTATTTTATTATTTTTTTAAGAAGTTCAGTGAGAAGCATATTGTGAAGAAATTAACTGCATTTTCAGGGCAAGATTAAAATGGAGCATAATTAATATACGGTCAAAGCATTGTTGAATGTTCTAAGTTTATAGATTTTCATTAAGCTAGTGCTGTTGATTGTATACTACACATATTCACAAGGAGGCTGTGGTAGACTTAAATGTGGCTCTTCACCTGCATGCGTGTATTAGCTTGACAGTTTCATGCTATAAAGTTGCATTTTTGTCATTTGTGTACATGTGAGGGTGCAAGTTCACTTACAGAACTTGTCTATTGATCTGTAACTCTAAAGAGCTGTGGAACTTAGAATTGTCTGTTTATTACAGTAATAAAAAATAAAGATCTGTTAGTCTTCCTTCTAACGTTGCTTATTGACCTGATTCTAAAAGTATTGAGTAATATGCTTGTTGTTTTTTTTTATTTTCTTGGGAAAGTTTAGACAAAAAAATCATATGAAAGTTTGTAAATTTGAAAATATTTATACTCGTTCTATCTGAAGATAATTGGAAAAAATAGTTTTAACCTGTATCTGTCTCTTTAAATGGGAAGTCAGGAAATGTATTTTGTAAAAATTCTTGACAGAATGAGACTTTTGGTTAACATTCTTATAGATATCTCTTAACTTTTTGTTATAGGAATGTTATGTTCATAACTTACTACGAGTTACGGTGTACCTTCCGACACTGAGGCTTCAGATTCTGGAACTCATTGTTGAAAAGCTTTTAAAGTTGGATGTAAGTTTGTCCTGTGTCATCTGTCAAGGAAGAATGATGTTAAAATACTCCTCAGCATTAACCTTAATAGAAATCATGTTCAGTAGTACTCATGATCATCAGTATAGGGCTATTGTGATTTAACTTGGCAGACAGCTAAGCACTGCACAGCAGTTTGCTCGCACCCTGTGACCTCCTTTTGGGATGGAGGAGAGAATCGGGAAAAAAAAAAAAAACACAAAAAAAACCTCTTAGGGATTTCAAACAACCTGGTCTAGTGGGAAGTGTCACTGCCTATAGCGAGGGGCTTGGGACTGGATGTTCTTAAAAGTCCTTTCCAACCCAGACCATTCTGTGATTCTGAACAGGAATGTTTCCTATTGCTGTCATGGCCTTATAAAACTTAATTTCTTGTTTGTAGGTTAGTACTCCCCAGCAAGATATTGAAGATGCTGAAGAAGCTGCTAATGACTGTGACAGTGAGGAAAAATCTGCAGAGGAGGGACTTTTTGACATGGTTAGTTGTTTTGTTCTCTGAATTTAGTAGAATTTTCACCTTTGAGGTGCTCAGAAACTTAAGTGTAATAATATATGTTGCTGCTCTGTAAATAGGAAAAATGAAACAGATCTTCAAGGCTGAGTAGTTGACAAATGATTAATGTATTCTCCAGGTGCTGAGTTTATCCAGAATAGTAGATTAGTTTCCTTACAAAAAAACTCAAGCAGCCATATATAAAGCTTATTAAAGAATTCATGGTAATTGACTTAGTTTACAAAAATTTCTTAGACTGAGCTGTATGATGAGATACTGCTTTAAAGAACAGCAACAAAAACTTCAGTGTGAACACAGAGGTTCAGTTTTGTTTTTCTCTATGTAATTGTCATTAAATTATCATTTATGACATAGTGTATTTGAAGGGTGTGTAACTGCTATCTTATTTACCAGGAGGAAGATGAAGAAAGAAAGAAAAACAAAGTTGTCTCTACCAGTAGTGAGAGAATGGCCCATCCACTTGCAGAGCGACTGGATATTTTGATGACCACCCTGTTTGCTTATATTAAAGATGTTTGCCATGTGGATGGTAAGAACACAGGAATAATATAGTTGTTTTGCTAGCAAACAAGAAAAGCGAAGGAATTCTTGCTTTCTGCTGCTGCAGTATAGAGTCTTCTTTATTTAGTTTTAGAGTTATGCTGTTAACACATTCCTGGCTTTGACCACTGTTTATTGACTGAAGGTGCAAAAGTTCATTTATGACATCAACAGCCTTCAGTTGGAGACATTTTGATTGTATAAATATGGCACTTTACCCGAAATGTAACGTATCGGGACATGAGAGTAAATAAGAGATTTCTTTTTACATGGTGCTACTAAACTTCTTAAGGGATCAGAAATACTTTCTAATTAACCATAGTATTGTATTGTTTGCTCCGCTGTACTGTTTTAAGTATTAGAATTATGGATTATTTTAACATCGTAAACTCAAGAAGTAGGTTAGAAGAACCAGCCTTCTTGCTCTGCTGGAATCAGTAAAGGACTTGTATTAAAAGAAAAGCCTGATTTTTTATTTATTTTTATTTTTTAATATATTAGAAATACAAATTATATGTTGGCATTTATTAATGGCTGAATGTTACACTTACTTAAAACAATACTCAGAAAACTGCTTTATCATACTACTGAGGCAGTTTTATTTCTTAGTTTTTTCTTTTGCCTCTTTTGAAGTAGCACATTATTGCAAATTTTGCACATCTGTTGGTATTGCACATGCTTACATCACAGTTATTACCTGTATAAACTAATGTAAAAAGAAACATAATTGACGTTCTGGAAGGTCTCACTACAAACATTTTATTTTAGTTACCAGGTAAGCTTACAAGTTAGCTTGACAGTGGTGGTGTTTCTTTCTTTCTTTCTTTTTTTTTAACATATTTCTTGCTGATTCAGAAAAATAGAAATGCCAGTTTCACGACATGAGGGCAGTAAAAATCTGATATGACTCATTTTTGTTTTGTTGTGTAGGCAAGCTGGATATCAACAAGACAAAGGATTTGTATCGGGATCTCGTTTCTGTTTTTGACAAGCTCATTTTACCAACCCATGCTTCTTGTCATGTACAGTATTTCATATTTCACATCTGTAGCTTAAAATTGGTGAGTAGAAACTGTTCTTAAAATGAAGTGTCTTCTGAGTCCTTACTCTGGCTTTTCTGCAGAGACTAGTTGTTTTTTTCCTGTGGTTCTACTACTACTGTATGTTTTTTCTGGAGGTCATACATCAGGATTTATTAGAATCTTTGCTCTCCTTTCTGTTATTCCTTTTTTCAAGCCTCCTATTATATTTTCAGCATTCCCCATCCTGTTCATAAATGGCAACAACTCAAAACCAGCCCATTATAAAGGAACTTAGTAGTAGAAGTCTTTTACAGGAGTCAGCTGGACTTCTAAACCTGAGGGATAGAGCTTTAGCAAATTTGTTCAGCATCTGAAAACTATCTTGAAGATTCTGACTATGTTAGCTCTTCAGTTTGGAATTTCTGTTTACTGTTCAAACCCTGCATTTTCCCATCTCTTAGGCAAAATGCAATTCTTTCTCTACTGTTCTGAAATAAAAACATCCATACTTTTGGCATAAGATTAGCTAAAGGTCCAGTTAACCTTGTCCTTGACCTCTGACATTGGATAGCAGATATATGGGAAAGAATATTTGAATATAGCAAGGATATTATTATGATTTGCCAGAATAGCCTCTTAGCCTCTAACAGTGGTTCAGTAACTTCCTGAATGAAAGTAACGATCCTTTGTGGGAACAGTGCATGATGGACAAATTCAAGGGGAAGGTATCTGATTGCTTTTTTAATTCTTTTTAGTGATACAGATTTTTGGTGTCACGAACTTCCTGTGCCAGCAAGTCCCAAATATAACTGTTTATGATGTAGAACCACGTCTTGTATTTCCCTGAGTTCAGCTTCCTGCTATTTTCATTGGATAATGCCTGTCTCTTCTGCTCCAAGCATGGTTAACAGTTGCTTCCTGTTAACCTTAATTTTTTTTTGAAGATATCTGTGGTTTGGCTATGGAAATTGTTTGAAGTGAATATTAAGAATCTATTACTGCTGTTACTATAACAACTCAAGTTTTCTGTTTCTCTTCTTTAAGGGATTGGCTGAGGCATTTTTAGATCATCTTTGGAAAAAACTGCAAGATCCAAATAACCCTTCAGTGATCAGGCAGACTGCTGGGAGTTACATTGGCAGCTTCTTGGCAAGAGCTAAATTTATTCCAGTTGTGTAAGTTGTTTTGATATAAGAGCATGGGTAGGTTATGTTGACTGTGGGCTGAGTTGAACATGTTGAAAATATTTCAGCAAATGGATGAAAGTCTTTGTATTTATACATACTATATTTTTATGCTGTTAAAGGTGTGGGCTCTGTGACTTTAGTGGTGAACTTTTGATATTGGAATTACTTGCTGGACATTGCTCATAGCCCAGAATTTATACTGTTTGTTGAACATGCCCATGCAATGTGCGTTCTGGGATTAATTTATTCTGGCGTCTTCTGCTTTCACTGGGATTTTTAGTACTGATACATTGATTTGTTTCCTGCTGATACAAAGGAGAAAGCTTTTAACAGAATCTACTTTTTCTAGTGATTATTTCCTTAATTACTGTTTTGTAACTGTGATCTCTGAATGCTTGCTTAATAACTTTTCTGCGTCGTGTTAGAATCTATTTTTACACATTATTTTTCTCTATTATAGCACAGTGAAAGCATGCCTCGATCTGCTGGTTAATTGGTTGCATAAATACATTGATAATCAGGATACAGGGGCTAATGCCTATTGTGATGTTGCTCTCCATGGGCCATTTTATTCTGCATGTCAGGCAGCATTCTATACACTTATTTTCCGTCATAAGCAACTTCTTGATGGAAACTTAAGAAAAGGTGAGTGTATTTAAAAGGTATTGGGGTTCATTTGCAAGATTTACTGCTGGTTTGTTTTGTAATGGTTAATTCAGTCAAGTATTTGACAGATTTACATTGTACTCTAAATGAAGTAAGATAGCTTACTCACCTGGGTCATCAACCTAAATAATCATTTTTCTTCAGTGTTGAAAGCAGTGCAGATAACTCTAACTTAGATTTCTGTCCCCTGTTGCTGAGCACGTTTGAACTCCTATGTGTCGAACTAGTGTGGGTTTCAGTTGGTAACAGTCCATAGTGTCTCCGTGTTCTTGTCAATTTCCACATAAATGTAGTGTCTTTGGAAGGGTCTCTAAACTGTGTTAATCTGCCATAAACTGGAATAGCTTTTATACTCAACAAGTTGTAGGCTAGATTTCTACTGTAAGAGAGAGACCTAGGATTTGCTTCTGTGTTCTTGTGCATGGTGCTAAGTCTGGAAATTCTTAAAAATTCAGTTTAGCTTATATGATATATAATCTTTATATAGTAAGATTATTTGTTAATTGTTCTTATTTTGAAGGTCTGTCATATCTGCAGAGTTTAAATTTTGAGCGCATTGTCATGTGTCAGCTAAACCCTCTGAAGATATGTATACCCTCTGTTGTTAACTTGTTTGCTGCCATTACAAGGTACCTTTTTGTTTACTTCACTTTCATCTAGATACCAGTTTATGGATGTGTGCATATAATAACAGCACAGTTATTTAGAACTTGAGATATATAACACAAAGCATTGATTGTTATCCAAGAGAACACATAGAATTTTGCCCGTGTTCTAGGTGGGATAAGTTTGTTTCTGTTTCGGTTTCAGTTAAATCTTACAATACCATAAAACTGTTACACTGCTTAAGTATTGGTGCCAGTATGGTTCTAATTGGAATAAAACTTGCAGGAGTGCAGAGGAAGAGAGTAGACTCCAAAGTACATCCCCTGGTGGCTATCTTGGAAACACCTAATATCAGTTCCAAAATGGAAGGTAGAAATGACGTTAGTTAAAAGTAACTTTTGTATTTGAATGCCTTCTGAAACATTTGCAGTCTTTGTCCTAGAAATGCTTATCTTTCCTTATCTTTTTAAGGAAATACCAGCTGGTGTTCTGCTACACAATTATTGAGAGAAACAATCGGCAGCTTATACCAGTTGTTCGGAGTGGCACTGGGGGTGACCTGGTGCAAATGTGCACTAACCCACTTGACAGTTTCTTCCCCTTTGATCCCTACATGCTCAAAAGGTATAGTTTATAAACACACATCTCATTTTTGTCTTCTAGCAAATAATGAACTGAAATTTGTAAGAAACTCAATTGCTCTTTTCCCTGAGCTTTATTACTTCTGATGTTGCATATCTTAAACTGTGATTATCTTTCAAAAATGTGGAAGAAAATTTGAGAAAATAGTGTAGCTGTTATAGGTATCTCACTAGGGATTAGAAGACCTAATACTATCAGAACTCCTTAAGCAAACAATTTTAATTTATGTTTATCAGTGAAGCAGAATAATTTTTCATGGGAGTAATTGGGGATTGTTTAGGGACAGAGTTGTTTGTGAAATCATGAAAATAGCCATCAGAATTCCAAACAGTTTATGTTGTATTGTTAAAATCAAACCCATACAATTTTTACTGAATGAAATAACTCATGCTGTCTTTTAATTTCGCTTTCAGATCAAAGAAGACCATTGATCCATTTTATCAGTTTTGGGAAGAACTGAGTGCTGAAGATCTAGAGAATCTGAAGAAGCCAATTAAAAGGGTAATCTGTTAAAAATCTAATTCACTTGCAGCTCTGTCACCTGCTTTTATTTGCTTAGTTAGTTAGTGACTGTAAGAGGAGAAACAGTGACTAAAGTCAGTTAGGAAACCTTAGGGATTGACCCAGTGGAAGAGTTTTGTGGACACGCAGAACCATTATTAGGAGCATCCACGTTGTATAGATGCAGTCTTGTCACTGGGATCCATCCACCTTGTAGATGGTTATTTCACGAATGTACGTCTAATTCTCTTACCATCCCAGCTAGTTGTGACAATTGTAGTAGATCCGAAGTTCTTCCACTGCTTCTACATAGTCTGTTTTCCTTGCAGAATGTCTATCCTTTTTCGGCTTTTTGGTCAACTGTGTATTTCTTCCCTTTCTGTGATAACATGGAAAAATACTTTACAGTGTTGTAGATTAGTAGATGCCTTTTGTTAACTGGTAAGTTTATAGATTTTACTCTAATAAAATAGAAATAGGAGATTTGATGATTACAACATTTCAGAATTTATTTTAGAAGTACCCTTTTTGGTCTTAGCAGTTGGTACTTCTGTCAGATCTTAACGGAGACCTGGAATCTATTATTGTTCTCACTGATCGTTTTTAATTCATGCAGGGTACTTCTGAAGATGAAGATGATGACTTTCTGAAAGGAGAAACCCCTCAAAACGAGGGTGTGGTTGAAATTGCTCCAAATTCTTACCAGTCAAGTACCCGGAGCCCAGTGAGTAGTACTGGCTCTCCTTCAGACTGTCACATGCAATATCCACACTGACCTGAAAAAGTAGAAGTGGAAGAGGTTCAGAATTGAGTGCTATTTTTTGCTCATAAAGAGACCTTAGCTCAACTTTCTGAACTGGCAAATGCTTCATCATCAGATTTCTGTGGCTATATTATGATAAATTCATATGTTGATAGAAAAGTCTAGAGAATAAATAGGGTGATATTTTACAAATTTCACATTGAAATGTTTTTTATGGCTTATGAGGGTTTTTTTAATAGTTTTTCTTGACTTCTAAAAACTTTTGTTTACTAATGTTTCTCTATGAGGTTTTATATTTTGTATGAAATTCTGATCTTTCTTCTTAGTGATTTCTGTGAGACCAGAAATCCATTGCCAGTATTTGAACTGTTCTCTGCTGAGTTTTTGGTTTTTTTTTAATTGGTTTCAAATAATGCTGTTATCTCACAGTAGGGAAGCCACTCTGACAGTGATTCTGCTGCACACATCTGTAAGCTTTTCCTGTCTGGAGGACAGCGCTTAATAAAGGCCCTAGATAGCGGTGAGCATATTCAGATTGTAAACGTTATTGCTTCTTAAACATGAGGATGACACACAGCTTTTACAGCTACGAAAGTTCAGATATTTGAGGTGGTGATTGTTGGAAGTGATGAAAAGGAGTAGCTGAAAGTATGATTTGTAGACAGTTTGATGTGCTTGAGAATTACTTTGAGAAGGTATTTATTTTCAGGATTTGAAGTTTATATGTGAATGCTGAAAATATAAAAAACAGACCAACCCCACATCCCTTGTAAAAAGGAATTGATGACGTCTCTGCTATTACTGTATTGTCTCTGTGTCAGAGAAGAGTTTCTCTGTGTAGGTTTTTGCTTTTTTCATGGTTATATTCTCTTTTTTGACTCTAAACAGTGGAAAAAATGTTATTTGTGTAACGTTTAGTTGAAAATTTAATGCATGTGGGACTCAATTCATCTGCCCTTTTTAAAAGTCTGAACTTGTAGGCTTTCAAGACAATGCATTTATTCAGACCCAATAAAGACTGATGCAAACAGTGCCAATTCTATGCTTACATTTAACTAAGGATCTCTCTAGTCTAGCTTCTCCAAAGCAGGGATGTTAGTTCTGACAGACTGAAAAATAGTTTCAGCAGTGATGCTGCAAAATTTGTTAGTGGGTTCTGTTAATCTCTATATAAATTGAAACTTAGCTTTTTTTTAATTATTATTATTTTTAATTTTAGCTGTCTTTACTGTCATTCCTATGCACTAAACAGTAATTCCTACCTGAAATAGTTGTCTCTCTCCTGGCACAGAAGTACCCTTCTCACAGCCATGGCAAGGAAAATGCTCTCTAGAAGCTGCCTTTTTTTTCTCTTTCACTTTTATGTCTTCAGCAGCACAGTCAGTTACTTACAAAATGAGGCTCTGTAAAACTTAACCAAGGTGTGATATCAGGTATGTGAAGCAGGCACTCCGATGTCACATTGAAACTGGGGGGCATGGGGTGGGGAAGGAAGTGGAGAAGATAGGTGACACAAATGGTAACATTAAAAATGTACAGACATTAAACTGCTAAAGGGACTTGTTTAAAAAGATAAAATAAGATCAGGCAGGAGATCCTCAGTGTTTCTATGACTCTTCTATTATAGATCTGTTAGGCTTAATATAGCTGTAACCAGCAGTGCTAGGAGGTGCTTACGTTTTGCTGCTTGGACTGTTCTGTAAGTACTGCTGGTACTGAGAATAGTGCTGCTTCAAAGGCAGAAATTTTGCTTCACCTGGTGAGGTCCCCTGTGAAATATAAAGCATGTCTGGAGAAAGTATCTGCTGTTAACTTTGTGAAAATGGGACTGGAAAGGTAGAACATGTTGTTTATCCTGAGTCTCCTTTGAGTATTAGCCTCCTTTGCTTGGGCTCTCCTCCCCGGCTTGGGATCTGTTTCGGGCGAAGGCTTGACAGAGTTGGGGGGTGGTTTATTTGTAAACTGGGGACTTGATAGTGAGCATTTCCAGAACGGTTTATTATAATTTGTGAATAATTACGCAGAGGAAGGAGGAGGTTAAGAAGCTTTACGAGGGGTAGAAGCGTGCGCGTGCGCGGCGCCCGCTTTCCCGCCGCTCCGCCCACAGCGGCTCCCGCCGCGGTTTCCCAGCTCCCCGCCAGGCGGCGCCAGACGTAGCCCAGCGCGGCCCTGAGGAGGAAGCGAGGAGGCGGTGGCTCCCGCCCCGGGCGTTCCAGCGATGCCGCTACTGATTAACGGGGAGCGGATCGATCTGACTCGGCTCACGGGTGGCGTGATCCGCGCCCACCCGCACCTCGAGGTGAGCTGGCGGTAGCGCCCTCCCCACGGGCCTGGCCGCTGCAGAGCGCCGCGGGGCCTGCCCGCTCCTGACCCCAGGCTGAGAGGCCGCGGCCTCGCGTCCCTCGCTGAGTGCCTTCTTGGGGCGACGAGAGCAGCTCGTCACTCGGCCGGATGTGAACGCTGTGGAGCCTCGGGCTGCGCCGCGCCCGCGTAGGGGTCCGGTCTGGGGCGGCTCTGGCGCGGGGGAGCGCGGCTCCGCGCCGACCCGTCCCCGTGCAGGACGTGCGGGCTGACTGACCCGCGGGGGCGGTGAGTGCCCTGAGGCGAGAGCGGGGGGCGGGGGCGGTCGCTGCCCTCGGGTCGAAGAACCCTAGGGTGAACCAGCGGCTGCGAGTGGACATGGGATTGTGGCGTCTGACAGCTAATTAACTTCGTTTTAACTCTGTAAACGTTTCAGTCCGAAGGCAGCCTGTGGGCTAGGAACTGCTGAACAGAGCTGGCTGGGAAATTGTTTTTCGTAAGAAAATGCTGATTTGTGGATACGGAGGTTTTGCAGAGGCAAAAAAAAATAAACGCTGATAAAAACCGAGTAAAATGTTTTTGGTTTTGTTTAGCCCTAGTGTAGAAACTCACACAGTGCCCAGCCAGCACTGGTCACAGCCCAGGAGGTCACTCTTCCATCTATTAAGCGTGATGATTAATAGTTACATTTTGTTAGTACTAAATAAATATATCAGATTGTTGCATTTTAGAAGCTTCAGAGAAGGAGGAAGGCTTCTGTGAGGTAACAGTGATAGGATGAGAAGGAATGGCCTCAGGTTGCACCAGGGAGGTTTACGTTGAGGATTAGGACAGACTTCTCCACGAGAGTAGCTGGGCACTGGGACAGGCTGCTCAGCCAGATGGGGGGATACCATCCCTGGAGGTGTTAAAGAAATATGTAGATGTTGTGCTTAGGGACATGGTTTAGTGGGCATTAATGGGGGTAGGTGGGTGGTTGGTCTGGATGACCTTAGAGGTCTTTTCCAACCTTAGTGAGCATATGATTTTGTGCTGTGTAAAATTCCAAGATCTGCTTGGCATTTTCTGATGTCAGTCTGGCCCTGTCCTGTTGCTTTGTTTTGTACCTCCGGTTACCTTCCATAAAGCAGGGGAAGAGCATTCTGTGTGTTGTGGAATGATGGAGTTTAACAGCTAACTGATCAGTGGCAGGAAAGTGAAAAACTAGAAATTCAGAATCATTCACAAAACAAAATATACTGTGTTTGCCTCTGACCTGGGTCCCTTTGCTTTTTAAAGATGATGTTTCTATCAAGTGATGGATGCACCTGAGAATTCAGCCTCTGTAGTCTTTATTATTATTTATCTTTAGGAGAAGGCAAAGCTTCTAAGAAGTCAGCCTACCCAAATTGTGGAACCCAAAGGGCTTCTGTATGTCCAACAGAGAGAATATGCAGTGACCACCCCTAAAGATGGTATGTAGGAATGTAAGCACTTCTGCTGAAGTAATTGTTAATGACAGCAAAGTTCATACAAAGTCTTTCTCTTTTAAAATAGGTTCTGTGTCTATTCTTGGATCGGATGATGCAACTACCTGCCACTTAATTGTGCTCCGACACACAGGTATCTTAATGGGTGTTCTGCACAAAGCCCATACCTCTGAAGTAGTGCAACTGGGATCATTACTGGTTAATGCTGCATTAGTGAAATAAACTGCAACTTTATTCACAGAAACTGACATCTCAAAAAGTCACAGGATACATTAACTGAGTGATGAATTCAGAGTTGATCTGTCCAGTCCCAGTTCCATGTTCATGTTACTAAATGAGCAGATCCTAAACTTGGTCTGCTCTAGTGGCTGCCTTGGTTGCGGCGTCGCAGACTGGGTGCAAATGCCAGAGAGTTCAGCCAGTGGAGTAAGCACAGTTTGGTAAGATCACCTGTAGAACTTGTGGTAAGAGCTTCTCTGCATTCGTGGATTTCTGACATCATGGATGTTGCTAAGCCCTTGGTAGGAAGCTGCAGAAGTCACTGGTTTACCTGATTTTTATAATGGGGCACACATAAGAGGTGTCTGTCACTCAGTCAGACCATCTCTTCTGCTGGAGGCTGCTGAACTAACAGAAGTGAGTAGGTGGGATCTAGTTGTTTCACCACTGTAGTAGCGCTGACTGGTGTTGATCTGAATTATGGTAGTGAACAACATCCACCAGTGTCATTGTCTTCTCACGTCTTCCTCAGGCAGCGGAGCCACCTGCTTGACACATTGTGATGGATCAGACACAGAAGGGGAGGTGCCGCTCATCATGAGTTCAGTAAAATCTTTCTCTAATGCCACAGGTTCTGGAAGGTCAGCTTTGCTTTGTTAATTATTACGTACTGTTTTTCACAAAGGTATCTGAAGTTTGTAAATTGTGGAACTTTTATTTGATTTTATGGGGTTCAGACAAGGAACCATGCAGGAAATACCTCTGTCAGGGGCCATATAGAAAATAACTTTTATTTATGATACTTTTTTTGGGTATTATCTATTGGTGATTTAAAGCATGGCTCTATTCTGAATAGAGGCTCTGTAAGAATGCCATTGAGGGGTTTGGTGTTTACTGTTTCCTAATAACTTTTGTTTCAGGTGTTCTAAACTTTCCAAATAACTGTCTTTAGTTGATGTTCTCTTTTTCCACCGGAAATGTTGGTCTGGTGAATTCCTTTTGGATCTGAGAATCTGACTGGGATTTTTCAAGGACCCATATTGGAAAAAAAAAAAAAAGTTCTGAAACAGATTTTGTCTGGCAAGGTTTTTCCAGAGTATGTAGATTTTTGTCTCTGTAGTTTGATAAGAAATAAAACTCCATGAACTTGGAAGACTTGGTCTCTAAAAGCTCATGATCTGCCTTGCCCAGTTTTGAAAGATGAATTTTGGCCGTGTTAGGTGATTGATGCTTCCTCTCACTTTTTTATTGCTTCTGAGACCTTGAGCACAAAACCAGTTTTGTCCTTAGTTGTTGTTTTTTTGTTTTGTTTTTGTTGCTTTTTGTTTGGTCAAAAGGCTCACAATCAAGGCCTGTCTTTATTATATAGACACCTTTCAGAGAAGAACACTGCTGTATGGCTGGGAATAGTTCAGGAGATTGTGGGAGTAAACTCCTTCACATTTAGCTCAGTTTTAAAGGAACTGATAGGTGGTTACTGAGATATGTCCAAACCTGAGGTGCTGACCATCACAGATTCTTGGGGTTAGGTAGAATTGCATGTGTGTAATGCTTGCTGGGTGTTTTTTTTGTTTTTTGTTTTTTTTTTTAAATATATATATTTTTGGCACTGTTTTCTGGATGATCTCTGAAGTGTTCGAAATAAAACTGCCAATCACAGTTTGCTACACATATGGCCATTAACAAGTGAGGCTTCTCTAATGACTGCATTGTAGTTTGAGCTGGAGATTATTTTGTAAAGGTATTCACTTTGGGATGTCTTTTTAACTGCTGTTTCCTGTTATTCCATCTCTGTTAGGCTGGAAGTGCACCTAGTTGGAGGTTTCAATGATGATAGGCAGTTATCACAAAAACTTACTAATCAGCTTCTTAGTAAGTTCACATTTTTTCCACTCTCGTGTAGAAAAAAAATAGTTCTGACTGGATTTGGATAAAATCTGCTTGTAATCAGAGCATTGCCATTTAATAGAAGGAAATGGGGATTTGTTTTTGAGGGTGTTTTCTCTGCTTGCAAGCTCACTGCGGAGGAGGGGTTGGACTTGAGGCTTATCTATGTCCGGGTGCGGAGCAGGAACGTGTCATGTGTTCCTGGCATGCACTGCAGCGGGTAGAATGGGAGTACAGTTCAGCTGGATGTAATTCCTAGCTCTGCCGCTGGCAAGCTGATGTGCCAGGTATCTTTACCTGTCAAAATCTGTATTTGGGGGTGTCTTGATCAGTAATTATTTCTCTTTCACCTTAATGTGATGAGGTGAATCTTAATTTGTTCACAATTGTCTGATGAAAGATGCTATTTCTGTTCATGAAATCTGTATAGAGAAGTGGTTGTGGTGCTTTACAAACAAATTGGGAATATCAAGTACCAGCTCAAACATTTCAAGTGCCCTGGCTTGTGCTAAGCACTTTGCAAATGTAGAGAGGCCCTGACCTCACTGGAGCTGGGGAGAGACAAGGGCATCTATTGAGGGAAGTGGCTGTGGGATGAGGAATTTGGTCTGGCAGAGGTCCTGTAGGATGTGCCTCTTTTGCCCTCTCAGGTGTTAGGATGCAGTTCCAGTTATGTTTGTTACATACTGGATGAGAGCTCGGCACAGAATATTTTGGTTAATTTATTTTTTTCATTTTTTATGGTTTTCATGTATCAAGTTATGATTTAAAACAGTAGCATTATTTTTCTACTAGAACTTCAGGGAAAAAAAAAAAAGTGAACTTTTTTATCCTTAAGTGTGGGATGGTGAAAAGGAGAATTAAAGTACATATAATGAAAGACTGGGTTTGCTTACTATATATATATAGCATTTTAGGAAAGTACACTTAAATATGTACTATTAAATGTACAGTTAACTGAAGCAGAGTTGATGTGATGCCAGAGATACTTGAAACCAGTGTCAGTAAAAGGAGCAAGTGGCACAATTTTAACGTTTTAGTCATCTTAAATGTCTACTCTGTAAATTACTAATATGTTTAGTAGCTGTGGCTTTAATTTTATAAAAGTTAGTTGAAAAATAGACTTTGCTCTGTAGCATTACCAAAGAACAGTGTATTAAGTACTTTCTGCCCATCTGTTCTGCAGTGCGCAGCACTGATAATCTCCCCTCATCTATATATGGCACCTGCTTTGCCACCAGTCAGTCTTATGTCTTGCTGCTATTGTTCTTGCTGTAGGAGCATTTGATCTCCAACCAGATGATGTTCATTTAGTGACTTTCTGCGTATCAGGTAAGAAGATGTCTCCTTGTGGTTTTTGTTTGATTTTTGAATAATTTTTAACTACTGAAATCAGAGTGCAGAGTTCTTTCCATCCATGGCTTTTCTTTAATCTGTCCTCTCACTAGACTTGTATGTTTAAATTTTATTATTCATAGCGTGTTAATGTTAAATGGCCTGCTCAGCAAAGATCCTTTCAGTTGAGATTAGGAAGACCTGTGATTGTTATCAGGCCATTTCCCACCTCTGTATAGCTTTGAGTATCTCGAGATTCAATTGAGAAAGGAATTTAATGACCTTTGATGTTGTTAAGACTGTTCATAAACTCATTCAGTTAATTCATAACGTGTGATGTCACATAAAGAATTATTTCCTCTTCCCTGTATTGTATTCAAGTCATATATCATCTTTTCATTTAAATGTTACTGGTGACTTGCATCTTTGAAACGTAACATCACAGTAGGTTTGCTTTTTTTCTGTAAATGGCTTGCACAGAAAACTGAGTGGCTGGAGCTGGCCCTATTTAGGGGAGTTCTCCTCCAGCCTCAACATGTTAATCTTGACCTTATCACCATGTCCATATTCTTCCTGTGCTGTTTTTGTTCATTTGTTTTTCCTACAGTCTTTCTATGCAGCATTAGCCCTATTCTTCTCTGGTAACTCACAACTGAATGAATTCTACCCAGGAAAAAATCTGATGCCCTACACATTTGACCTTTTTTCTTACAGAACTGAATGACAGAGAAGAGAAGGACATTCATTTTCCAATCATTTATGGAATAGGTGAGTTAAAATTCACTTTTTTTTTTTTTTTTAATTCTGGTAGGAAATGCACTGCCTTTAACGTCTACATATGGCCTGTTGGAGGTGTAGC
Source organism: Oreortyx pictus (assembly GCA_036925125.1). NCBI lineage: Eukaryota > Metazoa > Chordata > Aves > Galliformes > Odontophoridae > Oreortyx > Oreortyx pictus. Next base: position 16,754,984 of record JAUPFR010000017.1, read on the forward strand.
AGAAAACAGAAGTTTTAAGAAAATGAGGTAGTATTCAGCAGGTTCTAAAATTCCTACTACAATAGTAGTGTTGGGGAGATGGTTGTTTTAATCAATGTTTTTGTTAAGAATAATTGTTTCTGAATTTAAACTCTGTTTCTCACTAGCTGTGAATGTTAAAACAGCAGAGATTTTCCCTGCAACTTTTCCAGAAAAAGGGCCAGATGCTGAGTTGCGTTCAGCCCATGTTTTAACAGGAGCAAAAGTGAGTAAAAATAAGTGGACAGTAGAATGTCTAAGTCAGGTATTTTTGCTGGAAGGGCCAATGAGTTGTAAATAATGTAGGGGAAAAGGAACTGATCGGTAGCTGTAGCAGAAACGCTAAGTTACTGCTTGAAGGTGGGAAGGCAGGGCCAACCCAGGGGAGTTCAGGTGCATGCAGTGTACCTGAGTAACCAGAAGGGCTGGAGCCAGGATCCATCCCTTCCCAGACCTCATGTAAGGGCTGGCAGTGGAGGCAAGACTGTCTTGCTGGAGATACCTGCCTACTGCAGGTAAGCGGTAAGCAGCAGTAAGCAGTTTTTGTTCCTTTCTTTCTGGATCCACGGCCACTGTGTTTGGGCTTCTTCTCATTTGCTGCAGCCTAGGATTGTGCCACTCTGCTATTATTGCTACACTTTCCATCATATTATAGCAGTACAGTATTACAAATGCTTTCCAGCTTAAACATATGAAATAAACAGAAAAATAACTTAAGTGCTGTCTAAGTTCTAAGGTTTTCTGTAAATAATTATGCGTTACTACAGCTAACTAACATTTATGATGCAAAGAATGAACAACTACACATTGGACCTTATTTCTGGAGGCCTTTCCCTCATGTGGATTTCTGGTTGGAGCAAGATGATCAACAGATTTTACAGGTACTCTTCTAGCTGCAAACAGATGGGTATGGTCTGTCAGAGCTCTCCTATGCCTACAGTGGGAGTGGGGGGGTGGGTGGGAAATAATTGTATTAGAAGGGAGAGTAATTCAGAACTTTTGTATTCTGAATCTCAAGCAGCTCTTGCTGTCATCTTGTTTTTCAGAATCTTTCCACATCACCCTTGGCTGAGCCACCCCACTTTGTTTCCCACATTCGATCTACATTAACATTTTTAAAAGAACATCCATTTCCATCTCACTCCCTTTTTCCTGATAGAAAACCTCGAATATACAAAAAAAATGAGGAAGGGTTGTGGGTACTGGTTTGTTCTGACAAGATCCAGCTGCTTTAGGGAAGCATAGCAGTGCCAGAAGAACAGCAAGTTGCTGCGAAAAGCATGCTGCTGGTCGTGGATAGTACTGTTCCTATGCTTTTCAAAATAAAGTATTTCAACAGAAGTAACATGTTTCTTCTGTATTATTAAGAAGGAACTACAATTACTTTGAAGTAATTATTTTTGTTTTAATGCTTTTTCAGTGCTGATCAATTGCTATAATAAAGAGAGAGGGGAGTGCTGTGATGCAAAGGAGGGTAAAAGTCATTATATGAACGTGGACTTGAGAAGATCAATTTCTGTGCAAAGTGAAAGAAAGTTGCTTGTGCTTAAAGTTTACTGCAACTTCTACAGGAATTTCATTCAAAAATATATCTTAAGACTAATAATTTGAAGAATCTTTATTGAAACAGTCAGATAGTAGCTGAAGACTGACGCTCATTCCACCAAAACAACTGGTTTAACAATTCAAGTATAAAAACATTAAAAATCAATCATTGTGGTGATCGCTTTTTTTCCCCACAGATTACTCTTATTAACATAATCATTGCACCAGAGAAATTGCTTAGGAAGACTAGTCAACTCCGTTGTTTTTGCACTTCAGAAAAATTGCGCTCTTACGTAAGTTACCCTAACAGCGAAATTTACCCACAGGATTGAAATGCTGAAACTCAAATGAGGTGACACTACAATTCAAAAAACCCTTAATTTTTCAGATCAAAGTTAATCCTGCCATTTTTATAGCCATTAAATTGATACCCTTTGGAAAAAAGGAACAAACCAAACTATAGTACTCCCATCTAGCTCTGGAGGAACTGAAAGATTTTCACTGAAATCAGATGCTTTGTGGGTAGCAAGCTTTCCAGAAGATCATTTCCACAAAAGGCTTTGAAAGCTTGCAGCAAAGCAACTACACTAATTCAGGTGAAGGCAGGAGGGAAGATCTGCGCACTGTAAGTGTTGATGAATCCAAAGCTTAACTTAACTTGTGCCTTAAGTAGTCCTGGATACTGTGAACTTATGCTGTAGCATAAATAAACTATATTTCTTCACTGAATCTGTACAATTCCTACCCTAGGGAAGTTAAAGTTATTAAAAAATAACTAAGTGTTGAAATCAGCACAAATATAGTGGTTTTTTTCAAGCTTTACTGTAACTGTCTAAAAATACACAACAAGAACAGTCCAGTTAATACTACATAAATGTGTTATAAACGTCATGCAAAGGAAAATGAAGTGTTGGTGATTCTTTTCCGCGGTAGAAGCAAGAAGCCATGTAGGCATGCAGAGGCACTATTTCTTTCTAAACTGCTTAAATCTCGCTAACTCAGTCCTCCTGTACTCAGTGCCTCAACTGAACAAGTGAAGTCGTACAAAAGCAGGAAAAAAAAGTAATGACAAAGTATGATTCAGTGACTCCCATATATACACGCAGGCATTTATTCCTAACACTCACTGCACCACAGCTGCTTGGCAGTGCTCTTTATAAAAGTGGTGTTAAAAGGAAAAAAACAAAACAGAAATACTTGTGTGACTAAGCTGTTTTACTGGAGAGGTTAATTTGAGTGCTTAATATAAAAGGTGAAAAATGGTCAGTTTCTTAAAAAAAACACACATAAAATAAGACCAGTTTACAGTTACTGAATTCTTCATCTTGTACATGGCTGCTGAGTTAGCAACTACTGCCGATATTAAAGTCTTACTGGAACTGCCTATATTTTGATGAATGTTTACAAGCCATTAATAAATCTTCACTACAGCTTTGGTGACACCAACATGTACAGGATTAAAGTAACTGTAATAATTATACAGTAAGATGAATCTTTCTTGTGTGGGGAAAATTTATCCATGTGCAAAATCTCAGTACATAAGTTACAGTAGTTACTATTTACTATTGTGTGGCACTGTTGACATTTTAATTGCATCATTAAAATACCTTGCCTTCTGGGGCACGTGAGTTATCCGCACAGTCTTAAATCCAGAGTCTAATTTTTATCTTTGACTTCCTTGTTCTTAACAATTTGTGCAGTAATTTGATGATGCACCACTCTGAATGTCCTCAGTATCTTTATTCATTGCCTGTGGCACCTCCTTGGGCAGCTCTTTGTTTTCTGTCTCCAGCGGTCTTTGCTCTTGGTCAGGGGACAGAGTTGGGGGTCTCTGATCTATCTTTTCCAGGTCATCACAGTGGCTTACTGAACTGGTCTCGCTAAATGCATCAGAATTTCTCAGAGACCGTTTAAAAATTTTCTGACCTGTGAAGTGTTTGAAGAGTACAGTACTAATGATGGCATCAGATGGAAAAATGTAAAATACAGAAGGTAAGTTTCAAAGAAAGCAACTGAATTATAAACAGATCTTACTCTGGTGCTAACCTGTACCCTAACTGTATAAAAACTTGCTTCCATTTACACATATGTCTGCAAGGCAACAGCACCAGTTGTTTTATCCTGTGTATACAGAAGTGTTCAAATTCAGCTGAGAAACAGGCTGCATACGTGCATTCTGAAGTCATTCGAAGGTAGAGGGTTTCACTGAAAATCACAAGTTAGAAGCCAGCCAGAAGTAAAATGGGGTGTAGAACTATGGGTTCCCCAACAGTCAAATCTACGTTAATTATTAAGATATATCTAAACAGAAAATGACACTGATTTAATAGCTCTTCACCGTAGAATGACTCTGTTAGCACAGTATTAGGTAGTAACGGACAGTGGCTCAAATACACCCATTATATATTACATATGCTTTAATTTCAGACACAACTATTGGCTTGTTTACCTACATTCTGTTTTTTAAACTGATCCTCAGTATTCATAGAATAGCTTGGGTTGAAAGGGACCTTAAAGATATCTAGTTCCAACCTCCTGCGATAGGCAGGGCTGCCACCAGCTATTCCAGAGGAAGATCCCAGACATCACGTGCTCAGGTGGATAAAAAAATCTTGTATTCTCAGGAAAAAAATCTCAGAAAATTGACTGTGGTGGTATTCTGTGCCATGTTTAAGCTAAGTTATTTAGGGAGAACTTAAGATCTCATTCCAGATATTATGAAGAAGGGAAAATCATGCAGGTCTTCCAGTGTCACACAAGTTGGATGTGTACTGAGGCCAGGATGTTTCAGCAAGTTTTAGAAATCACGGAGTAGAAACTTACCAGGATGTCTTTGCTTTGTGAGGCTGGAAGTAGGAGTTGGTGGTGGAGTAGTACCTGTACCTTGGGCTTTTGATACATACGTAGATTCTGTGGATTCTAGAGAACCTGCAGGTTAAAAGGGAGTAGTAAGTTGATTACAGACAAGTTTTCTTCAGGATTTATAGATACACATGCAACGATCTCGTTTTTAATTCACGTTTCTGAAACCACGTGTCCTCAGTTAACATGAAGTTGCCACTTCACTGTAACAGGTTTCTGAGTACCTGGGGACAAGGTGCTGACCCTTACAAAGGTGAATCAAGTTCCCCTCACACTCACTTCACAACAGTACTAGATACCCTGAATTTCATTTTCCCTTTTCTTCCAGGCTTGATGCATCCTGAGTTGCAATGCATCAATCACTGCCCTCTGAAAAGATATCTAGTTACAAACAGTATCAGTGTTCCTGAGGAAGCCTCACTATTCTCTGCACTAAGGACCTTCCAGGCAGTGCACTGAGAGTAAGATCCCAAATGCAGCAGAATGTTTTCCCCACTAGCTGACATATTAATACACGCAGCATTAGTTTCAAGGATGCACACTTCCACAGCACGTCCAGCCACCAATTGTTTCTCTACTGCCAATATCTAATGAAGCTTTTTTTAGTGCGATTCAGTATACAACAACCAGATGTAATCTATACAAGGGATGAGATTTTCTTACCAAGTGTTATGGAAATAGTGAAGAACATGTTCCCTTACATCTCAAGGTGCATTACATCACTCACAGTCAGATCAGCACAAGAGTTTCCAATTTTATACTGAAATTGCAACATTTATAACATGGCTTGACATGGCTGCAGATGCACCGAGTCCTACCTGCTGTTAAATTAAATGTTCTTCCTTTTGGTGAGGCTTGGAAAGGAGAAAACCAGTTCAGCACAGAACCTACTACAGGTATTTGTCGTAGCAGCCCCTGCAAAGTACACACACACCGGCTGGTGAGCAAGGTAATTGTGTTGTGACAAGTTAATCACATAATTAATCTTCATAGCCTTACCTCTTCAAGAAGTTGTTCTTTAATCACATAATTAATCTTTATAGCCTTACCTCTTCAAGAAGTCGTTCTTCATTTGCTTTCTGAAGCTGAAGCTGTGCTTCCTGTATCCCTTTTCTGACAACTTCAGTCATGTTCTCCAACAACTAAGAACAACAGAAGTTACATCATCATTGCATGTATTATATATATTTGAACTTGAAATGTATTTTAAAATCAGGCTTTGAGGATGTAAACTGAATAGTCAGACTTTATCTAATTTAGATCTGCATTTTATGGGGAGTCTTTCATTACTACTGTAAATTAAAAGACATACTGACTGACCATAGAATCTTTAAAAGTGTATGTGCACACCTTGAGGGCAGAACATCATTTTAAGCAGGAACAGTACTTACAGAGATGAACCTGTGACCCAAATCCTTCAGATGCCTGCTCAGCATGCAAGCACTCCTCAAAAGCTCAATCTGACTGAAAAGAATTTTTATGCTTAGGAAGTACATTTTGGTCTCTAGAAGCACCCAGAACTAAGTTAAACTTAACAGTTAATCTGAACAAGTACATGTATTTGTTAGTCCAGCCACAGGTTCCGCTGAGTTTTTAATATATAACTTCCAGTTCAAGTCCTATGGCATCCTATACACCAGTATCAAGTCACATTTTATAATGCAAAGGTTTGTTTACTGGGGAACCAAAAGATGGAAAAATAAAGCCAAAGTTTTGTTATGAGCAAGAAATGCCAATTTGAGTAACTTAATATGAGCTGTAACATTATGAGAGCCCTTGGTGACAGGCACTTCCTCCAAAATGCCAACAGTTTACACGACTGCATGTTAATAAAAACAAAACAAAAAATGGAATCTTCTTTTCTCAGAGAGAGAGTGGCAAAACGAACTGGTCATCACAGCAATCTAAATAACCCAGTGTACGAGGGGAATGTATTGGTTAGAGAAGGGGGTCTGCAAAAAAACCCATAACTGCCCTGAGGGTAATACAGAAAAATAAAAGATGCTGAAATGCTTTTTGATTTATTTACGCATACTTTTGAATTTTCTTCAATTTCTCTGCCTGTTGCTGCAATAGTTTCCACTAGTTCTGACACATCCAGATCCTCAGTTACCATGCCAATATAAACGCAGTTCTTCTGTCCTCCAAATTCTGGGCCTGTGAGCATTACGAGAATCAAGTGTTAGTAATATACTGAGAAGTGTTATCACAGTGCATGCTATGCCCATGCTTAGGAATCAAGAAATACTAATATATGCACACAAACACACCCACTTCAGTAATTAAGTGCAATATCTGCACAGGTATAAATTATGCAGATAATGAGAACTCAAACTTGTGGGTTTTCAAAAACAAACAAAACAACAAAAAATCAAAGTAAGAAAAGCAGTATTTCATACAGCCAGGGAATTGCATATCAGTGTTGAATACGCTTGAAACTTGGTTACTTTTTGTCCTCTACCAATTGCTTGGTTCCAAAATTCTAGGGTAGTTAATTTTTAAAGGCTGACTACAACCAAATTAGTATTATTACAGGCATAATGTAGCATTATGTGTATGTGAAAATGCTGCTAATTATCACAAAAGTCACCTGAAACAAATGTAGCTAGAGAAAACAGTGACCTGTTTCCAATAAGATCTAGGTTTCACTAGATACAAAATTCCTAGACAAGGTTCAGTTCACAGAGAGGAGCACCTGCAGCTTTCGTTCTTTCTGGCAAGAAACCCTTTTAGGTCTAGTTGCCCATAGGTCAGTTTTCATATGTATTGCTGAAAACTGTTCTGCAGAGCTTAAGCAAGTTGCACTCTGACCAACTGAAGCGGAGTGAGGAGAACAGTTACAGATATTGATTATAAATTAACTTCAGACACAGCAGTGTAATTTTGCATTATAACAAACTATGTGTGTGTAACCTGCTCAAAGACTGTAGTGCGGCCAGTAAGATGACTATTAGCTTCAATGGAAGTTGTATTTTTTTTTTTTAAAGTGCAATTACCCAAAGAAAAAGTGAGATCCGACTCCAGTTCATTTAATTTTTTCAGAAGTTCTGCGTTAATTTTTTCTAATTCTTTTTCTTGATTGTCATCATTCTTCCCATCACTGTGATAGCTGTATCTTCAAATTAAGCCAGAAGATAGTAATTTCGCTTTAGAGTACATAAATAAACCCCACAGATCTAGCATATTTCTACAGAATTCTATATTTTACAAACCAAAAGCAGAAAGCAACTTCAGATTATCAGACTTGGAGTTGAGAGCAAGGGGGACGCTGGCCAATGCAAACTTAACACAACAGATTTCTAGGTAATACATTGATTACTTCCACTGTTTTGATTTTACAGAATCCTTCCCAGCAGACTGTATCAGATGATCGGAATAGACACTCAAAGGGCTTTATTCACTATATAAGTGAGGGATATAAGCGTATATCATCCTTAGTATAATTAAGCAACAATGCACATTACATTCCTGCTTAAGAGATCAATATCCTGCCTCCCATATTAGAAATATTGTTGCCATTTACTTAAACAGCAATTCACATTTTCTTAAAATAAACCATATAAAAAAACTTGTTTAATTTAAAACAGAACACTCAAAAACTTCAAGTGGGGGCAAGGCCAGATAATAATCAGGAAGTAATACATCCAAATGGCTACCAAAGAGACCCTGTATTCCTTTCCAGTAATGCACTGTCAATCCACACATAAGGAAGAAAGATGTACCTTACAACACCTAATCCTGGCCAGTTGAGATCTTCAACATACAGCAGGCCTACTGTTCTTCTCACTTCTTGCTCAAACTCCTCTCTCAGTTGAAGTGTACTTGTCAATACCGGTAACTTCATTCTTAGGCAGTTTACTAACTGATCAACATCTTGTATTTCAGTTCCTAAAACTAAAGAGCTTATGCATTAGCATGCAGTAAAAGTGAATGGTCATGCACAATGTCTGAATTAAGCAAATAACCTCTAAATAAATAACTTCATAAGTTAATCATACTTTATGGATAGCACTGAAGTACCTTGATCTATATGTACCAAAGTCTTGTCTTCATTTATTTATGCACTGATGAAACAATCAGAGCTAAGACTTTCACAAAAATAAAATCTGAAAAGATTTACTGATGTTACAAAATAATAAGGACAGTACCTTTTTCTATTACATCAGTAGCCTCCAACAGTGGACAAGAAGCTGGGCATGAGCTGGCAGTGCGCACTCACAGCCCAGAAGGCCAACTGTGTTCTGGGCTGCATTAAAAATGGGATGGCCAGCAGGGAGAGGGAGGGGATTGTCCCCCTCTACTCAGCTCTTGTGAGGCCCCATCTGCAGTACTGCATCCAGGCCTGGGGGCCCCAGAACAGGAAGGATGTGGAACTCTTGGAAATGGGCCCAGAGGAGGGCCACTAAGATGTTCACAGTGCTGGAGCACCTCTCCTACGAGGAGAGGTTGAGTTAACTGGGCTTGTTCAGCTTACAGAAGAGAAGGCTCCGGGGAGACCTCATTGCAGTCTTCCAGTACTTGCAGGGAGCATACAAACAGAAGGGGGAATGCTTGTTTATGAGGGTGGATAGTGATAGGACAAAGGGGAATGGTTTTAAACTGAGACAGGAGAGGTTTAGGTTAGAGAGTAGGAAGAAGTTTTTCACATTGAGGGTGGTGGTGCACTGGAACAGGTTGCACAGGGAGGTTGCATCCCTGCCCCATCTCTGGAGATGTTCAAGGCCATGCTGATGTGACGCCAGGCAGCCTGGTCTTGTGGCTGGTGGCCCTGCACACGGCAGGGGGGATTGAAACTAGATGATCATTATGGTCATCATGCGTTTTGATAGCCTAAAGCATCCCACACAAGCTAGAAGGAGCTACCATTCATCATCTGATCCTGATCCTCTCTCTAAGTTGCTCCATGCACCTGCTAAGTCTAAACAAACAACATTTTCAGTGCTACCTTAAGCTAATTGTCAGCACTTTCCAAAATGCAGGTTTGTTTTTCTTTGACATCAGTCATTACAAAATACCTAGAGGTTTAGTAATCACTTATTCTACTTAATTAGTTGTGGTTTGAACACAAGCACCACTTCAGTGCTGAAACACCTATGCAGAAACATTAGGCATCTTTTCCTTGTGATAAGCAGCTGAGAGAAGGCAGGGATGACTTATCCTTTGTATTTCTTGTATGACTCTCAGAAACAGACACTGTCTCCCCCGCTTTTCCTAGTGAGTTAAATATAACTGATAAAAATCTGTCTTTGCAGATGTAGTGAGGTCACATACAATATTTGATCCATTTCTAACATACCTACTACCAATACACGACAGAAATAATAAACCATTATAATTTATTAAAAATCAATAAATAATCCTCATAACAGGACAAAGCAGTCATTTCTCAAGTGTATCAGCTTTTCTACCAAGAGCGTGAAGTACAATTTTATAGCAAATTCCAGTCTTTACAGGTGGCTGAGTAATGAGAATGTTACCTGCAGAAGTCATTAATGGGCTGAAACGCACACAAGTGCCTTCATCTTCCAGTTCTACCACATCAATCCCACAGGCAGGAACCAGCTGTGCCAGCTGCTCTCCTAACTGAAGAGATAAGACACAGGTGAAGCAATGCACAGATGTGGCCTCACAGTCACCAACTCCAATTAGACTCTTTGTACAGCTAAGGAGAAGCACTTGCTAAGCAGTTTTCTGTATTTGTTAATATCACCTCTGGTAAAAAAAAATCCAAAAACAAAACAACACAAAACAAAACTTCAGCTTGCTGGTAACAAGTTGTAAGTCAGACATGTACCTAAAATCATGAAAATTCAGAATAAGCTATAAGTCTGAAATTTCTGCAAAACTGTTGTTGAGAATGCCATGATTACTAAGACATTGTTCTAGAACAGTTCTGTGCTCAGCAAAATGAGCATAGGTTTCCAGAATTAGCTACACTAAAAGCTGGGAAAAAAAGTCCGTCTACTCACAACTGAACAAACACTACCAATGAAGTACCTTGACAACTGAAAAGAATTCTTAAGTTTTCACATTTTCCCACACTACTGAATGTTTAAGATGCAGCAATGTTAATAAAGAAAAGTAATAATAACGTAATAATTATTACTTAAGTAATAATAAAAATAAAGTGATAAAGAAAAACATTAAAAAAAATCAGAAGCATGAAAGCAACTGTTTCAGAGCAAATATTTCTTTATAATCCAAAATGTCCAGCAGATTTTGCAAATGATATCAGATCAGGAATAATTACTAAGCTCATCTACCAAGAGTTTTATTATTGCTATTGAATACCCCTGGAAGCATTAAATTCTCACTTTTTTATTTTTCTGAAAGAAAAAAAAGTAAATCCACTCTTACCCACTGATTGAAAGCATCATAAATGTGTCCTTCATCACTTATTACAGGGTGCTGAAGAGCTGCGGTCTGTGCAACATGTGGTGTTTGATCTGAATCCAAAAATACAAGAATCACGGAAAGGGATTAGTATTTACTTAACTAAACAAAAAGACAACCTGAAGTTTAGAAAAATGACAATTACTTTTCCTAGGTAATGTAACGCAAGTACACTATGTACTGAACATCAAGCAGACTAATGAAGAATTATTTAACAAACAAAACAAAAAGAAAAGTCAGTTGTAACAGCATGCAATAACATTTAGTTTTCATATTTTCAAATTCATTTTTTAACAATTTATTTTTGTTTTAAACTACACAAACATAACAGTAAGAATTTGTAAGCCCGTTATACACATAAAATATGGAGAAAGCGGCCAAACATTTTACATTCTTTATTTCAGGAGGCTCATTTCTGCCTAGGTAAAGCTGTTCAAACAAATCCAACAGCGTAAAAAGCAATCTATCATGTCATTTCACTGGTTCAAAATGAGTATGTTTCTTTTGTAAGTAATACCACTAATTAAATTAAAAACAAGAACCCATGACAGTATTTAGAGACCTGTTGCAAAGGGCAGTCTGCTATTTTTAAAATTACTGCAACAGAAAACTGCAACAGAAGAAATGTGGTTCTTGCAACTAGCCAATAAACATTTAAAAGAAACAGGGAAGCATGAACAAAAAACAACATCTTCCCTCATCAGTACCTTCAAACACAGCTTGCGGTTTATGGGAGATGATTAATAATTTGCTGTCATAATCAAAATCATAAACAAGTTTCAGTCAAAATAGTAGAAATGACTCACAATGAAAATATAGAACGCTGCAGACTACCTAAAAAAAAGCTGTGTGGTTTTATCACTAGACAAAATCATACCTTTTTTAAGGCTATGTTAGACAAGAGAAATGCACTATATATAATCTACAAAGTAATAACTTACCTAATAATTTATCTATTAAAAATAAACAAACCAACAAGAATAAATAAAAATGCACCATCACCACCAACAAAAAAAATCCTACAACAAAGCACATACCTCTATTTAAATACTTCTGGAAGAACCTGAAAACCACCACTGGTGAACTCAGTTCATCTTCAACCTTAACCAAAATAAAATAATAAACATATTTTCACAGATTTTTTGAAGATTTAACACTGCATAATTTTTTAGACTACCGAGCAAAGAAAAGCATTTGTTTGGTCTGTAGTAACAACATTCACACTAACTCAGAAACAGAAGTTAACTCTTCAGGAATGCGAGTAAGCATACAGGTAAACAATGGAAAATAAATCATGGCTTATGGCATGCATAAATAAACTTTGATCACCATAAAGCAAGACAACCATGCACATTCACTAACAAATGTATTTTACTAAAGAAAGTTGGTATAAGCTTTATGTATTCTCAGATATTAATGTTTAATGACAATTTTCTTCAAAATCACCCCAGAATCATTGTGGGACATCAAGTTTCAGCAGGAATAACAGTAAAATAATTGATTCTCATTTTTGCATTGGAGAAATGCGTGAGGCAACCTCTGTAAGCAACTCAAAACCTGAGAATCCTACAAATGCAAGGTTTATTCAGGCAGCATGGGCAAACATCACAGAAACTACAACTCGCAAAGCAACTAATACTCTTGGAAAAAACAGCTTTGCAAAAAAAAGGATTAATTATTGTCATTCAGAGTGATCCTAAAAAAACCCAAATGTGTTAAAAACAGCATCTCACAAAAACTGAATTTGGAATTAATACATCAGTGTAATTTCCAAACCAAATTCTGTTATAAGACTGTTTGTGATAACTAGGATAACTTCTGCATAAAATTTCTCAGGTTTCACAGCATTAACTAATGGGTACAATGTAGTTAGAATCTATGAAGTTTATGGAAAATCATTTTGTAAACATATCATCAGTTTAATAAACGTATTACCAAGAAAATAAAAAAAAGATGTTTTAAGCAGAAATTAAATCAAGGTCTGGAGACAATTTCTAGATGTCAGCTCCACTGAGCGAGTGCAAGAGTTCACAGTGAAGGAACAAGTACAATAGAATTATAGAATCACCAAGGTTGGAAAAGACCTACAAGATCAACCAGTCCAACCATTCACCTGTCACCCATAGCTCCCACTAAACCATGTCCCTCAACACAACATCCAGTCGTTCCTTGAACACCCCCAGGGTCGGCGACTCCACCACTACCCTGGGCAGTTCATTCCAGTGCCTGACCACCCTTTCTGAGAAGTAATATTTCCTAATCTCTAACCTGAATCTCCCCTGGCACAGCTTGAAACCATTCCCTCTAGTCCTCTCAGTAATTACACGAGAGAAGAGGCCAGCCCCCAGCTCACTGCAACCTCCCTTCAGGAAGTTATAGAGGGCAATAAGGTCTCCCCTGAGCCTCCTCCAGGCTGCACGTTCCCAGCTCCTTCAGCCTCTCCTCATATGGCCTGTGTTCCAGACCCCTCACCAGCTTTGTCGCCCCTTCTCTGAACACATTCCAGGGCCTCAATGTCTTTCTTGCAGTGAGGGGCCCAAAACTGGACACAGTACTCAAGGTGCGGCCGCACCAGTGCTGAGTACAGGGGGACAATCGCCTCTCTGCTCCTCCTAGCAACACCATTCCTGATGCAAGCCAGGATGCCGTTGGCCTTCTTGGCCACCTGGGCACACTGTCGGCTCATGTTCAGCCGAGCATCAATCAATCTAGATGTCATACATAACCAAGTTACATAATTTCACTGAATACTTAACAATAAAAGATTACAAGCATCTTCAAAATAATTACTACATTCGAAATAGTATTTTAGGTAGTTTCTTTTTAGTCAAAGTTATTTGTATCTTCTAATAGGTAAAGACAAAGTATTAAATGCAGACTGTACCGAAGTTTTAATGAAATCCAGGTTTTTCACGTTTTCCAGTAACCTTTGACTCTACAAGAGCACAACAGAAGGGAAACAAAATAAGGACAAAAATACATAGTTTTAGAACATGAAAACTATTCTGACAAACTTTAAGTAGTCACCAGCGTAATTTCTATTTGTGAACAAAAGTCAATGAACTGTGGGAGATCCGTTCAGTTCTTCTTCATAAATGTAAGCTGTACCAGGAAGACATCTTCTATTTCTAGTAAAACAATTAATACAAAATGCTGGTCATTGTCTTAATACATTTGTTGACAAAATTCTAGAGATCTTAAAACTCCATTAACTAACTGAAGCATAGTGTGCAGCTGTGAGGAAATTAACAGTTCTGCTACCACAGCAAGTGTTTATAATGGCCTTCTAAATTATCTTCATTACCAGAAAAAGGCATTCTTACAGTGCAGTTTTAGACTATGAACAGGCTATTAAAAAAGCTAACATCACTCTTAGATGAACCCCCCCCCCCCAAAAAAAAACCCAAACACCCAACAAACAACTTATTGACTAATGATTATTTTGTCACTGTTTTTTCACACCAATAGTTTCTTCACCGACCTTTACAACAACTTTTCACTTCCACAGCCTTTCTGCCCTCCTCTCAATTTTGAAGAAGTGCCAGACTTTTAAGCAAAAAATGTTTTACATATAAACAAGGCATTTCCTGACATGCATTGCATTGGACTACATCTATATGGAATTGCCTGGGTTGAAAAGGACCTCAAAGATCACCTAGTCTCAACACCCTGCCATGGGCAGGGTTGCCAACCACTAGCCCAGGCTGCTCAGTGCCACACCCAGCCTTGCCTTGTGGATGCCTCATCCCTGGAGGCATTCAACCGCTCTGGGCAACCTGTTCCAGTGCATCACCACCCTCTGGGTGAAAAACTTCATCCTAGTATCTAACTTAAGTCTCCCTTGTCTTAGTTTAAAACCACTCCCCCTTGTCCTATCACTATCAACTCATGCGAACAGTCATTCCCCCTCCTGTTCATATGCTCCCTTCAAGTACTGGAAAGAACTGGTATAATGCCAAGTAAAGAAAGAAAATTAAGTCTTTCTCTGAGCAGTTTTCTAGCAAAATGCTTAATACAGAACAGTGACAGATGATTATGCAGTTTTACAATTTAGTAAGAAGATTTTTACACAAGAAAAACCTAATAAAACACACAAACTAACATATATTCCTCCCTTGAACACTGCTATTCTGCTGTCATTACTTATTCACAACATGATATGTAGTAACATACGCTATGCTGTCAGCAACTACAGTATTTCCATCAGATTCCTCTACAAAATAATGTAACGATAAAAAGGATGCATTAACATTTTATATTATTAAAACGTTCCTCAGTGCAATGTGTAATGTTCTGCAATAGCTGTTTGGACATTACTTGTACTGTTACTGTCTACTGAACTTTGTTTCTGCTCAGAGGCTCAGATTGTTGAATCACATCATGAAGATACTCAAGGACATTCTCCAGGCCATACACAGAGAAGCCAAGTGGCCAATAATCAATATATTAAAAAGCTGTTGCTTACTAGTTGTGAAGCATGCTTTATCCTCTCCACAATCCCATCATGGCCCAAGTACTGCAAGGATAGCCACAGTGGCAGGGCACGAAGTTTTTCTACAGGCTGACTTGATGTCAGCCCAGCTGCTAAGGACTAAAAAGGAAAACAAACAAAACTGTGATTAAGATTTTTTTAATTATTCATTTGTTGATAGATTAATGATGATTGCAACTAAGTTTCAACATCTTGAGAATAGTGACTAAAAAGCTGAACGCACCAAAGAGGGATCCTCATGTCTGTAGAGTGTCACTGCAGGTACAGCTGGCAGACCCAGCCAGGAACCCAGAGTAAGAGTCATGCTGTCACATTTTGTAGCTGCCTGAATTTTATACAATAAGCAGGATAAAAACCATATACATTTTGATTAGATCATGACCTTAAAGTCTACAGCACACTATAACTTTTCTAGATACGGTAGAACATACCAGTACAGAAGAGGAGACATAACCCAAAGCCAAAGTCGCCAAATTCACACTAGAAAAATAAACCAGTATTAGTATGTATTAGGTGTGCACTAAGGGAGTGCTTTAATCTCCAGTTCAAATGTCACATTAATGTGAAAAGGGAGGTCATTTTTGTTCATACACACATACAGTATTAATGGACTGTGCAGTAGATGTTGCTATTTGGAATTCCAAGGTTGTAAACCCAAAAGCAAGTATCTGTTTCATCCTAAAAAACGTGACCAACCTTTAGGGAAATCATCCGTCTGAAAGCCTAGCTGTAATTCAGCCGCAATTTGGAATTGAAGGCATACAAATATGACATTATATCACAAAATACCAAGAGAAACTGAGTCTGTACTCCATGCTCAAAGAATATAAGAACATTGGAGTGCTCAGTAACATTGTCCAAGTGCTTTCAATTTCTTTTTCTTTCGGTTTAAACTTTCTCCCACTTATGTTGCATACTGCACTTGTGGCACTCTTCTTGACAACATTCATTGAAGTAATGACACTTCTACCTTCTTTCTCATTCTCAATCACCACTGTAAAATGTCTCCCCTGACCTATTTTATAAAGTTCTCTGTTTGTATTCCAAGCTCTTCAAAGCAAGGGCAGATAAGACTGCCTTCTGAGTAAAAGTAACCAGTAGCCTATGCTGAAGTAATTACTCCAATTAATTATTCTTGTATATGTACAACAATCTCATATAATGACAAAATTACAACCACATCAAATTCTTAACATGGCAAAAAATAAAGACAGTCTTCTGGTCATCTATTAGCTGACTAGCCATAAAGCTGTGCTGTTCATTAATCAGACTTTTACATGAATATAGTTTATAAATATACATCTCAAGTTTCATACCCTTCTACATGGAGCCACATATTATGTTGTTCACAAAGTTCCTTCAGCCGCCCAAGTTTATCTGTGTGCCCCGCACCTGGTGTCCCTTTGTTGAAAAGGAAAAAATGCAACAACAAAGGGTAAGCAGGCAAATTAGGAGTCTACATAAGAGGACAAGAGTAGGAAGGAAGATGTTTAATAAGAGCCAACTACACAATATTTGTGCCATCATGACATATGATACAATTGCTATTCTGGATAAAATTAAAGATGCTAGCTTTGTTTGACAACACATGTTAAAAACACTTCAAAAACTAAACTATCCAAAAAACAAGGCGCCCATATGAAAAGTTCTTTTTAATATTTTCAAGGTATGACTTCAACGAGAAGAATGGAAACTAAGATTAATGTCTTAAATGTGTATTTATTTTTTAAGACTAAAGCAAGTAAGCCACCTCTATGAGCAGTTTTGTTTAATTTATCAGAGAAAAAGGCAGATTTTTAAAGTAAAGTTGATGGTGCATCCATCAAAAATTCTGAAGCGTTAACATGAAACTAACTTTCAATAAGATTAGCACTTATTAAAGTGAGCTTTAGTTATGTTAACGCACCATCTGATGTAAACAGAATGGTAGCAGTACAATCCAATTTTGAATTAGGTAAATAAAACTCCCTCTGGATGGACAAGTGTGGCATCATTAAGACATTTTCCGATATTTCTTGACGTGCAGCCACTAAGCTATTTAAGACAATGTATATTTATTTTGGATTTTATATATATTCATTAGATAACATGCAATTTTTTGTTGTTGTCTGGCCACACCACTTACCAGCATTAGCCACAAGCAACAAAGGCAGTTTTCTGGATTCAATGTCATCTTTAATCAATCTGTCCAACAAAGCAACATCCTGTTACCAATAAGAAAAATATATATATTTGTAAGTGTGTGTATCAAATAACAGATTTGTTTTTATTGAACTGGAAGTGTGTTACAACTGAAAAGTGACAGCATACTAAAGTTACAAAAGGTGGTCTCAATGTCTTCCTCTGAGGCTTACAGTTTCTTCTCAAAAGGTTAAAAAAAAAAAAACAACAGAAGGTCGATTTTTTCTTTGTGAAAAACACAAATACATAGAGGACTTTGTAAGCATATTTTCTACTATGCATATTCTAGAAATCGTGAACTAAAATGTGTATTACTATGTATCATAAAAAAAAAAAAAATTCAGCAAATTATAAGGTTAACACACAAGCTCCTGGCAAGAAATTTTGTTTATGGCAGACTTAAGAGGCTGAAAAATCACGCAAATGTCAATAGAGTTGTAAGGAAAAAGTGTATTAATGAAAAAAATTCTTAGGCAAGACAAACTTACCATTTGATGCTGAGATCCAAACATAGTGTTACAAGGCACGCGGCACATGCAAGAGAGAGGTAACCCCAGCTGCAATAAAAATGACTGAAATTAAGCAATTCAGACATGCTTCAGGATAATCACTTCAAGACCTCAAAAATAATCAGGATAATCATTTCAAATCTTCACAGAAATATACATATGAAGTCACACAAAAAATAATAAACGTGATAATATAAAGCTGGGTATTACATTCTGGAAAAAGTTTCCTATCAAAAAATCTATATTTAAATTTAAAGTTTTTACCATGGGGAAAAATTAAATAAATTCATAAAATCATTTAAGCTATGCTTTTCCTAAAGTCAAAATTGAACACTGACACCCAGACCCCACTGTTCAAAATGTCTCCTTTCATACTTTCTTTTTTAACGGGCAGAGAAATCATTAAGTGACCTGGTTTTAACAGTATTCCATATCATGGCATCACACAGCAGGCTGTCTGACACTTAAGCACAGCGCTGGGTACACTTCCTGCGTGCTATGCTTTCCAGCAGACTCAGCTATTTCACGCAAGTTAGAGCTCTGGGAGATGTAATCTTTCAATTCCGGGCCAGGGCAAAATTCTCTCATCTTTCCTGGGAGGCCAGCCATGGAGGGCCTGCTGATGAAGACTCAGCCTGACTCTCTCTCTCCCCTTTGGTTAATTTTTTGATTTATTATTATTCTGTATTATCCCACATTCCTTTTAATAAATTAGTTCCTCCTATCTCAGTCAGGTTTCTTCCTCTTCCTTCCCTCTCCTTTTCCCAAACAGAGAGAGAGGTGTCACATGATTAACTCTTCAAACTGTGACAGTAAGTCTCAGAAATGTAATTTCATAAAGGTACAAAAATCTGTTATGTTCATAGAAAGACAAAGCAGAGAAGAGATAATCTTCTCGTGAGGAATACTGATCTGACAACGGCTATCAAATGCATGGAAGAAACAGGAGAACTGCAGAGAGACTGCTCAGCTTGCCTGGGGAAACATGTATTCAAGTCAACAGAACAGCATTGGGAAAAATGTGGAAGAAGCTCCAGCTTCCAGTTAAGTGTCAGGTGGACACACAGATTTAGAGGAAACTTTCACAGGTCCCAACGAGACTGCTGACAGTAAAAAGCACCAGTTTCATGCAGGAAGCCTGGATATATTTTTTAAAATCTAGATTTCAAACAGGTAATGTGAAGATAGCTAAGTTTTACTAAAGCCCCAGCTGATTTCTTTTACCTGATTGCAGAGAGCTTGGCCCAAGCCTGTTCTAGCTGCAGAACTTATGTATATAACAGGCTGCTTAGTACATAACACATTAAATCCTTCTACTGTATAGTCTTCGTAGCGTGTGTGAATAACAAGTCGACAGATTTTTAGCAGACCTTCACGATCATCTTCATGATAATAAGCTGACCCATTTTCATACCTGTAAGAAAAGCTGAGTAAGTATGACCAAAAAAAAACCCCACAGACAACAGCCAGTTTAGTAACTAAAGTAGCGCTGACCAGTGAAGGAGCTCGTGAGGACAAAAAATACTACTAACAACTGAACAGGATAAAGTACCGTAGAAGGAACCTGAAATTTTGTTGTGACAAGCTGAGATTAATAAAAAACAAGCAAAAAAGAGGAGATAAGGCACAAGCAGTTGAGGACAATCCCTCAATCATCATCAACAACAGCAAGCAGCAACAGCGGAAACAGTAGGTATGTAAATTTAACAAACAACTCGCATATGAGATTTTCCCTTAGCATTTTTTGGTGCAAAAAGTAAATGCATAGTCTTGCAAAATTTAAGAGCAGCATTTGTCCACTGATTTACAAGAGCTTTTTTTCTTAACCATTTCATCTTGCATACACTACACACAATGGTAACACATTCCTCAGCACTACTAGCAAGACTTTTTGAAAGATACAGTATCATGAGTGATAAAACGGGATTTTTATTGATTTATTTTGCTTCAAGAAGAGAAAAGGAACTTCTAATCAGTGAGTCCCTTCCTACTTTTAACACCCCCTCACACACAGACGATTTCCATTAGTCTTCTCTTGTGGAACGTTATTTTTACGCCATATGGTGAATCAACCATTTATGAAAGGTCTCCCTGTAGTCTAAGCTTTACCTTTAGTATTACCTGCCATGCCAAGAAAAATGAACTAGACCCAGGAAGAGAAAAGGAGAAGTTTACTGAATACATCTTTCAAAGGTTTGAAGTACTTCAGACCTCACAAACATACGCCTCGACCAACAAGAATTCACCTAAATGACCAACCACTTACATGTCTGCAACTGTACTTCGGTCCTTAACTCTTCCATATAGCCATCATAAACAGGATTTTTACGGCAACCCTATTACTAAATAGTACCTGTCGTTAAGTATCTTTAAAAAAAGAGATGTGTTTAAGACCTTTCAAAGAATACTTGCAAAAGTGTGACAGGGGCTTCTTTTGCTGAAATTGCACATATTTTTAAACAATTAATACTGCCTAGTCTTATGTAAGTTCTTCACAGAAACTCACCTGAAAAGCCGGCAGAGCCAGAGAGTAGTATCAGAAAGGATCCTTGTTGTGAGTTTTCTCAGTCTTTCCCTGTCCAGTACTGATATATAGGCAGCCAAACTATGTCCCAGTAGTGCCATATGACCCTGTTCACCAACATTTTGAAGTCTGCAAGCCACAATAGAGAAACTGCCAACTAAATATTAATCATGAATATTACAGTAATTATATGTTTGTACATTTTTGCTGTAGTGGTAGAATTTGCTGACATGGAGTTTAAAATATTTATCAGAGAGAAATACAGTATACCAGTCACCCTCCCACTGTTGTATATTAACATACTAAGATGCTAGTAGAGACAACATTTGTGCTTCACTTGGCTTAGCTGCGTTTAACACCTCAGCTTCTTTTCTAACTATTCAAATTAAAACCTTACGCTAACTGAAGGTTTATTATAATCAGCTGGAACTAAGCACCTTATCTGCATTGTGACCTGAATGTTCATTAAACAAATACTTTTCTCTCCTTAAGCTGAGAAAATACAGGAAACTTAGCATAAAGATAGTTAAGAGGCACAGCTTTAATTAGTTGTTTTTTGTGTTTGTTTTTTTTTTCTCCAGACTGCATTTCAATTGTTAACTTTCAATAATATTCTACAGATAAATTAGCATAATTTCCATTTTACAGAAAAATGAATACCTTCTTTTAAAAAAAACTAACTACCTTCTCCCTGTAGAGCTTGTTGGTATTCAAAAATACGAAAGACTTTCAGACTTGATACAACTTTCAGAAGGGAAAAAGCACAAAGAGCCGTCAAATCAGAAACAATTCCTTTTCACAATTTAGTTTAACAATAGCCCTAACTCATTTAAGGCTTTATAATTTTAAGAAAGCCAACACTAGTGCATTATTCTACTTCACTAGCAAATGTAAGTAAACAGTCATAAGAAAAGGCACATGGTTGCATGCTATTTTTACACACTGAAGCACTTCAAAGTGTGAGCTCTGCAATACTCACGGAGTAAAACAGAATCAGGTATCTTTCTCATACAAATATTCATATTGACTTTACCGGTATGCCTGTGAAGACTCCTCTTCCTCCTCACCATGCATTAGGTTCTGAACTAACTGAAGTATGCTCACCATATCCTGGCCGCTGATGTGTCAGTGAGGGAAAACAAAAAAACACCAAACATTAAAAACAACAACAAAGTAAGCACCACTGTCTAGCCATTTAAGGCATACTGACATTTCAAATTCCTTTTCATTCTTTGAAAAAACTATTTCATTAACTCCAATCCAAAAGAAATTTAGTTTATGAACATAGAAGACTTAAATCAATTTTGCAGTGTTTTCTGAAGTAAATGTTTTCTCTTCCAGAATAAAGAGTACAAGTTTAAGCCTCAGTTTTCAGATGCCATTATTTTTTCTGCCATATGCAGAAAAGCTTCATATGATTTTTTAAAATGGATGTGCCAAATGGATTTTTTTTATTTGTTTTTAAAACTTTCTACCTTACGAGTTTCAGTAATTAATGTACTATCTGTCTGTTCTAGTGAGTCTTTATCCTATACACAGGTACACGTACATTTAGTCTTAATCACAACTATAGGCACCATTTATTTATTTATTTATTTTAACAGAAGTTCAAAATTTCAGTAACCTAGGATAAGTAATCTTTCTACCTTCATCACTATGGAAACTGTCCCAAAAGTTCTTATAAAACCTGAACTGGTAAACCTTCAGAGGCATTATATGTATCATACATATTGTAACAGTTCTAGATATATAATAGTTACATACACTTGTTGCCTACCTGCCTTGCAGGGGTCCAGGAATATCCTTCCGTGCATATTTCTTTTCATTTTCCTCCTCCACTTTTCTAAGATAAACAAGAACAAACCACATTTTCACTTTGTGTTTTGTAGCTGACCTTGACTTCAAAAATACACTCATATGTTTGCAACTTATTTCACTGAAAACAGTTTAATAAATCAGATGAGACCAAAAAAGAATCACAGACTCAAAGAAGCGTAGGGAGCAGAAGGGACCTCTGTGGATCATCAGTCCAATCAAGGCCCTGCTAAAGCAGGTTCCCTACAGCAGGGCTGCACAGGAGTGTTGAGGTGAGTCTTGAATATCTCCAGAGAAGGAGACTCCACACTGGAAAGTTTAGCCAAGACTGAGTTAAAGACCTTCTAAATTTTGTTTCTTGAGTTTTTTTTAACAGAAAATGTTAAAGTCTCTTACATGAACACATTAAAAATTACTTGCACAATAACAGGAAAGTATCTCCCATAAATGAAAAACAGAGTCTGGATTTGCTTTAAATATTACAGAGCAAACAGAAAATCTATATAGATTTTAAAAAAATCCTATTATTTAAAAAACATAGTGTAAGCTTCAGAAATGCCGTATGACCTTAAAATACTAGGAAAATAAATTCCATCTTGCTTAATAACATTAGCATTTATAATTAGAATCTGAGCACGAGTACTATTGTTTTGTGGTTGTTATTCTCTGTATATACCTTTGGCTGTCTTCTAGCATCTTCATTGCTTCATTCAGATTCTTCCCCATTTCTGCTAGAGTGGGGTCGACCATCTGCTAGGGAAAAGACAGGACAGTTTATCTTACTGCTGTTCCCACAACATCCTCATTACAAACTCATGTAATATGTGTTTGCTTGGAAGTAATGATACGTTGTATATCCTAAATGCAAAATATACAAAATTAAAGCATATGACTAACCTAAAATAACTAACCCAAAACAAAAAATGGTTGTGATATGGATTTTATAATCAACAGATCCAAATTTTGTCTCCACTGATACAAGTTATAGCTTGTTAAGTCCCTTGGTGGACAACCCTGTAGTTTGTTTAGATAACAGGAAGGGTCTGTGTCTTCCCATTGAACAGATAAGGGAGGTTCTGCCAGACTTCGTACTGAATAGATAAGGGAGGTTCCAGGACTCTTTGTATGGAATACGTATGTAACTCTGAGAACACCTCTGAATTTATATAAACTGAAGACCTTTTTGTGCAAACTATGCATGACAGGAGTAGAGTATCCCCCAAGTATCCAGGGTTGTTATTAAAGAATGCCTACTTTCTAACAATTCAGCTTGAGTCTTCCTGAGAGAGTTTCCTGATCAACTGCTTCACAGTAACACCACAGAAAGCCAGAACTTTTCAAAAATCCTCTGGAATCTCTACATATCTCTTTTGGAGTCTGATGAAGAATGAAAGAACAAGCATCAGAGGGAAAAAAAAACCAACGAAGAAACACAAGGTGTTCAAGCAAGCCCTTGCTATAATGTTTTAACAACAACAACGAAAACTAAATAGGTGCCATTTTAGCCCAACCAAATGATTTTTTCTTAACCATTCTTCCCTACAAATAAAACATCAATTATTCCCTTAAATACAAAACTCACACATCATCCTACTGAAAAACAAATATGCTAAGGGACACCATAATCCTTCTATAGAGTACAGAAAACATAACAGTATCTTAAATACAAGACTTTCAGTGGCAAATCTCATATAGAAATTCTTTACCATCACCTGAGAACTCAGGTCTCCACACCAAAAAAGACAAAAAAGTCAGCATTTCTCATACCAATGAAAAGCAAGATTTAATTTAAGACTGCACTAGCAAAGTTTGCAATAAGATGGCAGTGTTCCAGCATTCACGGTCATTTCTTCATTTGGGTTTTCCCTGTTTAACTTTCAGAATGGTAGTTTTCAAAGCAGATGGGAAAACAGCTAAACCAAATGCTCTTGTAAACGTATTTCTTTTCCTACTTGTAGTGACTTCAAATCAATTATTAGTCTTATCGGAGAGACACTACACATTAAAACTGACCTGCTGTTGTCTAAATAAATACAAGGCCACAGAAAAGGCTTATCTTCCAGCAACTGCAGCCCTCTAGCCACACATAACAGGTCAAAAAAATAATGAACTCCATGCTGAAGGGAGGTAACAACAGATACTTGTTAAAGCACCTGTTGGGGACAGAAGAACTTTCACAATTGTTGAACCTATTTCTCATGAACCGGGCATCAAGTTCAAAAACAAGTTCTACTTTCTGAAGAACTGCTTTTGCTCTGAAAAACTGTCCTTTAAGAATGTTAACCCAAGACATCCGGTCATACTGATTCAAGAGATCTAGCCAGGAGTATTCATTTAAGGATCACAGTGCACCTAGAAGCTTCCAAAGAATATTAAAAGTATCATCACTCAGAAAATTTCTGAATTTCAATAAGAAAATAAAACTCATACCACACAGTGTTCATACACTAGGAAAGAAGAACAACAAAAAAAAACAACCCATGTCTGCTGATAAAAGAGTTTTTAATCTGCAAAATTAAAACTACGAGACACCTGGCGTGCATACCTGTGTGTCAATCTACAAGTTTTCCTCACAATCCCATCACAATATGTTTTCAATTCTCAATAAACATATATTCTACTTACATTGCTTAATCTGCATGAAACTAATACGTGTGGTCACTTGATGTCACCCTGCCTTTCCACTAGTTACGCGATCCTACAAAAATGCCTTCTTTATTGATGAATTTTAACACAAGACATAAAAACACTTATCACTGACATCCCAGTAGGATATATGTACTTAAACATAAGTATACAAAAAGGAAAGAATTCATGGCTCAAATAGAAGGTACCCAGATGTTTTTCAGTACTGCTCAAAAAGGCAGAAGATAAGTGGATGCAAGTTCTCTGGGGATAAACATATCACAACCTGGATGAATTACGAATTGATTTAGGAAGAACACTTTTTACACATCATGCATGAAACCAAATAAAATGCAGACTTCAGCGATTTACAGCAATCAAGAGCTACCACAAGTGGGTACTAAGTGGCTAAAAGACAATAACAGTACTGTGCTATTACATATTACAGTTTTTACCATCCAAGGACAAAAAAGCCATGATTGAAAAAAAAAAAAAAAAAGTGAAACAAATGGCAACTCCTTACAGATACCTATTTACCTACGTATACTGAATACGATAATCGTTATCACAGAATGGCCCAGGTTGAAAAAGACCTCAAAGATCATCTTGTTTCAACCCCCTTGCCATGGGCAGAGTCGCCAACCACTAACCCAGGCTGCCCAAAGCCACATCCAGCCTGGCCTTAATCAAAAACATCCCTCCAGGGATGGGGCATCCACAACCTCTCTGGGCAGCCTGTTCCAGCGCGTCAACACCACCATCAAGCACGTTAGTTCTGAGTTGCCACTGTTTACAAACTACAGCTTACATCAACAATTCAAGTAATCAAAAACAGACTTAATTAAGAAATTTAAGCATTTAATTCTTGTACTGCATTTTTTTTGCTCACAATGACCTAGCCCAAGGAAATTTACAAGATTTCTGCCAGCAGAGTATCAACATTTTTTCTTTAAAGTTAACTGGACTTCAGCACAAGGAAGACCACACTCCAAACTGCTATGCTCAGTCAGGTGTTACTTCATTAAGCCATCTGGAACAAGCAGCAGCCACTGTGATTTTTGCGAGCACTAGTAAAGAGATCAAAAATTTTCAAAGCCAGTGAAAGCCAAGTCTCGAGTATTATATTTTTCATTTACATTTAATACAGCCAAATGTTTTTCCACCAACTCACTAACAACATCAGGAAGAGCCTTTCCGAATTCCCTTTTTACTCATTACATACATTTTACAATGGCACATCCCATTCACACTTGTCTAGCTGACTCCAAAGATCGCACAGAGCTGAACACACTGAGTACAGCAAAAATACATAAAGGGGAAGGATACACTAACAACTTAAGTGCATAAAAAGTAAATTATTTCAAATAAACACTGTCTCAAAGACAGTAACAATGGAACAGAGCCACGTATGAGCACCCACGGGAAGCAAAGTGGGTGCAGTAAGAGCCAGAACAAGTGCAACAGGTCCTAGGAAAATGCTTGATTCTCAGTGATACACAGTGACTTCAGCAAAACAATTTTTTTCAATAACTTAGGCTATGACAGAATCAATATTTGTTTTGTACAGTACATTGGATACAGGAGAGCAAACTCGGAGCTGCAAACACCTCCAGGATAAAACGACAATTAAAAAAAAAAAAAAAAAAAAAGAGAGAGAGAGTGAGAGAGAAGTCAAACATCCTCCAGCCGCAGCCTGACACTCCCTGAAAATAACGCTCATCTTTTAAAGGAGAAGAAGCGTTCCCAAAGCGTTTCGCTGAGCACGGCCGTGCAGCGGCAGCGCGGGAGGACCCCGCCGCCGCCTCGAGCTCCTCTGACTCGCTCAGCACAAACCGGGCGTTAAAGTGCCGACGGAGCGCGGCCGCGGCACCGAGCTCCCACCAACCACCGGCTCCCTCCGCTCGGCTCCCGTCCCATCCCGCGACGCGACCGCCGCGGCCCGCTCTCCCCGTCGGGCCGTCCGCACTGAAACCGCTCGCAAGTGTCCCGGCCCGGCCCCGCCGCGGCAGCCGCCCCCACAAACCTTCTCGAGAGTTGCATCCATAGCCGGCGGGGTCACCACCGCACGCCGCCTCCCCGCCGGGAACTTCAACCCCGGCCCAGGCCGGCTCCACGCTGGCAGCGCTGACGAGGCCACGGCACTCACCTGGGGAACGGCGCCGGCACGCCCCGCAGCCGGCCGGCCGCGCGCGGTACAGACCAACTGCCGCAGCACGGCGGGAAGGAGCTGAGGCGGTGAGTGCGGCGCGCTGCGGAAAGCACAGCGCCCTCCTCCGCTTCTCCCCCTCTCCGGCTGGTGGAACAGCGCCGGGGCAGGGCCGGGGAGAGGACGGGTTCAGGCGCATGCGCAATGAGCGCGACCCGAAATGGGAGTTCGGCTGTGTTCGAGTGGGTGCGGGGGGTGTCATCGCAGCCCCGCACGCAACGCTGAGGCCGTTAGGACGGCGCGGGTTAGCAGCAGTTCTGCGAGTGCTCCGCAGCCGCTTCTCCCGGCACCGAGCGTTAACGGTCTCGATGTAGCCACAGATACAAGCAGCAAAGCTCCACTTCCTGCCAGTAACCCTTCTGCGCGATGCACCTTTGCCATTAGCCCTTCTTTTAACGAGCCGAGGGCCCCCGCGGGCTGAAGGCAGCGCGCCTTCACCAGCACGCATCGGCCCTGCTCACACACCCCGCTCAGCGGCGGACAGTGAACGGTGGCCGGGGCGCTGCTATGGCGCACGTTACACCGCTTCACCTGGCACAGCAACAATGCTCTCGTTTCACTATCATTAAATTTTCTCGGTGATTAGATTTTGGTGCTCGAAGGTTTGAAAACTATGTAATAAACTCTGGGGTTAAAAAAAAACAACAAAAACATGACAACATCAATTAGATCACTTTTACAGATGTTCATAAGCACTTAGCACAGGTTTCCCGGGTTTTCAGAAACGTTCCCTGGTTTTCTTCGTCTTTTTTAATTTTTTTTCCTCCCCCTTCTGACTACATTCTCCCGTTAACAAAAGAAAGAGCACGGAAAACGAGGAACTCTGCCGCGCGTCGAGCTCAACAGAGCACTTTATGCGGTCTCTGCTGCCCCAGCGCGGCCAAAGTGAGGAATTGCTGCAGTCCGCATTTCGTCCAACAGGGGCCACAACGCATGCGCGCAACAATGCGGAAATGATCTCTCCGAATTCCGACCGCTCTGTACAGAAACTACGCCCATCTTTATTTGCATTAGTCCTCCAGAAAATAATGCGAATGTGTAAAAACACTTGTAAGAAGCACATGTTTCTCCGCAAGCGAATAACAATCTTATAGAAAACTCGCGTTACTGCGGCACACTGCTGCCGCCCACTGAAGAGAATTGGGTACTGCAGGCACTACTCAGACCCAGAAAAGAGCACAGCGCATGCGCGCAGAAACGCGGAGTGGCGAATCTACGTCCTGACCGCTCTGCACAAGGAGTCCGCCAATCTTTATCATGCTTAGTCCTCCAAACAATATTGCGCATGCGCGTAACAAACATATAGAAAATTCGCGGTACTGCGCCTCTCACAGGTGCGGGCGAGCAGCCCGCTTTTGGACCGCCAGCTCAACAACATTTCCCATCGTTCAATTTAGGATTCCGCTACTTCTATTCCCCGATTTTGTGCTGGATCGCGACACCGATTCGGGAACGGGACATTTTCATTCCCAGCGGCCCGAGCGCGCAGCGCGGGCATCCGATTGGCTCAGTTTCGCACGTGACCGCCAGGAGCCCGCCCCAGAAGCGCGCATGCGCACTACCGCGGCGGTGCTCACTGCTGCCGCCCACTGAAGAGAATTGGGTACTGCAGGCACTGCTCAGACCCGGAAAAGAGCACGGCGCATGCGCGCAGAAACGCGGAAGTGGCGAATCTACGTCCTGACCGCTCTGCACAGCGAGTCCGCCAATCTTTATCATGCTTAGTCCTCCAAACAGTACTGCGCATGCGCAGGACAAACTTATAGAAAACGCCAGTTACTGCGCCTCTCACAGGTGCGGGCGAGCAGCCTGCTTTTGGACCGCCAGCTCAACAACATTTCCCATCGTTCAATTTAGGATTCCGCTACTTCTATTCCCCGATTTTGTGCTGGATCGCGACACCGATTCGGGAACGGGACATTTTCATTCCCAGCGGCCCGAGCGCGCAGCACGGGCATCCGATTGGCTCAGTATCGCACGTGACCGCCAGGAGCCCGCCCCAGAAGCGCGCATGCGCACTACCGCGGCGGTGCTCACTGCTGCCGCCCACTGAAGAGAATTGGGTACTGCAGGCACTGCTCAGACCTGCGGCTCTCACAGGTGCGGGTGTGCAGCCTGCTTTTGAACCGCCAGCTCAACAATAGTTCCCATCATCCAGTTTAGGATTCTGCTGCTTGTATTCCTGGGTTTTGTGCCCCCAACCGGGAGCAACAATGGCATCTCCTTCCAACCAAGAGCATCAGTGGTGTCTCCCCCAAACCGAGAACAGGGGCAACGGTATCTCCCTCATGACTGAGAGCAGCAGGAACAGCATCTTCCCCAAACCGAGAGCAAGAACAATGACGTCTCCCCCCAACCAAGAGCAACAACAGTATCTCCTCCCAACCAAGAGCAATGGCAACGGCATCTCCCCACAACCAAGAGCAACAATGGCATCTCCCCCCAACCGAGAGCAACAATTGTGTCTCCCCCCAACTGAGAGCAGTGGCAAAGACGTCTTCCTCATGACCGAGAGCAGCAGCAACGGCATCTCCCCCAAACCGAGAGCAAGAACAGTGATGTCTCCCCCCAACCAAGAGGAACAGCAACAGCATCTCCCCCCAACCGAGAGCAAAGTTAATGGCGTTTCCCCCCAACCGAAAGCAACTGCAACGGCGTCTCCCCCCAACCGAAAGCAACTGCAATGGCGTCTCCCCCCCAGCCGAGAGCAATGGCAACGGCGTCTCCCCCAAATGAACAGCAACAACAACATCTCCTCCCCACCCCCTTGGTCCCCCACCCCGGTCACCCCCCCATGTCTTCTCTCAGTGTGACTCCCTGATGTCATCCCACTGATACCTCCACATCACCGCAGTGATAGAAAACAGTGTCCCCCAACTCTGTTACTCCTTGACTTCAGCCCCCACTGATATGCCAAAATAACCCCAATATCACTGCCTTACGTTACCCCAGTGTCACCCCACATCTCCCCCAGCATCTCTCCTCAATGTTACCCATAACCAACTCACAGTGTAAGTACACCATTACTTGACCCCGAGAGGCGGCAAAACACCACAAAGCAGAGAGCAGAATGCGACAGCGGGGGATGGGACAGACAGTGCCAGCAGGGCGTCCCCTGCACCAAACGTCACTGTGCCTCTCCCCCACCGCTGCCTCTCTCTAGCTGTGCTTCTCCCCGGGGTCTGCAGGGTTTGTTCCATTGCTGCACCGCATCTGCGTGGCCAGCGCATGACACGGAACCCACGTGGAACTCCTGCATGCACAAGTTATGCTTCGTGTCCCCAGGTTCAGCCCAAGGTATCACCCCAACATTACTCCCCGATGTCCTCCCCCCAGTGATGCCCTAAAGTCACCCCCACCATCCATGCCCCACATCACCCCAACAATGTCAGCCCAAAGTGTCACTGCCCTGCAGGACCCTAACACTCTCAGCCCCCAGCATCCTCCCCCCACATCCCTTTCCGATGCCAGCCCTTCAGCAGCAGCCTAGCATCATCCCACAGCATCTCCCCATAACAGCGTCCCCAAACACAGCATAACAACATAACAACCAACTCCCATCGAGTGAAAACATGCCTGAACACAACAAATGTGAACACAAACACCGAAGAAATAAATCAGCCTTACCTTAGAAGATCTCAGACAGGCAGTGCTCCAGCAGGAACCACTCAGCTCCACTGCCAGCCCTTAAATGAGGGCTGGGGAGGGGCGGTCCCAGCTCCTCCCCTTCCTGCAATCAGCAGAATTGCACACACCTGAGTCCCCATGGCTTGGTCCCGCCCCTCCACACACACCTGAGCCCCCCTGGCTTGGCCCTGCCCCCCCACACACACCTGAGCCCCCCTGGCTTGGCCTTGCCCCCCACCAGGTGCTCCATCACTGCTCCAAGTCCTCACTCAGCACTTCCACTGCATCCCCAGTGTCACCCCAGCAGTGTCACCCCAACATCACCCCAATAATGTCATCCCAGCACCACTCCCTCATGTCCCCCCGCAGCAATACTCCAACACTGCCCCACAAAGTCACTCCCCAACATCATGCTGGTGTCACCCCAACATCATTCCCTGCTGTCACCCCCCAGCGTCACCTCCCATTGGTGCCCCCAGCATTACCCCCAGCGTCACTCCTCAACATCATCTGAATGTCATCTCGGTGTCACCCCCCAGCGACACCCCACATCACTGCTGCTGTCACCCCACACTGTCCCCCTGTCCCCCATCCCCACGCTGTCCCTCCATCCCTCCCCAGCCCCATCCCTTGCTGGGGGATGTGGGGACAGTAATGGGGTAGCTCATCCATTGATCTCCTTGCTGGGCAGGCAGACCTGGTTTATTATTTAATCAATTCACACCTGTATGGGAACTGTCAGTCACAGCCCTAGCTGTGATGGAGCACCTGGGGAGGGGGCGTGGCCAGCCCTGGGAGCACAGGTGGGAGCCGTTGAGCCGTGAGAGGGGATAGGATGGGATTCCTGGCTCCACCCCCCCCTGCCCTCATTTAAGGGCCGGCAGCCGCAGGGGCAGCATCTCAGCCTGGAGCTGCTTCCTATGGAGTGTTGTGGTAAGTTCTGCTTGGAATGAGGTCAGTGAGTTCTTTTTTGCTTTTGGGTTATGCTGTCTTTTGGGGCTCTGCTTCTGGTTTATTGGTGCTGTATCTGCTCTGTGTGTTCTCTGTTTGCTCTGGGTTATGCTCTCTGTCTCTTTGGGCTCTGATTTTGGTTTATTGGGTCTGTATCTGCTGTGTGTGTGTTCTCTCTCTGCTTTTCTTTTTCTCTGTAAGGGAGATGGTGGGGCTGTTTCTTTCTCTCTGAACTGGTGATGGAGGAGCTGCTGTTTATTCCATTCTTTCAGTACTGCCTCATTTCTGGAGTGCTTCAGTCAGCCCCTGGCTAATGCTGCTCAGCTGATGGAGCACTGCAGCTCTGGGAATGCCTGGAGCT
This sequence comes from Oreortyx pictus, assembly GCA_036925125.1. Taxonomy (NCBI): domain Eukaryota; kingdom Metazoa; phylum Chordata; class Aves; order Galliformes; family Odontophoridae; genus Oreortyx; species Oreortyx pictus. Next base: position 16,787,093 of record JAUPFR010000017.1, read on the forward strand.
TTTGCCCTTTCCTATCAAGGGGTTTAGTGTTCTCACAATCTTTTTTGTGCTCTTTTTTAAGCTTGTTTTTTTCCTGGTTCAGCCTTTGTTTCTTTTCCCACAGTTTTTACACCATCATCTCCACCCTGGGGTCCTGAACTTTGTCTGCTCCTGCATCATCCCAGCCTGTTTCACAGCTGTGGTAAACGGTGCTCTACATCAGCTCAGGTGGAGTATTGTTTGAAGGCATTTTGTGACTCGTTATCACATAATGAATTATGTTCTGTGTTTCTTTGATCTCTTTTTGCAGCTCAGTGATGTTTCAGGCTTGCTGGTACTCCTCTGATTGATGGTGTAAGTATTGTGGGATCTGCATCACGAGCCCCTCGTCTGTGCATCGCTTGTATGCAGGCAGGTTTTCTGCTGGCCGTGGTAAGAGATGAAATGAGGGTTACGAGTGCTCCTTTCTTAGAGGAGCGTGTTTGTCTGAGAGCTGCTGCTCTACAAGCGTGGGGCAATGCCTTCATTGCTGTGCTGTGTCCAACAGGTGGCCGTGGAGAACTGCAGCACTCCTGGGGATATGGCTGCTGCACTGAGGAACGTGGGGTGCTCCACGAAAGTGGTGAGGAATGGGAAGCTGCATCTCCTGGAATGGCTCAGAACCAGACTGTGCCGTCAGGTAACTGGTCACCCACACAGGTAAGGACAGCGTGCACTCACTGCTGTTTTTCTATTACCTAGCATGGCACAATGTAGTTCTTTCAGAGTTTTTTCCTGTGCTTTAGGGTACCCAAAAGCTGCCTGTCCTTTCCATTTCCCACCTGGGTGTCGTCCTTCCCCTGGTCTTTCCTTGCCTTATTCTCCTTCCCTTTGTGCTGTTTCCTTACTTTTGCCTGGGCTTTCTCCTGGTATCATTCTCTTGGCACCATAGTGCATTCCCTGCACCATTCCCCTTCCATGTCCCAGGCTTCCCGTGTTTCTGCTCTTTGGCCTTTGCCCTTTCCCTGGGCGTTTTAGCGCCGTTCTCTTATCTCAGCTCTGTTCCTTTTGGCGTCGCTCTGTTGTTCCTGCAGTGCATTCCCTGCGCCATTCCCCTTCCATGCCCCAGGCTTCCCATGTTTCTTCTCTTTGTCCGTTGCCCTTTCCCTGGGCATTTTAGCACAGTTCTCTTATCCCAGCTCTGGGCCTTTTGGCGTCGCTCTGTTGTTCCTGCAGTGCATTCCTTGAACCATTCCCCTTCCATGCCCCAGGCTTCCTGTGTTTCTTCTCTTTGTCCTTTGCCCTTTCTCAGGGCATTTTAGCGCCGCTCTCTTGTGCCAGCTCTGGGCCTTTTGGCGTCGCTCTCTCATTCCTTAGTGCATTCCTTGCACTGTTCCCCTTCCATGCTGAGGTCTGTGATGCATTCCTTGTGCCATTCTCCTTGCCCTCATCTTTGCTTTTGATTTCCCTGGTTCTTCTCCTTCCCTTTCCCCTTGGCCCAGCTCTGGGCCGTCTCTTTGCGCTGTTCTCTTGGCCCCGTAGTGCACTCCTTGCGCCGTTCCCTTCCATCCCCAGGGCATTCCCTGTGCTGTTCTTGTTTGTTCTTTCCCTTGCCTTTTCTGCACAGTTTTCCTTCCCTTTCCTTTGCTTTGTCTTTCCCTGGGATTTCACTTTGGCTTTTCCTTGCCTGAGTGTTCCACTTGCCTTTGCCTCTCTGTGATGGGTTGGAAGCAGCTTTGATTTTAATCATCACCTGAACCGTAGTCTTAATGGGAGCTCTGAAGGTAATTGTATTCATGTGCAGTGTAACCCCAAACCTAATATTAATTGTCTTTTTCCTATTTGTTTCCTATTTGTTTTTTTTTTCCTGGTTCAGCCTTTGTTTCTTTTTCCACAGTTCTCACCTCCTCATCTCCACCCTGGGGTCCTGAACTTTGTCTGCTCCGGCATCATCCCAGCCTGTTTCACAGCTGTGGTAAACGGTGCTCTACATCAGCTCAGGTGGAGTATTGTTTGAAGGCATTTTGTGACTCGTTATCACATAATTCATTATGTTCTGTGTTTCTTTGTTTTGATCTCTTTATACAGCTCAGCGGTGCATAAGGCTTGCTGGGACTCCTCTGATTGATGGTGTAAGTATTGTGGGATCTGCAGAGCAGGAAATGGAGCATCACGAGCCCCTCCTTTGCTCATCGCTTGTGTGCAGGCAGGTTTTCTGCTGGCCGTGGTAAGAGATGAAATGAGGGTTACGAGTGCTCCTTTCTTAGAGGAGCGTGTTTGTCTGAGAGCTGCTGCTCTACAAGCGTGGGGCAATGCCTTCATTGCTGTGCTGTGTCCAACAGGTGGCTGTGGAGATTTGCAGCACTCCTGGGGATATAACAGCTGCACTGAGGAACGTGGGGCGCTCTGTGAAAGCAGTGAGGAACTGGAAGCTGCATCTCCTGGGACGGCTCAGAACCAGACTGTGCTGTCAGGTAACTGGTCACCCACACAGGTAAGGACAGCGCGCACTCACCAGTGTTTGCTCATTGTGCACAATGTAGTTCTCACAGAGCTTTAGGGCTCCCAAAAGCTGCTTGTGCTTTTCCTTTTCCTCCTGGGTGCTGTCCTTACTTCTGGCCTGTCTCTGCAGTGTTTGCTTTGCATTTCCCCTTGGCTTTCTCTGCTCTGTTCCCCTTCCTTGCTCTCAGGTTTCCCTGTTTCATCTCCTTTGCCTTTGCCCTTATCCTGCAGTGTTCTTTTGTTGGACTTTCTTTCGGCGTTGTACTCCTGGCCCAATGGGGCTCTTCTCTTGGCCCAGCTTGGACTCATCTCTTTGTGCCATATCCTTGGCCCAGCTCGGGCTCATCCCTTGGCACCGTGCTCTTGGCCCAGCTCAGGCTCTTCTTTTGGCGTCGTACTTATAGCCCAGCTTGGGTTTGTCTCCTGGTGCTGTATTCTTGGCCCAGCTCGGGCTCATCCCTTGGCACCATGTTCTTGGCCCTCCTCGGGCTCTTCTTTTGGCGTCGTACTCATGGCCCAAGTTGGGTTCTTCTCTTGACCCAACTCAGATTCATCTCTTTGTGCCATCCCAGCTCATGCTCTTCTCTTGACACCGTCCTCTTGATGCCCTTGGTGCATTCTTTGTGCCATTCCGATTCCTCGCCCTTGGTGTTCACTTCTGTGTTCTCCTTGTGTTTGCTCTTGGTGTTCTCTGCAGTGTTTTTCATGTGTTCTCCCTTAGTTTTACTGTGGATTTTTCTGTGCTGTTCTCCATACATGTTCTCCTGGGCCTTCTTGCACACTTTCATTGCTTTTGTTTTTTCTTGGGATTTTGCTTTGCTTTTGGTTCACTGGGATCAGTTGGGAGGCAGCTTTGATGTTAATCTTCACCTGACTCTGAAGCTTAACGGGAGCTCTAAAGATGATTGTATTCATGCACAATGTAGCTCTAACCCTCTGCACTTGTAGAATTACCAGTGTTTCTTTGGTAACTGTGTCCCTTGTTGTTACAGTTGAAGGTTTCTCCAGCAGCGCACCATCCCAATCTCGTAGTATCCTCTGCAGTCATCACAGGCACGGTTTGGGACGGAGCGCTCAGCGCACTTGTACTTCTTTCCATCGGCCTCAGCCTGGCGATCCAACACATCCACGTCCTTCCACAGGGCCTTCCACCTCCTGGACCGACCCACGCTTCTTTCTGCCGCGATGTCCTCTCCCAACTTCTGCAGGTGCGCTTCGTGCCCTCACTCCGATCACTAATAAAGATATGGGACAGATCCCACTTCCACTTGGGACAGAGCACCCACCGGCTGCATGTAACTGGTTTTAGCTCCACCCTAATCGGGCCCGGCTATGGCACTTGTTCTGTATCCAGCCAATATTGTCCCTGTCCCACAACCCGCCTGCACTCTTCTCCTGGAGAATCCCATGGGTCACCATGTCCAGTACCTTGCCTCGCTTACGGGGTCGGGTTAGCTTTGCTCTGAGTTTGCTTGTCGAGCATGCTAATCCAAACCTGTAACCAACACTCCCATCTCACACAGAGTCACTCCTTTCTGATTTGATTGAGACTTGTGCCGGTTTGCGGCCAATTGGATTCTGGCGCTGATTTCAGCGCAGCAGAGGCTTTTGCCTCTTCCAAATTGAGTTTAGTTAAGCCTTGCTTACGGGGTTGGGTTAGCTTGCTCAGTTTTTCCTTGTAGAGTAGGCTAACCCAACCCCGTAACCAACGCACGGCCGTTGGTCGGAAGCCTTTTGCTCCTTCCCGGCCACTCTGAGACTCGTGCCGGTTTGCGGCCTCGCAGATAGGTGCTGATTTTTGCCTCTTCCAAATTGACTTCAGGCCTCACTTACAGGGTTGAGTTAGCTTTGCTTTGAATTTTCTTGTCGAGCATGCTAATCCAAACCTGTAACCAATACCCCCATCTCACACAGAGTCACTCCTTTCTGATTTGGTTGAGACTCGTGCCGGTTTGCGGCCAATTGGATACCGGCGCTGATTTCAGCGCAGCAGAGGCTTTTGCCTCTTCCAAATTGAGTTTAGTTAGGCCTTGCTTACGGGGTTGGGTTAGCTTGCTCAGTTTTTCCTTGTAGAGTAGGCTAACCCAACCCCATAACCAACGCACGGCCGTTGGTTGGAGGCCTTTTGCTCCTTCCCGGCCACTCTGAGACTCGTGCCGGTTTGCGGCCACTCTGAGACTTGAGTTCCCTGCAGGACGGCCAGAGGTTCATGTTGGTTTTGATGTGGGACCTGCTCTGATGTTGTGTACAATGATGCTGTGTGGGACCCGCTCTGGTGTTGTGTACAATGATGCTGTGCACTATGATGTGTGGGATCTGCTCTGATGCTGTGTACAATGATGGACCCGCTCTGATGCTCTGTACAATGATGCTGTGCACTGTGATGTGTGGAATTCGCTCTGATGCTCTGTACAATGATGGACCCGCTCTGATGCTCTGTACAATGATGCTGTGCACTATGATGTGTGGGACCCGCTCTGATGCTCTGTACAATGATGGACCCGCTCTGATGCTCTGTACAATGATGCTGTGCACTATGATGTGTGGGACCCGCTCTGATGCTCTGTATGCTGTGGCTGTAACCATTTCTCAGATGTGCTCTGAGTCTCTGTATGACAATGATGATATCTGGAACCCACTCTGTATCTGTATTTGCTATGATTGTAACTTGCACTGATGCAGACTAAGTATATACTGTGCCTGTAACAGTGCCTTGTATTGTTTTGAACATGTGTATGCTCTGTCCATAAATGTGTATTGTTTGCACTGCTCTGTGATGTAATGAGCAATGTCTGTGTGTGCTGTGATGGAATAAAGGAAGATTTGTCATGTTGAACTGAGTGCTGTGTTACATTTTCTGCACCAGGAGCACATCACCGTTCCAAGGTAGGTGTGACAGGTAAGTGTAGGGTTAGATTTAGGCTCTAGCAGGAATTAGCTTAGTGCCTAGTTGGTTGCAGGTAGAACTTAGCGGCTGGTTGGTTGTAGCTGGATGCTGGTAGGACTTAGCGCCTGGTTGGTTGCTGGTAGAACTTAGCGGCTGGTTGGTTGTAGCTGGATGCTGGTAGAACTTAGCGGCTGGTTGGTTGTAGCTGGATGCTGGTTGGACTTAGCGCCTGGTTGGTTGCTGGTAGGACTTAGCGCCTGGTTGGTTGCTGGTAGAACTTAGCGCCTGGTTGGCTGTAGCTGGATGCTGGTAGGACTTAGCGGCTGGTTGGTTGCTGGTAGGACTTAGCGGCTGGTTGGTTGCTGGTAGAACGTAGTGGCTGATTGGTTGTAGCTGGATGCTGGTAGGACTTAGCGGCTGGTTGGTTGCTGGTAGAACTTAGCGCCTGGTTGGTTGCTGGTAGAACTTAGCGCCTGGTTGGTTGCTGGTAGGACTTAGCGGCTGGTTGGCTGTAGCTGGATGCTGGTAGGACTTAGCGGCTGGTTGGTTGTAGCTGGATGCTGGTTGGACTTAGCGCCTGGTTGGTTGCTGGTAGAACGTAGTGGCTGGTTGGTTGTAGCTGGATGCTGGTAGGACTTAGCGCCTGGTTGGTTGCTGGTAGGACTTAGCGGCTGGTTGGTTGCTGGTAGAACGTAGTGGCTGGTTGGTTGTAGCTGGATGCTGGTAGGACTTAGCGCCTGGTTGGTTGCTGGTAGGACTTAGCGGCTGGTTGGTTGCTGGTAGAACGTAGTGGCTGGTTGGTTGTAGCTGGATGCTGGTAGGACTTAGCGGCTGGTTGGTTGCTGGTAGGACTTAGCGGCTGGTTGGTTGCTGGTAGAACTTAGCGCCTGTTTGGTTGTAGCTGGATGCTGGTAGGACTTAGCGGCTGGTTGGTTGCTGGTAGGACTTAGCGGCTGGTTGGTTGCTGGTAGAACGTAGTGGCTGATTGGTTGTAGCTGGATGCTGGTAGGACTTAGCGCCTGGTTGGTTGCTGGTAGGACTTAGCGGCTGGTTGGTTGCTGGTAGAACTTAGCGCCTGGTTGGTTGCTGGTAGGACTTAGCGCCTGGTTGGTTGCTGGTAGAACTTAGCGGCTGGTTGGCTGTAGCTGGATGCTGGTAGGACTTAGCGGCTGGTTGGTTGTAGCTGGATGCTGGTAGGACTTAGCGGCTGGTTGGTTGTAGCTGGATGCTGGTAGGACTTAGCGCCTGGTTGGTTGCTGGTAGGGTTAGGGTTAGGGTTAGGGTTAGGGTTAGGGTTAGGGTTAGGGTTAGGGTTAGGGTTAGGGTTAGGGTTAGGGTTAGGGTTAGGGTTAGGGTTAGGGTTAGGGTTAGGGTTAGGGTTAGGGTTAGGGTTAGGGTTAGGGTTAGGGTTAGGGTTAGGGTTAGGGTTAGGGTTAGGGTTAGGGTTAGGGTTAGGGTTAGGGTTAGGGTTAGGGTTAGGGTTAGGGTTAGGGTTAGGGTTAGGGTTAGGGTTAGGGTTAGGGTTAGGGTTAGGGTTAGGGTTAGGGTTAGGGTTAGGGTTAGGGTTAGGGTTAGGGTTAGGGTTAGGGTTAGGGTTAGGGTTAGGGTTAGGGTTAGGGTTAGGGTTAGGGTTAGGGTTAGGGTTAGGGTTAGGGTTAGGGTTAGGGTTAGGGTTAGGGTTAGGGTTAGGGTTAGGGTTAGGGTTAGGGTTAGGGTTAGGGTTAGGGTTAGGGTTAGGGTTAGGGTTAGGGTTAGGGTTAGGGTTAGGGTTAGGGTTAGGGTTAGGGTTAGGGTTAGGGTTAGGGTTAGGGTTAGGGTTAGGGTTAGGGTTAGGGTTAGGGTTAGGGTTAGGGTTAGGGTTAGGGTTAGGGTTAGGGTTAGGGTTAGGGTTAGGGTTAGGGTTAGGGTTAGGGTTAGGGTTAGGGTTAGGGTTAGGGTTAGGGTTAGGGTTAGGGTTAGGGTTAGGGTTAGGGTTAGGGTTAGGGTTAGGGTTAGGGTTAGGGTTAGGGTTAGGGTTAGGGTTAGGGTTAGGGTTAGGGTTAGGGTTAGGGTTAGGGTTAGGGTTAGGGTTAGGGTTAGGGTTAGGGTTAGGGTTAGGGTTAGGGTTAGGGTTAGGGTTAGGGTTAGGGTTAGGGTTAGGGTTAGGGTTAGGGTTAGGGTTAGGGTTAGGGTTAGGGTTAGGGTTAGGGTTAGGGTTAGGGTTAGGGTTAGGGTTAGGGTTAGGGTTAGGGTTAGGGTTAGGGTTAGGGTTAGGGTTAGGGTTAGGGTTAGGGTTAGGGTTAGGGTTAGGGTTAGGGTTAGGGTTAGGGTTAGGGTTAGGGTTAGGGTTAGGGTTAGGGTTAGGGTTAGGGTTAGGGTTAGGGTTAGGGTTAGGGTTAGGGTTAGGGTTAGGGTTAGGGTTAGGGTTAGGGTTAGGGTTAGGGTTAGGGTTAGGGTTAGGGTTAGGGTTAGGGTTAGGGTTAGGGTTAGGGTTAGGGTTAGGGTTAGGGTTAGGGTTAGGGTTAGGGTTAGGGTTAGGGTTAGGGTTAGGGTTAGGGTTAGGGTTAGGGTTAGGGTTAGGGTTAGGGTTAGGGTTAGGGTTAGGGTTAGGGTTAGGGTTAGGGTTAGGGTTAGGGTTAGGGTTAGGGTTAGGGTTAGGGTTAGGGTTAGGGTTAGGGTTAGGGTTAGGGTTAGGGTTAGGGTTAGGGTTAGGGTTAGGGTTAGGGTTAGGGTTAGGGTTAGGGTTAGGGTTAGGGTTAGGGTTAGGGTTAGGGTTAGGGTTAGGGTTAGGGTTAGGGTTAGGGTTAGGGTTAGGGTTAGGGTTAGGGTTAGGGTTAGGGTTAGGGTTAGGGTTAGGGTTAGGGTTAGGGTTAGGGTTAGGGTTAGGGTTAGGGTTAGGGTTAGGGTTAGGGTTAGGGTTAGGGTTAGGGTTAGGGTTAGGGTTAGGGTTAGGGTTAGGGTTAGGGTTAGGGTTAGGGTTAGGGTTAGGGTTAGGGTTAGGGTTAGGGTTAGGGTTAGGGTTAGGGTTAGGGTTAGGGTTAGGGTTAGGGTTAGGGTTAGGGTTAGGGTTAGGGTTAGGGTTAGGGTTAGGGTTAGGGTTAGGGTTAGGGTTAGGGTTAGGGTTAGGGTTAGGGTTAGGGTTAGGGTTAGGGTTAGGGTTAGGGTTAGGGTTAGGGTTAGGGTTAGGGTTAGGGTTAGGGTTAGGGTTAGGGTTAGGGTTAGGGTTAGGGTTAGGGTTAGGGTTAGGGTTAGGGTTAGGGTTAGGGTTAGGGTTAGGGTTAGGGTTAGGGTTAGGGTTAGGGTTAGGGTTAGGGTTAGGGTTAGGGTTAGGGTTAGGGTTAGGGTTAGGGTTAGGGTTAGGGTTAGGGTTAGGGTTAGGGTTAGGGTTAGGGTTAGGGTTAGGGTTAGGGTTAGGGTTAGGGTTAGGGTTAGGGTTAGGGTTAGGGTTAGGGTTAGGGTTAGGGTTAGGGTTAGGGTTAGGGTTAGGGTTAGGGTTAGGGTTAGGGTTAGGGTTAGGGTTAGGGTTAGGGTTAGGGTTAGGGTTAGGGTTAGGGTTAGGGTTAGGGTTAGGGTTAGGGTTAGGGTTAGGGTTAGGGTTAGGGTTAGGGTTAGGGTTAGGGTTAGGGTTAGGGTTAGGGTTAGGGTTAGGGTTAGGGTTAGGGTTAGGGTTAGGGTTAGGGTTAGGGTTAGGGTTAGGGTTAGGGTTAGGGTTAGGGTTAGGGTTAGGGTTAGGGTTAGGGTTAGGGTTAGGGTTAGGGTTAGGGTTAGGGTTAGGGTTAGGGTTAGGGTTAGGGTTAGGGTTAGGGTTAGGGTTAGGGTTAGGGTTAGGGTTAGGGTTAGGGTTAGGGTTAGGGTTAGGGTTAGGGTTAGGGTTAGGGTTAGGGTTAGGGTTAGGGTTAGGGTTAGGGTTAGGGTTAGGGTTAGGGTTAGGGTTAGGGTTAGGGTTAGGGTTAGGGTTAGGGTTAGGGTTAGGGTTAGGGTTAGGGTTAGGGTTAGGGTTAGGGTTAGGGTTAGGGTTAGGGTTAGGGTTAGGGTTAGGGTTAGGGTTAGGGTTAGGGTTAGGGTTAGGGTTAGGGTTAGGGTTAGGGTTAGGGTTAGGGTTAGGGTTAGGGTTAGGGTTAGGGTTAGGGTTAGGGTTAGGGTTAGGGTTAGGGTTAGGGTTAGGGTTAGGGTTAGGGTTAGGGTTAGGGTTAGGGTTAGGGTTAGGGTTAGGGTTAGGGTTAGGGTTAGGGTTAGGGTTAGGGTTAGGGTTAGGGTTAGGGTTAGGGTTAGGGTTAGGGTTAGGGTTAGGGTTAGGGTTAGGGTTAGGGTTAGGGTTAGGGTTAGGGTTAGGGTTAGGGTTAGGGTTAGGGTTAGGGTTAGGGTTAGGGTTAGGGTTAGGGTTAGGGTTAGGGTTAGGGTTAGGGTTAGGGTTAGGGTTAGGGTTAGGGTTAGGGTTAGGGTTAGGGTTAGGGTTAGGGTTAGGGTTAGGGTTAGGGTTAGGGTTAGGGTTAGGGTTAGGGTTAGGGTTAGGGTTAGGGTTAGGGTTAGGGTTAGGGTTAGGGTTAGGGTTAGGGTTAGGGTTAGGGTTAGGGTTAGGGTTAGGGTTAGGGTTAGGGTTAGGGTTAGGGTTAGGGTTAGGGTTAGGGTTAGGGTTAGGGTTAGGGTTAGGGTTAGGGTTAGGGTTAGGGTTAGGGTTAGGGTTAGGGTTAGGGTTAGGGTTAGGGTTAGGGTTAGGGTTAGGGTTAGGGTTAGGGTTAGGGTTAGGGTTAGGGTTAGGGTTAGGGTTAGGGTTAGGGTTAGGGTTAGGGTTAGGGTTAGGGTTAGGGTTAGGGTTAGGGTTAGGGTTAGGGTTAGGGTTAGGGTTAGGGTTAGGGTTAGGGTTAGGGTTAGGGTTAGGGTTAGGGTTAGGGTTAGGGTTAGGGTTAGGGTTAGGGTTAGGGTTAGGGTTAGGGTTAGGGTTAGGGTTAGGGTTAGGGTTAGGGTTAGGGTTAGGGTTAGGGTTAGGGTTAGGGTTAGGGTTAGGGTTAGGGTTAGGGTTAGGGTTAGGGTTAGGGTTAGGGTTAGGGTTAGGGTTAGGGTTAGGGTTAGGGTTAGGGTTAGGGTTAGGGTTAGGGTTAGGGTTAGGGTTAGGGTTAGGGTTAGGGTTAGGGTTAGGGTTAGGGTTAGGGTTAGGGTTAGGGTTAGGGTTAGGGTTAGGGTTAGGGTTAGGGTTAGGGTTAGGGTTAGGGTTAGGGTTAGGGTTAGGGTTAGGGTTAGGGTTAGGGTTAGGGTTAGGGTTAGGGTTAGGGTTAGGGTTAGGGTTAGGGTTAGGGTTAGGGTTAGGGTTAGGGTTAGGGTTAGGGTTAGGGTTAGGGTTAGGGTTAGGGTTAGGGTTAGGGTTAGGGTTAGGGTTAGGGTTAGGGTTAGGGTTAGGGTTAGGGTTAGGGTTAGGGTTAGGGTTAGGGTTAGGGTTAGGGTTAGGGTTAGGGTTAGGGTTAGGGTTAGGGTTAGGGTTAGGGTTAGGGTTAGGGTTAGGGTTAGGGTTAGGGTTAGGGTTAGGGTTAGGGTTAGGGTTAGGGTTAGGGTTAGGGTTAGGGTTAGGGTTAGGGTTAGGGTTAGGGTTAGGGTTAGGGTTAGGGTTAGGGTTAGGGTTAGGGTTAGGGTTAGGGTTAGGGTTAGGGTTAGGGTTAGGGTTAGGGTTAGGGTTAGGGTTAGGGTTAGGGTTAGGGTTAGGGTTAGGGTTAGGGTTAGGGTTAGGGTTAGGGTTAGGGTTAGGGTTAGGGTTAGGGTTAGGGTTAGGGTTAGGGTTAGGGTTAGGGTTAGGGTTAGGGTTAGGGTTAGGGTTAGGGTTAGGGTTAGGGTTAGGGTTAGGGTTAGGGTTAGGGTTAGGGTTAGGGTTAGGGTTAGGGTTAGGGTTAGGGTTAGGGTTAGGGTTAGGGTTAGGGTTAGGGTTAGGGTTAGGGTTAGGGTTAGGGTTAGGGTTAGGGTTAGGGTTAGGGTTAGGGTTAGGGTTAGGGTTAGGGTTAGGGTTAGGGTTAGGGTTAGGGTTAGGGTTAGGGTTAGGGTTAGGGTTAGGGTTAGGGTTAGGGTTAGGGTTAGGGTTAGGGTTAGGGTTAGGGTTAGGGTTAGGGTTAGGGTTAGGGTTAGGGTTAGGGTTAGGGTTAGGGTTAGGGTTAGGGTTAGGGTTAGGGTTAGGGTTAGGGTTAGGGTTAGGGTTAGGGTTAGGGTTAGGGTTAGGGTTAGGGTTAGGGTTAGGGTTAGGGTTAGGGTTGGGTTAGGGTTAGGGTTAGGGTTAGGGTTGGGTTAGGGTTAGGGTTAGGGTTAGGGTTAGGGTTAGGGTTAGGGTTAGGGTTAGGGTTAGGGTTAGGGTTAGGGTTAGGGTTAGGGTTAGGGTTAGGGTTAGGGTTAGGGTTAGGGTTAGGGTTAGGGTTAGGGTTAGGGTTAGGGTTAGGGTTAGGGTTAGGGTTAGGGTTAGGGTT